>CM061142.1:367567412-368167412 GCA_030789695.1 Scilla litardierei
GAGAGAGAGAGCTTTTCAATAATTCGAGAGTTTCAAAATGATAATCGATGTGTCAAAAAGTAGATCTGAAATCTCTCTCATAATAGAGGAATTTCCATGTTTAAAACAAATCAAACAGATATGAAGAGAATCAAAACAGATCCAGAAAAATCGTGGAAATAAAATCTCCAACGACTGGAAAATTAAAGCAGCTTAATCGGTCTAAGAAGGATCATTACCGATTAGATGGAGAACTAGTCGGTCGGTGAGCCTTCGTGGACCGACTGGTTATGAAACAGAGATTTTAGTAAAACATCACGATAAACTAGTCGGTCTAAGAAGAGACACTAACCGACTAGTTTGACAACTAATCGGTCGGTAAACCTTCTTGAACCGACTAGTTAGTCAACAGAAAAATGAGTGAAATAAGAATGATAATCTAGTCGGTCAAAGAAGAAATATTAACCGACTAGTTTGAGAACTAGTCGGTCGATGAACCTTCTTGGACCGACTAGTTGGTCAACAGAGATTAGGATAAAATTCTCAAGGATGACTAGTCGGTTCAAGAAGAAATCTTAATCGATTAGATTGTCATTTAATCGATTGGTTCTTCTACTTGAACCAACTAAGATGCACAGAAAGCCTAGAAAAAGACAATAAGCAAATGAACCCTATTTAATGGCTTCTAAGGCATTCTTAGGGATAAGATAAGATAGATATGAGGGTTACTAAGCAAGTAAGACTCAAGGCTTAACATTCTATAAAACGAAGCTAGAAGACATAATAATATACAAGACAACCCGTCTTCAAAGCTTCAACATGACGAGTCAGATTCTCTTGACTTCATCGACAAGTCTTTGAGCTTCAACTAAGCTTCAGGCACGACGATCATGCGCTCTAAAGAAGTCTTGAGACGTCGCTTGAGATCTACAAAGTAAATTGGCGACGATCTCCATAACTGCGCTCAAAGAGAATTAGTACCCGATATTTATGTTTATTCATCATCAAAACCAAATCAGGGGAAACAATATTCAACAGTAAGTAGGGATCTAGATAGGATTCGTATCTTCCGTTCATGGAAAGTTAGTGTCACGGGCTCAGTAAGGTTCTTGGTAAAACTTTGGCCAAGGTACGTTGTAGGAAGTACGACTTGTATATATCAAAGACCTAGTGATACTGGCCAGTGCTAGCTAGTAGGGTTGACAGTTTACCACACCCTAGGCTATGCAGGGTTGACAGTTTACCATACCCTAGGCTATGCAGTGACATAGTTAAGACGAAAGGACTAAAACTGAGGTATTTATCACGGACACAGTCAGAGTGATTCCGACGACACTTTAGCAAATGGGTCAATCACGTAATTATGATGCCGAAACAGGGATGAAACATGCTACTCGTGGTTACTATCATCTAGGGATTTCAAGTCCCAACCTGTAGTAGGGTCAGGCTGTAAGGGCTCACACTAAGTAGGATTTACGTCTTAGTAGTAGGACGAATCTTAAGAGGGATGCATTTGATGCATTGGAATAATTTAGCTCACAATTAAGTTGTGAGATTAAAGCTAAAGAGTTTAGCATTGTGGACTTTTACACATGATGTGTAATTAATACTTGGTATTATGTTAACAATGATGCATGGGATCGAAGGGGACTTCCTAAGAAAACCACAAGAAGAAACGACGATCAAATCGGAGCTCAAACGAGTCCGGAAATGCGAAAACAGTGACGAAAAGGCTAAGAGAGCTTACGGGTCTGACCCGCGCTTGGTGGGTCAGAGCCGCCAGGAGTTAGTGAGTCGGACCCGCTAATGCTGGTCCGACCTGCGTGGGCGCCTGCGTGGGGCCTGCGTGGGGCCCGTGCTTCTATGCACAGGAAGCACTGCCCAGGTACATGTCATGTGGTGCATGCAGATTGTGCCACGTGGCATGATCTGATCTGCTTCCTCGCGAAGCGTGCTTTGGCTGTTTTGTGCGAAAACCGATTTCAGAACTTGTTTTCGACATTTGAAGTGTCAAATGATATCGGAATTGGACGCCGTTTTTTTCTATGCGATCGTTGTCTCGAGATCTTCGATTTGATATGTGGTTTCAAATTCGAAACTCAGAAATGGATTTATGGTTTATTTTAGATGTTTGGACTTCTATAAAACTAATCTTGAAAGACCCATTTTAATAGTCCCACGTTGCTCGTAGTAAAGGAGGAGGGGTAGGCTCCCTATATAAATAAGGGGCAGCCCTCCTCATTGAAACTCGCACCAAGTCTCTGATTTGAGAAGTTCTAATAAGTTTTTGAGCACGCTCGATCTAAGACTTAAATTATTTCTCCTCTTATAATTTTTCTGATCATCCGTTCGAGTCCTAACAAGACGGCGAAGGGGTTTGGATCTGATCCAAAGTCTTTGACATGGATCATACTCAAGTGAAACTTTCTTAGGTAAGTGATTGGCTTAGAGGTGTGGTGTCGGCTCGCTTCGGGTGGAACAGTTTTGGAGGCACGGAGGCGGGTAGCTTTGGGGAGCTAAAGTTGTTGCTGAAAACGACGCTTTGTTTCTACGGAAGCAAAGTTTCGGGTAAGTCAATTTTATTTAAACTTTCATATATTTGTAGTAGTTTAGATCTATCTTCGCGGATGGTCAGACCCACCCCAAGATAGTAGATTTTTCTGGCTAGGGTGCATGATATCCTTAGGGTTCTTTTATTAAAATGTTTAATAATTTTTTCCGCTGCTATTTTATGTTTCTATCTTCCATCTGACATAGGATGGACATAGATTTATGCCCCGAGGGTCCATCAAAACCCAACAACACGATCGATCGTAAGGCTGGGGGTAGCTCCCCTTGCAGGCCGATCACACGATCGGCCGCAAGGCTGGGGGCAACTCCCCTAGTGGGCCGACCATTTCATCGGCTGAAAGGCGGGGTACCACTCCCCTGACAAATCAATCAAACCTCCGGTCTCGATCGGTTAATACCTCCTCAAGAAATGCTTCCCTCTACTCGAGCCACCCGCCAAATTTGACACGAGCCGCGAAAAGGGAGGCAGGCCAAAACAAGGGGAGTTCAATGCGCGGAAAGAAAATAAAACGCAGCTACAAAAAATTCCATTCAGATCAAAAAGAGGTTTTTAACAGGAGGTAGGAGAGGAAGAGACAATCTACGGTGCCTACAGTGCAGCAGCTTTGGCAGGGGTCTCTCCAATCGGTTCGGCACCTTCCGCGTCCCCCATCCCGACAGGCTGGTCGGGGTTGGCTGAAGAATGAGGAATCATTCGTCGAACTTGCTCCTCATATGCCCAAAACCCATCTAGGAAGGAGTTTGCGATCCGCGTGGCCAGGATCTCCTCGTATCCCATCGCAACTTCAGTGACGAGACGCTCAGGGTCCACTTTTTGCAAGGAAGCAATCTCAAACTAAAGCTCGTCCCTTTCCATCCTATGTGCCTCCCAGACAAGGGATAACGCTTCCTCTGTAGACTCCATAGCCATCGCCCGAGAGAATAGTCGGCAGTGGTCAATGCTTCTTTCAGCCTCCCCACCTTCGATGTCAATTCGGCGACTAGAAGAAGCGCAGACCACAGCTCCTTGTAAGCCCCATAGCTGCTTTCTCAGCTGACTCCGCCCTCTGATGCTCTCGCTCGAAGGCCGCCTCAGCCTCGGCCATCTGCGCTGAGCGTCATCGTATCTCGACCGACATCGAAGACATCTACAAAACAAAAGGGTTAACAACGCTGGAAACTATCGAACAGCAAAAAAGGGGAGGGAAAGAGAACAGGTGGCTCTGCCATACCATGCAGTCCACTAGGTCCTCGGGACCAACTTTTTCTAGGAGGGAGCGATCCCTCGGAAGAGCGAAATTCTGCATCAGATGAATGGCTACACCGCGGTCCATAAAGACCGACTTGCCTCAAAGATGGGCTCGAGCACCAACAATATCCGAGCCGGATCGACGGGAGTCCGTTCAGCTTGACCGGGCCTGGAAACCTCCACCAGAGCCTGTAGACTCTCCCAAAGGATGGATAATGAGTCCTGGGCCACCACGTCATCACCTCCCCCTTTCACCCTCTTCTCGGGCGTTTCAAAACCCGAGGGAGAGCACTCTCTCTTCTTCCTTTGGCCCCTGACCAGCTCAGAGAGATCCCCCTCGGAACTGGCCGAGCCCCCCCTGCAAGGGCTGAGTCATCAGGAATGTTGGTCAGACCTCCCACAACCGGGGAATGATTCTCAACAACCGAAGTTACGATAGGGTGGGCTTTCGTCGGCCTCAATGTCCCGACCGATGTCTCGGTCGCATGTTGCACCTCCTCCTCCAATCGACACAGGGCGTGGCTAGAGGGATTTCCCAAGAGCCTAGGAAGCCCCATCGAATGAGTTGGTGCACGTCGTAGGGATGCCTGAACTCCTGACATGACATTCCTACAGAAGAAAGGAGAATCATGGTAAGCTAAGCAGAAGAATGAAATCTAAAGAACGGCATTACCATGTGACCATATGATGTTCTTAAGGAGCAGACTGTCTATCAGGGCCCAGACCGATCTCTCCTCCATAGACAAGGCCATCAAAAAATCGACCGATGCTTGGTCGGCCTCAGAAAGAGTCAACACCACCTCTTTGATGCCCAAACTTTCCTAGTAAGTAAGAATCTCGGCATTCCCAGGAAAGGTGACGAAAACGAAGTCGTTCCTCCAGTTGCCAACCCAACGGGGCAAACCCAACAAGAATTCATTGCCTCTCCTAGCAGCGATGTGAAGCCATGTCCCCGAAGAGATAGGCCGGACCCGGTGGAAAAAGAAGAAGAGCGGTAAGGTCAGTGCCAACCCGTGCAATTGACAGATCACAACAAAGCTGACCAAAGAAGGGATCTAATGTGGGGTCAACTGGCACAAGGATACCTATAAAAAGGTCAAGACATGGAGAAGGAAGGGGTGAAGATGGAAATGGAGCCCTAGCCAAAACATCTCGGTATACACCCCGATCTCACGGGCCCCAGGAAAGCATTTCCTTTCGTCAAGAAATGGACCTGGACCCCGTACGGATAAGAGAGGCACTCCGCCCTGATCTTCGTAGCAGTGGAATAGGGAATGGAAGAGACCGCTTCAAGAACTGCTGTAGGGATGCAAGATCCCTCAGCTCCGGAAGGACCCCTTCGCCGGATCAAGTCATCGAAAATCAAACCTTTACCCTTCTTAGGGGACACTTTGGACTCAAGACGTGGAGGAGCTCCGATGGCCGCGATAGGGTCGTAAGCCTCAGGAAAATTCCCAATCCTCAACACCCTCTCCATCAATAAGAAAAAAGCCAAAGACGAAGAATGGAATTACCATGCAAGAATTAGGAAGGGGGGTGCTGATTCGGGTTGAATATTGCATATTTAACACCTCATTTAGCCCCATTTTGCGCATATATGATACGTATTTGGTCTTTAATACAATCGTATTTTGAATATCGTCATTCCTTAGAGCAATCACTTAATTTAAGCACAAAACAGCAATATATTGAGTATTTCTGCTCTTTTGGTACTTTTCGTATGAAGATCTCAGTCTCACGATTCCAACGACTATTTATTTGTATTTTCCTGAGATCTGTGCTAATTACTATGATTTTTTGATTGCAGAATACCAAATAAATGAATAAATACGGCCGAATATGGCATAAATACGAGTGAAATACTGTCGCCATATGCGGCCCATGTCATCAGGGATACATGGCAGCCATCCATCAGATTCACGCTCGATCAGACGGACAAAAGCAGCGTGCGATGTGGCTCTCGCTGGAACGTTGGATTTTGATCCAATGGATCGCAGCAAAGTTCTAAATGAACTCGGATGTGGATGAGGCGGCCCGATCTTGGCCGCTGATTGAATATCCAACGATGCATAACTAACCCAGAATGCGAAGCAAATTCGGACTCGAATGCGAGCGAAAGCGAGGATCCGCTTGCCACGTGGCATCACGAGGTTCCATCCCGCATCGATCGTGCGGCTGAGGTTTGCGGCGGCTAAGGATAGCAGGTTTGGATGATAATTGGAGAGGGTTTTGGATCCGATAACAACTTAAAACCCGCAAGCTCAAGTATATAAGCGTATTTTCACGTTTTTGATGTATGCTGGCGTATTTGGGGCTCTAGGAGCCGTATTTGGCCATGAAATTTTGAGACACTGGAGACCGAGGCTAGGAGAAATTATTGAAGGAGTTTGGGGTTCAATTGTAGAGATTTGGTGATGGAATTCTAAACTTTACTCTTGTATTTTGCTTATTTAGCACGTATTTTGAGTATTGATGATGTATTTGTCCATGAATATTGATTCTCTTCTCTCCATGTGTGGCTAATACCCTCATGTGCTGGTTGTGATGTTGTTAAATCTTTGTAATATTTGATTTTAATATCTTTTTGCCCTAATTTGCACGTTATATCACGTATTTTGCTAGTTTCTACACGTATTATTCAAGTATTATCGTTGTTGTTATACTTGGATCGAATATGATCTTTGTAGACTTATTCGTGGCGTGATCCTTGCAGACATTGTCGTGACCCTTGTGGGCACATAAGCTTATTTTCCTCATAAACTAGTACTTTATTCGATACTTAAGGCACTTTTCGATGGTCTTTTATCGTTATATTTTTCGACGTTCTCATACCCTTGCAGGGTGAAACGTTGAGTTATAGAAAAGATATTAATAATCATTGATTGCATAGACCCTAACGAAATCACGACCAACACATACTCTCCATATTAATACCCTAATATCGCCTTCCCCCTAGTTATCGTAGGATTTCTTTTTCGTATTACAAATCCTTACACGATTATTTCGCCTTCAAAAGGTGGTTGTTTATTATCGTATTAGTACTCTTTATAAGCTGAAGTTTGTGGTTTTACAAATCAGTTGTCCCATGGATACGATACCTGGACTCACAAGGATTATTACTTGTTCGATCTCCTACACTTGGGAGTAGTGCTCACACATTTTGAGACGAGTCAAGTTTTTGACGCCGTTACCGGGGATAACGGTACTTGTAGGCTACAATTTCAGTTTGTATAGAGGAATATTCGTTGAGACCCTTCCACAATCTAGCTTAGGATTTTTTTTTTTATTTTCTTTGTTCTTATATATATATATACTAGCAAATAACCCGTGCACACGTGCACGTGTACTGGGAAAAAACGGTCGGAAAGGGGGGAAGAATAAAAAGTGTGGGTGTGTGTGGAGGGAGGATCCAGGGGCAAAAATGTAAAAACCGGGGTTGTATGTGCAAAATTCCCCGCCTCCTCTCTTATCTCTCAAAATCTAATCTCTTATCCAATTTATCTGGTCCAAATTCTCTTATTCAATTTCTCTTGATAACCTCCCTATTTTATAGAATAGATATATATGTATGTATGTATGTATGTATACATATATATGTATACTCTTGTCCAAATTCTCTTACCCAATTTCTATTGTCCAATTTCTCTTGTCCAATTTCTTTTATCCAATTTCTCTTGATAACATCCATATGTTATAGAATAGATATCCAATTTCTCTTGTCTAATTTCTCGTGTTCAAATTCTCTTATCCAATTTCTCTTGATAACATCCCTCTTTTATATAATAGATATGTATGTATATATGTATGTATATGTATATATGTATATGTATACTCTTGTCCAAATTCTCTTACCCAATTTCTCTTGTTCAATTTCTCTTGTCCAATTTCTCTTATCTAATTTCTCTCGATAACATCCCTATTTTATAGAATAGATATCCAATTTCTCTTGTCCAATTTCTCTTATCAATTTCTCTTGATAACATCCCACTTTTATATAATAGATGTATATACTCTTGTCCAAATTCTCTTATCCAAATTCTCTTGTCCAATTTCTCTTATCCAATTTCTCTTGATAACATCCCTATTTTATTGAATAGATATCCAATTTCTCTTGTCCAATTTCTCTTATCTAAATTCTTTTGTCCAATTTCTCTTGATAACATCCCTCTTTTATATAATATATATATATATATATATATATATATATATATATATATATATATATATGGTCATGCATACTTTCTAAACTTTATTTTTGATTTGACCCGAATCCTACCAGTCTTCCATGGTACGGAAGAGGAGAATCCATATTTACACGTGCAAGAGTTTGAAAAGATATGCCACCAATTGTTTCATGGGAAAAATCTTGAGCACATTGAAAGACTATGTATTAAATATTTCTTGTATTCTTTAAGAGACAATGATATATCTTGGTTTAATGCTTTACCTCATGACTCATTATTTACTTGGTTATCCTTTCAGGCTGACTTCCTTAAGAGATTTTTGCCTCCTTTTGTGTGGAAGCATATAGGCAGCAGGCTATGAAGCAACAGATTGCAAACTTCATCCAAGCTGATGGGGAGGCCTACCATAAGGCTTTGAGGAGGTTCAAAGATTTAATGTTGCATTCCCACCCTATAGCTTCCACGATGAGCATCTCCTACAGATCTTCTACACATGATTACTCCCTCCTACGCGGGATTTCGTGTAGATGAGCTGCAATGGGGAATTCTTTTCATATACATCAGAGGATGCATGGTGGTACTTGCAGGACCTTGCAGTACATGAGAGAACTACGCCATCTGAAGATCAATCGCCTAGATATGAAGAAGATGGCCAGAGAATTCCTTTCGTGGACACATTTCAGCCGGTCTAGGGACAGCCTGAGGAGTTACCTTGGAGTTATTACCGATGCGATCCTATGGAGCACCAAGAGAAAACATATGAGATGGAGCATCAGAACTACTTAGATGAGCATAAGGAGATGTGTAATGGGGTGAATGTTGAGTATAAAGGCGACAAGATGCATTTCCATTTTGACGATGATGAAGATGGGGTGGAGACAAGTGATGGCGAGAGTAAAATCATTGAACCTGAACCATGTCTTCCTTCATATTTATCTCTCCCACCTGAGGAGTACGAGTACATTTGATGGACTGCTACAGGTTATCACTGCTATGAAGAGGAAGATATGAACGCGAGAGAGAGCTTACAGACTAAATGGAGCACTAGCCATACATCCTCACAGATATGTTTCAGCAGCCACTTTCATCTCCTCCTAAAGCAGAGTATCAAATCAAGAATAGCGATCCTTTTCAGGGAAGTTCTCATGAACCTATACACTCTAGTTCTGAATCTCAAATTTTAATTCCTAATATTTTAGATTCAGATGGTCGTCAATTAGCTTTAAAATCTTTTATCGTTTATGATGACCCATTATGGCAAGCTTTCATGGATAATCAATTTCGTCCATCTTTATTTGACACACTATATCTCATGCAGGAAAAACATACACACGTGGAGGAGATATGCCGGGTTGTGTCTATGCTTGACCATAAGGAAGCGAGTAGAGGAAGAATATTCACCGAGGAGCACAAGGAGCAGATAGAACAACTTCCTCCACCATTAAAGATATGTGATCCGCCATTTGACCACGGTGTGTTCTTTCCATTAGTGTAGATTTTTATATGCTTTTTAGGATGCGTTCTTTTGAATAAACTCATACCCCTTTTAACATTGAGGATAATGTTCATCTTTAGTTGGGGGGGAGTGTATGAGACCTTAGGATTTTTTGAAATAAGGCGAAAGAAAAGAATAAACCACCATTGTCATCATTCAAAACACCTTCACATGTCATATTATCGGATGATTATGCATTGATCGAATTCTTGAAATTGTTTATGGCTTGAATTAATTATTTTTCTCTTCAGAATCACTCATTAATATGTTATTTATGAAAACTTTCAATTGCCATGATTAATATCTCGAAATAGTTTGAATTTATTTCATGCATGCTATTGTGATGCAAAAGCTTAAGCATACATGATTTATTAGAATAGTCTTCAAGTTGAAGAGGAATATGGCCTTTGTTACTAATGTTTATGTTCGATGAATGGGTGTTGAGTTGCTTACAAAAAATAAAATAAAATAATAACAATAAAGAGAAAAAATGCATCGTTCCCTTGAGTTCATTAATTAGCCGGGTCTTCGTGCCTCAGGAAGAATTGGAGATTCACGTCGAAAGATGGATGAATGGGGAGTGCATCCGAAAAAAGGGAGAAAATAAAACTTAGATGATTTGAGTTATTAAGTTCAAGAGGCTCTTCTAAGCCTAATGCCCGAAGGTCATCTAGCATAGGAGTCATTAACTGAAAGCTCATCACATGGATCATTCTAAGTCAAAAAAAGAAAAAGATGGATGAATAAATAAAGCAACTTCAATGCCCATGATTTGAACTATCCTTATGAGATGCCAAACCCTTGGAAATGAGAAAACAATGATATGACGTCGTGTCTTACTTTCGCTTGCGCAACGATGCTGGCATGTTGTTTATTCAAATTAGATTAGAGAAAATATCATGTGATTGATTTTATTCATAGATTGTGTATATTGATGGTCAAAATCATGTTGGAAACCGTATTATTGAGCCATGCCATAAACGATTGATAAAATTTACCATTTTTACTTATCATCCGACTTAATCGATGTTGTTGCTAGGGACTAGCAAATCGATAGTTGGGGGTGTGATTCGGATTGAATATTTCATATTTAACACCTCATTTAGCCCCATTTTGTGCATATATGATACGTATATGGTCTCTAATACAATCGTATTTTGAATATCGTCATTTATTAGAGCAATCACTTGATTTAAGCACAAAACAGCAATATATTGAGTATTTATGCTCTTTTGGTATTTTTTTGTACAAAGATCTCAGTCTCACGATTCCAACGACTATTTATTTGTATTTTTCTGAGATCTGTGCTAATTACTATGAATTTTTGAATACAGAATACCAAATAAATAAATAAATACGGTCGAATATGGCGTAAATACGAGTGAAATACTGTCGTCATACGCTGCATGCATCATCAGGGACACGTGGCAGCCATCCATCAGGTTCCCGCTCGATCAAACGGATGAAAGCAGCGTGCGGCGTGGCTCTCGCTAGAACATTGGATTTTGATCCAACGGATCGCAACAAAGTTCTAAATGAACTCGGATGTGGATGTCGCGGCCCGATCTTGGCCACAGATCGAAGATCCAATGGTGCATAATTAATCCAAACGCGAAGTGAATTCGGACTCGGACGCGAGCGGAAGGGAGGATCCGCTTGCCACATGGCATCACGAGGTTCCATCCCGCATCGATCGTGCAGCTATGGTTTGCGACGGCTGAGGATAGCGGGTTTGGATGATAATTGGAGAGGGTTTTAGATCCGATAACAACTTAAACCCCTCAAGCTCAAGTATATAAGCGTATTTTAGGGTTTTTGATGTATGATGTCGTATTTGGGGCTCTAGGAGCCATATTTGGCCGTGAAATTTGGAGACCCTGGAGACAGAGGATATGAGCAATTGTTGAAGGAGTTTGGGGTCCAATTGTAGAGATTTGGTGATTGAATTCTAAACTTTACTCTTGTATTTTGCTTATTTAGCACGTATTTTGATTGATGATGTATTTGTCTATGAATATTGATTCTCTTCTCTCCATGCGTGGCTAATACCCTCATGTGCTCGTTTGCCACTTCTGAGCAACCCACCTCGTCGACCGCCACTGTCACCTTCTCCCGCCCGCCTATAAACCTCCGAGAGACCGACCCCTGCCTTTCTCCGACCTGCCACCCCGAGTTCCCTCCGATCGCCGACAGCCAACACCCTTTGCCGCCCAGTTCACCCAGCACCCAGACCCTGCGTTGCACCGTCTCCTTCCTCGACCACCGCTCACCCAGGCACCCACAAGCCCAGTCGCCTTCTTCCCGCATTCCTCCTCTCACCGTTACGCCCTTGCCCTGCTTCATCCTCCGACCAGTCGCCCCGTTGCTCCAAACACCCCACTTCACCCAGGCCACCGCCAACATTGCCCCCTCTCCGATCACCTGCGACCTCTCCCCTCGACATACCGGCGTCCCTAGTTCTCCACCCTCGCCTCCAGCACCGCAAGCCCCGACGTCTCCTCCTCTCAAGCGCTGACCGCCGCCATCCCTTCCCCCTCTCGCCACCGACCCCCAGCACCGTGCCTTCCTCACTCCGACGAGTCGTCAAGCTCGTCTTCGCCTGCACCCACCACTCGCATTGCCGAAAATGCTGCACCCTCGCCTTCTTCGACCTGCAACCAATCACATAAGTCTTATAATCATGCTAGCTACTTTACTTACAGAATGTGTTAGTTGCATGTATTAATAAGATGTAAGAAATTAGTATACTGTTAGTGGTTATATGACATAAGTTAGTAAGTTATAACATGAATTAGCTTGTTATGTTAGTATATAAATGAACAAGTACCCCATCTTCATTAAGAAACATATAGGATAACAGCTAGTTATATATTATAACCTGGTTACTATAATAATGTGGTATGGTGTTATTTGTTAATATCAGTTAGTTAGTACCTAGTTATTATTATATTAGTAAACCCAGTTTCATAATAATTAACAGTGAGATCTTATATATATTCAGTAAGTTAGATACTGAATACTAGTAGTTATATAAGAGTTTATAATAACAGAACTCATATACAGTTAATGGCATACCAGTAAATATATGATTATAATAGATGTTGAACCTACTATTATTTGAATTGAATCATGACCGTAAGTCTAATTTTGATAACCTGTTGACACAGAAAACGTCTGCGCTCCCCATACGAACCCACGACACCCGATATCACCGGATACAGACAAGTGTGTAAATTATTGAAATTCAACGTTTTGACCAATTAATTTCTTTGCTATAAATTGCGTTAAATGTCATATGAAACTGCTGATATGTCACCATGTGTCACTTCATGCTGTACACGCACACTTGATAGAATGAACAAAGATGGAATACATTATAAGAGATGGAACACCTTGAAGAGATGGAATACATTGTAAGTGATGGAATACTCTGAATGAACTTGAAATCATGAACTCATGCATTGATTAGGCTGGCTCGTGTTCCAGCACAACATTTGGGGTTGGGTTAGGGTTGAGCAGCCACTAAGCGTGTGAAAGGGCCTCCTTCAAGAGCACCACCCGCATGCGGTGGGTAGCGTTAATCACGGTAATACCCTCGTGAGAAGGTGTGATTCACTCACCACGACTTAAAGGCGAGAACCATACGCATGATAGAAAACATTTGCATGGAACCTGAAATAATTATTGTTACCTTACTCGCATATAGAATTGCCATGTTTATAGTGCTTGCTTTTAATTCTTTAGAATTGCCATGTCATAACTGCTCATTTTATTTCCATAGAAATGACATGTCCATAATTGCAATGTTGTTTAATTGTATAACTCTGACATTAGAACTGCTAATACTTCATAATCTGTTTAATACTTGTACAACTTACCTTGGGTCGACTCACCATTTTACTTGCCAGACCCTTGCTGACATACATTCATGTTTTTGGAATGTAAGTCAGATCACGAGACTGAGTACCATGACCATGAGTTGTTTGAGACGGTCGACCCAGCGAGCCAGGAGTTCGTTGACCAGGAGTCGCTCCCTGTGGAGGACTAGAGATTTGTTTCTGTTGCTGCTTAAATTTGTTTTTAGCACTTTGTAGTAGGGTATGTTCTTCGTTGTAGTTTCTTTGGCCATGTTGGGCCCTGTTATTTGATTTTCATGTACGGACTTCTGGATGTGGCTTGTATATATTAATATTCTGTTGTTTTGATTGCATGCAAGAACCCTGCGATGATGTTGTCACAGACGCTTAATGAACTCGAGCTTCACCGCTCCAGTTCGTGCGGACCTTCGTAATGTTCTCGCTTCCATTTGTTTTGGGAAGCGGGGCGTTACATCAATAGAGAGTTATCAATGACACCTTAGTTAAGTTTAACTATTTGACAACTCTTAATATGGGTCGTTCAGTGAACTCATCTCCAATGAGCACATGTGCCTCGTCACAGACTTCGCCAGGTCGAATGATTATGAGATCATCATTATCCTTTAGGATAAGACAAAGACACAATAGTCTGTCCGATGTCCAAAATCCTTTTCTCGACACATCTATGACCATGAACACTTTAAGACTCAAGTCCATATCGGGCATTCACTTCCCACATGTAACGCCCCGCTCCCCAGGATATCCTGAGCAGTGAGTGTTACGGAGAGAGACAAAATAAAAGCAGGTCCACTGCGCACTGCTGGGGTAGCACCTGTAATGTTCCCAATCACAGACAACAAATAACCAAAGAACAACATAGAATAACAACACCACCAACCAGTGCACAACACTAAAAGTACATCATCCTTATATACATACTACAATAGCCGATACACCATCTCAGTTCTACCCCACAAGTAATCCCCAAGTACAACAACTCTCTATCCCATCACCTCTCCCCACCCCCACTTTCTCAACCCTGCCACTAGACTCCCCTGCTCCACCTGCTACCAACTCCAAGAGCAACACCTGAAAAGTCAATGGGGGCACGTCAACGCATGTCCCAGTAGGATATCCCAACTCCACATAGTATACCATCTACAGGCATGAGCTATTATGCATGGAATATGAAGTGCAGTACCATAGCATGTGAGGGAAGACATGTGTATATATGTTAAGGTAAAAGTAGGAAAACGTACCTGCCGAACTGGTGTGTTACTGCAAAAGAGAGTTAGTACTATGAACCATATATAAAGTAAAGGAATCAAAAGTGAATAACAACCAGGCATATGCCAAGAAGGAACTACACGAGGTGCCAAGAGTCAAGTCATATGTATCACAACCAACTGTAACTGTCAGAGGACTACGAGAGTCTCAAGCCAAGCTAGTGCCACAAGCTTATTGGTAAGCTTATTCAATAAATTAGGAGCTCATTTATCCACTTTGTTATTGGAAAACCTGGGTAAACTATGGATATAAGGAACTGGATTTCACCCCAATGGTTGGGGTGAATATGCACACGGTGTAGTGGACACGGGCACTGTACGACACCGGGCCTCTCAGCTCCCCCATCCCTGGCAGGAGTGAGGATCTCCACATATCCCTCTCCACAACCAAACCACATCATCACAAACACCAAGTCCCCTCGACTCCCTGTAAAGGCGAGTGGGAATAATCACATATCACATCCACAGTCTCCAGGGTCCAGATCTCATATACATCATTTACTCGGCCCTTCCACCTAAAACCCGGGTTTTGCTAACTCACCCTCATCAGAGAGGATTGAGACATATTCAATTTTATAAGTTAACATCATAAGTGACACATTAGGGGGTCATGATGGCATGGGTATGCACATATCACCTTAGTTGTCCATCACTAGACATAGGGTCATGCACTTACGTGACATGACCTCTTTCACAACACATCATCCATTCACAATTACAGTGTATCCATGTCATTCAAGCCTCTAACTTCACCAATCATCAATGTGGCTTAAGGCCAACACTAACACATGCACATTTCTCAAATTATCGGATATTGCCTTCATTGAGGCATTTCTTCGAACACATGACGGAGTCATTAACATGGCCATTATGACATGAGGAAATCCAAGTTCAAATATTACAATGAACCCCTACTTCAAGTAATAACAATGCACGTGCATAATAAAGGAAAATTTAGCATCAACACATAGTTATAGCATCTCTGAAACATTTCAGTTTGCTGAAAATTGCAGACAGTCACAACAATTGGTCATATATCATCGGTTTACGTTGCGCATTTGACAACATTTCCTATATGAAAGTTGTAGATATAGTAGTGCTGGATTCACGTATAAAATTTCATGCAAAAATATGAAATTTATGATTTATAGTGAATTGTTTGGTGAAGCCTGTCAAATCTGTTTTTCAGACAGATTCTGAGGGTTGTAAAGATTGTTGTTTTAAGTCATATTGCATATCGAATAACGAAAATATGCACCGTGACAAAGTTGTAGGAAAAGTTATTAACTTTACAACGAGACCAAGAATACAAAATTCCATGAAGTATGCAGGGACTGAGATCAATTTTACTAAACTGTGTCCAGACTGAATGTCAATCAGACATGTTATAAAGATAAAATTTTTACTACTAATTACTGAATTGAATATATGTCAAACTTTAAATGATTTTGGGGTAGGATTTCGTGAACTACATGAATATATTTTTTTCAAATACTATTTTGATCTAAGTTAGGAGATATACACGTTTTAACAGAGGCTTAAACTGCTCGAAATTTCAGAACAGATCCATGAACATAAAAGCTAAGTAAATTCACAAGGAAACATGCATGCAAATGAAATACAAGGTGGAAATGGGAACCATACCTCTCTCCAAGATGATGTGAGCTTCTCTCCTTCTTCTCGTTCTTCTTCCTCTTCGTCTCCTTTCCTTAGTTTTCCTTGATTTCTCTCTTCCTTTCTCTTTCTCTTTCTCCTTTCTTTCTTTCTTCCTTTCCCCTTCTCTTACTTTTTTTCCTTTTTTGAGTGGATTTCGGCCAGCAAGAGGGGAGAGGGGATGGGTATGACCAAGGAGGAGGAGAAGAGGAGAAGAGTGTGGAAGAAAAATGAAAATAAAGGAAAGGAAAGGATAAGAATGAGTAAGGGGGAAAATCTAGGGTTTTCTTTGGCTTATGCTATAAGCCATGCCATTTATTTAATTAGCATAATACCCTCGCTTATGCTATAAGCCATGCCATTTATTTAATTACCATAATACCCTCACCAAAATTGCCCCTCCACTTCCATGTAATTACAAGTTTTCCACTACTTTACACACCCCCTTTTACTATACACACACACCTCTTTAGCCCAAATGACTATTTTGCCCCTCACCTTTCTAAATGTTTTCAAGCATGCCACTAACCCAACCCCTTTTCACACTTGCCCCCAACACACCCCACACATACTCTCACATACCCCCACTTGCACATGTGCACCACACGTGCACAATATACACACGTCGCCAAAACGTACGCCTTACCACCCTTGTATCGTATAATGCACGTATCGCTCAAAACGGGGCATGACACCACAATCGAAATCTGCATCTAGATACGTGTATGACCCTACTTTAAGTCTAAGGAAATAATCCAAGTATTTAATAAATATATTGACCATACTAGGATAATTAGTACCATTTACATTTGAACAAGATGAATTTAGGATAAATTGCCTCGAGGGCATATATTTTCCTACAATACACTCCTGCTGGACATGCTTTGACGTGCCCTCCCCTTTTTCCACAGGTGCCACAGGAGTTGGTTGCAGTGGAGCTAGAGTGCAAAGTGTAGTATAGGGTGTGTGGTGTACTAGTATTCACCCCCTTAGGTGGTGTTGTACTTGGGTTGTTTAGGTTGTTCCTACAGTGTGTTGTAAAAGTGTTGGGCTGAGATTTGTGTAGATATATGGACAGTCATGGTGAGATACAAGCTGGCTATGGTTTTGCAAACTTTTGTTTCTTTGTAATGTGTTCTCTTGTGTTGTTCTTTGTATTGTTTTTACCTGGAGCATGAACTTGTACAATCCCAACATGTGTGCAGTGGCCTGCATGCATCTTCATTTTTCTCTCTCCCCCTTCTCTTTCTTTATCACTCTTGCCTCTCCAGCCTCACCTGGGACAGTTTCGAAAACCCCGGGTATCCTGGAGAGCGGGGTGTGACAATGTGCATATGAGTACTTGAAATATAATTGTTTTGATGAAATCTTTGGCTTGTGTGAGTAGATTAGGATCATTATAAGAAGGTAATAATGAGACATAATCAAACAGCTTGAGTGCAATTCAAAATATTCCTGGTCGTAAGAATATTAAGATGTGACATTGATATTCTGAATAGACCAGTGTATATTCATCTTTACCATTGAGATGGTAATATTTTGTCTCATAACCATTCAATGAGGAGACATCGTGAGACAGTGCACATATGCTTGTTAAAGAACAAGTTCATAGAACAACTCGTAGAGATACTTCTACATGGTAATATCTCTAAATATCTATAAAAGCTCTCAAGTAGCAGTTGATATATGTTAGTCTTTAGACCTAAGATGCACTAAAAACATTACATGTCGGAGGGCTACACTTTGGCTTTTGTTAACCAACGAAGTCATAGTCATTGCTAGGTATTCGATAGGTGTAGTACAAAGCATGTGAAGGGAGGTGGTAGTTAAGATGTGATTTGTCTCCTCTGGTATGTGACGTTAGTATTACAGGAAGTTGATATATACCTATAGAAAATCCTTGGCCAATGTAAAATGAATAAACGTATTAAAGTAATCACCTTACAACATTAAAATATTAATAGGGTTTGACAAATATCCATATGCTAGACATCTTAGCGGTATAGTCACAATAAAGAGACCAGACTATACGAAAACCATCAGTGACACACCCAATGTTGGATGAGAACCTAGTGTCACACCAACCAGATAATTATGATTTTGATCTGGGAGGTCATTATGCATAGCTAGCATCATCGATGTAGATGTGATATGATCGTAGAGTATGATCGATCAATGCTGAAACACGAATTAGGGTTTTAGAGTCTTACAAAGATGATGGACTCGCATAATAAATGAAGGAGAAAATTATATGTATTTGATATATATATAAGTCAAAAGATCATAAGGATTTATGATCATTTTAATTGATAACAAGTAACTCATCATACAGAGTTATGATATGGTGTAAAGTGAGCGTAAAATATTTGTAAAGAGTTACAACAATACAATTAATGCAATTCTAGGAAAGAACAAACTCATTGGTCTAACTATAAAGATTTGTTAAGAAGCATAAAGATTGCATTGGTATATGCCAAACTAGTATACATCCTAGACGTAACTTCACTCAACTCACCAACGAATGAGTCCAGTCAAGTATAAGCTCTACAAGACTTTGTGACTCTTTACGAATATTATGTGATCACTCTGTGCTCACATTACACTCTTTGTGATGAGTTCCTTTCTATCAATCATAATGATCATAACTTCTTATGATCGATTGCCTTATGTATATCTCATATAGACATAATTTTCTCATTCATTTATTATGATGAATCCTTCATTTTTATAATACTCTAAAAGCTCAATTCTTACTGTGGCAGTGATTGATTATATTCTATGATCAAATCTTAGGCATATCGATGACACTAGTTACATGTGATGTCTGTCTTCTAAGAATTATTATTATTTGGTTGGTATGAAATTAGATTATTATCCAACTCACTTGGCCTATTAGTTATATCTTCTGTATAGTTTGATATCTTTATTATACCTATGTCACTAAGATATCCAAGGTATGGATATATGTCAAACCCTATTAACATCTTAATGTCATAAGTTTATTATAAGACGATATAGTTACCATAGATCAAACTCTTACTCTAATAAGTTTATCTATATCACATTGTCTAAGTATTTTCTATAGTTCCATTCAGCTTTCTGTGACATTAACATCTCATACCAGAGAAATCCCATCTTGACCATCACATCCCTTCATACACTTTGTACCACACCTAACGAGTACCTAACAATGATTGCGGCATCATTGATCAGCAAAATCTAAAATGTAGCCCTCACACTGTAAGGTTCTTTAGCAGATCTCGTGTATAAATAATAGTATACACCAATCACCGCTTGATGTCTTCTATTTATAGTTATAGAATGTTACCATATAGAAGCATCTCGATGAGTCATTCTGTGAACTTATTCTATAACAAGCACATATGCATCATCTCACGATGTATCCATATCGAATGGCTATAAAACCATCCATTACCATATCAACGGTAAAGATCAATAAAGAATGGTCTATTTGGAATATCTTTCTTAATATTCTTATGACCATGTACATTCTGGATTATGCTTAAGCAGTTCGATTAGGTCTCATTATCATAATCTTCTCACACAATCCAAGGATTTTATCAACACGGTTATTATTTCATGTACACATATATACAATCATATAAGAAGTTATAGAGATAAAGATTACCAAATATCATGCTATTATTTTGAATAGATATTTCAATTACAATAATAGTTTTACGGGCATAATTTTCCAACAATTCAATCATCGTAAGTGATGCATAAGTTCAGTGTGATTTAACTCCTACTAAAGTTAATCTTGTTGTTGGTTATGGTTATTCGATTACTAAGGGTGATGCTGCTACTAGTAGTGGTGTGCAAATTGGGATTGCTTTTTCATGTTGGTAGTGATGGACAACTTGGAGTTGATGAACATATTAGAAGTGATGATGTTGCTAGTGTGATGCTCATAGTGGGAGAGCTTCTTATGTTGGTGGTGATGCGGTTGCTAAGTGGTGAAGCTCATATTTGGAGTGCTTCTTACATTAGTGGTGATGCTTCTGTATGTAATAATTTAGCTACAAATGTAGTTATTGGGGACGGGTAAATATGCTAGGGGTGTTAGTAAGAGAACGTATATGAAAGTTATGGTAATATATATGATTTCCTAACCAGCCAATGAGTAAAGGTTATTTGCATTCATAAGAACTACTTGAAACTAGTCATTATAAGCACGATTTTTCTAACATTTACTAATTTTCTGTGAAGGTGACATTTGCAGAAAAAGTGAAGCACAAGCATACACTATCCAAACACAATCATCCTAAGTTATAGAGATGAAACACTAACCATATGGCTAGGTATACAATCTCAAGTCTTCAATGACACTCAGTATTGTCGGTAATAATAATCAAAGTTTATGTGTGTGGAATTGTGTTTACTTTAATATTTGACAGGGTCATGGACATGTATTTTTAGGTTATAGATGCAATCACGAAGCTTGATTCACAAATTTGATTCATGTCTAATATCTTTTCCCCCATTTACTTGTGTTTAAATCAAGATCCAAAGTGTTTTGTGCATTTGGTGAAACCATCTACTTCAAACATATAAGTCGTTTGTAGAAAATGCAACTAGTAGGGATCTATTTGTGTTTGTATGTTAAATGGTGGAACATTTTGTAAAAATATTGATGTAACTAAGTGTTTTTTGTTGTGCTATGTCTAAGCCTGGAACATAATGTAAAATGTTTGGGGTAATTATATGCTTGTGCTATGACTAAGTCTGAAATTCCATCTACTTTTGTTATGAAGATGTCTGTGGTTGGAATTACACTCTTGATTCAACAATCTTGTAACATTATCTGCATTCATTACATATTGTATCTAGAAATTATGAGAGCAAGCATAAGGAAGTCATTTTAAAATGTTTCAAATATTACATGATACTTTTCAGAAATATACTAATAGTAAAGTGTATTTTAAATGAACAATTACATAGTATAGGGTCGTATTGCTAAACTTTCTAAAAGTATGTGATGGTTATGATGCACTTTTTAAAAGTTTATGGTAATTTTGTTGAACTCTTTAAAAGTGTATAATAATCATACTGAACTCTTTTCCATTCAAATTGTTCGATAATAATACCATAGATTTTTATATGTTTCTCACTTGTTTCAAATCTGCTTTCTAAATTATCACACCACTTTCAATTGCAAATTCAAAGAGCTTATTATAATCACATCTTAATTTATGAAGATTCAAAATTAAAGCCAAGTAAATTGCATTAGCAATAATCAAGAATTGAAAATTAAAGCAAATAACATTGTTAAATACATATAATTTAAGTAGGATCACATGTCCGGTTACAATCGTCCAAGAACAAACCAAAGAAAAACCATAAAAACTACGAAATATCCAATTTTATGTTTTCAAAGGAAACTCATGCATAACCTTTGCTTTATTAATCCATAACAACTAACCCATTGTTGGGTTCAAAGTAGGTTAAAGAAGATGTGAGATCACTAAGAAATTCTTCTTCTTTAATAAAAACCCACTTAAAAAGCCTTATTAACATGCTTCCACTTAGTCCAACCATAAAACAGATGAACTGGATTCTTCATACTTCCAAATATAGCTATAATAATAGTTGCCTACACCAATAGGTCTTCCACTGATGGTGTTGGGATATGTAAGTCCTTGAGACAATTATTGTAATTGATACATCTCATTCAAAATAATAGTATATTATTTGACAGTCTTTATATGTGTGATTTCTTTAAACAAGTTGAATATATTTGTACATTGTTATGTTATTGTATGGATAAATTCTTTGGATTGTGTAAGGACATTATGATCATAATAAGATCATGATACGGATACCTAATCGATCTGCTTAAGCAAAATCCAAAATATTTCCAGTCATATGATCATCAAGATGGGACATTGATATTCTCTTAATATTTCGAATAGAAGTGTGCACTGATCTTTACCATTGAGATAGTAGCAGACATCATGAGATAGTAGTGTTGGATATTGGCCAATTAGCCCACTTTTGTTTTGATGATGATCACCTCATTATGTAGTTACTAATGACTCTACTTGTTTTACTCTCAGATTAACATTTGATTATCTTGATAAGGAGACAAAATAGTAGGTGATGGGATGATGATTCAAGGCTATGGAGCAAAGTATTGCGTGAAGCTTGAAGAATTCAAGAGTATTTTTCTTTTGTTTTTCATGTAATTTTGCTTTTATTACATAGAATATTTGTAGCCTTGAATAGATGCACACACATGTTCATATGCATCATTTCTATTATATGGTTCTTAGAAATCATCTAGAACCCATCCCATTTGATCACATGCCCAAAACACTCTTTGGAGCATGAACAGATGCTTGGTTAGAATTCAACAGACATATGGCTCAAACACTCTTTTATAATGTTTTTAGAGATGGATTAAATGTCTGGTATAGTTTCACCAGATGTCTGGCATGTCAGCTTTTGAGTTGCTTGACATAGCCATTTGACAGTTGTATGAAGTTCAACGACCAGGCGTCTGAACAGTTGCTCAGATGTATGGGAAGTGAACTCCAGTCAACTTAACATGGTGCAGTATTTTTCTTCAACTCTCTATTTTTCTCACACATTTATGTCAGCCATCTGAAAAAGGCTTGTCAGCCAACTGCACAGTTGATCAGTCATTTACAAGAGTTCTACAAACGACTGGTTGCTTAGAGATTGGACTTCGTTATTTTCCTATATCCATCTCTTCTGACATCCGTCTGATGTTATCTTCCCGGACATTTGAGTAGTTTATCAACCATTTTGAAACACTATACTAGACATCTGATTGCTTGAAAATCTGTTCGTTTATAGCTGCTGGCTGTAAATTTGAGGGGTTGTTTTCTCAATTTTTGTGCAGATTTGTTAGGGTATTTATGCTCGGTTTGAGGGGGATTTTGGCAACTAATGCTCATTCAATAGAACTCATTCTTAGAGCCAAAATCCTAGAGCATATTTCTTTATCTCATGTATTTCTTCACATGGTTAAAGTGATTATGCAGTAAGATTGCATCAAGAGAGAGAGAGAGTTTTCCAAGTGCATCATCTTCTACATCAAGCACTTGGTGTTTCCAATCTTCCATACCTTCACATACACACTGACAAGAGCTACTCAAGGCATAGGTAAAATTGTATTTCATTTCTTTTTGTTACGAAACCTAGTTCTCCGGTTGTGAGAACATTATAGCGGATCTACTCTACTTGGAGGGCTTACTCCATATCCAAGTTTAGAGATTATCCAGATTTAGGGATTGTTCTTGTGAAGAGTTTTCATTCCCCGGTTTTGGGAGCATTAGTGAAAATCCACCGCTCGGGTTTATGAGGGTGGAACTAGAGTAGGATCACCAGTGTAGGGATCCGAACCAGGATAAATTCTGTGTTTGCGATTGCGTTCTATGTTTTGTTTGTGATGTTGTAATTTATTTTTCTCATTTGATTAATTAGTTTAATTTGCATTTTTAAATTGCCAATACACTATTCACCCCCTCTAGTGTGTTGCTTAGTGGACAGGGATCCTACGAGTACACATGTGCCGTGGGTAAATACACTCTTACTGTAAATAGAAGCTCTCAAGTGGTAGTTGGTGCATGTTAGTCTTTAGACCTCAAATGTGATAAAGAACCTTGCACATGGGAGAGCTATGCTATGGCTTTTACTAACCAACAATATGCAATTGTTGCTAGATACTTGCTAGGTGCAAGCTAAATCGTGCAAAGATTGATATCAGTTTAGATAAGATTCATCTCCTCTGGTATAAGAGGTTAGTATCACATGGAGTTAGTATGGACCCATAGTAAGTCTTTGGCCAAGTTAGAATGGGCAAACTTATTAGTGTATTAAGTTTGATCCATCGTTGACTATAATATCACATACATGACTCACGACTTACCCTAAACGCCTTAGCAACATAGTTATGACCAAGAGATCAGACTTCATGGTAGTTGTCGCTGACAGTCATAGATTTATGTTGGAGGAGAGTCAAGTCTCTCACCAACTAGATAATGACGATTCTGAAATGGGTGGTTTTCATATGTAGCTAGCATCATTGTCATCCATATGACATGATTATTAAGTACTATCAAGTTATTACTAAAGTAGGAATAAGCTGTTAGAGTCTGACACTGATAATTGACACATCACGATAATCGAAGGAAAAGACCTTAATGTATATATGATATACATAAGCAATCACATGGAGTTGTGGTCATCTTAATTAAGATAGAGGAGCTCGTCATTGCGAATGTGAGCAGAAAGTATTTTTAAGGAGTTGCGAACACTCCATCTTAAAAGAAATATGAAATTCATGCAAACCCAGCACAGGAAATCACCGGAGACGAAATATCATCACATGAAAATTGCACAGCGGGCCAGTGGTCAACAGATAGATGGCCAGTAGCTAGCTAGCCAGCTGGGTACTGGCAGCAGCCAGTGACTGCCATCTGGTGGTGGACAGCAGTAGCAAGCTGCCACCTTGGCATAGGCTTGGTTTGTGAGGTTTAGGTCAGATTTGGTTTGGGTTTGATACAATTGATGGATCAAGATTAAACCCAAAAGATATAGTTTGACCCAAACTAGAACTTGTATATATTATAATATTTCTAGGTTTCTATTATCAATCGTACATGTAATTAGGTAGAGTTTGACGCCAACTAGAACCCCTAAGGATGAAAGGATATCTTAGGATCCTAGCACAATATAATGGGTTCCTTTCCTTCTTTCAAAGGCATCCAAGTCAAGAAAAATTAAAAGAGAAAATAACCTCAAACCTTGATGTAGATTTTTCTCTCCAAAAGAAATTTTTTTCCTTTCCCTTTCTTTTAAGCACCAACAACGCTTGAGCCTGAGTTCGAATTTTGGAGGACTCATGGATCATAAAGAGTTTCATCATTAAGGTGAAACTACCATTGTGCCTAGTTGGTAAGGAGATTGGAAATCTTCACAAAAAATTTTAGAGAGCAGATATCACGTAAGAATATCCGTGTAAAGGTATGGTATTTATTCTATTTATGAAGTCTGTAGTTTTCTGATATTTGTGCTAGGATTAAAAAGGGTTAATGACTGGAAAATACCCTAATGTTTCAGCGTTTCTCACAAAAATACCTTATCGTTCATTTTGGGACACATTGGTACCCAGAACGAAAATTGGCTAACGGGGGTTAACTTTTTTACAAACTGCCCATTTTGCCCCTGACTGGAACATACCCTAATGTCTCAGCATTTCTCACAAAAATACCTTATCGTTCATTTTGGGACACATTAGGGTATTTTTGTGATAAACACTGAAACGTTAGGGTATCTTCCAGTCATTAACCCATTTAAATACGTTTTGAAGCTATGGGGGCATAATTGTCCAATTCGTATCACATGATATCACGTGAACATCTTTTCTGACGGCAAACTCAAAAAGGGTACAACGTTGTCAATTTTACCAAACATTTGGGACCAATGTGTCCCAAAATGAACGATAAGGTATTTTTGTGAGAAACGCTGAAATGTTAGGGTATTTTCCAGTCATTTACCCTTAAAAATTTGAAATTCATTTACTTCTGCATTTTCTAATGTGATTAGGAATCCTAGCATTGTAGACTTATAGTGATACCAGCGCCCGTCTATAGAATACATATTTTATACTGTTAATATTAAAATTGATAAAGAATACATATTTTAAATCTGTGAAATTTTTAAATTGAGATTATTTGTAGAATTTAATCTATGTGAAATTTTTTATTTATCATTTACATGATTTGTTATTAGATAACAAGATTAAAATGTAAATTAAATCTAGGAATTCATTTATGTGAATAATTTATTAATTAAAATAATTCAGAATTATTTTAATAAATAGATTGTACATTTAGTTCATGCATTAGAATTTGTTTTAAGGCAATCTAAATTGTATGTGATAGAATTTATTAGCTAGAATAATTTTAACAATTTTAAGAATTATTTTAATGGAGGATTTAAAATTGGTGTATGCTTAAATATTTATGTGATAATTTGTTTCGCATGCAATTGTTAAATTGTTGCTTTATTCTATAATTAGATTATGTGCATATAATTATTAAATCATGTGACCGCTCTTCTGTTAGTTACTAACCTAATAGTGTAGGACGTCACCCCGTGATCCAAGTAAAATTAATCAAAATTTAGGTTATATTCAGCCCTAGACTTTCTCAACTAGTCCATATTCAATCTTCCTGAATCTATGTCATGTAGCAAATGTGCATCACATAGCATTGAAATGCTAATGGCTTAACCTTCGTCAACAACCATAACACCAACACTAAGTACTTTATGCCTTTGAAATGATGGAGAACTACGAATAATTATTAAGAGAATTTTAAACGTAATGGACATGGTATAATTGGAAAAACTAAGTCATGTAGATTTAATTGGATAGTAAATTTATAGTAATCAATTGGTCGGGACACATATGCAAGGAGAGTGAGGTTTTTTATGACTGAAACACCAATATCATGTTTCTTAATTACAATACCCTCAAACCATGCCTTTCTTAGACACCAATGTGAAAAGAAAATTTTCAAACCCATAATATCAACAATCCTTTTGTAATTCCAGCTTAAATTGGGTTTACATCTACTAATTAATCAAATTAATTAGGTTTTGATATTCTAGGTTTTCATGCATGTGATGGCAAAATTTAATCACATTAAACATAGCTCAATAATTTCTTGGATTGTGATGCAACTTCTTACATTGTTAGGTTAGATAACTAATAGTATTGTGGTCGTATGATTCTTATAATTATTATGCGTAAGACAAGCAAAACTTAATCTAATTAAAATTTTACTTGATAATTATTTGGATCATTGGGCAATGTCATATACCGATATGTTTTATGATTAATGGCAGAGCAGTCACAGTATCTTCATAATTATTATACATATAATCACATTAACAACCAAGCATGATCACATCATAAATATTAAAACACTTTTAAAATCATATAACACATGAATTTAATCTCATAAAATTGTCCAAGAATTAATTTTCATAAAACTTTTGTTATCTCATAACAAGAGAACAAAAGTTTAAATTTTAAAACATTAGTGTTGCGTTAGGGTCAAACTCTCATAATTTAAATTACAATAAAACTCTCATAATTATCGTCTAACGCAACATTATGAGACTTTAAACTTTAAATTTGTTATGAGATTTTGACTTTAAACTTTTACTAATATGAACAAATGTTTAAGTTTTATTGTAATTTATTAAGAATTAATGTTGCGTTAGAGGATAGTCCAGTCTCACACCAATCAGATAATTATGATCCTTAAAAGGATAGTCTTCATATGCTACTAGTGTCCCTATCGTACTTTTGATATGGTTGTAGAGTGCAACCAAGTTGCTCCCGAAGAAGGAATCTGGCTTTTAAAGTCTCATAATGAAATTGGACTTGTATTGCTAATCGAAGGAAAAAAACTTTATATATATGAGATATATGCAAGCAATCGCAAGGAGTTGTGATCGCTTTGATTGAGAGAGAGAAGAGCCGTTGCAAAGTGTTACGCATGCATGTGTAAAGTGTTACGCATGCATGTACAAAGTGTTCCTAAAGAGTTACGAACACTTCAACCAAAACAAAAGATGAAAACTATGCAAAAAAACAAGCCCATGACATCCTGGCAATGAAATACAATCACTAAACATTAACTGACCACCGGTGGTCAGTGGCTGGCTGAGCCAGCCAGCTGGTTGTTGTGGCGGCCAGCAACTATCATCCTATGACAGACAAATGATAGCAAGCCGCCACCATGTCATGAGCTTGGTTAGAGGGTTTTAGGTCAAATTTGGTTTGAATTTGATTCAATTATTAGATCAAGATTAAACCCAAAGTTAGAGTTTGACTCAAACTAGAACTCCAATATATTATAGGATTTCTATGCATCTTTCTTTAATCCCACATGTACTTGGATAAAGTTTGACTCTAATTAGAACTCCTAAGGATGAAATGATATCTTGGGATCCTAGCATTATATAAAGGGGTACTCTCCTCCTCTCAAAGGCATCCAAGTCAAGAAAAATCAAGAGAGAAAAATAACCTCAAACTTTGATGTATATTTTTCTCTTAAAAGAGAAGCTTTTTCCTTTCTTTCTCTCACGCACTAATGATGCTTGAAACCAAGTTTGAGTTCTTGGGGGGCTCGTGGATCATAAGGAGTTTCATCATTAAGGTGAAACTACTATTACACCTAGTTGGTGGGAGATCAGAGATCTTTGTCGAAATTTTTAGAGAGCTGATATCGTGTGAGAATATCCATGCAAATGTATGATATTTATTCTTTGGTATTTAATTTATGAATTCTATAGTTTTTTGGGATTTGTATCACGATTATAATTTTTTTGAAATTTATTGCTTTCGTCTTTTATAATGTGATTAGAAATTCTAGCCATGCGGACTTACAGGTGGTTGGGTTGGCAAAACTCGACCAGACCTGATCGACCTAAATCCATCCTCTCGAATTAGTATGGGTGGGGGCCTATCTGGGTTGGATATGATTTAGGTCGACCATAAAGATCTGGATATAACCAGGATCGGGTACACGTTGTGGGATCCTATTGTTGGCAGATAACATTGGAAGAATGGTTGAATAATGTTGTATAAAGAAACAAATTTTTTCGCGTAAATAAAACCTTTCTAACAATGTTGCCTAAGTCTCTAAGAAGTGTTACCTATCTTGGTACCTAATCAACACAAATGAAATGATTACTTGCAATTAATATTAAGATGCACAACGAAATATTAGATCACAAGCAAGTGAATAATAATGATGAGCAGAGAAACAAAAGATAGTCACAACGCAAACACAAAGATTTTATCCTAGTTTCCCACAACCTGGGTACGTCCAGCCCCCGACCTTCCTCAGGTTGTAATAAACTATTGCAAAACCTGCACTACACATAGCTAGCTTCACTTGCTAGGATTTCCTAACCACCTAGTTACAACTCAACTAGGAATTTTAAACCAACAAAAAACAATCCCTTTCACTACGGAGTAGAACACCTTACCAATGCCTTCTCAAAAAGCTTACAAACCTTTTGAAGATAATCGTTACACCTTTAGATCTTATAGCCAATATATGGAGCTTTGTGTTTATGAGTGGCTATAAAGAAAAATCAAAGCTTTTTTATCTTAAAAAGAATGTAAGTAAAGCACAAAAAGATCAAAAGAAACTTGAAGTAAATCTCTTGAAAAATGTAAGCTTTGTTGCTTTAGAGATTGAATTCAAGCTTTAACAGAGGACAAAAAGTATATAAAAAGATCAGAAAATATTTGCACAAAAGAGTTAAATATATGGCCAAAAGGGAGCTTTTTAAAGAATGAGAGCTTTGAGAAATTGCTTGAAAATAATAGAAAATTGCTCAAATATTGATATGAAACTGATCTGAAGTCTCTGATATTTATAGAGGAGAAAAACATTTCAAATCATGCTTAAAATTACTCCTCTAATGGCTAGAAATGACTAGTTCACGTAAATCGTGTTTTCCTTAAAAAAACAGTCGTTTGACTCAGATAGTCGGATATCTTTAGGAGATAGTCGGCTATATTTTTCATCTACTCAGCTACTACAGGGTGATAGTTGGCTACTACAGTCCAACGAGTTCTAGTTCAAAATCTGCATCCAGATATTCGGCTATCAGGGTGTGGATATGGATATTCTCTGATACATGAGTTTTTCTCTATAAAATCACTTTGAAATTATTTAAAAATAATTATATACTAATTTAATATATTTAAAAACAATTTTCCATGATTTGTGTCTGTGTGGCTCCAAGATAAAGACTTTGCAAACTAAGACTTTTACTTACACAATTTCTATACTATTAGCTCTTGAGTCTAGTCTTGCTTGTCTTTGGGCCATAGAGTCTTCATTTTGGTCTTCAGTTGAGTCTTCATTAACTCCATGTCTTGACTCTGGAAATAGCTCCACGAGCATGACTTACACGTCTTCGTTTTCGAGCTACGTCACATCTTAGTTTATTCATGGCTATGTCACATTGTTTATTTCCTACACACCCTTGACATAAATCATTAGTATCTATATCATTTGTGAACATCATCAACACTCCACTAGAGTGGGTCTTAATATCCCAACACTCTCCCCCTTTTTGATGATGACAACAAATGATATAAAATAGAAAATATAATATGATAATAATAAATAACTTACCCTCCCCATGCAGAGATGCATGATTGCTATGGAGAAGTTACTCCCCCCTGCATCAAAGCTGATTAGAAATAAGCAGAAATATGCACAACGGTTCATATTATATTCTAAGTATGTCATAACAATGTTACATTCTCCACTATATGCCATGATTAATCAATAAATTAAAACAATAACATAACAACAATATTGCTATATATTGCTATTTTATATGCATTATCTATCTTCTCACCCGTTGTCACATTAAAAAGAAAATAGATGATATTATATACCACGTGACGAAAATGATACTTGACACCATGCGTCAAATTTATTGAAGGAGAGATAGCATGATATGCATTAATAAATCTTATGGATAAAAATATAATCATAAGCATATTCATACACATGATCATAGTAAGCAAATGTATAATTATAAAAACATGTCAATGATACCTTATGGCTAAAGTCATGTCTCAATATCCACACACTTATAAATGTCCTTCAATAATTATATCTAAAGCATTGCAATATCACATAGCATTGAGATGCACAAAAGTATAGATAATGACAACATGCAAGTCAAAGTGCAAACAACTTTCATACGACATCCTTACATCTCCAAGCAAAATTGTAAGGTGTCCAAAATTCCACAAGTCCAAAGTTTCATAAGAGTAGAAACTAAATGTATTACCAAATACAAACCATATAATAATGTTCAACAAAACACACATAACATAAAAGCATATTCATCCACCTCACGGTTGGCACATTTTCTTCTTGATTTCTGCAAGCTCCTTTTGGACATCCTCAATGACAGCATCAAATATGTCAATCTTATCAACAATTACTTGCTTGAGATGGTCCATCCTTTGGATCAAGTCACCTATCATAGAGTCCATATCTTGTTTTACGATAAGTTGCATGTTCTCGATTTTGGTGAAAAGTGCCACAATGTAAGGAGGTGTCTCCATCGATGTGGAAGATGAGGATTGTCCAACATGCACAAGTTCATCTTCAGATTCTTCTTCTTCTTTTGTTGGGCTAAAAATGTTCTCGGAGGGATCATAGTGGAGAACCATTCTATAAAGTGTGTGTGTCGAACCTAGTCATATGTTCTATGAATTGGATCTCACTATCAACATCAATTTATTCTTCTAATGAAGAGACATGTGAGGAAGTGACCATGATGGAGCGGGGATGCGAGATTTGTGGAGGTGGTGCTATGAATGATATTCTCCATACTAATTTATGCCCAATCTACCTTCATACCACCAAGCATAACATAGACTCATTTTGCATGGTTGATGGACAAAACGGCTCTACTCCCACCTTTCAGGTTAATATTGTAAGAGAGAATGTTTGCCAAGATGCGTGCAATAGGTTGGAGGTCACCAGTGGATAGTGAGGCTCTATATGTCCCTCTAGATACATAACCTTATGAATCTCGGCATCATTCATAATAATCTTTCATAGAAGTGCACCAGAGCTTGGAGTGCCTAATCTAAGACCAAGACCATATGTGTCTAGTTCCATTTGGACGTTTAAGACTTTAGTGCCAAATCTAGCAGCTACGGGGGATCCATTGGTGGTCATGTTGGTGTAGAAAAGGTTCACGAGTCTGGGATAACACCTACATGAACTAACGATAGAGAATAGGTTCTTAAGGCCTTGAAATTCTAAGATCTTGTCTATCCCATAGTTTTCCAAATCCTCAACTTTGACAACCCTTTCTTGAAGAATGGTCTTATTGGAGTTTCTGTCAAATTTGGAGATGATGTCCAGTTTGTTGAGATAGGGTAAAATGATCCCCCTCTCCAAAAGTGCTTGAAAAAGGGGCCGATATCTTCTTCTTGGTAATGGGTGCTCGACGCCTATCCATGATTCAAACTAAGTGATATGTAAATATAGAGCAAAGAAGATATGTGTTTACCTAAAAAGATGAGGACCCCACCAAAAAATCCTTAAGGAATCCTTTGAATATTTGAAGAAAATGAAGAGTTTTGAGTGGGTTTTAAGAGATTGGGGCTAGAGAGATGAAAGGGGCGAAAATTAGAGCCATGGTAAAACTAGGGCTTTATCTTAGGGAAAGTGAAATTCAACCATAGAAATAAACTGGAGGGTCAAGATTACTTCTCCATAATGGGTTTGAATGAAAGAATAGAGTGAAAATCCAATAAGAACAAGTAAACCCCAAAAAACCTAAATCCAATAGTTGGCTACAAATTGGGGCTGATAGCTGATAGTCGGCTATCGGCTCTGTGATAGTTGGCTATTGCATGGCAGAAAGTTTGCATCTACGCTGGGGGCTCGGATAATCAGCTATCTGATTTAGATAGTCGGCTGTTTGCTGACTTCTATTGGTCTTAAAGTTTAAAACATCTCTAAATTGTATCAGACAAATTTCTAAATAGCTCTATTGATCCTAACATCATTCTAACAATTCAAAATGAATTTAAGAACATACACGAACACTTATAAATGATCAATAAAAATTCTTACAGACTTTATTTGCCCATCCTCTTTGACATGTATGACCGTTGAGTTGCAAGAGGAGTTCATTTGTTATTTCCTTCAATTTTTAGTACCCGAAAATAAATCAAATAAGTTTTTGTACCTCTTTTCATTAGGATCCAAGGGATTATTCATGGCACAAGGATGACATTTTATTGGAAACCAAAGCCAATGAGGTTTAGTATTCCCATCATATACATATTTATAATATTTGTTATAATGAATATGAAGCATAAATTAGTTACATACATGTCCTTCAGTTGATTTGTCCCTTTCTTGGGAATCCACACAACATGTTTCTGAGATTATGATTCTTAATAATATGCCTAGCTATATGCTTAGGGTGAGTTTGATCAAATCCTAGACCAGTTCTATTCCTCGATGGTTTTTGCTTCTCAATGAGATCATCGAGTTTTCCCTTACCTTTATTGAAATAGTCCACAACTTTGAAAAGATCATCATACTTACATTTTGTGGTGGTCAGTAGCTTATCTAAGTCGTCTATTCTGATTCGTACTCCATTAATCTCATAAGTACTCTATTTTTGTTCATCATAATTTCATTCTCTTTCTCAAGTTTTCCTTTTTTCTTGGTGCATGTCCTAAAGTTCTTATCCAATTTATGATGATCTCAAATTAACTTTTCAAGTACATTGCACAACTCTTCATATGCACCTTTAATGTCAAAATAGTCATCATTATCATTATCACTACTCAAAAGGTCGTCTTCGCTAAAATGATGCGATGAGGTAGGATGGGTAGAAGTTCTTACCTTGGCGGAAGTCGAGGTCATGAAACACATGTGTGTTTGCTCTTCACTTTCTCCTTCGTTGTCTGATGAAGTTGAAGATTCATTTGAGCTGGAAACATCGTTTCGATCAAATGTTGCAAATGTCTTCTTCTTCAGCTTCCCAAAATTCTTGTCTTTACGAGTTATTCTCTTCTCCTTCTTCTCTTTGCATTTTCCTTGGTCATGATTTTTCTCATAAGGGCAGTCTCTTCTTACATGACCTGGCTTGTTACCTCCAAATCAAATAATTTCATTAGTAAAAAGAGATCTTATTTTTGCATACTTACTTTGGAGGAATATTTTGAAGTTCCTCGAAATTAGTGTGATCTCCTTCTCATCTCGGTCAGAGCAATCGGATTCGGAGCTTTCTTCAATAGCTTTGAATGCCAAGTTCTTCTTCTTGGGCTTCTCTTCTATCACGTTGTCCTCTTCAAGCTCTATCTCATAGGCCATGAGATTTTCCATTAGCTCTTCAAGGGTGATCATCTTCATATTGTGTGCCTCACAGATTGCGGTGGGTTTTCCCCTTCCATTCTGGTCTTAGAGATCTTACTATCTTCATAAACTGATCGTATTCAGGAATCCTTTTTCCTGAACATGCAAGCTCATTTAAATTTAGAATTCCACATGTTAATCCTAGATTCCTTCACCTTTCAGTACCCTTGTGGCTTACCTCAAGCGTGTGCCATATTTGGTATGCCGTTGTACATTGGGATACTCAGTTGAACTTAGTACCTGTCAATGAACAAAATAAGGAATTCATGGCTTTAGCATTAATGTTACCTCTTTTCTTCTCATAAGCGGTCCATTTCTCCATCTCTGCTCCAGGCGGCATGTATTGGTTCTTGGTGATGGTCCATACATCTATATTCACGGACTACAGATGGATCATCATTCGGATCTTCCAGCTATCATAGTTGGTGCCATCAAACAATGGTGCTTGCTGGGTGTTGAGTCCCTCTGAGTGGTGTAAGGTTGATGCCATCGCCTTAGCCATGCTCTGATACCACGTGTGGGATCTTGTGGATGGCAGACAACGCTAGAAAGGAGGTTGAATAGTGTTCTATAAAGACATAATTTTTTTTGCGTGAATAAACCCCTTCTAACAATGTTTGATGGGAAATCAAATCCCACCCCTAAGTGGTTTTGATGATGAGCACACCAAATGATGTTAGTGTGCTAACTACACTACAAGTGTGCAGGTTATGTGACAAACAGTGACTTTACGCATACTCCGAAGAAGATTAACCACACTTGAGACGAAGACGAACTTGCTAGTTCTACATCAAGCACAAGATGAAGCCCGTGCTCAAGCTTAATGAAGAAGGAACTCAAATTCAGGAGAAGCAAGCATCTACCAGATCAGCTTCCTGAATGTCTTGTCTTAGTGTAGTGTGTGTGAGTTCTTAGGATTATGTTAAAGCCAAAGTAGATATCGCGCACACACCTCTGGTGGTCGACTCCCAGTCAGAAGCAGAATTTCTACTGAAATTCTCTGGGAGTCGACTACCACCTTTAGGGAGTCGACTACCAGCTGTCGTTTTCCAACGACTCTGCTTCCTGATTTTGCTCAATTTCCGTATTTGGTTGAGCTGAAAACCAAATGTTTTTGAAATTCAAAATCATATCTGAAACCCAATAAATAGCCCCTTTGGGATCATTTTTAAACACACCTAATCTCTCTATTTTTATTAAGCTAAATTCTATTCAAAAGATCTCTCGTCGTTCTATTGCTCTCAACGCCAATAGCCATTTCTGTTTTACTCTCTGATCTCGGTTCTTAGTTTTCTTAAATTCATTTTGAGATCTAAATTTTATTTTGGCTATCTTTAAAGTTGTTTTTAAAATCCTTGTTTTTCAATTTTTATTCTTGAAAGGATTTTGAAAACTAGCGATCTAGATCTAACGAATAATCTCATATTCTTTGTGTGATCTAAAGATCGACTTAAATTCTTTAGCCAGTAACACACAATTGATATATTTACTTTGGCTATAGAATTCTGGGTGTAATCCAAACTCCACTAACTTTTGTGGTGAGTTGGAAACTTGTCTTTATTTGTGGATTCCCTTTGTTGTAAGGGACGAAAAATCCTAGACAAGTCTAGGTGGTTGGAAATCCTGGTCACGGCTAGGTGTTTGGGAAATCCTAACGAGTGAAGTTAGGTACTTGTATTGCTAAGGCAATAGTGAAAAATCTCGTACCGGATTGGTCGGGGACTGGACGTACCCAAGTTGTGGGGAACAAGGATAAAAATCATTGTCTTTGCATTTGCATTTTCTGAGTTTGTTTATATTCCTTGTAACTGTTCTTTACCTTATCTATTACTTTGTATCATTCATACTCTGTTATACAATTACAAAGTTCATTTATTTTTGCTGTGAAAAGATATATTGCTTGTAATTTTTATCTTTATAATTATCCCATCGCTCAGTAAAGTTTTGAACTCAAACTCTCTGGGAGTCGACTACCACTTTAAGGGAGTCGACTACCTGCTGTGAAACCTGTTAACATAAAGATTACTTTGTTGATTAAGAACCAAGCGTAGATCACTCTACTTGGTTTCTTAGGCAACATTAGAAGGTTTTTATAGTGTGCTAATTAACGAACGAAAAGTTTGATATTTAAACAACACTAATCAACCCCCTTCTAGTGTTGTTTGCCATCCTCAGGATCCAACACTTGGTATCAGAGCAAGGTCAAAAGCGATGGCATCAACATCTTTTCATTCTAAAGAACTCAACATTATGCGACCACCATTGTTCAACGGAACGAACTACGCAAGCTAGAAGATTCGTATGAAGACTCACCTAAAGTCACTAGATATCGAGGCATGGACCGTCACCAAAGCACCATACATTACACCTACTGATGTCAAGTTTGGAATATGGTCTGCTGATGACAAAAAGAAAGTCAACCTCAACGCCAAAGTAATGAACGCATTATTTTGCGCCGTGACATGTAATGAATTCAATCGTGTCTCTCAATGCTAGACATCATATCAGATATGGTATACTCTTCAGGTAAGTCATGAGGGAACCGAAAAGGTAAAGGAGTCCTGCATCAATGTTTTGCATTCTAAGTTTGAATCTTTCAAAATGGAAGAATGAGAGAATATCACCGATGTGAATACTCGTTTTACTAATAACACTAATGAGCTCACAGGTCTAGGTAAGAAAATATCTGAATATGATCAGGTAATGAAGATACTAAGATCTCTCAGACCCGAATGGAAAGGAAAGACAACAGCCACTCGAGATGCTCACAACATGAAGGATCTAACCATTGAAGAACTAATGGGAAATCTCATGGCATATGAGATAGAGCTCGAGGAAGACAAGAAGATCAAATAAAAGCCAAAGAAGAAGAGCCTGACATTCAAAGCTCAAGAAGAAGATTCCGATTATACCGACAAAGAGGACCATATTGCCTTTGTCTCAAAGAACTTTAGAGAGTTTATTACAAGTAAGTATGGTAAACATTCATTTCGACCTACTAACAGTATTATTTGTTTTGGCTGCAACAAACCAGGACACGTAAAGAGAGATTGTCCCTTAGAGAAGAACAACCGAGACTCCAAAGATCGTAAAAAACAGAGAGAAAAATGAACAAAGAAACGACAGAAGGAACAAATTTCGACGACCGAAGAAGGAAGCTTACGCAGCTTTCGACCAAAGCGATATCTCTTCGTCCGATGAATCCTCATTAGATGACAAAGACGAAAGAAGAAAAACAGCCCACATGTGTTTCTTAGCCTCCACGTCATCAAAGGTAAGTACTATGCATAATTCATCATCTAGTGATAGTGATTCATCATCTAACGATGATGAAAACATGGACTATAGGGGAGCAGATAAGGAGCTATGCAAAATGCATGAAAAGCTCATAAAAGAACACAAAAAACTCTTAAAATAGTTAAGAAAGAGGTTTGAAGAAAAGGAAGAGAATATTAAAGAAAATATCATTCTAAAAGAAAAGAATAACTCTTTAGAAAAAGACATTTCTTCTATGAATGATAAAATTGAAAGTTTGAGTAATCTTCTTGTATCCGTCAAAGACAAATACGACTCTATGATGAAGATTATTGAAAATTTCAATAAAGGAAAAGGGAAGCTAGATAGTTTAATAAATAACCAAAAAGCTTCATCTAGAAAAACCGGAATTGGATATGATGCTAATCATACCAAGAAACGGGTCAAACACACTAGGATGCATCATACTAATCAAAATTTTCTGAGCATCTGGATACCAAAGAACTTGAAAGATCAAAAGCAACAAAGGTACGCAACTGATTTTGTTCACAAAGTTCATTTAAATAAGAATTATCGATATGTTTCTAATGAAGGAACTAAACCATATTAGGTTTGGTTTCCTAAAGTCTAACATCTTGGACTCAATATACAAAGAGTACCACAAACATTTACATTTACAAGTACTGTAAAAACCAAGGAGGAGGAACAAAGAAAACTTCTTTAAAAATGCCTTGCGATGAAAATTAAATTGCGTCGCAAAATTTTTATTGTATAAGTATTTATGTTTGCTTATATTTAATTTGCTCATTCCAAACATTTTTCAAAAACTTATCATGTTTGCTATAAAGATTTTTTCATGCACACACCCTCGGGATGAGAAAACAGCTCAACCGAGCAGGAAGTCGACTACCTCCTTCAGGGAGTCGACTACCAGAGTGCTGTACGAAATTTCTGGATTTGAGTGTTTGATTTTTTTTCTAAGTCCTATTGGGTTTCCATTGAGTTATTGGGTTCACATCCAAAGGGTAACTTAAACCCAATAAGCAAATATGATCTCATCCTTTCATCTCTTGATCTAAGGGCTACAACTCTCCATCTCTTTTCATCTCAAAGTTAAAATCCCCCAAGGTGAAAACCCTAAGTAGCCGACTACCCCTCTTTCACCTCTCTTTGAAATTTTTTTGGCACTTTAAGTTCTCTTTGGTCTTCATCTTCTCTCATCATCCTCCTAAGAAAAATCACTAAGGTAAAATCATCTCATCCTCTCCTATCAACTTTTACTTTATTTACTTCTTGCATATCTGGTCTTGTAAATCAAATTTTTGTTTTTTATCCTTTCAAGAAGATTGTGTAACGACTGGTTTTTGTATGATTGGATTATCAGTGTGTTTTGCTTGTGATGGTGGGTTCTCTCCTTGTGTGGTTTCCATTTCCATAGTTCTCGCTTTCATTCATCTCGTTGAGATTTCCTAGCTTTCGTTTTCATTCCTTTTGATGTGATCTTCTAGGTTCTTCCTTAGAATCAATGAATTCGGAGTAAGTCACTCGTGACGAGCTTCATATCGATCATATCTTAGAGTATAAATCGATCCTAGAAGCCATGGAAATCTTCCCGAAGCTTCGCGCTTCGAATCGGCACTTTTCGTGCACGTTAGTTGGTTCAAGAAGATCAACCGACCGACTAGATTCCAATTTAGTCGGTCAGGAAATCAACTGGAACCGACTAGTTCATTCAATCAATAATTCAGGAGTTACTGTTTACTCTTAGTCGGTCTAAGAACGTTCATCGACCGACTAGATTCAAAACTAGTCGGTCAGTACTTGTTCATGGACCGACTAACTCTAAATCCTATTTTCGTTCAGGAGTTACTGTTTGCACTTAGTCGGTCTGCGTTGGTCGACCGACCGACTAGTTGCCAAACTAGTCGGTCAGTGGTTGCTCTTTGACCGACTAACCAGTGTTAAAACCCTAATTTCTGGGCAGCCGCCAGCCTAGCCTATTTAAACCCAACCCATTCGACTTCTTCTTCTCCAACACGACCCAAAACCCTAAAAACTTCCCCCTTCAGCCCCCATCTTCCTCCAAGCTCCATTTCTCCATTCCAAGCCCTAAATCCATCATCCAATCCATCCATTCACTCATTCCACCTCTCATCTTCCCTAAAATCTCACTCAAATCCATCAAATCCCCAAATCCCCCAAAACCCTAGTTTCCCCAAACTTCTCCAATCTCCTCCAGATCTGATCCTAGGGTTCCCCGGAGTGTTTCTTCCATCTCCTCTCGGTAAGAAATCGATCTACCGTTGTTTTCTCAACCTATTTATATTTTTATAAAAGCCCTAATTAATTTCATGTGTTTGATGTTTGTTTCCCCCTTAACAGCGATTTCCCCCGTAGATAGCATCCGTGTGTCGAAGTGATCGTCGATCCCCGGTGCTAGGCAAGTGAAACTTGCCACTTAGGGTTTGGGCCATGTTTTAGGCCATTTTCTCATAGTAGGCGTAAAAGAGGCTAGGCGACGAAATGATACTCGTCTAGGCGCAAATTGGGGAATTAGCTTGACAACGAAGCTAATCCCGACATTTAGCATGTTGCACAATTAAGATGTCATGTTTACTTTCAATTAACGGTACGCGAATATGTTCATGTCATTGCATTTCGCCTGTCACGTTTAATTTAATTAACTGTACGCAAATAAATTGTCATGACCTCGCATTCTTTAGGTATTGCTGTGATTGCGTAGCTTTGCTACAATGTTGTGTTCCCTACGCCATACTTGTGTTCCTGGCTCGTGACCAGAAGCGAGCATAATGAGTTGGAAACCCCAACGCTCGATGTAGTGAATTGTGAACTAAGAATGCGAGCTCAATGTGTGGGGCAACCTCAGGCTCACTAGATGAGCTCAATGTGCGGGGACCCCAGGCTCCATATCGTGTGAGTATTGGGTAGTGTTTAGTGCCGATCGGTCTGAAATGCTATGCCATTCAGCGAAGGGCGTAAACACCTACAAAATGTGAATTGATTGAATTGATAGTAGCTTGGCTACTCTTGTCTTGTCCCGATGATTGCTCTCTTGTACAAACCGTCTTGCCATGTTTTAAATTGTGCACTCATGTTATAATTGCCATGTCATGCATCATACTATAACTGCTAGGTTGTTAGTTTACCTTTCTTTCAGTTTCCTTGCACAAGTCTTTCCAGACTTGCTGACATGTGCCCCTCTCTCTTTTGGGTGTCACATGTTAGACCCAGAGCCAGAGCTTTGTTGCAGGGGATATGGTGTTACTGATGCTGTTGTTTGCTGTGGTGGTGAGTGGACACCAGGGGCCTGTCTTGAAGACCGCTCGTGTTCACTTCTTTGTTTAGGTTTGCTGTTAGTTGTGGTGCGTGGCACCTTTGTATGTATGTTATACCCTGTTGGCCATGTTTGGGCCTTAGACTCTCTTCCTTTTAGCCTGGTGGCTTTTCTGTGATATTGTGATTTAATTAATGGATAATCTGAGATTGAACGTTTTATTTGTCTCTCCTTCTAGTTATTATTGTTGTTTCGTTTGCATTGCAAGGACCTGCCATTTGTAGTTCTATTTGACGCTTATCGGACTTGCGGCTTTTCCAGCTTCAAGTCTGAGCGGACCTTCTCACGTCTCGCCTCCACATTCTTGGGAAGCGGGGCGTGACAGGTTTTAGTGGTGGCCCATGCAGGTCCATTTGCAAATGCGAACTATCGGAACAACAATAATAATTATAGAATGTCCATTAAGTAAATTAGAACGTCCAAGTTATAAGCCCGAGTCTAGGTTCTTAGCGTTCCTGTGTCTTAGGTGGCTGGTAGGCGTGTTAGAGCATCTGTCCTAGCTTGGTAGGAAATCCATTAGATAAGAACCATAGTGAGACTTAGTTAGAAGTTTGTGCTTGCTAGTTAGGGATCCTTGATTGTTAGTAGACTCCATGTTAGTGATTGATTTGATAGCCTTAAGAGTTACCTTAGTGGTTCCTGTCTAGCTTTGACTAGGATAGACTTCTATAATTCTTTGGTCTCTCGCTTGGGTTCATCGGTTTCGGACCAAGCTGAACTCATTTCATCGCTGTCTAGCCCTTATGGAAGTCTTAGCGCTTAGTTCCATAATCTTTAGTTGGTTGACCGTAAGAGTTTTCATAGATTTTCCTAAGTCATAACCTAGGCGTATTTATGCTTTGATCATCCGACCAAACCCCTTGCCTCGATTCCCATGACCGCCATGTTTCGATAATCATTGATCCTTCGAATGTCCCCGTTTGCAAGGCTTAATTTCTTTTAAAAAGTTGTTTTTCTATTTCCCTTATTAAAGTTTTTGCTAAGTTTAAATTTTGTTTTAAACCCGCTACGTATGTACTTAAAATTTCTCACTTTTCGATTGAGTCAAATTCCTTGTAGATTTCGGAGTCTAATGGTTGTAATTATAATTGCTAACTCGTAACCATTTTCTTGTCTATATTTTCGCATTTCGGTTTAAAGACTCCAATACTATTTTGGAAAATTCGATATACCATTTTCTAACTGTGAGATCCATTTTAATCGCATAGCATACATACTTTAAAATCTTTTCCAAGTTAAATGGAGTTTCAATTGTTATATGTATACTTATATCTCGTACTCTTCGTTGACTTAAATTAATTTTTGAAATTCAAAAGTTTTGACGAGATTTTGATTACTGTTTTATAATGTTTTACGTCCTATACCTTTCATACCTATTTGAATATCTTGTCCCTTTTTCATAAATCGATTTAATTCTGAGCCGTAATTCTATTTTCCAAATTCGATTTATGAACTTTCCTTTCTTATTTATGCTATTCAAATGACTCGTCGCGCTCCCTTAACATACTTTTCAAGTCACAGATGATTTCAGCTTTCAACAAATCAAAGTTATGTTCAAACATTTTTCCCGACTATAGATTTTTGGAAAATTACGTTTCCGCAACCACTTCCCTTGTCCTTAATTCACATGACCACCTCATTGCAATTATCCTTGATCTTTCAAATGTTTTCCGTTGCAAATCTTGATTCTTCCAAAGTTATTTTCGAATGCTTTCCTTATTTGAAGTTTCACTCAATTTAAATTTTGTTCTAAACTTCTTTAAATATGTCTCCCTAAATTTCGATGGAGTTAAAAGTCGTTCTTGAATTTTGAAGACTTTTGGTCGTAATTTTAAAATTACTATCTTGTACTATTTTTTTAACAATGTACCTTTCGCATTTCGATTTTTAAACTTTATTACAATCCTGATGGTTCGATATACCGTCCTTTTTCCTAACTACAAAAATCTATTTTAACCACTTATCTTACATACCTTTAGGGGTATTTTTCCGAACTGAATGGACTTCAACTAATTTTTGTATATATATATTTTAGGTTCGTCGTACTCGTACTTCAAAAGTTTTTATACCAACACGTTCTTCTGGCGAATCCTTATTTCCCTAAAAGTATCTTCGATCTTCTTCTTTCGTTAAGTTTAAATTTGTTCGAAACACTTTTGATATATGCACGGTTTCATGCTCCTTCGCCGACTTAAATTATTTATGTTTTAAAATATCGAAATTTGAGTTGAGATTTTTAGATTAGAAGTTTATAATATTTTCTGCACATACCTTCGTATCGATATAAATGTCTTGTCCCTTTTCATATACAAATTTCATTCTGAACCGTATTTCTATTTTCCTAACTCGATTCATAATTTCTTTTACTTGTGCCATTAAAATTCTATTCGAAAACCCCTCGTGCTTACTCTTAATAAACTTTTCAAGTCCCTTTGGACTTCGGCTTTTAGCAAGTTGATTTTATGCTCAACATTTTCCATATTTCAGATTTTTGTTTATAAAAAAAAATATTTACTATTTCGAAATCATTCCTGACTTAGACCCTTCATAAAACGGTGTAAAAGTTTTAATACTAACTTGATGAGTTTAAATATCCTTTTCTCTTTCCATACTACTAAGATATTATCTTTCCATTCACCATACACACTTTTAAGACAATTTCTAAAATATGACTTCAATTATTTTTATATATCGGTACCACGTTCGTTTTGCTCGTACATTAAGATCTTGTATAAGTCAATTTTTGTTGGCAAATCCGAATTTCTCTAAAAGTATTTTCGACATGGTTTATTTGGGATTTCTCTTCAGTTTTAAGATTTGGAAAACATTTAGCATGCGCTTAAATTCTCCACACTATACTTGATCTGATTTCAATCTTTGAATCTCAAAACTTTTCCAAAAATTTTAGATTGCTGCCGCACAACATTTCTGACCTATGTTTTAATGTTCGAGTAAATGATTTCCTTTTTCCTCATGATGATTTTATATAAGCCAATAAACCACTTTTCCTCTTATTACATATATTCGCCTCAAACTCGTTTTCAAACAATTTGTCTTATCGACCTCTGAATATTTTTTTATACAAAAAGGGACTCCAACTTTTAAAGTATAACGGTCTTCAAACCTTTCGTGTTTTAGAATGTGTTATTTACACTATTTTCCATATGTCCCAATGGAGCATCATTACGTCATTACACGACCGTTTTCATGCTTTACGATCCTTCTATTCGTTACGCTTTTGATTTCAATTTCTTTCATATTGTCTAGCCCCTAGAGCTTGTCGTTGCTTGTGTCAACCTTGTTATAGTTTGGTGGGCCCATTAGTTAAGTGGTTATGTCGTCGTAGTGTTGATTTCGTGGTGTGTATGTAGTGGTATGGGTGTTGGCATTTGTATGTTGTGTGTAGGTAATTTTCTGCTTGTGTATGATGTGATATACGTATGGTAACAGAATGATAATTTTGGTTGGTACTACTTGTTTTATGAGATGTCGTATGCGTGTATATCAGGAGGTATACCCGACTATTGCATCTCTTAAACTTGTATGTAGTTGATGTGTTGATATGGTAATTATAAATGGATGGATATGGTGTGAAAATATGTGATACGTGGATGTGTATGCCTTGGAGTGGTATTGGTATGTGTATGGATACTGTTTTACGCATATAAATGTCCTGCTATGATTTGAGTCTCACTCAAGCTTGAGTGGGTATACTCTATGTGCTTTGGTATAATTGTATGTGATGGTGAATAGGGATGGATGATGTATGTATGGTGTTTGAGTTGTTTGTGCTTGGTTGTGTTACGCACACGATTGTGGGTGGCTATACCAATATATAGTTATAGGACTATATGTGAGGTGAAAATATGGTGAAATATTTGCATGTACTTGAATGACAAAAAAAATGTGAAATTATTTTCAAATAAGAGAGGCTTGGTTATTTTCTTATAGTAAGTAATAAGTGTTTATTGTTGTATGAAATTGATTGACTATAATAAGTATGAGTGTACTATGTGCGTGAAAATATGTGTGTGGTAGTAATATTTGATTTCTAGTGCGTATATGTAAGCACTCGAAATGAAAGTACTTGGTTGAATTTATGATGTGAAATTGGTTGAGGGTAGTTACCAGAGCGACTATATATATATTAGGAAGTCCGAGGACGGACTTTATTCTAAGGTGGGTAGGATGTAACGACTGGTTTTTGTATGATTGGATTATCAGTGTGTTTTGCTTGTGATGGTGGGTTCTCTCCTTGTGTGGTTTCCATTTCCATAGTTCTCGCTTTCATTCATCTCGTTGAGATTTCCTAGCTTTCGTTTTCATTCCTTTTGATGTGATCTTCTAGGTTCTTCCTTAGAATCAATGAATTCGGAGTAAGTCACTCGTGACGAGCTTCATATCGATCATATCTTAGAGTATAAATCGATCCTAGAAGCCATGGAAATCTTCCCGAAGCTTCGCGCTTCGAATCGGCACTTTTTGTGCACGTTAGTTGGTTCAAGAAGATCAACCGACCGACTAGATTCCAATTTAGTCGGTCAGGAAATCAACTGGAACCGACTAGTTCATTCAATCAATAATTCAGGAGTTACTGTTTACTCTTAGTCGGTCTAAGAACGTTCATCGACCGACTAGATTCAAAACTAGTCGGTCAGTACTTGTTCATGGACCGACTAACTCTAAATCCTATTTTCGTTCAGGAGTTACTGTTTGCACTTAGTCGGTCTGCGTTGGTCGACCGACCGACTAGTTGCCAAACTAGTCGGTCAGTGGTTGCTCTTTGACCGACTAACCAGTGTTAAAACCCTAATTTCTGGGCAGCCGCCAGCCTAGCCTATTTAAACCCAACCCATTCGACTTCTTCTTCTCCAACACGACCCAAAACCCTAAAAACTTCCCCCTTCAGCCCCCATCTTCCTCCAAGCTCCATTTCTCCATTCCAAGCCCTAAATCCATCATCCAATCCATCCATTCACTCATTCCACCTCTCATCTTCCCTAAAATCTCACTCAAATCCATCAAATCCCCAAATCCCCCAAAACCCTAGTTTCCCCAAACTTCTCCAATCTCCTCCAGATCTGATCCTAGGGTTCCCCGGAGTGTTTCTTCCATCTCCTCTCGGTAAGAAATCGATCTACCGTTGTTTTCTCAACCTATTTATATTTTTATAAAAGCCCTAATTAATTTCATGTGTTTGATGTTTGTTTCCCCCTTAACAGCGATTTCCCCCGTAGATAGCATCCGTGTGTCGAAGTGATCGTCGATCCCCGGTGCTAGGCAAGTGAAACTTGCCACTTAGGGTTTGGGCCATGTTTTAGGCCATTTTCTCATAGTAGGCGTAAAAGAGGCTAGGCGACGAAATGATACTCGCCTAGGCGCAAATTGGGGAATTAGCTTGACAACGAAGCTAATCCCGACATTTAGCATGTTGCATAATTAAGATGTCATGTTTACTTTCAATTAACGGTACGTGAATATGTTCATGTCATTGCATTTCGCCTGTCACGTTTAATTTAATTAACTGTACGCAAATAAATTGTCATGACCTCGCATTCTTTAGGTATTGCTGTGATTGCGTAGCTTTGCTACAATGTTGTGTTCCCTACGCCATACTTGTGTTCCTGGCTCGTGACCAGAAGCGAGCATAATGAGTTGGAAACCCCAACGCTCGATGTAGTGAATTGTGAACTAAGAATGCGAGCTCAATGTGCGGGGCAACCTCAGGCTCACTAGATGAGCTCAATGTGCGGGGACCCCAGGCTCCATATCGTGTGAGTATTGGGTAGTGTTTAGTGCCGATCGGTCTGAAATGCTATGCCATTCAGCGAAGGGCGTAAACACCTACAAAATGTGAATTGATTGAATTGATAGTAGCTTGGCTACTCTTGTCTTGTCCCGATGATTGCTCTCTTGTACAAACCGTCTTGCCATGTTTTAAATTGTGCACTCATGTTATAATTGCCATGCCATGCATCATACTATAACTGCTAGGTTGTTAGTTTACCTTTCTTTCAGTTTCCTTGCACAAGTCTTTCCAGACTTGCTGACATGTGCCCCTCTCTCTTTTGGGTGTCACATGTTAGACCCAGAGCCAGAGCTTTGTTGCAGGGGATATGGTGTTGCTGATGCTGTTGTTTGCTGTGGTGGTGAGTGGACACCAGGGGCCTGTCTTGAAGACCGCTCGTGTTCACTTCTTTGTTTAGGTTTGCTGTTAGTTGTGGTGCGTGGCACCTTTGTATGTATGTTATACCCTGTTGGCCATGTTTGGGCCTTAGACTCTTTTCCTTTTAGCCTGGTGGCTTTTCTGTGATATTGTGATTTAATTAATGGATAATCTGAGATTGAACGTTTTATTTGTCTCTCCTTCTAGTTATTATTGTTGTTTCGTTTGCATTGCAAGGACCTGCCATTTGTAGTTCTATTTGACGCTTATCGGACTTGCGGCTTTTCCAGCTTCAAGTCTGAGCGGACCTTCTCACGTCTCGCCTCCACATTCTTGGGAAGCGGGGCGTGACAGATTGCTTCTAAGAAGAGGAAGGTTACTCATGAATCTCTCACTGAAAAGGAAATCATCATACCATATCTTTTCAAAACTACTACCATTGAGCATTTTGTCAAAATTTTCAATAGGCAAATCCTTCATGAGAGGTTTGTAAAAATTGACCATCTTGAAAACTATGGCATTGATAGTATCTTGGAATTTCAAAACTTGTCCAATCTTTTTTCTTCTGAAAATATCTATCTATGATATCCTAGGCTTGTGCATCTTTTCTATGCCAACATGGACTATGATCTTGCTAAGTGTAGATTCATCACTAAAGTCCTAGACTCCAAACTTGCTATAACTGTGAAATCTCTAGGAGAAGCTTTAGGAATCCCTTACACCGGTATGTTATTGGATAACATAGAGATGGTTGATGAGAATATTCTAGAGAAAATGTATTTGTCTGGAAGATACTTCCAAACAAAACTACCATGTAGCGATCTTCGCTATCCAGGAAGAATCCTAGCAAATAAATTGTCATATAATATTACTCAGAAATCTGGAAGCCACTCTGTGTTATCTGAGAAGCAAGCTAAGTGCATTTATGCCATGTTAGGAAACATTCGTGTAAATTGGGCCAAAGTCATCATGGACTTCATCCTTGCATCGGCTTCTTTTGATAGACCTTCATCTACCTTAGCCCATGGTCATTACCTCACCATCTTGTTTATTGGATATAATATACCTTTGGATAATGAAACCGAAATTCTGGAACCGGCTCGCATCTTTGCTGTACATGCTCTTGGCCGAATGAACCTTCATAAAGATCTCGACCAGAATATTCCAGAGGAAAGGCTCGCTGCTGAAGGAGGATCATCATCCTCAAAGAAGAAAGGTAAAGAACCTCTTCTTATTGATACAGATGAAGAAGAGGAAGAAAATGATGGTGAAGAAGGAGAAGAAGAAGAACCATCGGCATACATTGTTGAGCTTCAAGATATGCTCTTAAAGAAGATTGGGAAATTGAAGCTTGCTCAAATACACGGATTTGAAGTCCTCAACAAAAAGGTGGATGATCTGAAGGAATTTGTGGCAAGCAGCAACAAAATGATGGAGGAGACTCTGAAGTTGATCATTGGCGAGATCAAAGAATTGAAGAAGAATAGAGGAGCTTCATAAACTAAGTCATTTGGTTTCTAAAACAATGGTTCTTTGACAAACAATGTCCATTTTGGTCTGTAACAACTTTTCTGTGATGTGATGCTTTGAACTAATTACTCATGCTTTTAGTTTGATATGTTTACGATTATGGTTTGATATGTTATGCTCTAAAACATGCTTTAATCATATCATAGATCATTTCTACTAACGCTATTTTGCTGAAATGATCTTAAAGTACCTTGAACTACTTCTCGCTCCAAACTTTTATATTTATTGAATATAGCTTGATTGATTCTTAGTGAAATATCATATGTCATTTTTTTATTGATGACAAGGGGGAGAAAAAGGATAAAATTCAAAAATGTGAATGAATATTATTTTACTAACCGGCTTTGATGCAGGGGGAGTCCCGCATTTAAGCAGGGGGAGTAAGTTATTTTAAGTTATTTCATTAAGTCGATATTCATTCAATATACTTCATTTTTCATTTGGGTGTCATCATCAAAAGGGGGGAGAGTGATGGGAAATCGAATCCCACCCCTAAGTGGTTTTGATGATGAGCACACCAAATGATGTTAGTGTGCTAACTACACTACAAGTGTGCAGGTTATGCGACAAACAGTGACTTTACGCATACTCCAAAGAAGCTCAACCACACTCGAGACGAAGACGAATTTACTAGTTCTACATCAAACACAAGATGAAGCCCGTGCTCAAGCTTAATGAAGAAGGAACTCAAATTCTGGAGAAGCAAGCATCTACCAGATCAGCTTCCCGAAGGTCTTGCCTTAGTGTAGTGTGTGTGAGTTCTTAGGATTATGTTGTCACGCCCCGCTTCCCAAAAATATGGAGGCGAAGCGTGAGAAGGTCCGCTCAGACTCAAAGCTACAAAGCTGCAAGTCCGATAAGCGTCAATCAAATTTAAAACTGCAGGTCCTTGCAACGCGAGCGAAACAAGATAATAATAATGAAATGAGACGAAAGAATAATCTCAGAATATCCATAAATATAAATTCCAACATCGCAGAAAAGCCACCAGGCTAAAAGAAAAAGAGACTAAAGGCCCAAACATAGCCAACAAAAGTACAAAGTACAAAACAACGGTGCTACGCACCAACAACTAACAAAAGGCCTAAAACAAAATAAAGCTCAACAAAGACTCAAAGAATGGTCACCGGTGTCCACCAAAATCCTCCTGGGCAATCATGGACTCAGGCTCAGCGTCAGCAACCCATCACGTACACAGCAACGGTCTCTGGCTCAGGTCTAACATGTGACACCCAAAAGAGCAAGGGGCACATGTCAGCAAGTCTACAAGAGACTTGTGCAAGGAAACTGAAAGTAGGTAAAAGTAAAGCAGCCTAGCAGTTCTAGCATGATGCAATGACATGGCAGTTAAAGTAATGAGTGCAACAGGTAAGGTAAAGTAAGGTAAAGTACGAGCATGGCATTTAAACATGGCATGGATGACAAGTATAGCATGAATCATTCACAAGACAAGTACAAGACAAGAAAAGTAAGCACCTCGTGCACAGGGATTCCGTCTTTTGGCTAGAGGGCTGATCAGGCCACTCCTAAGCTCAAGTAACCGTTTATCCCTACCCCTCCACGTGTATCGAGCCAGGGCCTTACCCCCGAACTTGGAATGCTCGCTTCTGGATCACGAGCCAGGAAGTGTTTTTAACAAGTATGGCATAGGGGTGCACCTAGCCGGACAAGGAGTACAAGTACAAGTATTGTAGCGTGTGCTACGAATGCGACATTCAATGCATGGATGACATGTAAGATGCAATGCATGGCAGTTAAAAGTGCGTACAGGTAAGGAAAGTAAACGTGACAGTTTAGTATGCATGAACAACAAGTTTAAAGGGTTGGATCTCGCTTCGTTGTCAAGCTAGATCAATTAGGTGACGGATCTAGTTTCGTTGTCAAACTAGATCAAGTAGGCGTCTAGCCAGCTATCATTTCACTGACTAGTCTCTTTTACGCTAGGAACAAGGAAGTGGCCTAAAAACATGGCCCTACACAAGAGTTGGCAAGTTTCACTTGCCTGCAAGTACGACGTCTGAGCACACCGTCCCATGAGTCCAAAAATCACAATTATCCTACGTGCACAAGTCCACCGGCCTAAAGTCCATATTATTAATCTTGATTAGTGAATTTAAAACATTTAAAATACTTTGAAAATACTGATTTTAGTCTTGATTAGCATGCATTGGGTTGGGGGTCCTAGGGGTGCAAAGCGTTACCTCAACACGGCGCGAAAGCTACACCGACGTCGGGTAGCGACGCCGGGGGTTGGAATAAGAGATCGCGCTCCAAGTCCAAATTCCAATTTAGTTTCCTCGCTGGAAAGTTCAGAGCATCAACCGGAGCGACGGTTCCAGATTCCAAAGCTCGCACGTGCGACGACGGGCTACGACGTGCGACGACGTCGTACGCGGCAAGTCGTCGAAGAGAACGCACCTAGGTGGGGCCCACAGTAGTCCTAGGGACCTTTGGGGGACCCACAATACCTCTGGAGAACTTGGGGGGCCCACGGAGGCAAGTGGTGCGACGGATGCGGGGTTGCGACGTTTGCTCTCGGTCGTACACAGCCAAATGCGGGGGCGGCCATCGGTCGCTGCGGGGGAACGAGCTTGGTGCAGCGCTTGGTCGGTGCGGGCCTTGGTGCTCTCGGTCGGTGCGGAGGGAGGGGTCGGTCGTGCGCCTTGGATGCGGGGGAGCGGGCGCTGCAACGTTGCAAGCGTTGCAACGTTGCGGAGGCGGGCGATCCGCTCGGTCAAGCGCTAGCGGATGCGGGGCGACAAGGCGGGCGCTGAGCGGGGGCTTGCAGCGGTGCGGAGATGCGAGCGGAGCGGGGAAGCCTCTCGGTCTGACCGAGAGGAATCCTCGGTCGGAGCGGGGAGCGGGGTGGCGACAGCAGCGGGTGCGGGCTTGGCTATCGGTCAGAGCGGGCGAACGGAGGCCGTTCTCTCGGTCAGTGCGGGGGCTGAACGTCGCAACGTTGCGACGAATCGTCGCAACGTCCAATTTGAGTTTTGGAAGAGGCTAGGGCTAATTTCTTGCGAAAATAGGTCTTCCTAGGGGTTGCTTATATAGTATAGATGGGTTGACTTGGTCTAGGGCTAAATCTAATAGGATTAGAAGTTTAAAATAATTTAAAATTTGAAATTCAACTTCTCCAACTCACCCAAGGAATTGACTTGGTCCAAATGAGCTGGAAATTGGCTCAAAAATTCTTTAAAACGTTTAAAACTCAAATAAATTTTCTTTGGCCGAATTTAATATAAAAATTAATTATTAAAAATATTATAAAACTTGTTAAAAATATAAAAGTGGTCAAATGAACTCCAAAAATTATAAAATAAATATCGGGGTGATCGTGATGATGAATGTGAGCTAACTAAGAAGACGGATCTCAGATTCGACGTCGGACGACGAAACTAAAAATAGAAACGTCTCCCGTCAAGAGTGAAAATCGTCACGTCTCATCGAGTGAGATTAAATTGTGGAAAAACGACTCGAGAAGTGTCGTTCCAAGATAATTCCACTATTTAATACTCTCAGAGACGTTCACAACGGCATATCACACGAAAGTGTTCACAAACAAATGAAGTCTAAGACAAACACGTGCACGATCAAAAGCACGTGCACGAACAAAGTACAACGAAAAGTGGTCGTTACATCCTCCCCACCTTAGAATAAAGTCCGTCCTCGGACTTTCTAACATATCTAGTCGTTCTAGTAACTACCCCAATCATGTCACATTATAATTCAAAACAGGTATAGTCAATACAAGTGCTTATATATGCACTAGGTAGTCAAACATTAACACTACCAACTTGTTTATATATATATTCACGTACGTTATACACTTATACCCATTATAGTCAGTCAAAATCATACACGTATTTCATTCGTATATATAAGCATACACCCTTTATATAACTACTATTTACCTAATCGCAAAACAATATTTCAGATACTCATATAAGTATAGTCTCATACTTAGCAAAATACAATCATTGCTCTACGTATAGGTAGCTACCTATGCACAACCAAACATGGGTATACTACCCTCTAATACTTCCTAGTGTACATCCAACACCAAACACATCAACTCATGTGGTCCCACCACACCATTATTAATCAAGCTTCACTATATCTAATATACATTCACCACTTCTATAGTTTCATAATATATAGTCATTCAAATGCATTCAAATATTTCACAATATATTCACATTACGTACTGTCCTATAGCTGTATTTAAACTACAGACATACATCACAATATGCTTTAGAGTATACCCACTCAAGCTTGAGTGAGACTCCATACACACAACAGAATATCCCACATACGTAGCACGACATTTATACATATACCAATATCACCCCCATATATATATATATATATATATATATATATATATATATATATATATATATATATATATATATATATATATATGTCTACCAATTCAACCATAAACATATCATAAGTCAATTACACTTAATATTAGTCAGGTAATACTCACATAGTTCAATCACTCTATATACCATAATAATAATAATACAGACATCAGCACACGTATAATTATAATACACTCCCTCATACATACACATTCATCGTATAGTCACACACATGTAACATATATACTCACACCCTAGCCTACTACCTCTAATTAGTATACTAACACATCTATACGTACACAATTAAGATGTGCAGTAGTCGTGTATACCTCACGGTATGCACGCATGCAACATCCCGCGAAAGCAAACAATACCAATCAAAATTATAACCCTACTACCATATGTATATCACTTATATACTCATGCAACGAAACATAACTTCCTACGTCTAAGCACAATACAAATCTACCTACGAGCACATACTTATACGTACTAATATATGGGTCACTCAAAAGGCCTACTTACTTATCTATATGTACGCCTATTATTATCACACCTAGCATATACATAGCTTTACTAATCATTTTATTTCAACCATTACAAGTATCTCGAATTACATACACTCCATCAGATATCCCCACACTAATTCTTATATACACAAGCATCCCTAGTATGGTATAGCTACCCACACCCAAATCTATAAATACTAACACATAAACAACTTCATAATATCACGAATAACTCCGAGTATGCATATATATATATCACACAATAGGCAAGCATCAATATACTATGGGGGTATACTCATTCAAGCCCACGTACACAACTTAGGTACGTGCACTACGACACCTCACAAAGGTCCAAGGGTCTACTAACAACTAAGTGTTGACACAGACCTTGACGGGCACTAAAGCCTAAGCAACAAAGGAAGGTCGAGGTCGAAAGCGTGACGAGGGAAGGATCGATAAGCACGAGTTCAGATAGGACGAATACAGGGAGACAGTTTGGTTCGACGAAACATTGACTCACTTGTGAATGCTTAGGTAGAGGAAAAAGGAGATGTAGTGATGCTTACATAGGATGGAGAAAAGAAAATAGGGTAAATAGCACAAGCTAAAATACGCGAAATCTGAAAACTGTTGTACCTCAAAAGTTGGAATCCTCATCTGTATAAAATATTTGAAGATCGATAAAGCGGGTTGTTCAAAATAAGTTTGAGTCAAATATTCATAATAAGAGAAAATGTTTTATTGGCTTATCGAAAATCATTAAGAAAAGAAAGTAAATCATTCACACGAACATTAAGGACGTAGTTTATAGAAAATATTATACGGTAGTAATTTAATATAATGTTGGCAAGAATTTTGGAAATTCAAGAATGAAATAAAGTAACTGAAGAATTTAAGCTCGTGTTTTAAACGCTTTCAAAGTCTTTAAGCCAGGGAAAGAAAATTTAAAATGATCAATAGTGGAACTACTTTTAGAGGAACCAGGATGTGCAAAAATTAAAACTGGTTTACACAAAACTCTTCGCATACGAGCACAACGAACCTGGTATGGATAAAAATAATTGAAATTCATTTTAGTCTAGAAATTTTTCTAAAAGCACGTAGGGTGAAAGGAAAGATAGTGATAATAACTTGGTAGTAGAATTATCAAAATTGATAGCAAGCTTTAAAATCAAATCATGGAGGGTCTAAATCAGGAAGTAGTTATGAAATAATAATTTTACAAAAATCTGAAACAGGAAAACGATGAGCATAACATCGACTGGCTGAAAACTAAAATTCTAGGTGACTTGAAAAGTATATTAAAAGGAAGCGCGACGTGTCGTTTGAAGGCATAATAAGAAAGGAAATTATAAGTCGAAGTGGACAAAATAAAAGTACGGTTCAAAATAAAATTAATATGTGAAAGGGAAAGTGTATTTTCATAGGTACAAAAGTGTAGACTGGGAAAATACCATAAGCCAGTATTCAAAATTTCGAAAAAAGTTCTAAGAGTTCAAGTCAACGAAGGAGTATGAAATATAAGATATATATTAAAAAATTTGAACAAATTTAAACTTAGGAAAAAGAGGAAATCGAAAAATACTTTCAGAATATTCAAGGTTTGTAATGAAGAGGGTCGAAATTGACGACGATCGTCATGAGGCGATCTCGTGAATCGAGACAAGGAAATTGGTCAGGTGATCAGAACATACATACGCCTAGGATATGAATCAGGGGAAACTACGGGGAAACTCCTACGGTCGACCAACCAAAGATTAAGAACTAAGCGCTAAGACCTTCTAAGGAGCTAGACGGTAATGAAATGCGTTCAGCTTGGTCCGAAATCGATGGACCCAAGCGAACGACTGGAGGAAATCTAGAAGTCTACTATGGTCAGATTTAGGCAAGAACCACCAAGGTAACTCCTACGACGATCAAGTCAATTGCGAGACGGGAGTCTAACTAACAATCAGAGGCCTCTAACTAGCAAGCACAGACGACTAACTAAGTCTCCTTATCACCTAGTGTCCTAAGAAAACGACTAGACTCAGGGCTTATGACTCGGATGTTGCAATTTATTTAATGGACATTCTGTTATTATCGTTGTTCCGTTAATTCGCAATTGCAAGGCTGACCTGCATGGGCCACCAACAAAACCTGTCACGCCCCGCTTCCCAAAAATATGGAGGCAAAGCGTGAGAAGGTCCGCTCAGACTCGAAGCTACAAAGCTGCAAGTCCGATAAGCGTCAATCAAATTTAAAACTGCAGGTCCTTGCAACGCGAGCGAAACAAGATAATAATAATGAAATGAGACGAAAGAATAATCTCAGAATATCCATAAATATAAATTCCAACATCGCAGAAAAGCCACCAGGCTAAAAGAAAAAGAGACTAAAGGCCCAAACATAGCCAACAAAAGTACAAAGTACAAAACAACGGTGCTACGCACCAACAACTAACAAAAGGCCTAAAACAAAATAAAGCTCAACAAAGACTCAAAGAATGGTCACCGGTGTCCACCAAAATCCTCCTGGGCAATCATGGACTCAGGCTCAGCGTCAGCAACCCATCACGTACACAGCAACGGTCTCTGGCTCAGGTCTAACATGTGACACCCAAAAGAGCAAGGGGCACATGTCAGCAAGTCTACAAGAGACTTATGCAAGGAAACTGAAAGTAGGTAAAAGTAAAGCAGCCTAGCAGTTCTAGCATGATGCAATGACATGGCAGTTAAAGTAATGAGTGCAACAGGTAAGGTAAAGTAAGGTAAAGTACGAGCATGGCATTTAAACATGGCATGGATGACAAGTATAGCATGAATCATTCACAAGACAAGTACAAGACAAGAAAAGTAAGCACCTCGTGCACAGGGATTCCGTCTTTTGGCTAGAGGGCTGATCAGGCCACTCCTAAGCTCAAGTAACCGTTTATCCCTACCCCTCCACGTGTATCGAGCCAGGGCCTTACCCCCGAACTTGGAATGTTCGCTTCTGGATCACGAGCCAGGAAGTGTTTTTAACAAGTATGGCATAGGGGTGCACCTAGCCGGACAAGGAGTACAAGTACAAGTATTGTAGCGTGTGCTACGAATGCGACATTCAATGCATGGATGACATGTAAGATGCAATGCATGGCAGTTAAAAGTGCGTACAGGTAAGGAAAGTAAACGTGACAGTTTAGTATGCATGAACAACAAGTTTAAAGGGTTGGATCTCGCTTCGTTGTCAAGCTAGATCAATTAGGTGACGGATCTAGTTTCGTTGTCAAACTAGATCAAGTAGGCGTCTAGCCAGCTATCATTTCACTGACTAGTCTCTTTTACGCTAGGAACAAGGAAGTGGCCTAAAAACATGGCCCTACACAAGAGTTGGCAAGTTTCACTTGCCTGCAAGTACGACGTCTGAGCACACCGTCCCATGAGTCCAAAAATCACAATTATCCTACGTGCACAAGTCCACCGGCCTAAAGTCCATATTATTAATCTTGATTAGTGAATTTAAAACATTTAAAATACTTTGAAAATACTGATTTTAGTCTTGATTAGCATGCATTGGGTTGGGGGTCCTAGGGGTGCAAAGCGTTACCTCAACACGGCGCGAAAGCTACACCGACGTCGGGTAGCGACGCCGGGGGTTGGAATAAGAGATCGCGCTCCAAGTCCAAATTCCAATTTAGTTTCCTCGCTGGAAAGTTCAGAGCATCAATCGGAGCGACTGTTCCAGATTCCAAAGCTCGCACGTGTGACGACGGGCTACGACGTGCGACGACGTCGTACGCGGCAAGTCGTCGAAGAGAACGCACCTAGGTGGGGCCCACAGTAGTCCTAGGGACCTTTGGGGGACCCACAATACCTCTGGAGAACTTGGGGGCCCACGGAGGCAAGTGGTGCGACGGATGCGGGGTTGCGACGTTTGCTCTCGGTCGTACACAGCCAAATGCGGGGGCGGCCATCGGTCGCTGCGGGGGAACGAGCTTGGTGCAGCGCTTGGTCGGTATGGGCCTTGGTGCTCTCGGTCGGTGCGGGGGCTGAACGTCGCAACGTTGCGACGAATCGTCGCAACGTCCAATTTGAGTTTTGGAAGAGGCTAGGGCTAATTTCTTGCTAATTTCTTACGAAAATAGGTCTTCCTAGGGGTTGCTTATATAGTATAGATGGGTTGACTTGGTCTAGGGCTAAATCTAATAGGATTAGAAGTTTAAAATAATTTAAAATTTGAAATTCAACTTCTCCAACTCACCCAAGGAATTGACTTGGTCCAAATGAGCTGGAAATTGGCTCAAAAATTCTTTAAAATGTTTAAAACTCAAATAAATTTTCTTTGGCCGAATTTAATATAAAAATTAATTATTAAAAATATTATAAAACTTGTTAAAAATATAAAAGTGGTCAAATGAACTCCAAAAATTATAAAATAAATATCGGGGTGATCGTGATGATGAATGTGAGCTAACTAAGAAGACGGATCTCATATTCGACGTCGGACGACGAAACTAAAAATAGAAACGTCTCCCGTCAAGAGTGAAAATCGTCACGTCTCATCGAGTGAGATTAAATTGTGGAAAAACGACTCGAGAAGTGTAATTCCAAGATAATGCCACTATTTAATACTCTCAGAGAAGTTCACAACGGCATATCACACGAAAGTGTTCACAAACAAATGAAGTCTAAGATAAACACGTGCACGATCAAAAGCACGTGCACGAACAAAGTACAACGAAAAGTGGTCGTTACATATGTTAAAGCCAAAGTAGATATCGCGCACACACAAATGTTTTCGAAAGCAAAATGGTTTAAATATCTTTCTAAAACTCTTGAGAGAAAATAAGCTAGTCTATCTATTATTAGTAGTCAACCTCCAAACACCCAAGAGTTGATTATGCTCTTCAAGTGGCTGAGTTTCAGAGAAAATTGCTCAGGGAGTTGACTACCAGAGGAGGGAGTCGACTACCAGTCAGAAGCTGAATTTCTACTGAAATTCTCTGGGAGTCGACTACCACCTTCAGGGAGTCGACTACCAGCTGTCGTTTTCCAACAACTCTGCTTCCTGATTTCGCTCAATTTCCATATTTGGTTGAGCTGAAAGTCAAATGTTTTTTAAATTCAAAATCATATCTGAAACCCTATAAATAGCCCCTTTGAGATCATTTTTAAGACACACCTAATCTCTCTATTTTTATTGAGCTAAATTCTATTCAAAAGATCTCTCGTCGTTCTATTGCTCTCAACGCCAATAGCCATTTCTGTTTTACTCTCTGATCTCGGTTCTTAGTTTTCTTAAATTCATTTTGAGATCCACATTTTATTTTGGCTATCTTTAAAGTTGTTTTTAAAATCCTTGTTTTTCAATTTTTATTCTTGAAAGGATTTTGAAAACTAGCAATCTTGATCACAAAGAATAATATCATATTCTTTGTGTGAGCTAAAGATCGACTTAAATTCTTTTAGCCACGTAACACACAATTGATATATTTACTTTGGCTATAGAATTCTGGGTGTAATCCAAACTCCATTAACTTTTGTGGTGAGTTGAAAACTTGTTTTTATTTGTGGATTCCCTTTGTTGTAAGGGACGGAAAATCCTAGACAAGTCTAGGTGGTCGGAAATCCTGGTCACGGCTAGGTGTTTGGGAAATCCTAACGAGTGAATTTAGGTACTTGTATTGCTAAGGCAGTGGTGGAAAATCTCGTACCGGATTGGCCGGGGACAGAACGTAGCCAAGTTGTGGGGAACCAGGATAAAAATTCTGGTCTTTGCGTTTGCATTTTCTGAGTTTGTTTATATTCCTTGTAACTGTTCTTTACCTTATCTATTACTTTGTATTATTCATACTCTGTTATACAATTACAAAGTTCATTTATTTCTGCTGTGAAAAGATATATTGCTTGTAATTTTTATCTTTATAATTATCTCATCGCTCAGCAGAGTTTTGCACTCAAACTCTCTGGGAGTCGACTACCACTTTAAGGGAGTCGACTATCTACTGTGAAATCACTCTGTTAACATAAAGATTACTTTGTTGATTAAGAACCAAGCGTAGATCACTCTACTTGGTTTCTTAGGCAACATTAGAAGGTTTTTATAGTGTGCTAATTAACGAACAAAAAGTTTGATATTTGAACAACACTATTCAACCCCCTTCTAGTGTTGTTTGCCATCCAGAGGATCCAACAATGTTAAGTCTCCAAAAGTGTTACCTATCTTGGTACTTAATCAACACAAATGAAATGATTACGTGCAATTAAGATTAAGATTCACAACTGAATATTAGATCACAAGCAAGTGAATAATAACGATGAGCAGAGAGATAAAAGATAGCCACAGCAGAAACATGAAGATTTTATCATGGTTCACCACAACCTGAGAATGTCCAGTCCTCGACCTCGCTCAGACTTTAATCCACTATCACACAACCTGCAATACACGTACCTAACTTCACTTGCTAGGATTTCCTAACCAACTAATTACAACTTAACTAGGAGTTTCAAACCAACAAAAAACAATCCCTTTCACTAGGGAGTACAACACCTTACTAACGCCTTCTCGAAAGGCTTACAAACCTTTTGAAGATAATTAGTACACCCTTTAGATCATATACCAAATATACAGATCTTTGTGTTTATGAGTGGCGATAAAGAAAAATTAAAGCTTTTTGATCTTAAGAAGAATATAAGTGAAGCACAAAAAGATCAAAAGAAACGTGAAGTAAATCTCTTGAAAAATGTTAGTTTTGATACTTTAGAGATTGAAATAAATCTTTAATAGAGGCCAAAAAGTATATAAAGAGATCAAAAAAATTTGCATAAAAGAGTTAAAAATATGGCCAAAAGGGAGCTTTTAAAAGAATGAGAGCATTGAGAAATTGCTAGAAAATAATAGAAAATTGTTCAAATATTGATATGAAAAATATCTGAAGTATCTGGTATTTATAGAGGAGAAAAACATTTCAAATCGTGCTCAAAAATTAATCGGCTAGAAACGACTAGTTCGCGTAAATTGCGGTTTCCTTAAAAACTGCCGTTTGACTCAAATAGTCGTTTTTCAGATAGTCGACTACTACAGGGTGATAATCGGTTTCTATAGTCCAAAAGAGTTCTAGTTCAAAATATACACCCAGATAGTCGGCTAGCATGGTGTGGATAGTCAGCTATTCTGTGATACATGAGTTTTTGTCTATAAAATCACTTTGAAATTATTAAAAATAATTATATAGTAATTTAATATAGTTTAAAAACATTTTCCCAAGATTTGTATGTGTGGCTCCAAGATAAAGACTTTACAAAATAAGATTTTTACTTACACAATATCTACACTACGAGCTCTAGAGTCTAGTCTTGCTTATCTTTGGTCCATAGAGTCTTCATTTTGTTCTTTTCTTGAGTCTTCATTAACTCCATGTCTTGACTCTAGAAATAGCTACACGAGCATAGCTTCCATGTATTCGTTTTCGATCTATGCCACATCTTAGTTTATTCATGGATATGCCACATTGTTTATTTCCTACACACACTTGAATTAAATCATTAGTACCTATATCATTTGTGAACATCATCAAAACTCCACTGGAGTGTGTCTCAATATCACAACACAGGTTTGACCCGCCAAACCGACTCGACCAGGATTCCACCGACTTATGTGTTTGCGCACGTGTGCAGACTACATACATGTGTGTGTGTGTGTGTGTGTGTGTGTGTGTGTGTGTGTGTGTGTGTGTGTGTGTGTGTCGAATACACAAAAGCTCACAGTGGCCCATTGGGGAGTGTAGTCATTAATAATGAGGCATTTTTGGGCAAGGGGGTCTCTTTTTTCTCTCCAAATTATTAACCCACACACCACACACACACACACACACACACACACACTAGTCATTACCCGTGGCCATAGGGCACGGTTTATTTAATGGCAGAGTTCCCCCCCAACAAATTTCAAGTTCCCCCAAATTTCAAGTTTTCCCATAAAATTTCAAGTTTTCCCCCAAAATTGTCATTGCCACGTAGGACAAAGCTTTGTCCTAGTAGGATAAGATTCAAAATCTTCAAAGAACTGGGAAAAAATGTTCGAAAGGGAGGAGAATAAAAATTGTGAGTGGGTGTGTGGGGAGGGTCCATGGGCAAAAATGCAAAAACCGGGGTTGTATGTGCAAAATTCCACACCTCCTCTCTTATCCCTCAAAATCTTATCTCTTATATTTTCTATTATCCAATTTCCCTCTTTTATATAATAGATATCCAATTTCTCTTATTCAATTTCTCATGTCTAAATTCTCTTATCCAATTTCTCATGTCCAAATAAATATCCAAATTCTATTATCCCGGAAAGAGCACGCCGCCGGGAAGACGCCGTCGAGATGGAAGACGACGGATCTCGGGGAAGGAGGTGCTGGATCTCGGGGAAGCCGTCGGGATGGAAGACGCCTGATCTGAAGAGGATAACCGCCTGCTCTGAAACCAACTCAAATATGATGGGAATTTATGAAGTTTTGCTTGTATAATTTCTTCTCCATAAGGAGGAATATATAGAGATACAAGAGTACAATGTATTTACTCCTCATTACTTCTAATTATATACTTTACCATATTCTCACCTATGGAATAGGTAACTAAAAATACACATAAATTCACAATATATGAATACCATATATTGTGCCATTGACTCACGCTAACAACTTTACCATATTCTCACCTATAGAATAGGTAACTAATAATACACATATTTTCACAATATATGATTACCATATATTGTGCCATTGACTCACGCTAATTCTCCCCCTCAAGTTGGCGCGTACACATCAATCATGCCCAACTTGTTCAGTGAGTCATAAAACGCCTTCTTGGAGACTCACTTGGTAAGTATGTTTACAAGTTGTTCTTTAGTTGGAACAAAAGGAAAGCTAATAATATTGGCATCTAGCTTTTCCTATATAAAGTGACGATCAACCTCCACATGCTTTGTTCAATCATGTTGCACTGGATTTTGTGATATATCAATGGCCACCTTATTGTCACAATACAACTCCATAGAACTTCTGAGTTCAAAACCTGGCCGCCCATCCGTTTGGCATTTAAATCGGGACGGGGATACTAGGATTAGAATTTGTAAACCGCAAGCATACTGTGTCAAAGTGTGGCTTGGGGGTCGATCACAAGAAGGCGTGTGTTGTGCTTGTGAACATTTGGGATCCGGATCACCCGGTGGGCGAGCTAGCCTAATCGCTTGTTGGATGTCACGATAGTGAACTAATGAAAAATGTGTAAGAGATAAAAAGGTAACCTAGGACTTTGGCTTCTGCCCTATCATGAGTTCTCACCATTACGACCGAAGGATAGGAATGTGATCGGATTCTAAGTTTTAGCAGTGAGACGTTGCCTCTAATAGTGGTACCTAGTGTCCCATGGGCCCGATATTCAGGTCGATGCCCAGGATGATACGCTAGGTCTACCCGGGTTCGGACGATGGGCATTCCCATGTCCAACACCGCCCGTCTCCGGGAGCATTAAGCTCACAATGATTGTTCCCGACATTTCATCCAAGCTGTTTCCACGCGCGAGGAATCAATGTCTACGCTAAGGGGTGAGCAGTGGCTAGAGAATCAAACTCCCGTTTTATTTCCCCTTGGCCGGACGGTCAAATGCGGTCTTTCTTCTGCCAATGACAATAAAACGCCCCCGCATAACCATCAAATCCCTATATCCTATCGAATCCTTAATCCTACGGCCGTTCTAGGGAGAACCCACGAAAGGGCTTCCACCAATGTCCCAGATTTAAGAACTACTCACTAATCATGGCATGAGATGCAATAAAACAGATTAAAGCCATCAAAATGGAAATCAAGTAATAGATTACTGTAGCAAATAGAAGTAAAAACGCAATATTAAAATATAAGAACGATCAAGAAACTTACAAATAGAAATAAATTCAGAACAGCCAAAATCCCTAAAAACAGTTTAAGAAAATGGGGATTACGTTTTCTGGGAAAACCTAGCTCTATTTATACATTTTGGCAAGATGCCAGGGAATATTCCCACTAAAAGACAAAATAGACGTTCACCCGATCGGGTGAAACGACGGGAAGTTGGGTCTTCAGCTTCTGATAAATTTCACCCGATCGCTGAATCGACCGAGTAAGTCTTCGGGTTCTCGAGCTTGGGAAGCAGCTACTACAGGTGACCCGATCGGTTGTCAACCGATCGGGTGAACGTTGGCTCTCAAAACAACGCACTGTGTCACATCCACCCGATCATTGAACCGATCGGGTGGGGCTGACTCTTCCTCGAGACTGATACGGCCGCACGAACCGATAGGGTGGTTCTGTCAACCCGATCGGTTGAGAGCTGATACGTGGTTTATCTTGACGATTGGATCTCAGGGTCTCATGCGACACCTCCCGTTGCTCCTGGGACTCATGATGTTGGCCTTGTATGTCCCATGCGCCAGCAATATCCTGCAAAAGCACACAAACACAACAAAAGTAAAAAGGAACTAAAAACACAAAGGAACGGACTCGAACCAACAAAAGACAACGAGAAATTACAGAGAAGACGTGCGTGAATATATAAAATATAAACGCACCTCAAAATCCCCCAAGCTGAACCCTTCCTCATCCTCGAGGAAGACGAGTGAGAATAGGACCTCGGAGGGGAAATAGAAACAAAAGGAACAGGAAAAGAAAAGGAAATCCTAGATTACCCGTCAGAGCCAACAGAAACTAACACGACACACTAAGAAAGCACGTGAGAAGCATAGCACTAAGCCCAGGAATACGAGTCCCTACTAGTGTCGAGGGTCCACGCGGTTGTCACGACCCGCTTCCTTAAAATGGAGGCGAGGCGTGACGAGGCCCGCTCAGGCATGGAGCTGTGAGGCTCCAGCCTGTAAAGCGTCTGGAATAACCACGTAAGGTCCCTGTAATGTGAATCGAAACAAAGATAACAATAATAGAAAGAGATGAATAATAATAAATAATAGATCTCAAAGTCCAGATAATATTCCAACAACCAGAAAAGCCACCAGGCTAACAAAAGAGTCCAAAAGAAAAGGCCCAGCATGGCCAACAATGAAAGTAACAACAAACGGTGCTACTCACCGACAAGCTACAACAACTAACAAAGAAACGACGAAGGAACACTAGGACTGATCACCGGTGTCCTCATACTCAACGTCAGCTGCGGGGTCAGGCACGAACTCCACGAACTCGTCGTCCTTAACAACGGACTCTGGCTCAGCAACTAACATGCGACACCCAAAGAGAAGGGGCACATGTCAGCAAAGTCTACAAGACTTTGTGCAAGGAAACTAAAAGAAAGGTAAAAGCAACCTAGCAATTCTAAAGTATGCATGACATGTCATATGTATAAGACGTGCAGCAAATAAGTAAACACAGCAAGTATGACATAGCAAGGAATAACATGACATGGAAGCAAGGAAAACATGTATACATTCACAAGGACAAGTACAAGTATAGTAAGCACGTCGTGCACAGAGATTCCGCCCTTTGGCTAGAGAGGCTGTACAGGCCAACTCTTACGCTCAAGTGACCGTTTATCCCTACCCCAAACACGGAATGCTCGCTTCTGGATCACGAGCCAGGAAGTGTTTTAACAAGTATGGCGTAGGGTTATGCCCGCATAGCAGGTGCCTAGCCGGAAACACGGAAACACGGATTGTACATGTATTTGGTAGCGTGTGCTACGATGCAACATACAAATCAAATGGCATGTAACAATGCAATGCATGACAGATATTCAATTAAAGTGTGTACCATTAAAGAAATTAAATGTGACAGGCAAATGCATGACATGACATGACAAAAGGCAGTTCTAGCTTCGTTGTCAAGCTAGAACTTGGTAATTGCGCCTAGACCGCTATCATTTCACGGTCTAGTCTCTTTCATGCTAAAAGCAAAAAAATGGCCTAGAACATGGCCTAGAACAAGGTTGGCAAGTTTCACTTGCCTGGTTCCGGTGATGACGGTCGACGAGAGTTCATCTCACAATCGCTACTCTACGGGGAAAATGGGTTCGATGTTATTGCCACAGCAGAAATCAGAACTTGATGATCTAATCCAGATTTTGTATTGGAATCCTACAACGTCTAATAATCCATTTTTATTAGGTTTTCTAAATTATAGTGTGGGTTATGGAAAATTAAGGGTAGACCACTAACCGTATACGAAGCGGAAGAACGACGATCCAAGACGCCTACGAATCTGCAGGTAGGAGAGGATCTCGATGATCTCCGGGTTCCCGTCGTCAGATCTGAGCTAACACGGCAACGGAAAAGCGATCCGGGGAAGAAGTTGCGGCTGAAGGGATCTCCTGCGGCTGATATATAATGGATCTGGAGAATGGAGAATATAGGGAAAAACTGGAGCAAAAGAGGATTTGGGGGGTTTTAGGGTCGGCCGGCGGCCTACGGGATGGTGTCGGCGCAATGGGGGGTGAGAGAGAGAGCACGGGAGGATGAGGAAGGGCAAGAGGAAGGTTGGGGGATGATTGGGGAAGAAGATTGGCTATGAGAAGTGAAGAAAGAAATGAAACCGTATAGGGATTAAATAGAAATAAAAGCGTCGGCTACAACTTAACCTAGGGTTTCTGGGTAAACTAGTCGGTCAGTGAAGAGTGGTCGACCGACTAGTTTGGGAACTAGTCGGTCGATCGTCCAACTGAGACTGACTAAAAGGCAAACAGTGAACAGGGTCGACACATGGTAGACAGATTTAGTCGGTCTGTGAAGGCTCGTCAACCGACTAGTTTGGAAACTAGTCGGTCGGTGAATGTGCTTAGACCGACTAAGAGGAAACAGTAACTCAGGTGAAATATACAAGATGAACTAGTCGGTTCCTGAAGGGTTGTCGACCGACTAGATTGCAATCTAGTCGGTTGGTTCTCCTTCTTGAACCAACTAAGATGCACGAAAAGTGCCGAATTGAAGCGCGAAGCTTCGGGAAGATCCATATGGCTTCTAGGATCAACCTAGCTCTAAGATACGGCCAAGATGAAGTTCATCAAAGAAGAGGATCAGAAAGAACTGAAAGAAAACGTCCGACAGGGAAAAAACACACAAGGAAGAGAACAACCATATTATATATATAATAGCCAAAACATAGATAAAAACCAGTCGTTACATCCTACCCACCTTAAGAAAAATTCCGCCCTCGGAATTTCCTAACACTCGCGTGTCAGGGAACAAAAGTGGGTATCGCTCTCTCATCTCATCCTCTCTCTCCCAAGTAGACTCTCCTGGCGAGCCGTGTCGCCACATCACCCTAACAAGATCGACTATCTTGTTCCAGATTGACTTCTGACGCATGTCCAAAATCTGCACTGGCTGCTGGTCATACGTCAGATCAGGGCGAACGGTGATCTCTGAGAAATCCACAGCATGAGATGGATCGCTGATGTACCGACGAAGCTGCGACACATGGAAGACATCGTGAACTCCTTCCAAAGATGGCGGCAAGGCTAAGTGGTAGGCTACCTCGCCAACTCTCTCCAGAATGTCAAACGGTCCAATGTATCTCGGGCTCAGCTTCCCTCGTTACCCAAAGCGAATCACTCCTCGATTCGGGGAAATCTTCAGGAACACATGGTCACCTGGCTGAAACTCCAAAGGACGTCGTTTAGCATCAGCCCAATGCTTGAAACGGTCATGAGCAATCCTCAGCTTCTCCCGTATGTTCCTCACAACATCCACTGCCTCCACGATCATCTCAGGTCCTAACAGCTCCCAGTCTCTAATGTCATCCCAGCTCAGTGGCGATCGACATTTCTTCCCATATAGCACGGCGAAAGGTGTCATGCCAATGCTCGCCTGGTCGCTGTTATTGTAGGCAAACTTAACAAGGTGGAGATGATCTTCCCAAGATCCCTTGAAGTCCAACATGCACGCCCTCAGCATGTCCTCCAAGATCTGGATCGTCCTCTCGGACTAGCCATCCGTCTGCGGGTGATACGCCGTGCTGAAACTCAGACTCGTACCCAAGCTCTTCTGCAGACTCTGCCAGAACTGAGACGTGAATCTCGTGTCTCTGTCTGACACGATACTCACAGGGACTCCGTGAAGTCATACGATCTCCTCCACGATTCACGTTACATCACTATCTAAACTAGGAAAGGAAATAAGAACAGAGTGTAAAAGAATTTACCTCCATATATCTCCTCGCTAGCATCTCAGTGGACTGTCCATATATCTCCTCCATATATCCATGCTGATGCAACACACAACCGAGACCCTTGCCAGAAGCATCGCAGAAGATCTCGAATCCTCCACTCCGATCAGGCACAGCAAGAACAGGGGCAGTCGTCAGCCTCTCCTTCAGAACACCAAAAGCCTCCTCACAATCATCAGACCAAACAAATGGTACATCCTTCCGCGTCAGTCTGGTCATCGGCTCAGCAATACGGGAGAAGTCCTTAATGAACCGCCGGTAATAACCTGCAAGCCCAAGGAAACTCCGGATCTCAGACGCTGACAGTGGAACAGGCCACTCCATGATAGCCTTGATCTTCTCGGGGTCCATCGAAATACCATCTCCTGACACCACATGCCCGAGAAAAGTAACTCTGTCCAGCCAAAACTCGCACTTGGAATACTTAGCATACAACCGATGCTTCCTCAAGATCTCCAACACTGTCCTCAAGTGTGATGCATGCTCCTCCTCTGACTTTGAGTAGATCAGAATGTCGTCAATGAAGATAACGACAAACTTGTCTAAGAAGTCATAGAAGATCAGATTCATCAGATTCATAAAAACTACGGGCGCGTTGGTTACACCGAAAGGTATAACCACGAACTCGTAGTGCCCATACTTCGTCCTGAATGTTGTCTTCGGAACATCTTCCTTCTTCACCTTCAGCTGATGATAACCGCTCCTCAGATCCAACTTAGAGAATACCCTCGATCCTCCAAGCTGATCAAAGATGTCATCTATACGAGGCAACGGATATCGATTCTTGACGGTCACCGCATTCAACTCCCGGTAGTCCACACACATGCGACGCGAACCGTCCTTCTTCCTCACCAGCAAGACCGGTGCTCCCCACGGAGACACACTGGGATGAATGTAACCCTTCTGCAAAAGTTCGTCCAGTTGCTTCCGCAATTCTTCCAATTCTGCTGGTGCCATGCGATAGGGCGCCTTTAAAATAGGCTGCGCTCCTGGAATAAGATCGATCGAAAACTCGAGAGCTCGATCGGGCGGCAATCCAGACATCTCCTCGGGGAAGACGTCGTCAAAGTCACGCACCACCGCAGGTCTACACTGCTCCATCTGCATAGCAACAATCTCCACCGGTTTGGCCCGAAACCTGACCGGACCAAGCAAACTGCTGCCACGGCTGAACTCAAACACCGGATGGCCTGGAATCTCGAACACTACCTTCTTCCTCCGGTAATCGATCGTGGTGTAGAAACTCCCAAGCCAGTCCATCCCAAGGATAGCATCATAGTTGATGATGTCGTGGACGATGAAATCAGCGTAGAGCTCATGTCCACAGACCACCAAAGGGCAAGAAATGCAACCACGATGCATCGAAATCACATCATTTCCTGTAACGATATCCCAACTCTTGGGAAGAGGGGAAGTCGCCAAGGAATGCTTCTCCACGAAGCTCCGGGAAATAATGCACATTGATGCACCAGAGTCGAAGAGGACTCGTGTAGGAAATGTGCAAACCAAAATCACACCTAACAAGCAATCTAACAATCAAATCCTATTCTAGCAAGCATAACAAGCAGCCAAACAAATTCCAATAAACAAGACTAACTAAGAAAAGAAACAACTAGACTAAGGGTTACCTGCAATAACCTCATCCACCGCCTCAGTCTCAACTGCAGTCATCAGGAAAGCCTGCCTCCTCGGCTGAACAGCCTGCTGAACAGCCTGCCTCTGCGGAACGAGAGGCGCTCCACGTCCAGCAGGTACGGGTGCCCTCTGCTGCAACGGCTAAGCTGCAACAGGTCCCTTCCACGGCTGCTTGGATTTCGGGTAGTCCCTCATGACATGCGCTGGATCACCACAAACCAAGCACTGTCCCAACATCTTCCGGCATTGATCCTTGACATGGCCAGTCTTACCACAGAAATTACAAGTCTTCTGAGTAGGAGGTCCTCCTGGCCTCTTGAACTGTACCGGCTGATTGGGCCTGAACCCTGGTCTCATCACTGCCCTGGCCTGCTCCACAGGCCTCTTCCCAGCTCCAAAAGCACATCCTCTCTTCTGGTTCACAATCAGCTCCTGCCTCTTCGCTGCAATCAGAACCTTCTGATAGGACTCCAAATCAGAAGAAGACACAAAGCTCTGAAGATCCAAAGAAATCCCCTGCAGAAACCTCTGTGCCCTCTTATCAGCATCCTGCACCATCTTCGGTGTGAAACGGCTCAGCCTGGTGAACTCCTGGTGGTACTGGTCCACCGTCAAGCTCCCCTGCTTCAGGTTGATGAAGCGCTGCGCCATCTCCCTCCTGGAAGCCTTTGAAAGTACTCCTCATCGAATCTGGACTTGAAAGTAGCCCAAGATATCGGCTCCTCCAGCATCTCCTCCTCAGCATCCCACCAGTTCTGAGCATTGTCTCTAAGCTGTATCTTTGCCAAGTCAACCCATCTAGCCGGGTCGACCTTCGACATCTGCAGGTTGTCCTCCATATTCCTCATCCACTCATTAGCAGCTAGAGGTCCTTCGGTCCCATCAAAGTAGGTGGGGCCCAGCTCCCGAAACTGCTTCGCTCCTGGCTCGAAGCGAGGGACATTCTGAACTGGCTGTGCTGCTCGAGCAGGTGGGACATTCCAGGCATTCTGAAGCATCCCCTGCTGCACCTGCATCATCTGATGCATCATCCGCATAATCTCCCCATTGGTGGGCTCTCGGTCCGGCTCCTCGACACGAGGGGGCACACCACCAACAGCTCGAGTATTTCGTCTTCCTGCCATCTAATGACACAGAAAGCGAAACAAAATCAGACTCTTAGCCTTATGACTCAGGTGTCGAAATTGTTTATCGGACATTCTATAATTCTTATCGTTGTTCCGATTAAGCCACAGTTACAGAGTAGACCTCCATGGGCCACAAACAAAACCTGTCACGGCCCGCTTCCCTAAAATAGAGGCGAGGCGTGACGAGGCCCGCTCAGGAATGGAGCTGTGAGGCTCCAGCCTATAAAGCGTCTGGAATAACCACGTAAGGTCCTTGTAATGTGAATCGGAACAAAGATAACAATAATAGAAAGAGACGAATAATAATAAATTATAGATCTCAAAGTCCAGATAATATTCCAACAACCAGAAAAGCCACCATGCTAACAAAAGAGTCCAAAAGAAAAGGCCCAGCATGGCCAACAATGAAAGTAACAACAAACAGTGCTACTCACTGACAAGCTACAACAACAAACAAAGAAACGATGAAGGAACACTAGGACTGATCACCGGTGTCCTCGTACTCAACATCAGCTGCGGGGTCAGGCACGAACTCCACGAACTCGTCGTCCTCAACAACGGACTCTGGCTCAGCAACTAACATGCGACACCCAAAGAGAAGGGGCACATGTCAGCAAAGTCTACAAGACTTTGTGCAAGGAAACTAAAAGAAAGGTAAAAGCAACCTAGCAATTCTAAAGTATGCATGACATGTCATATGTATAAGACGTGCAGCAAATAAGTAAACACAGCAAGTATGACATAGCAAGGAATAACATGACATGGAAGCAAGGAAAACATGTATACATTCACAAGGACAAGTACAAGTATAGTAAGCACGTCGTGCACAGAGATTCCGCCCTTTGGCTAGAGAGGCTGTACGGGCCAACTCTTACGCTCAAGTGACCGTTTATCCCTACCCCTCCACGTGTATCGAGCCAGGGCCTTACCCCCGAACACAGAATGCTCGCTTCTGGATCACGAGCCAGGAAGTGTTTTAACAAGTATGGTGTAGGGTTATGCCCGCATAGCAGGTGCCTAGCCGGAAACACGGAAACACGGATTGTACATGTATTTGGTAGCGTGTGCTACGATGCAACATACAAATCAAATGGCATGTAACAATGCAATGCATGGCAGATATTCGATTAAAGTGCGTACCATTAAAGAAATTAAACGTGACAGACAAATGCATGACATGACATGACAAAAGGCAGTTCTAGCTTCGTTGTCAAGCTAGAACTTGGTAATTGCACCTAGACCGCTATCATTTCACGGTCTAGTCTCTTTCACGCTAAAAGCAAAGAAATGGCCTAGAACATGGCCTAGAACAAGGTTGGCAAGTTTCACTTGCCTGGTTCCGGTGATGACGGTCGATGAGAGTTCGTCTCACAATCGCTACTCTACGGGGAAAATGGGTTCGCTGTGTAGTGCCCTGGGAAGCTACTACACATGTACTAGAGGGGGGGTGAATAGTACTTTTAAATAATAAGGAGTGTTATTCCTAATTATCGTGCAATTAACAAACAACAATGCGGAATAACAACAATCAAGAAATAATGCAAACGCAAACACAATGGATTAATGGGTTCGGATCCACCCAAGTCTCCCCGACTTGTTCCCGGTGATCCTACGTCCCAACCACCCGGATCCCTTCCGGATACTTGAGTTAGAAACCCTAACTCAAGATTTCCAATATGAACACTTGCGAAAATCTCACAAGTGCAATCGACCTACAATCGATGACCGTGACTCCCACAACCCGGGATCACGCAAAACCTCTCACAACCGAGAGTATACAATTCAAATATAACTGAAATGAAATGCTTACCAACAAAATACCTATGCCTTGAGATTTCTTACCAAATTAGGGCAAAGAGGATTTTGATGGAGGAAGAGTCACCAAACCCTAGCTTCAAGAAGATGACCAGCAATGGAAGCCTAGGGATGAGATGGATGACCTAGAATCAAGCCCTTGGCTTGGAAGGCTCACAATCAATGAATCTCTCTTGAGGAATAAGAGTGAGGGAGAGATTCTTGAGAATGGGAGAGCTTGAAGATGAGAGTTGAAAACTTCTCTTTGAATCAATAGAACTCTGAAATAGCAGCCTTAGATCCTATGAAATAACCCCTCCAGGTATTTAAAGGATTAAGGGAAAAGGGAGAGAGAAACGTCGCTTTCAAAACTCCAACGGATCTAAATCTGAAGCAGACTAGTCGGTCAAAGAACAACCACTGACCGACTAGTTCATCAACTAGTCGGTCAGTCAATCAACATGGACCGACTAAGAGGTGAACAGTGAACAGATGAAGATTTCAGACCTAGATAACTAGTCGGTCCAAGAAGACTTTCTGACCGACTAGTTTCACAACTAGTCGGTCGGTCAGTAAACTTAGACCGACTAAGAGTCAAAAACAAGTAGTCTGAATACAAATGATTTAGTCGGTCCAAGAACAAATGTTGACCGACTAGATCAACAACTAGTCGGTCGCCAAACGTTCTTAGACCGACTAACGATAAACAGTAGCTTAGGAGAAATTTAGTATGAACAGTAAGTCACAACTAGTCGGTCAAAGAAGCATCACTGACCGACTAGTTCACAAACTAGTCGGTCGGTGAGTCAACGTAGACCGACTAACTGTAAACAGTAAAGTCCAAGAAATTAAGGAATCAAACTAGTCGGTCCAAGAAGAGTTGCTGACCGACTAAATCACCATCTAGTCGGTCAGTACTTATTCTTGTACCAACTAACATGCACAAACAAGTCCGAATCGAAGCGCGATGCTTCGAGGAAGTTAGAATGAACTTGTACTAAGATCCTAGAGCTACGATATGAGCGTTATGAAGATAGAAATGTAAGAATTACTCAAGGCTTAACATTCTATAGATCGAAGCTAAAAGACTATAAAATAAACCTTACGAGCCGTCTTCAAAGCTTCAATCTTCATTCCTCTTGACTTCAATATTGCTCCTCGAGCTTCAACGAAGCTCCAGGCACACGATCACGCATATTGAGAAGTCTTGAGACGTCGCTTTTGTTGTACGTGGTATTTTGGCGACGATCTCCATAACTGCGCTCACAAATTGTTAGTTCACGAATTATTTATGTTTGCTCATCATCCAAAACCAAATCCGGGGAGTCCAATACTCAACATTCTCCCCCTTTTTGGTGATGACAAACCAACATAAATAATAATCAAAAAATAATGAACTAAATGAAATATACTTACTCCCCCTGCATTGATGACACATTAGTTCCATATGAAATAATAAGCACATACATCAAGCAGACGAGGAAAGTAAAAAATGCAAATCCAATATTTGAGATTTAGGATTTGTAATCCATTTTTATAGCTTAACTCCCCCTGAATCTAACATATCAAATTAGATTCATGGTAAATTATCATTTAGCACATGCCATTATTATATCTCTCCCCCTTTGGCATAATCCAAAAAGAGCGGGAGGAAGCCAATGATAATAAATCATGTCCAAATAATTCATTAAGCATGGGAGTCTAAGAATACGACCACGTTTCATATGACACCAAAATAAAATTCGAATAAAATCAAAGCGTGTCAATGAGACCATGGTCGAAAATTGAAAACTTAAATCATCAAAATATCAAATGTAAATTCACTTATTGAAGAAATGAATTTACTCTCCAATATCAACATTTATAGCTATTTTAGTGCATGGAAAACAATTCTATGTTTTCATACAACTAAAGCTATTGACTCAAAATAAATCGTCGAACGACGAGATCAATATCAGAGACATACACAAAATGTGCACACAGGAATGAACCATCAGAAGAGTGGTGCACATCATAGAATATCAAATGTCACAATATCGATCGAAAAAGAGCATAAAGTAAAAGCACATCAAAACTAAGTGAAGTGTGCGATGAGAAGTGACAAGGTGATAAAAGTAATACGAAAATCATCATAATAACTTTTAAAACATGTCATGCCAAAAATAGATAAGAATTTCAAAGTATTTATGGCATTCACAATTCTATCATGCTAGGAGAAACAAAATGATACCAATGTAAAGAAATAGATTTTAACCAAGCATGCATTCAACCCTCATGGATACCAAATGTAATATCATACTTACAACATTAAGCTCCCCCTACATTGGTGCATTACCTAAGCACCATCAACTCCGTTTGAATGAAAGTCTTCGCAAATCGAGGAGTTGGTAGGGTTGGTATCCCACGGTGGATTGAACCTAGAAAGCTTCATTTTGGTATCCAAAAATCCTTTTGGATCCAATGGGTTAGACAACAATTTTGAAATACGAAATAGAAATTATTGTAACCCATAAAGTAATATAATCAAGATCAATTATATGAACATATGCCTTGGTACCCATAACATGATCATAAACTCTTGGTACCAAGCATTGAAGAGTTAAAGGAACTAACCCTTCGGAAACCAAGTCCAAGAGGAACTTGACTTTCCAACATAATCATCATTCAAAATAACATCATTAATATAGGATTGCACATAAACATTCATAGCATCATCGCTAGTGTTCTTGGGACCCCAAATAGTGTACATTTTGGGAATCCTCTTCCTAGTAGTTGCATGCACAAAAGGTTGATTTCTATGTGGTGCATGTGGCCTAGGAGCATGAGATGTGTATGCATGAGGATGATTATGAGAGAGGGCATTCACATGTGGATTAGATGTGTGAACATAAGCATTAGGATGTGCATGAGCATGATTACGTGCATGTGGGTGTCTCATATGAGTGTTTACACGTGCTCGTGGGTGCGGAGCATAAAAATCATTATAAGCATGCACCGGTGGAGTAGGATGTGTGTTCCTACGTGGCATAGCATGTGAGTACAAAAATGCATGACCCCTCTTTGGAGGTCTACCCAAAGTGGGTTTCTTTCCAATCGGGGGTGTGTACGAAGTGGAAGCACTATTGGTAGGAGAACTACCAATGGGGTGTTTGCTCCCACTCGTCGAGGCATCGGATGTCGGCCTAACAAAGGTGGTAGGCGATTTGGATGAGTCTCCCATCTTATACCCCAAGCCAATGTGGTGTTTGGCCGGAAGTAAGTCATTTAGGATATTATCCAAATGGCCCTTACCTTTATTGAAATCATTGATACGGCCTAACGTGCACTCATACTTCTCTTTGAGAGAATGCAAAGAAGCATCCAAAGTGGATACTTGCGATGTGAGTGCATAAACACGTGATTTGAGATTCTTATTCTCAATACTCAAAGTTGAGTTTTGAGACGTCAAATCCGCTATCACATGTTCATCCGAATCCTCAACACAAACATGCTCAAGTTGAGATTTAAGGGACTTCACCTCATTTCTCAACAAGCCATTATGAGTAAGCAAACTTGCTTTCTCATTGGCGAGTGTCTCAACAATGGTGTCATTGTTGGTGATGGTAGACTTAGGAGAGGTTTGGAGGCTAACAAGTTCATCTTTGGTCTTATTATATCTATCTACTAATTTAGTAAATTTAGACCAAATTTCTTGGTTAGCTAACCTCATTTCATCAATAGTAGGTTCTCCGCTTCCATCATCGCTACCATCCTCGCTTTCATCCTCGCTTTCATCGAATGAGGACTTTCGAACTTTTGCCTCATTAGCCATGAAGCAAAGTTTTGCTTTCTCCACTCTTCCATCATCCGACTCTCCACTTGAGGAATCCTCTTCGGAGTCGGTGAATGTGCCAACAAGTCCTTTCTTGTACTTTCTCGACTTGTCGTACTTCGATGCTTTCCCTTTCTCCTTGTGTTTGTAGAGAGGACAATCCGGTTTGATGTGTCCTGGCTTGTTGCATTTATAACACACGAGAGTAGAAGCATTAGTCGAACTAACTTTAGATTTATTCAAAGATATACCTTCTCGGAGGAATCGATCGAACTTCCTTGCCATACTGGCAATGGATTCCATGTCCAAATCATCTTCCGATTCTTCATCATCGGTAGATGGAGCGGCCTTGAAGGCAATCGTCTTTTTCTTTGGCTCATCTTGATTCAAGTACGCTTTCATCTTTTCCTTCATTCGGATCTTACTATCCTTGCGTACCTCGTAAGACAACAATGTACCCATTAGTTGTGTGACGGTATATTTATTCATGTCGTTACCTTCCTCGATGGCGTAGGTACGCTTTTCCCAATGTGATGGAAGACCGTCGATAATCTTCGCGACTTTCTCCTTTTGGGTATAGACCTTCCCAAGAGCTTCCAAGTCGTTTGATATATCCACGAAGCGAGCGTAATATTCCTTCATTGTTTCGCCCTGCTCCATATGAAACAACTCAAATTCTTTATTAGCAACGACGAGTTTAGAATCTTTTACCGTACTCGATCCTTCGTGCAATATGAGGAGTTGGTTCCATATTTGATATGCACTCTTACATGTGCATATCTTGTTGAAGTCCTCGGGCTCCAACGCACAATTCAAGGCATTCATTGCCTTGGCATTGGCTACTTCCGCGGCGACCTCCGCGGGAGTCCACTTCGCGAAATCTTCTTCGGAAGGCTCGACATACTCCGTCATGGTGGCTCTCCATAGTGAAGCGCTCCGGAGGAAAATTTGCATCCGGCATTTCCAGTACCCGTAGTTGGTACCGTTGAAGTGTGGAGGCCTGACGGAGGATAGTCCTTCCATAACTGAAGAAGCTCCATCGCGGTTCCTGAAGACGTTGTAGTCGTTGTTCGTCATAGCTCTCAACTTTGGCTATGTGTAGCTTTGTACTTGGCTCTGATACCAATTGTAGTGCCCTGGGAAGCTACTACACATGTACTAGAGGGGGGGTGAATAGTACTTTTAAATAATAAGGAGTGTTATTCCTAATTATCGTGCAATTAACAAACAACAATGCGGAATAACAACAATCAAGAAATAATGCAAACGCAAACACAATGGATTAATGGGTTCGGATCCACCCAAGTCTCCCCGACTTGTTCCCGGTGATCCTACGTCCCAACCACCCGGATCCCTTCCGGATACTTGAGTTAGAAACCCTAACTCAAGATTTCCAATATGAACACTTGCGAAAATCTCACAAGTGCAATCGACCTACAATCGATGACCGTGACTCCCACAACCCGGGATCACGCAAAACCTCTCACAACCGAGAGTATACAATTCAAATATAACTGAAATGAAATGCTTACCAACAAAATACCTATGCCTTGAGATTTCTTACCAAATTAGGGCAAAGAGGATTTTGATGGAGGAAGAGTCACCAAACCCTAGCTTCAAGAAGATGACCAGCAATGGAAGCCTAGGGATGAGATGGATGACCTAGAATCAAGCCCTTGGCTTGGAAGGCTCACAATCAATGAATCTCTCTTGAGGAATAAGAGTGAGGGAGAGATTCTTGAGAATGGGAGAGCTTGAAGATGAGAGTTGAAAACTTCTCTTTGAATCAATAGAACTCTGAAATAGCAGCCTTAGATCCTATGAAATAACCCCTCCAGGTATTTAAAGGATTAAGGGAAAAGGGAGAGAGAAACGTCGCTTTCAAAACTCCAACGGATCTAAATCTGAAGCAGACTAGTCGGTCAAAGAACAACCACTGACCGACTAGTTCATCAACTAGTCGGTCAGTCAATCAACATGGACCGACTAAGAGGTGAACAGTGAACAGATGAAGATTTCAGACCTAGATAACTAGTCGGTCCAAGAAGACTTTCTGACCGACTAGTTTCACAACTAGTCGGTCGGTCAGTAAACTTAGACCGACTAAGAGTCAAAAACAAGTAGTCTGAATACAAATGATTTAGTCGGTCCAAGAACAAATGTTGACCGACTAGATCAACAACTAGTCGGTCGCCAAACGTTCTTAGACCGACTAACGATAAACAGTAGCTTAGGAGAAATTTAGTATGAACAGTAAGTCACAACTAGTCGGTCAAAGAAGCATCACTGACCGACTAGTTCACAAACTAGTCGGTCGGTGAGTCAACGTAGACCGACTAACTGTAAACAGTAAAGTCCAAGAAATTAAGGAATCAAACTAGTCGGTCCAAGAAGAGTTGCTGACCGACTAAATCACCATCTAGTCGGTCAGTACTTATTCTTGTACCAACTAACATGCACAAACAAGTCCGAATCGAAGCGCGATGCTTCGAGGAAGTTAGAATGAACTTGTACTAAGATCCTAGAGCTACGATATGAGCGTTATGAAGATAGAAATGTAAGAATTACTCAAGGCTTAACATTCTATAGATCGAAGCTAAAAGACTATAAAATAAACCTTACGAGCCGTCTTCAAAGCTTCAATCTTCATTCCTCTTGACTTCAATATTGCTCCTCGAGCTTCAACGAAGCTCCAGGCACACGATCACGCATATTGAGAAGTCTTGAGACGTCGCTTTTGTTGTACGTGGTATTTTGGCGACGATCTCCATAACTGCGCTCACAAATTGTTAGTTCACGAATTATTTATGTTTGCTCATCATCCAAAACCAAATCCGGGGAGTCCAATACTCAACACGCTGTTATGGCCAAAGCAGAAATCAGAACTTGATGATCTAATCCAGATTTTGTATTGGAATCCTACAACGTCTAATAATCCATTTTTATTAGGTTTTCTAAATTATAGTGTGGGTTATGGAAAATTAAGGGTAGACCACTAACCGTATACGAAGCGGAAGAACGACGATCCAAGACGCCTACGAATCTGCAGGTAGGAGAGGATCTCGATGATCTCCGGGTTGTCGTCGTCGGATCTGAGCTAACACGGCAACGGAAAATCGATCCGGGGAAGAAGTTGCGGCTGAAGGGATCTCCTGCGGCTGATATATAATGGATCTGGAGAATGGAGAATATAGGGAAAAACTGGAGCAAAAGATGATTTGGGGGGTTTTAGGGTCGGCCGACGGCCTACGGGATGGTGACGGCGCAATGGGGGGTGAGAGAGAGAGAGAGCACGGGAGGATGAGGAAGGGCAAGAGGAAGGTTGGGGGATGATTGGGGAAGAAGATTGGCTATGAGAAGTGAAGAAAGAAATGAAACCGTATAGGGTTTAAATAGAAATAAAAGCGGCGGCTACAACTTAACCTAGGGTTTCTGGGTAAACTAGTCGGTCAGTGAAGAGTGGTCGACCGACTAGTTTGGGAACTAGTCGGTCGGTCGTCCAACTGAGACCGACTAAAAGGCAAACAGTGAACAGGGTCGACACAGGGTAGACAGATTTAGTCGGTCTGTGAAGGCTCGTCAACCGACTAGTTTGGAAACTAGTCGGTCGGTGAATGTGCTTAGACCGACTAAGAGGAAACAGTAACTCAGGTGAAATATACAAGATGAACTAGTCGGTTCCTGAAGGGTTGTCGACTGACTAGATTGCAATCTAGTCGGTTGGTTCTCCTTCTTGAACCAACTAAGATGCACGAAAAGTGCCGAATTGAAGCGCGAAGCTTCGGGAAGATCCATATGGCTTCTGGGATCAACCTAGCTCTAAGCTACGTCCAAGATGAAGTTCATCAAAGAAGAGGATCAGAAAGAACCGAAAGAAAACGTCCGACAGGGGGAAAACACACAAGGAAGAGAATAACCATATTATATATATAATAGCCAAAACATAGATAAAAACCAGTCGTTACATCCTACCCACCTTAAGAAAAATTCTGCCCTCGGAATTTCCTAACACTCACGTGTCAGGGAACAAAAGTGGGTATCGCTCTCTCATCTCATCCTCTCTCTCCCAAGTAGACTCTCCTGGCGAGCGGTGTCGCCACATCACCCTAACAAGATCGACTATCTTGTTCTGGAGTGACTTCTGACGCCTGTCCAAAATCTACACTGGCTGCTGGTCATACGTCAGATCGGGGCGAACGGTGATCTCCGAGAAATCCACAGCATGAGATGGATCGCTGATGTACCGACGAAGCTGCGACACATGGAAGACATCGTGAACTCCTTCCAAAGATGGCGGTAAGGCTAGGCGGTAGGCTACCTCGCCAACTCTCTCCAGAATGTCAAACAGTCTAATGTATCTCGGGCTCAGCTTCCCTCGTTTCCCAAAGCGAATCACTCCTCGATTCGGGGAAATCTTCAGGAACACATGGTCACCTGGCTGAAACTCCAAAGGACGTCGTTTAGCATCAGCCCAATGCTTGAAACGGTCATGAGCAATCCTCAGCTTCTCCCGTATGTTCCTCACAACATCCACTGCCTCCACGATCATCTCAGGTCCTAACAGCTCCCAGTCTCCAATGTCATCCCAGCTCAGTGGCGATCGACATTTCTTCCCATATAGCGTGGCGAAAGGTGCCATGCCAATGCTCGCCTGGTCGCTGTTATTGTAGGCAAACTCAACAAGGTGGAGATGAACTTCCCAAGATCCCTTGAAGTCCAATATGCACGCCCTCAGCATGTCCTCCAAGATTTGGATCGTCCTCTCGGACTGGCCATCCGTCTGCAGGTGGTACGCCGTGCTGAAACTCAGACTTGTACCCAAGCTCTTCTGCAGACTCTGCCAGAACTGAGACGTGAATCTCGTGTCTCTGTCTGACACGATACTCACAGGGACTCCGTGAAGTTGTACGATCTCCTGCACGATTAACGTTACATCACTATCTAAACTAGGAAAGGAAATAAGAACAGAGTGTAAAAGAATTTACCTCCATATATCTCCTCGCTAGCGTCTCAGTGGACTGTCCTACTCGGAAAGGAATAAAGTGCGCGGATTTGGTCAATCGGTCTACGATCACTCAAATCACGTCATTCTGCTTTGGACTCCGAGGTAGTCCAGTCACGAAATCCATAGTGATGTGTTGCCACTTCCAGTCCGGAATCGGAAGCGGTTGTAGCAACCCTGCCGTACGCTGATGCTCCGCCTTTACATGCTGGCAAACCAGACACTTGGCCACACTCCGAGCCACACTCCTCTTCATACCATGCCACCAAAAGTTCAGGCGGAGATCCTTATACATCTGGGTCCCACCATGATGTACAGAATACGGCGAACTGTGTGCCTCCACCAACAACTCCTCTCTGATGTCTCTAGCTGGCACACACAACCTGGCTCCAAATATCAACGAACCATCCTCATGAATCAAGAAGTCAGTCCGCAGACCGGCTTCCACCTGCTCCCGTATCTTTACCAACTTTGGGTCTCCAGCCTGGCCAGCCTTGATCCTATCCACGATCGTCGACTGTATCTGCATACACATCAACGAAGAAGTCTCCCCAGGAAGGACAATCTCAATACCCGACTCGCAAAAATCCTGCTGCAATCTCCACTGCGAAGTCAACAACATCATCGCTGGAAGCCTACTCAGCGCATCCGGAACCACATTCACCTTGCTAGGGTGATACTGCAGATCGATCTCATAATATGCCATGAGCTCCAACCATCGACGCTGCCGCATGTTGAGCTCCTTCTGAGTGAAAATGTACTTCAAGCTTTTGTGATCGGTGAAGATCTTCACCCTCTCACTCAGTAGGAAGTGCCTCCAAATCTTCAGCGTAAACACGACTGCTGCCAACTCCAAGTCGTGCGTCGGGTAATTCTTCTCATGGGTCTTAAGCTGACGTGAAGCATACGCAACCACGTGCCCATGCTGATGCAACACACAATCGAGACCCTTGCCAGAAGCATCGCAGAAGATCTCGTATTCTAAACACTTGGCAAAAGGAAATTTTTCGCAGATCAGAGCATTAGCAACATGGGTTATCCTAGTCCTATTGGTATAGTCCAAACACATGCGAATTGAAGCGTAAATATATAGATGATTCATGCATAAAGAAGCAGACAGTGGAGGCAATATACCGCATATTCGTAATTGAAGCATGATAGTCTAGGGGTCATCCAAGGACAGTCATATAAAACAAAATCACAACGTAGAAGCACACCAACTAGCTAGTCACAACACATAACTCACACAAAAGGCAAAGTGAACCCATGGAGCATAAAATGCAATAGAACTCGGCTTCGTAGGGCCAGTGAAGATAGGTGCTTTTGCTTAACTAAGTGTGTGTGGTTGAGTGGCAGTGTCATTATGTGAGGGTCATCTCTAGAAGAGGGAGAATAAAAGGAAGGAAAGAAAAAGAAAAGCACAACGAAAACGACTCAAAAACGGTGAAAAAGACACGACGGACGCACATAGTGCGACTCCCCCAAGCTGAACGTTGCATTGCCCTCAATGCAATAGGAGTAAATGCGGTAGGGCAACGAAAGATGGGAGGGAAGTACGCACTGACAAAGAAACGGGAAAACATGAAAAACACACAAAAAGAGTCATAGAAAAATAAAGAAAATAAATACCGAAACGAACTATACGAAAGACATACACACAAACAAAGAAAGCAAACACACCGCAAACAAGTGACACGACGACAATCACAAAATATTGATTTCCCCCAAGCTGATCTCAATAAAGCCTGGAAAAAGATATGATCAAGGTAATGCAGAAAAATGGATATTGGAAATCAGTCCGAGCTGCTATCGAAAGAATTGTAGAGAGATGGTGAGGTGGGAGGTGAATAGTGGACGAAAGATGATGGTGAGGACGATGGTGAAGGTGTGCCCACAGTAGAAGAAGGGGCAACGGGCTGGATCATAGGTGGATCAAAATTGATCAGTGGATCGTGGTGGATTATGATGATACCAGGTGAACCGGCATATGGGTGCCAATCGGGAGGATCCAAAGGTGGAAGATGTACTAGTGTAGTATACCAAGGATCTGGATAGAATTTCCACGGTAAATGGGAAGTGTGAATGGGGATTTGCTCAAGAGATGATGGTGGGAGGACGACAAAAGGAGTATTGTCAGGACCATAAAGGTAAACTGCACAGTCGCGACCAAAATGAGTGATTATACCAATATCGATCAAGTAGTCGCAATCGACGCGGGTCCGTCCCGGTAAAGTTTGGAGGTCAGATGGTAGCCTCAAAACATGACTGACAATTAAAGTGATAATCCCACCACAACAAATAAGTCCGGAGGTTGCACGGCTAACAGATAAAAGCTCATGGATGATCCAATGGCCAGTGTTGATGGGTAATGGGTCATGTCCACGTATCCTGTCGTGAGACATGGCATACAGAAAGAAAAGCTCGTCCCTAGACACTGTGGAAATATCCACGTGGGAAAAAATGGTGTTGGCAAAGAGGCAGTGGGCGAAGCGGTAACATGGGTGTATAATGTAGGAGCAAGTGCCTCCGATGGAAAGGCGGGATACCGGGTGAATCGTTACCAAATGCCATCGTCCCAAAAGTAAGAATAGATATCAGACCGATCATGAGTTGAACATTCAACATAATGATCGGGGTGAGGGAAATTCAGCGAATTGTTTAGCTCTGTAAAAGTCATTGTAAAGTCGGCATTAAAAGCACGGAAAGCGAATCCCCAATCGTACACTTCTAGTGAAGAAAGGAACTCGAGTGTGAGATTCCGATGTGTGGGGGAATAAGCACGTAGTAGGAAATCGCACCCAATACAGTCAAAAATTTTGTTGACGCCCCTCAAAAGTCCGAGAGATTCGAGCGTGGGGCGATCAGCAAAAAGGGTAAGTCGCATGGGGCGAGGAAGAAGGGCGTGCATACGTGCAGATTATTCTTCAGACGGAGGATTAATGCCAAGGAAAGATGGGGGAAAAGGGCCGTGTATGTAGTGTCTGAGTGATGATGATGCTGGTTCTTTTCCCTTCCTATACATGGTAGTGACGTAGGAGAAGAACAATAACGTGGGAGATGGTGTCTAGGATGATGATAAAGTAGATGTAGAAGGCAGACACAAAATCAAAACATTGCACATGAAAAGAGAAACATAAATCTTGGAAAGACGTTACCCCATCAATGATGAAATTCCAAGCTAGATGCACCCCTCTAGATGCCCTGGCGAAATGCGGAGAGCTGTCGCTTCATCTCTCAGACGTAAAGGTTGGGTTTTTGGGGTTTGAGGAAACATGGGTTGGTAGGGTTAGGGTTTTGGAGGATTTTGATGTAGGGCTTAATAGGAGGAGATGGGGTGGATAGATGGTATAGATGGTGTTGGGTAATGGTTGTGGGTCGACTTGATGCCAAGAAATTTCTGGTGGGAGGCGAATTTGGTGTTTGGGCGTTGTGTCCCCTCTTTTTCGTCGAAATGGGTCGTGTGGGGAAGATGGGGGCTTTATTGGGATGCAGCGAACCGGTCGGGTGGTGTCCAACCGATCGGGTCACTGCATCGGGTGAGTTTCAAATGAGAAATGGAGCTACAGGTCACCGATCGGATGAGATTTCACCCGATCGGGTGACTAACTCTCAGACAGTTCCCAGGTTACTGGAAAATGTGATGCGATCATCCACCCGCTTGTCGATCGTATCACCTGGGCGGCTGATTCTTCCACAAATCCAAAGCTGTCCCTTCACAATCCTGCACAAAATTTCAAAATTCGCTAAGCTTCAAAACAAGGATCCCCGAGCTGCAAATCTATACTAATATATACCAATTAGTCTTATTGAAAGCGAGTAAAGGGTTAGAACATGGGTTGCCTCCCATGAAGCGCTTGGTTATAGTCGACAGCTCGACTCCTCAGTTCGTGATCAATGCGGATCCGGAGGATTTGCAGCGGAGCTGTCGGTCGTTGAGCTTCCGACCGGAGAGATTGAGGGATTGCTGATTGTATAGTGCTTTAAGCGTTGCCCATTGACCTTAAAGGATTCTTGTATTTCCATGATCTCAATGGCTCCATGGGGAAAAACCTTGGTGACTCGGAAGGTTCCCAACCACCTAGACTTCAGCTTTCCGGGAAAAAGCCTCGGTCTAGAATTGAATAGGAGAACCAAGTCTCCTTCCTTGAATTCTTTATTTAAGACTGTCGTGCCACCGCTTCAATTTCTCTTTATAGATTCGGGCATTTTCGTATGCGTTGAGTCGGATCTCATCAAGTTCATTTAGCTGGAGTTATCGGTGGCTCCCTACCTCTTTGGCGTTGAAGTTCAGATGTCTGACAACCCAAAATGCTTTATGCTCCAATTTCACATGCAAATAACATGCCTTCCCGTAAACAAGTCGATAAGGGGTCATTCCGATCGGAGTCTTAAATGCAGTTCGGTAGGCCCAGAGCGCATCTGAAAGCTTGAATGACCAATCCTTTCTAAAGCTAGCCACTGTTTTCTCTAGGATGCTCTTTATCTCCCGGTTCGAGACTTCCACCTGGTCGCTAGTTTGCGGATGATATGCACGCCCGATTCAGTGCTGCACTCCGTACTTCTTCAAAAGAGATTCAAATTTCTTCTCTATGAAATGGCTCCCTCCATCGCTAATTAGGACTCGAGGCACACCGAATCTCGGGAAGATGTTGTTTTTCAAGAATTTGGCCACTACCCGGGAATCATTGGTGGGGCTAGCTATCGCCTCCACCCACTTGGACACATAGTCCACGGCCACCAAGATGTACTGGTTAATAGAGGAAGAGGAAAACGGCCCTATGAAGTCAATCCCCCAAACATCGAAGATCTCAACTTCCAGGATGTAATGCTGTGGTATTTCGTTTCTCTTGGATATGTTTCCAGTCCTTTGGCATTTGTCGCAGGCCTGGACATAAGCATAAATGTCCCTGAAAAGAGTCGGCCAATAGAATCCACTTTGAAGAATCTTAGCCGTGGTCTTATACGAACTCACATGGCCTCCGCATTGTTGATCATGGCAATGAGAAATTATGGAGGTCGCATCCATTTCGAGAATACACCTCCGTATCACCCCATCATTGCAGGTCTTGTATAAATAAGGGTCATCCCAAAAGAATTTCCGAACTTTGTGAAAGAACTTCTTCTTTTGCTGATAACTAACATTATGGGGTACGATGGCGCACGTGAGATAGTTGGCGATGTCGGCATACCATGGAGTCGAAACAGAAGAGACAGAGAAAAGATGCTCGTCAGAGAGTGAGTCATCAATATGAGTGGCATCCGGGTCGAAAGTAGATAACCTAAATAGATGGGCGGCGACGACATTCTCCGCCCCTTTCTTGTCCTTGATTTCCAAGTCAAATTCCTGGAGGAGGAGAATCCACCTTATGATGCACGGCTTGGCCTCCTTCTTGCTCAAAAGGTACTTGAGAGCGGCATGATCGGTATGCACGAAAACTTTAGCGCCCACAAGATACGACCGAAACTTATCCATAGCGTGGATGACGGCTAGCGATTCCTTTCCGTTGTCATATAGTTCCTTTGAGCTTCGTCGATGGTCTTGCTTGTATAATAGATGACATACAGATTTTTGTCTTTCCTTTGCCCCAGGAAGGCCCCAACAGCATATCGCTAGCGTCGCACATCAATTCGAACGGCAGACTCCAATCGGGCGGTTGAATCACAGGTGCAGAAATAAGGGCTTGCTTCAAAAGGCGGAAAGCTTCCATACACTTGTCATCGAAGACGAAAGGTGTATCCTTCACGAGGAGATGAGCCAAGGGCCTAGAAATTTTAGAGAAATCCTTTATAAACCGTCGGTAGAATCCCGCATGCCCTAAGAAACCACGGACTCCCCCGAAGGTTAAGTGGAGGCGGAAGCTTTTCGATGACATCTACCTTTTCTTTGTCCACCTCAATCCCTCTTGAAGAGATAATGTGCCCCAACACGACTCCTTCTTGTACCATAAAGTGGCATTTCTCCCAATTTAGAACTAGCCCTTTATCTTGACATATTTTCATGAATTTAGCTAGGTTGCGGAGACACGAGTCGAACTACGTTCCATAGACAGAAAAATCATCCATGAAGACCTCCATTATGTCATGGGAGAAATCGGAGAAAATTACGGACATCAATCTTTGAAATGTAGCCGGGGCATTGCAAAGCCCAAACGGCATCCTCCTATATGCTGTCATGGCCCGTTTTGCCATATATGGTATAGTGTACGCACTATTTGTGTGTATTTGCTTGCTTAAGTGGATAATATTGTTAGTAGCAGTGATATTCTGAATATTTGGATGATATATATGTGTGTGTGTGTGTAGGGGTGGCAAAATAGACCCGACCCGACCCGAACCCGGCCTCTTGGGTCGGGTATGGGTAGGGGCCAATCCGGGTCGGGTCGAATTCGGGTCAACCCGACCGACCCGGATAAAAATCCGGGTCGGGTACGGGTTTGACCCCTCGACCCGGTTGACCCGAATTCGACCCGTATTTCACTCTTTTCACCCCGAACCCGACCCGGACCCGACCCGAACCCGAACGTTTTTGCAAAAAAATCACTCTTTCACACCAAACCCGACCCGTACCCGACCCGTAAGACAAACCGGGTCGGGTACGGGTCACCCGGGACACCGTCGGGTCGGGTACGGGTATCCGAACCCTGACCCGAATTTAATTCGGGTCGGGTTCGGGTTTACGCTTATTCAGGTCGGGTCAAACCTGACCCGACCCGAACCCGACCCGACCCGACCCGTTTGACACCCCTAAGTGTTGTATATATATATGTGGATGTGTGAGCATGGTTGTAGTACGTGTGCACGGAAGTGGCACACTTGTAGTTAAGTACTAATGTGGTGTATTTTCATTGGAATGTAGTGATCCTCTAATGAGTATATATGTATGGTTATGGGTGTATGTTGGCATGCTTGGGGTTGACCCTTGAGAGGGGTTAGTGTGAAAGAGATTCGGGGTCAATGGCAACCCCCGTAAATTTTTGAAAGATGAGGGGCAAAACGGTCATTTGGACTAAAGCTGTCGTGTGTACATACTAAAGTGGAGTGTGCATAAAGTAATAGCAAACTTGTAATTACCTCGAAGATGTAGGGATATCTTGGTCATTGTCCTCATGGAATATTCTTTAGATTATTCCTTTCTTAAATGAAAAGGAAAGAATATTCCTTAGAATATTCCTTTCTTAAATGAAAAGGAAAGAATATTCCTTAGAATATTCCTTTCTTAAATAAGAAGAAAAGAATATCCTTTTCTTGGATGAGAATATTCCTTTCTTGGATGGGAAGAAACCTAATCTATTTATACTCCATCTTCCTACACTTCTCTCCATCTTTCTCTTCCTCTTCTTTCTTCCATCCCCTCCACTCGTGCCATGGCAAGTTGTGAGTTTTGTGTGATGGGGCTTGCAGAAAGTTTGCATGGACCTATGGTGAAGTTTTCTTGGAATTGATGGAGGGCTTTTGATAGCCATTGAGGTAGGAATCCAACCCTAGCGCTCATGTTTCATTTCATGGCATATTGAAGTTAAAGTTTGCATTTTAGGGTTTTTGGGAACCCCTTGACATGGTGCATTCAAGTTTGAATTAATATGATGTGTTGAATCATTTGATGTCATGAATATGATTCATGTTGCTTTGAATGCTTTGTTTCAATGATTATGTGAAATTACTCTCATTTAGAATGTTGGATGTTTAATTTTCCACTCTTCTTTGCATGAAAAGTGCTAACATGAGAATAATGAAGGGATATGTGCAATTGGCTATGATTATGCGATAAAAATGGGGGCTTAGGCCACCCTTACTTTTCGACATAAGGTCTATTGTAGCCCTAGTGCCATGGTGTTGTGATGGTGAAGGAAAGATATGAAATGAGAATGAAATGGGATGAAATGGAATAAGAATGAAATGTTGTTTTATTATTGTCATTAAACATGGTATTAGAATGTGTGGTATGGTTAGGGGCTCTAGGGTTGTATGTGATGGGAGGTAGGAGGGTGGACATGGCATCCCCCTATGTGGTGGTATGTGGTTACGGATATGATGGGCATGGCACGTGAGTGCATGACCCCTTATTATGATGATATGCGGATATATTATGCTTTTCGTGGGGGCAATGTCATGGGGACCACAAGGCTTATCACATATGAATCTGGGACCTCTGGGCAAGCCTCACAGCATAATACCAGGTTTCTGCTTATTGACGTTGCAGTTTACTTCTCTTTCTGTGGTACTCACCTTTGTTTTGCAGGTCTTCCCTTGCCACAGGTATGTGTTTCCATTATTTATGGCATTTACATTTTCATATGTGATTTGGTTATATGGTTACGTACATCTCCTTCTATGATATGAGATGAGTTAATTCACAGTTTATTGCATAAGTGCATTTGCATTCGATTGCACCATGTGAGTTGGGTTTGGATATCCTACTAAGTCACGCGTTGACGTGCCCTGTTGACTTTTTCAGGTGTTGGTTCTTGGAGTTGGAGGCCCATTAGCTCAGTTAGTTGGAGTTGAGGTTGTGGGAGTGTGTGAAAGATCGGAGTGTGTGTTCTTATACCTAAGTGAGATGCGGGTATTTGTATATTAGATTTGTATAAGAATGTTGTATATATAACGGTGTTTGAATTGTTGGTTCTCTTTGTGTTTTTGTGTCATTTGGTACGCTACAGGTACTATCCCAGCAGTGCGTAGTGGACCTGCTTGTGTTTGTATTTATTTCCTTTCGTAACACTCGCTCTACGGGTATCCCGGGGATCGGGGCGTTACATTTGGCGGCCCATGCTGGTCTCCTCACTGCGGCTGCGTTAGGATTAGTATGTGTAGTGTTCCAGTGTTTGAGGGTAGTTGAGTCCTAAGGTGGGTAGAAGTCTAGCATTATGGTAGAGCCCATAGGTTAGACAGTTCGAGGACGGACTGTATCTTTAAGGTGGGTAGATTGTCATGGCCCGTTTTGCCATATATGGTATAGTGTACGCACTATTTGTGTGTATTTGCTTATTTACGTGGATACTATTGTTAGTAGTAGTGATATTCTGAATATTTGGATGATATGTGTGTGTGTGTGTGCATGTGTGTGTGTGTGTGGATATGTGTGCATGGTTGTAGGATGTGTGCACAGAAGTGGCACATTTGTAGTTAAGTGCTAATGTGGTGTATTTGCATTGGAATGTAGTGATACTCTAATGAGTATATATGTATGGTTATGGGTGTATGTTGGCATGCTTGGGGTTGACCCTTGAGAGGGGTTAGTGTGAAAGAGATTAGGAGTCAATGGCAACCCCCATAAATTTTTAGAAAGACGAGGGGCAAAACGGTCATTTGGACTAAAGCTGCTGTGTGTACATACTAAAATGGGTTGTGCATAAAGTAATGTCAAACTTGTAATTACCTTGAAGATGGAGGGGTATCTTGGTCATTGTCCTCATGGAATATTCTTTAGATTATTTCTTTCTTAAATGAAAAGGAAAGAATATTCCTTAGAATATTCCTTTCTTAAATGAGAAGGAAAGAATATTCGTTTCTTGGATGAGAATATTCCTTTCTTGGATGGGAAGAAACATAATCTATTTATACTCCATCTTCCTACACTTTTCTCCATCTTTCTCTTCTTCTTCTTTCTTCCATCCCCTCCACTCGTGCCATGGCAAGTTGTGAGTTTTGTGTGATGGGGCTTGGAGAAAGTTTGCATGGAGCTATGGTGGAATTTTCTTGGAATTGATGGAGGGCTTTTGATATCCATTGAGGTAGGAATCCAACCCTAGCTCTCATGTTTCATTTCATGGCATATTGAAGTTAAAGTTTGCATTTTAGGGTTTTTGGGAACCCCTTGACATGGTGCATTCAAGTTTGAATTAATATGATGTGTTGAATCATTTGATGTCACGAATATGATTCATGTTGCTTTGAATGTTTTGTTTCAATGATTATGTGAAATTACTCTCATTTAGAATATTGGATGTTTAATTTTCCACTCTTCTTTGCATGAAACGTGCTAACATGAGAATAATGAAGGGATATGTGTAATTGGCTATGATTATGCAATAAAAATGGGGGCTTGAGGCCACCCTTACTTTTTTACATAAGGTCTATTGTAGCCCTAGTGCCATGGTGTTGTGTTGGTGAAGGAAAGATATGAAATGAGAATGAAATGGGATGAAATGGAATAAGAATGAAATGTTGTTTTATTATTGTCATTAAACATGGTATTAGAATGTGTGGTATGGTTAGGGGCTCTAGGGTTGTATGTGATGGGAGGTAGGAGGGTGGACATGGCATCCCACTATGTGGTTGTTTGTGGTGGTATGTGGTTATGGATATGATGGGCATGGCACGTGAGTGCATGACCCGTTATTGTGATGATATGCGGATATATTATGCTATTCGTGGGGGCAATGTCATGGGGACCACAAGGCCCATCACATATGAATCTGGGACCTCTGGGTAAGCCTCACAGTATAATACCAGGTTTCTGCTTATTGACGTTGCAGTTTACTTCTCTTTATGTGGTACTTACCTTTGTTTTGCCGGTCTTCCCTTACCGCAGGTACGTGTTTCCATTATTTATGGTATTTACATTTTCATATGTGATTTGGTTATATGGTTACGTACATCTCCTTCTATAATATAAGATGAGTTAATTCACAGTTTATTGCATAAGTGCATTTGCATTCCATTGCACCATGTGAGTTGGGTTTGGATATCCTACTGGGTCACGTGTTGACGTGCCCTATTGACTTTGTCAGGTGTTGGTTCTTGGAGTTGGAGTCCCATTAGCTCAGTTAGTTGGAGTTGAGGTTGTGGGAGTGTGTGAAAGATCGGAGTGTATGTTCTTATACCTAGGTGAGATGCTGGTATTTGTTGTATATGAGATTTTTATAAGCATGTTGTATATATAACGATGTTTGAATTGTTAGTTCTATTTGTGTTTCTGTGTCGTTTGGTACGCTACAGGTACTATCCCAACAGTGCGCAGTGGACCTGCTTGTGTTTGTATTTGTATTTCCTTTCGTAACACTCGCTCTTCGGGTATCCTGGGGATCGGGGCATTACATATGCATACGTCCCAAACGGACATGTAAAAGTGGTCTTTTCTTGGTCATCATTGTGGATGGGAATTTACATGAAGCCAGAGTATCCATCCATGAAGCAAAAATAGTTTTGCTTGGCCAGTCTTTCAAGCATTTGATCAATAAAAGGGAGAGGATAATGGTCTTTCCTCGTGGCTTTGTTTAATTTCCGTTAATCGATGCACATCCGATATCCGGTGACTGTTCTCGTAGGTATAAGCTCATTTTTCTCGTTACGAATGACTGTCATTCCTCCCTTCTTGGGCACAACATGTACTGGGCTAACTCAACGACTTTCGGAAATAGGGTAGATAATCCCGGCCTGGAGAAGTCTAACAATCTCCTTCTTAACTACTTCCATCATAATGGGGTTCAATCTTCGTTGTGGCTCAATGGAAGTGGCTTGCTCGTCTTCAAGTAATACCCTGTGTGAGCAAAGCCCCAAGCTTACTCCCTTCAAGTCCTCAATTACATACCCGAAAACATTCTTAAATCTCTTCAGAACATCAAGAAGTTTTGCCATCTGGTCTTCGGGAGGAGTTCACAATGATTGGTTGCGTCGAATCCTCCCCCAAATATTCATACTTCAATCCCAGAGGTAACTCCTTCATCTCAACTTCGTGTGGTCCCGATACATATTTCTCAAGGTGAGCATCCTCCAATGAAAGAGCCTCTTCCCGTGTTTCCGGGATGCCAACATCTGGAACTTCACTTTCAACCGTGGGTTCGCCGGGCGAAACCTTGCAAGGTAGTGAGGAGACCATGGAGGAAGGCTCTGGGTCCATCTCAAGTGTATGATAACTATCCGGCAAAAAAGCTTCAACACAAAAGCAAGTCTCGATAGTAGATAGTTCTCTACCACTACCTCCAATTTCATCATGGTCCCAACCTCCCGGATGCTCTGTAGAGGACTGCAAGGAAAGGATAGATTCCTGCTCACTGCACTTGACCAGCCCTGCCAGATGATCCTCCAGACAAATCTCCCCATCGATGCATAGATCCCCCTTACTGAAGTCAGTACTGGGTATGTCAATAAGCATCGCACCATCAAAAGGGAAAAAGAATGACGTGTCGGGATGCTACTGAATATCATGATTCCTCTTTTGATTTTCCACTGCAGCTGACAGGAAGGATAGAATGTCCGAGGTGCTTAGAGATTCTGCTAGACTCTGGACCAAATAGCTTGTGTCCGGTGCATGTGCCCAGATATCATCTGAAACGGCACACGACATTCTTGCTGTAGAGTAGAAAACCTGTAAGAAAAGGAGAGACATGGGACTGCAACAATAGAGAACACGTTAATAGCACAGGTTGGTCCACCAACCCTCTTCAATGAATATGTACAATATGTCCATGCAAAATTAAAAAGGGTGTTGAATGTGAAAATTATCACGGGGTAAGGATGTGAGCTAGTCTCGAGGATAACATGGTCCTAAATTGAACAAGCACGTTGCCTCCCCAGAAAAGGCGCCATAAAGCTTGGCCACCCATCCGTTTGGCACTCAAATCAGGACGGGAATACTAGGATTAAAATTTGTAAACCGCAAGTACACGGTGTCGAAGTGTGGCTTGGGGGTCAATCACAGGGAGGCGTGTGTTGTGCTTGTGAACATTCGGGATCCGGATCACCCGATGGATGAGCTAGCCTAGTTGCTTGTTGGATGTCACGATAGTAAACTAATGAAAAAGGTGTAAGAGATAAAAAGGTAACCTATGTCTTTGGCTTCCGCCATATCATGAGTTCTCACAATTACGACCGAAGGATAGGAATGTGATCGGATTCTAAGGTTTAGCGGTGAGACGTTGCCTCTAATAGTGGTACCTAGCATCCCATGGGCCCGATATTCCGGTCGATGCCCAGGATGATACACTAGGTCTACCCGGGTTCAGACGGTGGGCATTCCCATGTCCAACACCGCCCGACTCCGGGAGCACTAAGCTCGCAACGATTGCTCCTGACATTTCATCCAAGCTGTTCCCACGTGCAAGGAATCAATGTCTACGCTAAGGGCGTGAGCTGTGGCTAGAGAATCAAACTCCCGTTTTAATTCCCTTGGCTCGACGGTCAAAGGCGGTCTTTCTCCCACCAATGACAATAAAACGCCCCCGCGTAACCATCTAAATCCCTATATCCTATCGAATCCCTAATCCTACGGCCGTTCTATGGAGAACCCACGAAAGGGCTTCCACCAATGTCCTAGATTTAAGAACTACTCACTAATCATGGCATGAGATGCAATAAAACAGATTATAGCCATCAAAATGGAAATCAAGCAATAAATTACTGTAGCAAATAGAAGTATAAACGCAATATTAAAATATAAGAACGATCAAAAAACTTACAAATGGAAATAAATTCTGAGCAGCCAAAATCCCTAAAACAGCTTAAGAAAATGGGGATTACGTTTTCTGGAAAAACCTAGCTCTATTTATACATTTTGGCAAGATGCCAGGGAATATTTCCACTAAAAGACAAAAATAAACGTTCACCCCGATCGGTTGAAACTTCACCCGATCGGGTGAAACGACGGGAAGTTGGATCTTCAGCTTCTGATAAATTTCACCCGATCTCTAAACCGATCGGGTGAGTCTTCGGGTTCTCAAGCTTGGGAAGCAGCTGCTACAGGTGACTCAATCGGTTGACAAGTCAACCGATCGGGTGAACTTTGGCTCTAAAAACAGCGCACTGTGTCACATCCACCCGATCACTGAACCGATCGGGTGGGGCTGACTCTTCCTCGGGACTGATACGGCTGCATGAACCGATCGGGTGGATCTGTCAACCCGATCGGTTGAGAGCTGATACGTGGTTTATCTTGACGATTGGCTCTCAGGGTCTCGTGCGACACCTCCCGTTGCTCCGTGGACTCATGATGTTGGCCTTGTATGTCCCCTGCACCAGCAATATCCTGCAAAAGTACACAAACACAACGAAAGTAAAAAAGAACTAAAAACGCAAAGGAACGGACTCGAAACAACAAAAAACAACGGGAAATTACAGAGAAGACGTGCGTGAATATATAAAATATAAATGCACGTCAAAACCAAGATCATGTAACAACCTTTTCAGCCATAGTAGTTCGCACACTCCTTGAGCCATACCTCTATATTCCACATCCGCACTAGATCGTGCCACAACTTTCTGCTTCTTACTTTTCCATGTAACCAGATTACCTCCCGCAAAAGTAAAGTAGCCTGAAGTGGATCTTCTATCTGTAATATTTCCTCCCCAATCTGCATCTGTGAAGCCACAAAACTTTGTAATATTATTGTGTTTAGAAAACAACACACCTCTTCCTGGGGCTGACTTCAAATACTTCAAAATATGCATAACAGCCTCCATGTGACTTTCACTTGGATTATGCATGAACTGACTTACCACGCTTACTGCGTAGGCAACATCTGGTCTTGTGTGAGCCAAATAAATCAAGCGCCCAACCAACCTCTGATAACGAGCTCAATCAGTAGGAATCTGATTTGGATATTCAGCCAAACAATGGTTTTGTTCAATATGAGTATCTACAGGTCTGCAATCTAACAATCATGTCTCTGTCAGCAAGTCAATGATGTATTTTCTCTGGCACAGATAGATTCCTTCTCCCCCTGGCCACCTCAATTCCTAAGAAATACTTGAGTTCACCTAGGTCCTTCATTTCAAATTCAGATGCTAGTTGTTTCTGTAATCTATCCATCTCAACTGTGTCATCACCAGTGATCACCATATCATCCACATAAATAATTAGAGCAGTTACCTTCCCCTGTTGATGCTTGAGGAACAGAATGTGGTCTGAAGTGCTCTGCATGTAGCCAACCTTCTGCATGAAGTTTGAAACTTTCCAAACCAGGCACGAGGTGATTGTTTGAGGCCATACAATGACTTTCTCAATTTGCATACAAAATTCCCAAAAGAAGAAACAGCATATCCAGGTGGAAGATTCATGTACACTTCCTCAACTAACTCTCCATGAAGAAAAGCATTCTTGACATCGAACTGTCAGAGTGGCCAGTTCAAGTTAGCAGCAAACGAGAGTAGAACCCGAATGTTATTTATCTTGGCAACAGGAGCAAATATCTCATCGTAGTCTATTATTTATCTTGGCAACAGGAGCAAATATCTCATCGTAGTCTATCCTATACATTTGAGTAAACTCCTTTGCCACAAGGCGTGCTTTGTACCTGTTCACCGACCCATCTGCATTGTGCTTAACAGTAAACACCCAGTGACAACCTACAGCCTTCTTGCCTTGTGGTGGAGGCACCAGTTGCCAAGTATCATTCTTCTGCAATGCCTCCATCTCTTCCTCCATTGCTTTCCTCACTTTGGATCCCCCAATGCATCCTGCACTTTGTTAGGTATTGATACATCAGATATTTGATTCACAAATGCTTCATATGACTTAGATAACCTCCTACTGGACATATAGTTGGCTACAGGATATTTTGCTTTGGCAGTGAGAGTAGGTTCATACCTTTTGACTTATTGACCTCGAGTGGACCTATTGGATAACACATATCCATCAACCTTAGATTCAATAGTATCAGTGGATGGACGTACCTCAGATAAGTGATCTTCTACACTAGGGAGTTGAGAGTCGGGGGTAGAAGTGCTGATAGGGAAGGCGGTTGTATCTTCCTCATTCTCAGTGATAGAAGCTCCCCTGAAGGGTTGTATCTTCCTCAGTGATAGAAGCTAGTGTCTGGCTGTTTGGAAGTGACATGCTAGAGGCAATTGGACTATCCAAAAAACTTCCTTCTTGTGTGACTTCCGATTCCTCCCCCTCTCCATAATACAACTCTTCAAAATATGAATTCTCCACCTGAAGAGTTGTATCTAAAGAGGAAAAATAGCTCATGTCCTCAAAGAAAGTAACATCCATATTGACATAGTACTTTCTGGTAGGTGGATGATAGCACTTGTACCCTTTCTGAGAGCCTCCATATCCCACAAACACACACTTTATTGCCCGGGCATCCAACTTTGAACGGAGAGTTTTTGGAATATAAACAAAGACAACACAACCAAATACACGAGCCGGAAGATTATGAAATGAAGGTAAAGCGATATGAGATGTAAGAACTTCAAAATGAATTTTCCCCCCAAGAACACTAGATGGAAGACGATTGATAAGATGGGAGGAGGTACATACAACATCGCCCCAAAGATACTTAGGCATATGAGCGCCAAAGAGAAGGGCACGAGCCATGTCTAGGAAATGTCGATTTTTTCTTTCAGACACTCCATTTTGCTCCGGTGTTCGTGGACATGTGGTTTGGTGAACAATCCCATTAGCTCTAAAAACTCTTGAAAAGCATGATTAACATATTCTCCTCCATTAATGGTACTTTGGTATTGTGTTTGAACAAAAGTACGAAATCCTTGAAAGGCTGGAAAGACTTCATCTTCACTTTTAAGAAGAGCAACCCATGACAATTTGGTACAATCATCGATGAACAATACAAAGTACCTCTCACCCGATACGGTGGGGTCTCTAGATGGTCCCCATACATCAGAATGAATTAACTCGAAAGGAGTAGCACTTTTATTAGAAGTACTAGGAGAATAAGTAGCACGATGACTCTTGGCTAAAACACTAGTTTTACAATGAAAAGAAGACGCATCCATGCCAATAAAAAGAGTAGGCATGGTTTTTTTCATAAGACTAAAAGATGGATGCCCCAGACGGCGGTGCCACAACCAAATTTCACTTAGCCGATCAGAACTCGAGGTCAAAGCGACTCGAGATTGTGCTCCTGGTTTCTCCCCTGCATATGTCTGATCCAAATGGAACAACCTGCCCCTCAAATACCCCCGACTGATTACCTCCCTGGTGAGAAGATCCTGAAAAATCACATATATAGGATAAAAGGTCACGGAACATTTAGACTCAGTATTCAACTGGGAACAGATATCAAATGATGAGACAAGTCAGGCACATATAACACATTATGAAGTTCTAAGATAGGAGTAATACGAACTGACCCTGGCCCTAACACGGGAAACGCCTCACCATTGGCATTGGTTACATAGGACACTAGTGGGGAGGACAATTCAGTAAAGTATGATTTATCACAAGTCATATGATCAAAGGCACCAGAATCAATAATCCATGTATCAGACCAGACAAAGTTAGAATCTTTTAAAGCCATATCAATTTTACCTCGACCAGCTATGGAAACCGTAGAAGTAACTCTACCTATTGTGTGATGATCTTGTCCAGCCACTCCATAGAAATCTTGTTCCTGGACCAATTGAACGGCTGCTTTCGCCTTAGGGTGATGACCTTGTCTTTTGAGTTTAAGATGCGGGTTCAACTTCCAGCAAGTCTCACGAAAATGCCCAATGTCGTGGCAGTAAGAGCACTGAGGGTGAGAACCTTGTTTCGAAGGCGGAACTGAAATCTGCTGTTGTAAAACCGGTACTGATGACCTGGTCTGAATAGTGAGACTAGATACTTCAATCTATGCATGTTTGACGCTTTCTTGTTGAGATTCATCCTTGCGAATGTATGTGAAAGCAGTAGTCAGCTAGGAGGGATCTGTCATTCTGAGTAACTCTCCCTTGGTACTGTTGTGCTTCTCATCAAGCCCTCTCAAGAATACATGAACCCTCGCATGCTCCTTCTCCTTTTGGTACCAAACAAGATTCTCATGCTTCTTGATCTTGCACTGATGCTTCTGATCGATCTCAGCACATACGTTCTTTAGCTTGGTGAAATACACAGCTACCGGTTGTCCATTCCGCTGTAGGCTACCAGCTTTGCACATCAACTCATGAACCTGTATAAAATCAGATTCATTTGTATACAGATCTCCCAATGTTCTCCATATGGATTCAGCGGTCTCACATTCTTCAACCAATTGCAGCACATCATCATTCATGGCTTTGAACAAGATAGCCATTACAGACCCATCATCATGTTCCCACTTAGCATATACATCCACATCCTCTTCACTAGGAACTTTGATTGTTCCGGTCACATGTCCCACCTTGTGAATGCCACGCAGATGAACAGACATGATCTTTTTCCATGTTCAAAAGTTGGTGCCATTGAATTTTGTACCCCCAAAAGAACCACGATCAGAACTCCGAACCGAAACTTCAACCTTTTGGACACCTTGACCTTCATTGTCAACACCACCAATTGGAACAATACAAAGAGAAAGCACAAAAATCCCCAAATACGCAGCGGAAAAAATAACAAATTAAGAAAGCAAAGGAGAGGTCGATGAAAAGGGGGGCTGATGGCAGGAGAGGCCACAGATGCAGGATCCGGATCTGTTGTAGAGTGGAGGGATCGGTTTTCGGTGGAAGATTGGATTTGAGGTAGAGAAGGGCCAGATCTATGAAGAGGAGAGGAGCACGACGGATCCACTGGATCTAGGGCTGATCTGAGGAAGAGGAGCACGCCAGATCTGTAAAGGAAAGACACCGTGCCTCCAGATCTAGGGCTGATCGGATCTGCAAAGCACGCTACCGGGAAGAGGAACGCTGGGAAGAGGAACGCGGGGAAGAGCATGCCGTCAGGATGGAAGACGCCGGATCTTGGGGAAGGAGGCGCCGGTTCTCAGGGAAGCCGCCGGGAAGAGGAACGTCGGGAAGAGCACGCCGCCGGGAAGAGGAACGTCGGGAAGAGCACGCCGCCAGGAAGACGCCGCCGGGATGGAAGACGCCGGATCTTGGGGAAGGAGGTGCTGGATCTCGGAGAAGCCGTCGGGATGGAAGACGACGGATCTGAAGAGGGTAGCCGCCTGTTTTGATACAAACTCAAATATGATGGGAATTTGTGAATTTTTGCTTGTATTATTTCTTCTCCATAAGGAGGAATAGATAGAGATTCAAGAGTACAACGTATTTACTCCGCATTACTTCTAATTATATACTTTACCATATTCTCACATATAGAATATGTAACTAATAATATACATAATTTCACAATATATGATTACCATATATTGTGCCATTGACTGACGCTAACAACTTTACCATATTCTCACCTATAGAATAGGTAAGTAATAATATACATAATTTCACAATATATGATTACCATATATTGTGCCATTGACTCACGCTAATATTTTGTTTCATAGAGCCAAAATTGATTACTGCGTACCACGATCAAAAATTTTGCCTGTTGTTCGAGGTGAGCAATTTTGTTCCACATAGCCAAAATTGATCACCGTGCAAAACATGCAAAAAAAAATTCCCGTTGTGCGCATTGAGTAATTTTATTCTACAGAGCCAAAATTACTCATTGCGAACAACACACAAAATTTTTGCTTAATGTGCGCTTTGAGAAATTTTGCAAGATCGGATGTAATTAATGATTCGCGATTACTAGATTAGTTTTTTAATCACGTAATTAATTAGTGATTAGTGATTACATATTACGTAATTAGAGATTACATTATTAGCGATTTTGAACGAATCTAGCACATCCTAATCACTAATTACCTCATAATTAGTCATTACATAACACGTAATCATTAGTCGCTAATTAATTACATGATGAAAAAAAACTAATCTAGAACGGAAAATGTTCCAATCTTGCAAAAATGCTCATCATGTACAGTAGGCAAAAATTTTGTTTATTGTGTGAGATGAGCAATTTTGTTCTACAGAGCCAAAATTGCTTATCGCACACAACATGTAAAAAAGGAAAAGTATTGACAAAGTATTTCGTGGTTGTTGTGAGTTGAGGGAGGCTTTTGGCCTCCCTCCCCTCATCATCTCACCATTACTCCCCACTAACTTAGTGGAGAGTCCCTTGGACTCCAAATCCCATGATGAAGTGAATATATTAAGAGCCATGGCTCATGCCATGGCTACTTCTAATTGAGATAATTTTACTCTTCCTCTAATCTCTTTCAACACGTTATCAGCACATACGCTCTTCTCTTTTGAGCTTTTCTTCCCGTCTCCTACCAAAAATCAAACCCCTACGCGCGAAGGAATCTGTTGTTGCGGTAATCCGTTGCGGCGAAGCTTTGCGGGGATTTTTTTTGGAGCGTATCGGGAGTGGAACTATCTACGGATCTCAATTTTTACGATCGTCCCTAGATTTTTAATCTAGAGGTAATATCTATCGATCCCGTAGAAAACTACTGTCACGCCCCGCTTCCCTAATATAGAAGGCGAGACGTGAGGAGGTCCGCTCAGACGTGGAGCTGTGAAGCTGCAGTCTGATAAGCATCTGTAAAAATTTCGAAAAGTAGCAGGTCCTTGCATTGCGACGAAACAACAACAATAATAAAGCAGATAAGAAAATATCCACCAACAACATCCAACAAATATTACAACATCACAGAAAAGTCAGAAAAGTACAAGTCTGAACAATAGGCCTAAAGCATGGCCAAACAAAACAAAGAGAGATAGGTGCTACGCACCGAAACCTAACAGCAACTAAGGAAAGGTAACAACTAAGGGGAGACTCCAAACGAGTCTAGGACTGGTCACCCGTGTCCTCGAACTCGGTCTCAGCAGGATCCTCGAACTCAGCGTCAACGAACTGCTCGTCCTCAGCAACATGCTCTGTCTCAAAGCCTGACATGTGACACCCAAAGAGAAAAGGGCACATGTCAGCAAAAGTCTCCCAAGGGAAGCGGAGAACTTTTGTGCAAGGATATAATGAACTGAAACAACTAACAGTTCTAATATAATGAGGTGATATGACATTTTAAGGATGCAACAATTTTAATATGACATGAACCATGCAATACAAGTAACAAAACACGAAACATTGTCCATTCACTTTGTGCACAGGGTTTACGCCTTTTGGCTGAAGCGGCTGTACGGGCACACTCCTACGCTCAATTGATCGCTTAACCCTACCCCTCCACGTGTATCGAGCGTCGGTTTTCCAACAACACTATGCTCGCTTCTGGATCACGAGCCAGGAAGTGTTTTTCAATATGGCATAGGGTTGTGCCCGCAAAAGCAGGTGCCTAGCCTCAATAGCAATAATATTTGTAGCGTGTGCTACTCAATCACAAAGAACACATGACATGACATGACATGGGATGAGCAGTTAAAGTGCGTATCGTTAATTGAAAGTTAAACATGGCATGGAAGCATGAATGAAAGCAAGTAAAGTGTCGATTCTAGTTTCGTTGTCAAACTAGATCAAATAGGGCATCTAGACAGCTATCATTTCACTGTATAGTCTCTTTTACGCTAACAGACAAATTGGCCTAAAAACGTGGCCTAAAACATCTACTGGCAAGTATCACTTGCCTGTTTCTGGTGGTATCGGTTGTCGTGGGTTCGAGCGTTACGTTACGGTGAGTCCGGTTCGCTGTTTTGGGTAAACAAATCACCGAATTAGATTTCTGTGAAATACGTGCAATATTAAAATAACACCCGAATTGGGTTCGCCTAATTTTATCGGGTTCTCTGGCTAGGGTATGGTCTATATTGCGTTACACTTAATATGATACGCCTCATTTTTATACTAATATCATTACCCTAACATCATTAAACTATTAATAAATTGCTAATCTAAATAATACGTAACATTTTAACACTTGGATTATACTAACAACTAACCGAACAAGTAAACTTCTAATTAACATCATTACACTAATTATCATGTCAACACAAGGGTACGGTTATAAAAACTTCACCTACTCTTCATCTACTATAACCCTATTATAAAACCTATCTAACGTATGTTACTAATAAATTCTTTCATTTCATTAGTTCCTTATTAACAAGACTAAAGTTGTCACCCACTCTTCCTACATTTAATAAGGCCATCACCCCTTCCCTTCAATCTCTGACACTCCCTCTCTTTCTCTCAGCATCTGACTTCTTAGTTTTCTTTTATTTACTATTTTTTTTAATGTTTGGCAGCCAACAAGCCAAAACGAAAGGGGCTCACTCTTTTTCTTTCATTACTGTCATTATTATCCCTACTCCTATTTCTATCTCCCTAATACTTTAGTTCTCTCATGTTCTCTTTCTCTCATATTCTACTACTGTCATCATTTTCTTTTATCTCTTTTTTATTGCAAAGCTTGCAGGTCACGGGATTTCCTCGCGCCAGGAAGAGAAAGGAGGAGGCGACTCACCTTTGGCGCGACGACGGAAGGAAGGACGGCGGCGTTTGGCGGCTGCGCAGGCGACGGCGGTGGCGTGGTTCCAGGCGGCGACAGGGGTGTGGTCCGGCGGTGGTGCGGCTCCCAGGCGCGGTGGTGGCGGCTTCTCACGGCGCGGGCGGCGATCCTGGAGGCACGGCGGCGCAAAAGAGGGGGCGGCGGCGCACGGGTGAGGGCGGAGGGTGGAAGGTTGGTGCGGCCAAGGGGAGGAGGAAGAAATGGAGGTAGAGGGTTTGAAGCCTTCGAATCTGAAGTAGTTTGGCTTTTGGTTGAATCTGAAACTATTATTTCAGATCTGATGTTTGCTCTTCCCCTATCTCCATCTAGCTGAATTCAGGATTTGAGTTTTGTGGGGATTTTGTTTGAGGTTGTTTTCTGATTTTTGGATCTGAAATTGTTTCCAGATTTGGATGTTGTCGATTTCAAATGGGTTGATATGAAATTGTTTGGATTTGGATCTGAAATTGGTGATTTCAGAATTTTGGGGCTGATTGTTTGTGATGTTGTTTTTGGGAAGGGTTTGGGAAATTGGTTGTCGGTTGAATGGGTTTGGAATGATGAACAGATTTGTTGGGGAAAAATGTTTGCTGGTTGAGATTTCCTTGTAGGTGAAGACGTCGCTGCCGTTCAAGAAATACAACAATGCGTTGGGGAACAGCTTGATGACGGAGGAGCTGGGTGTGGGGGAGGTTTGATGAGCCCTGTTGGATCTCACCAACAGGAGGAGGTGGGATTCAATGGGGTTTAATTAGTGATTTAATTAGGGCTAAGTTAATCAATGTTTGATTTAGGGATAATTTAATTAGGGAAAAAATTAATTTATCAAATTAGTGATTTGATTTTTTAGCCAATAATAACAAATTAAGTAATCAAATAAGAAGTGATTATTAAATTAAATGAAGTAATTAGTGAAGTTAACGGTGATTAGAAATTTGTAATTAGTGGGATAATTAAGTTAAGGTAATTTGTTAAAAATTTATAGTCAATTAATGTCTGTACGGTAAAACGAAAAGCGGATACGCGCTCGCGTTGACGCACAAACATAGAACTCGCGCACGAAAATATCCGGGTGGAAATACAGACATACAATAATCATACGTCTAGAAAATACCGGCCGTTACATTCTACCCACCTTAAGAAAAATTCCGTCCTCGGAATTCTTATCCACTAAAGAGTACGGAACAAATATGGATAACGCTCCCGTATCTCATCTTCTCGCTCCCAGGTAGACTCTCCTGGTGAGTCACGACGCCACATCACCCTGACTAGATCAACAGTCTTGGTCCTGAAAACTTTCTGACGTCGATCTAAGATCTCCATCGGTTGCTGTTCGTACGTCAGATCTGGTCGAACTGTGATCTCTGAGTAATCCACAGCATGAGAAGGGTCGCTGACGTAACGACGGAGTTGAGACCCATGGAAGACGTCATGAACTCCCTCCAAGGACGGTGGCAAAGCTAAGCGATATGCTACCTCTCCAACTCGCTCCAGCACATCGAAAGGTCCAATAAATCTCGGACTAAGCTTGCCTCTCTTCCCAAATCGAATTACTCCACGATTCGGGGAGATCTTCAGGAACACATGATCTCCTGGCTAAAACTCCAGTGGACGCCGTTTAGCATCTGCCCAATGCTTATAACGGTCCTGAGCGATCCGAATCTTGTCTCTGATTTCACGCACAACATCAACTGCTTCCACTATCATCTCTGGCCCCAAGAGTTCTCTATCACCTACGTCATCCCAACTCAGTAGCGATCGACATTTTCTCCCGTAGAGAGCAGCAAAAGGCGCCATGCCAATGCTCGTCTGGTAGCTGTTGTTGTAGGAAAACTCCACCAGGTGCAGATGATCCTCCCACAAACCCTTGAGATCCAACATGCAAGCTCTCAACATATCCTCTAATATCTGAATAGTGCGCTCCGACTGTCCATCCGTCTACGGGTGATACACAGTACTGAACTTCAGACTGGTACCCAGATTGGTCTGCAGACTCTTCCAAAACTGAGACGTGAACCTTGTATCACGATCTGATACAATGCTCACAGGGACTCCATGTAAGCGCACGATCTCCTACACGACATAATTCACATCACGACTAGTACTAGAAGGAAATTATTAAGGTATGAGTTAGGTCATTACCTCCATATACTTTCTTGCTAATATCGCCGTGGATTGCCCAACTCGGAAAGGTATAAAGTGCGCGGACTTGGTCAATCGATCCACGATGACCCAGATCGCGTCGTTCTGCCTGGTGCTCCGAGGTAAGCCAGTCACGAAGTCCATCGTGATGTGCTGCCACTTCCACTCGGGAATCGGCAGAGGTTGTAGTAACCCGGCAATGCGATGGTGTTCAGCCTTCACTTGCTGACACACGAGGCACTTGGCAACGCCCCGTGCCACACTTCTCTTCATCCCATGCCACCAGAAATTCTGACGAAGATCCTTGTACATCTTAGTACCTCTAGGATGAATAGAATAAGGCGAACTATGAGCCTCATTCATCAACTCCTCTCTGATATCTCCTGCAGGTACGCAGATCCTGCTACCATATCTCAAAGACCCATCCGCGTGAATCAGAAAATCTGTCCGAAGTACTGCTTCGACTTGTTCTCTGATCTTCTTCAACTTAGCATCTCCAGCTTGAGCAGTCTTGATTCGATCCACAATCGTCGACTGAATCTGCATGTTCATCAACGATGATGTGACTCCTGGTAGGATAGCTTCAACATTCATCCTTCACAGATCCTGTTGCAATCTCCACTGAGCTGTGAGAATCATCACTTCGGGCAGTCGACTCAAGGCATCCGGTACGACATTCACCTTCCCTGGATGATACTGAAGATCGATGTCGTAGTCTGCCATCAATTCCAACCATTTACGATGTCTCATATTCAGCTCCTTATGGGTGAATATATATTTCAAACTTTTGTGATCAGTAAAGATTTTCACTTTTTCACTCAGTAAGAAATGCCTCTAAATCTTCAGCGCAAAGATGACAGCGGCTAACTCCAAGTCGTGGGTCGGATAATTTTTCTCATGGACCTTCAATTGTCGCAAAGCATATGCGACCACATGATTGTGCTGGTGCAGAACGCATCCAAGTCCCTTACCTGATGCGTCGCAGAAGATCTCGAAGCCTCCGCTTCGGTCCGGAATAGCTAAAACTGGTGCAGATGTCAGTCTCTCCTTCAAGGTAGAAAAGGCTTGCTCACACGAGTCTGACCAACAGAACTTAATATCCTTCCTTGTCAATCTCGTCATCGGCTCAGCTATCCTCGAGAAATCCTTGATAAATCTGCGGTAGTATCCAGCCAATCCAAGGAAACTCCTGATGTCCGATGCTGATCGAGGTGTAGGCCATTCACTGACTGCTTTGACCTTTTCCGGATCCACTGAGATACCAGCTCCCGATACTACATGCCCAAGAAATGCAATTCTATCCAGCCAGAATTCGCATTTTATGTACTTGGCATACAGTCTATGGTGACAGAGCGTCTCCAACATTATCTTCAGATGCTCTGCATGCTCTGCCTCGCTCTTTGATTACACCAGGATATCGTCTATGAAAATCACCACGAACTTGTCGAGGAAGTCGTAAAAGATAAGGTTCATGAGATTCATGAACACAGCAGGAGCGTTGGTCACACCGAACGGCATGACAACGAACTCATAATGCCCGTACTTAGTCCGAAAAGAGGTCTTGAGCACATCTTCCTTCTTGACTCTGACTTGATGGTATCCGCTCCGGAGATCTAACTTCGAAAATACCCTAGATCCACCAAGCTGATCGAAGATATCATCAATGCGAGGCAGCGGGTACTTGTTCTTCACTGTGATCTGATTCAGCTCCCGATAATCAATACACATTCTCCTCGAGCCATCTTTCTTCTTCACCAGTAAAACGAGTGCACCCCAGGGATATACGCTGGGATGAATGAAACCCTTCTGCAGTAGCTCATCCAACTGCTTCCTCAACTCTTCTAATTCTGCAGGAGCCATACGGTACGACGCCTTCGAAATTGGTTGAGCTCCTGGCATAAGATCGATGCCGAATTCCAACGCTCGATCGGGCGGCAGGCCAGAAATGTCTTCAGGGAAGACGTCTTCGAAATCTCTCACTATTGCAGGCTTCTCTGGTTCAACAATCATAGATGCAACGGTCAATCGGTAAGGCTGGGCTCGGAACTTGACATGTCCAAGCAAACGTCCTCCGCCGACAAACTCGAACACTGGGTGGTCAGGAATTTCGAACACCGCTTTCTTCCGGTGACAGTCGATCGTGGCATAAAAATCTCCTAACCAGTCAATACCGAGTATAGCATTGAAATTGGATAGGTCGTGGACAATGAAATTAGCATATAATTCGTGTCCACTAATCACCAACGGGCACGGTTTACATCCCAGTGCAACCTGCACTACACCATTCCCAGTTGTGATGTTCCAACACTTGGGAAGTGTATATGTGGGTATTGAGTGTTCGACTACGAACTTCCGAGATAGGATGCACATGGAAGCTCCAGAATCGAACAGGGTCAAGGCCGGTTGAGATGAAACTAAGATGACACCTAAGGGTAATATGCAACTAAATTAACATGGATATAACTAATCAAATATAATGCATAAATAAGGAAGGCTAGTATAGAAGTTACCTGCAATAACTCCGTCCTCAGTCTCGGCCTCCACTGCAGTCATCGTGAAGGCTTGCCTCTTAGGCTGAACAGCCTGCTGGAAAGCCTGCTTCTGGGGAATGAGAGGCGCTCCACGTCCAGCAGCCACTGGAGCTCTCTGCTGCTGAACTCCATCTGGTGCCTGCCACAGTTGCTTAGTTCTCGGACAGTCCTTCAATGCATGTGTAGCGTCACCACAAACTAAGCACTGGCTCAAGAATCTCCTACACTGCTCCTTCACATGACCAGCCTTGCCACAAAAATGGCACAACTTCGGAGTAGGCCCACCTGGGCTTTTAAACTGCACGAACTGATTAGGCTTGAACCCAGGCCTAACCACAGCTCTGGCCTGCTCCATAGGCCTCTTTGCAGTACCTGAATACTGCCCTCTCTTCTAATTGGCAATCAGCTCCTGCCTCTTAGCAGCTATCAATAACTTCTGGTAAGAATCCAAGTCCAAAGAGGAAATCAGACTCTGCAGCTCCAAAGATAAACCTTGTAAGAATTTCTGAGCTCGATCCTCAGCAGTCTCCACCATCTTCGGCGCAAAGCGACTCAGTCTCATGAACTCTTGGTGGTACTGGTCCACCGTCAGATTCCCTTGCTTCAGATTGATAAACTGCTGCATCAGCTCCCTCTTGGTAGCTCGAGGGAAATACTCATCATTAAATCTCGCCTTGAAAGTGTCCCAGGGGATAGGCTTCGCCAAAATCTGCTCTTCTGACTCCCACCAACTGCGGGCATTGTCCTTCAGTTGCTTCTTCACTAAGTCAACCCATCCAGCCGGGTTAACCTTTGAGAGAAGCAAGTTATCCTCTGTGTTCTTCATCCATTCATCTGCAACTAATGCTCCTTCTGACCCAGTGAAATATGACGTGCCCAGCTCCCGAAACTGCTTCGCTCCCGGCACGAAGCGAGGGGCATTCTGAAGCATGCCCTGCTGAACGTGCATCATTTGCTGTATCATCCTCATCATCTCCCTCGTGGTGGGTTCACTATCAGCATCCTCACCATGTCCTGCTCCACCACCAACTCCAGATCCACTACCAGCTCCTCGGGTGATGCGTCTACCGGCCATCTAAGACAAGATAATGCTCAGATTAGACTTAATCATGACTCGAATGTTATGAATATTTAAATGGATGTTGTTATCATCATTGTTGTTCTGATATTTCGCAGATGCAAAGAGGAGACCTGCATGGGCCACCACTAAAACCTGTTACGCCCCGCTTCCCTAATATGGAAGGCGAGACGTGAGGAGGTCCGCTCAGACGTGGAGCTGTGAAGCTGCAGTCTGATAAGCGTCTGTAAAAATTTCGAAAAGTAGCAGGTCCTTGCATTGCGACGAAACAACAACAATAATAAAGCAGATAAGAAAATATCCACCAACAACATCCAACAAATATTACAACATCACAGAAAAGTCATAAAAGTACAAGTCTGAACAATAGGCCTAAAGCATGGCCAAACAAAACAAAGAGAGATAGGTGCTACGCACCGAAACCTAACAGCAACTAAGGAAAGGTAACAACTAAGGGGAGACTCCAAACGAGTCTAGGACTGGTCACACGTGTCCTCGAACTCGGTCTCAGCAGGAACCTCGAACTCAGCGTCAACGAACTGCTCGTCCTCAGCAACATGCTCTGTCTCAAAGCCTGACATGTGACACCCAAAGAGAAAAGGGCACATGTCAGCAAAAGTCTCCCAAGGGAAGCGGAGAACTTTTGTGCAAGGATATAATGAACTGAAACAACTAACAGTTCTAATATAATGAGGTGATATGACATTTTAAGGATGCAACAATTTTAATATGACATGAACCATGCAATACAAGTAACAAAACACGAAACATTGTCCATTCAATTTTTGCACAGGGTTTACGCCTTTTGGCTGAAGCGGCTGTACATGCACACTCCTACGCTCAAGTGATCGCTTAACCATACCCCTCCACGTGTATCGAGCGTTGGTTTCCCAACAACATTGTGCTCGCTTCTGGATCACGAGCCAAGAAGTGTTTTTCAATATGGCATAGGGTTGTGCCCGCAAAAGCAGGTGCCTAGCCTCAATAGCAATAACATTTGTAGCGTGTGCTACTCAATCACGAAGAACACATGACATGACATGACATGGGATGAGCAGTTAAAGTGCGTACCGTTAATTGAAAGTTAAACATGGCATGGCAGCATGAATGAAAGCAAGTAAAGTGTCGGTTCTAGTTTCGTTGTCAAACTAGATCAAATAGGGCGTCTAGACAGCTATCATTTCACTGTCTAGTCTCTTTTACGCTAACAGACAAATTGGCCTAAAAACGTGGCCTAAAACATCTACTGGCAAGTATCACTTGCCTGTTTCCGGTGGTATCGGTTGTCGTGGGTTCGAGCGTTATGTAACGGTGAGTCCGGTTCGCTGTTTTGGGTAAACAAATCACCGAATTAGATTTCTGTGAAATACGTGCAATATTAAAATAACACCCGAATTGGGTTCGCCTAATTTTATCGGGTTCTCTGGCTAGGGTATGGTCTATATTGCGTTACACTTAATATGATACGCCTCATTTTTATACTAATATCATTACCCTAACATCATTAAACTATTAATAAATTGCTGATCTAAATAATACGTAACATTTTAACACTTGGATTATACTAACAACTAACCGAACAAGTAAACTTCTAATTAACATCATTACACTAATTATCATGTCAACACAAGGGTACGGTTATAAAAACTTCACCTACTCTTCATCTACTATAACCCTATTATAAATCCTATCTAACATATGTTACTAATAAATTCTTTCATTTCATTATTTCCTTATTAACAAGACTAAAGTTGTCACCCACTCTTCCTACATTTAATAAGGCCATCACCCCTTCCCTTCAATCTCTGACACTCCCTCTCTTTCTCTCAGCATCTGACTTCTTAGTTTTCTTTTATTTACTATTTTTTTAATGTTTGGCAGCCAACAAGCCAAAACGAAAGGGGCTCACTCTTTTTCTTTCATTACTGTCATTATTATCCCTACTCCTATTTCTATCTCCCTAATACTTTAGTTCTCTCATGTTCTCTTTCTCTCATATTCTACTACTGTCATCATTTTCTTTTATCTCTTTTTTATTGCAAAGCTTGCAGGTCACGGGATTTCCTCGCGCCAGGAAGAGAAAGGAGGAGGCGACTCACCTTTGGCGCGACGACGGAAGGAAGGACGGCGGCGTTTGGCGGCTGCGCAGGCGACGGCGGCGGCGTGGTTCCAGGCGGCGACGGGGGTGTGGTCCGGCGGTGGTGCGGCTCCCAGGCGCGGTGGCGGCGGCTTCTCACGGCGCGGGCGGCGATCCTGGAGGCACGGCGGCGCAAAAGAGGGGGCGGCGGCGCTGTTTCTGGGCGGCGGCGCACGGGTGAGGGCGGAGGGTGGAAGGGTGGTGCAACCAAGGGGAGGAGGAAGAAATGGAGGTAGAGGGTTTGAAGCCTTCGAATCTGAAGTAGTTTGGCTTTTGGTTGAATCTGAAACTATTATTTCAGATCTGATGTTTGCTCTTCCCCTATCTCCATCTAGCTGAATTCAGGATTTGAGTTTTGTGGGGATTTTGTTTGAGGTTGTTTTCTGATTTTTGGATCTGAAATTGTTTCCAGATTTGGATGTTGTCGATTTCAAATGGGTTGATATGAAATTGTTTGGATTTGGATCTGAAATTGGTGATTTCAGAATTTTGGGGCTGATTGTTTGTGATGTTGTTTTTGGGAAGGGTTTGGGAAATTGGTTGTCGGTTGAATGGGTTTGGAATGATGAACAGATTTGTTGGGGAAAAATGTTTGCTGGTTGAGATTTCCTTGTAGGTGAAGACGTCGCTGCCGTTCAAGAAATACAACAATGCGTTGGGGAACAGCTTGATGACGGAGGAGCTGGGTGTGGGGGAGGTTTGATGAGCCCTGTTGGATCTCACCAACAGGAGGAGGTGGGATTCAATGGGGTTTAATTAGTGATTTAATTATGGCTAAGTTAATCAATGTTTGATTTAGGGATAATTTAATTAGGGAAAAAATTAATTTATCAAATTAGTGATTTGATTTTTTAGCCAATAATAACAAATTAAGTAATCAAATAAGATGTGATTATTAAATTAAATGAAGTAATTAGTGAAGTTAACGGTGATTAGAAATTTGTAATTAGTGGAATAATTAAGTTAAGGTAATTTGTTAAAAATTTATAGTCAATTAATGTCCGTACGGTAAAACGAAAAGCGGATACGCGCTCGCGTTGACGCACAAACATAGAACTCGCGCACGAAAATATCCGGGTGGAAATACAGACATACAATAATCATACGTCTAGAAAATACCGGCCGTTACATTCTACCCACCTTAAGAAAAATTCCGTCCTCGGAATTCTTATCCACTAAAGAGTACGGAACAAATATGGATAACGCTCCCGTATCTCATCTTCTCGCTCCCAGGTAGACTCTCCCGGTGAGTCACGACGCCACATCACCCCGACTAGATCAACAGTCTTGGTCCTGAAAACTTTCTGACGTCGATCTAAGATCTCCACCGGTTGCTGTTCGTACGTCAGATCTGGTCGAACTGTGATCTCTGAGTAATCCACAGCATGAGAAGGGTCGCTGACGTAACGACGGAGTTGAGACCCATGGAAGACGTCATGAACTCCCTCCAAGGACGGTGGCAAAGCTAAGCGATATGCTACCTCTCCAACTCGCTCCAGCACATCGAAAGGTCCAATAAATCTCGGACTAAGCTTGCCTCTCTTCCCAAATCGAATTACTCCACGATTCGGGGAGATCTTCAGGAACACATGATCTCCTGGCTAAAACTCCAGTGGACGCCGTTTAGCATCTGCCCAATGCTTATAACGGTCCTGAGCGATCCGAATCTTGTCTCTGATTTCACGCACAACATCAACTGCTTCCACTATCATCTCTGGCCCCAAGAGTTATCTATCACCTACGTCATCCCAACTCAGTAGCGATCGACATTTTCTCCCGTAGAGAGCAGCAAAAGGCGCCATGCCAAAAGGCGCAAAAGCAGCGGGGGGGGCCTCCGTCGCCCCCCCCCCCCCCCCCCCCCCCCCCCCCCCCGAAGGCGGGCCTGCAGACCTCCGCCCCCCAGCTTCGGGGGGAGTCGCGATCCCCCCCCCCCCGAAGGGGGGCCTGACGACCACCGACCCCCCGCCGACGGCGGGGGGTTTTGCCCGCGTCCCCCCCCCCCCGAAGGGGGGTCTTCCGACCACCGCCCCCTGCCGACGGCGGGGGGTTTTGCCAGCGACTCCCCCCGAAGGGGGGGTCTTCGGATCGCCTCCCCCCCACTGACGACGGAGGGGGTTTTTCCAGCGACCCCCCTGAAAGGGGGGGGGTCCTCTATAGCGCCGACCCCCCCCCCCCCCGGCGGGATGGGGGGGATCTATGCCGGCGGCGGGATGAGGGGTGGCCGACCTCTTTAATTTTGGCAATGAGGAGCTGAGGGGCCTTGTTTGGTTTTTTTTTTGGTTATTGGGGACTCTTGATATCCCCTAAAAAATATACTAAATATTTGATTTAGGGCTTATGTTAATATTACCTTAAAATTAAATTTTTTGATCATAACAGTCTATGGGCCAGCAGCCCAAAATTTTAATAAATTTGATAGCCTGTTTATTTGGGCCTGAAGCCTATTTGTAACAATGTAAATATGGTTTATGGGCCTGCAGCCCCATTTAGGTTAACAATTAACTTTGACTACCAAAATTGGGCCATAAGCCCAATTAATCCCATTTCAAACTTAATTTATTAATTAAAATTTGGCCGATGGGCCTGAAGCCCAAATATTAACAACATTTTAATTTGACTTATTGGGCCTGAAGCCAAGTTAATTCAATGGCAATAATTAATTTGTTAATTTTTGGCAAATGGGCCTGCAGCCCAAATATTAATAATATATTGAAATGATTAATATTTATGGGCCTGCAGCCCCATTCAAAATATTAATTTATTTTAATTCCTTGTTATGGGCATGTCGCCCAGTCCGTCAAATTATAACACACTTGCATTATTATTTATTTATGGAATATTAGGATTTTTCAAAATATAATTATCTTAAGGATCCTGCGACCGCTCTACCGTTAGTAAACTAACATAACGGTGTATGGCGTCTCTCCGTGGTCCGAGAGATTATTATATTTTATAGTCTCTATTTCCATATTATATATGCCTATGTTATATACATGCGTGATTGCTTCTTTTGTGCCTGTAGCATATTATAAACTGCGTGGATGTTTATATAAGCTAAAATGTGATTTTTGGGATCGGCCAATTTGATACCTTTTAAGTTCCTTGCAATTTTATTTTCTTTTTGAGAGAATTTGTAAGTGAGGATTAAATGTATTAATGCCAAAGACCGGTGTACCGAGATATGAAGACGGAGTTTATATTTTCAATTGACAGGGACCACTTCTTGGTTTCCAAATTGTATTTTTCTTCTCTTTATGGACTGTATATTCGGACTTTGGACTTTGTACGTTTTTGGGTATCTGGCCGATCCCCACATTTTACTTATTTTATTCTTTATGCATGAATTTACATTTTAATTAATTCATGCTTATTTTAAATTGCATAGATAAATGGCAAAATTGGCAAGCGTCGATTTCGAAGTTCTTGATGCTGCAGGAAAGAATTACCTGAGTTAGCGAGTGGACCTGAAGTTTCACTTGCGTTCAATGGCCCTCCTTGGCTCAATTTTGGCTCCTTCATCGGCCCCAGCAGCGGCCGATGCTTCTGCTACATCTATCAGCAGCACTCCTCCCACTGTTTCCGATGTGGATAAGGCGAAAGCCATTATCTACTTTAGGAAACATATAGATCGGACCTTAAAGGCCGAATACCTAACGGTAGAGGACCCAATGGAGATATGGACCGCGCTGGAGGCACGGTATAAACATCAAATTGATGTGATATTACCGCGTGCCAGTTATGAGTGGGAAAACCTCAGACTTCAGGACTATAAGTCCGTCGCTGAGTATAATTCTGCACTTCATAATATCACCTCACGCCTGAAGTTATGCGATGAAGAAGTGACAGAACATCGCATGTTGGAAAAAACATTTACCTCGTTTCACGAGAAAGATGCAATCCTCATGCATCAGTATCGTGAACGCAACTTCACAAAATTCTCTGATTTGATCTCTTGCCTGCTTAGGGCAGAGCAGAATCGAGATTTACTGCTCGCCACTCATAATTTACGTCCAGCTGGCACTGCACCTATCCCTGAAGCCCACCACGTTTCTCCCCAGGAGTGGAAAAACAAGAAGAATGCTAAAAATAACAAAGGGAAAGATGTGATGACGAATGGACGAGGAGCAGCACCCCCGTCCAACAACAACAATAAAAGAAAGAGAAACTTCTCATGGAAGCGTAAAGACAGTGGTCAAGTGTCAATTCCTAGGAAGAACTGGAAGGATAAATGCCACAGATGTGGCATGACTGGGTCCAGAAACTGTCGCACTCCTCGCCACCTTCAAGAACTATATCAGGCGAGCCAGAAGTCTCTGCCTGCAACAAACTTGGTGGTTGTTCAGCCGCCAACTATTTTCACTTCACAAGACTTCGAGAACGATGACCTGCTCGATTGAGCCCTATCTTTATTTATGCATTTAAAATTACATGTAGCTTCATCTTTAGTTTACTTTTGTACGAACTTTTATTTGAATGTCATTTTACATTCACTTAAATAAAATTTCGTTTTGTTTATAGATGAAGTATGTCATATTGTGGACAGTGCCTCGTTGCACTGGTGTAGCATTAATATTGCTCCCACATACAACGAGACTATAAGATGCAAACTTCTCCACTTAAATATATAGGAATTTTCCAAGTTTCAAGGATATTTCATTTAACCGAACATACCTTGAAAACTGTGGATAATAAAATATTGAATATTAATATGTAACTCGTCAAGAGGATGGCCAGAAGCCTATGTACTTACGATTTCATTGGAACCCCGTCGGGCCCCTATAATTACAGATATTCATCCTATAGAAAGCCAACTCGACTGAGCACCAGATGTGCCTTTCATTGCCATAGTTTTTAACTCTGGCAAAATGGACTTGGTCATCGTGGATCAGCGATGATGGACGCATCATCAAATGAATCCATTGGAGAACCTGAAGATTCTTCAAAAGATTGAGTTTCCTTGTCCCCCTTTGTTGTAAGGGCATACTTTTAGAGAGACCTTCCCCCCTGAAAGTGGGATGAGAGTCTCCTGCCTTCATTGAGAGAATACATGGTGACATTTGCGGGCCTATTCACCCCGCGAGTGGCCCATTTTCGGTACTTCATTGAACTAATAGATGCATCTACTAGATGGTCTTATGTGTGCCTTTATATTCACTCGTAACCTAGCTTTCTCAAAGCTTATAATATGGGTGAATTCACTACACATATCTTTGAAGACTTCTACCAAGCAAATGGCATTGAAATTGAACATCCTGCAGCATGTTCATACTCAGAATGTGTTATCAGAGTCTCTGGTAAAGAGACTGTAAGGATCGCCTTACCCTTGCAATACTAACAACACAACTACAGAGGGTGAATAGTGTAATGGCAATAAAATTGTCCAATTAAAATTTAAATTGCAAATGCGGAATTATAAATGCAAGAGGAATTAAAAGACACAATCAATCCAAACGCAAACACACAGTTTTACCCTGGTTCCCCAAACTTGGGTACATCCAGCCACACCAATATTCACTATATTCCGACACAGAGAAGTGAATATAAATCTCACAAGGAGATACCCCCACAAAGAGGATTTATGCCCTACACAAGGACCCAACCAATCCTACACGAGGATCAAGACTCCCACACAGAGAATCACTAACTCCCACTCAGAGAATTAGGGTTAGCCCTACACTAGGACACTAAACTCTCACAAAGAGAGTTACTCCCACAAAGAGAGTTTCCTAAGTCCCACAAAGAGACAACCTCCCACAAAGAGAGAACCTCCCACAAAGAGAGAGTTCTAATTCCCACAAAGAGAATTAGAGACACAAATTACACCAAGTAAAATAAATACTCTTACCTATGCCTTGAGATGCTTACTCATGAATAGATGCAAGGCATGGAAGAGGATCTCCAAGTGTTGGAATATGCTTGAGAGCTCTTGGATGATTTCCCTTGAGCTGGACTTCAATGCATGAAGAAAGATGAATGCTCAATTGAGGGAAATGAGGGAGCTTGAGAGTAGCTTATTGATCTCTTGAGATTTTCTATAGAGTCAAGAGTTATCAGGTGTTGTCAAGCGTTCTCAAGAGAAGGCAGCATACTCAAATATATAGGAACCCCATATCAAGCCCCAAAACCCAAAGAAACAGCCAAAGAAAGAATTCAGCAACGGATAGAAACTGGGCGAAAACGACAGGAACAGTCGACAGTTGATCAAAAGACAGTCGACTGATCAACGGCTAGAAAATATCCAACGGCTATAATCTGAGCTAGGACAGTCGACTGATGAAGTCAATACAGTCGACTGACAAACAGGACAGGCGCCTGTAAATCCTTCAACAGGCGACTGCTGCAAGGGATGGATCGAAACAGAGAGCTACACTCTTTCTCCAATTCTTCGCACAGGCGACTGATGTTAATACTACAGTCGACTATCAAATAGTCAGGCGACTGTAGATTCTTCATCCATCGTCTGCAGTATAAAATGGAGAAACAACAGAGAGATGCAGAGAATGCACTTACGCTATACAGGTGACTGATGACCAATCTCCAGGTGACTGTAAAAATATAGACGACTGTAAACTGATCGACAGACGACTGTGCGTAAAGCTCAAGTTTGAGTCAATTGAAATGTTGACTTGAGATGTACATGTCAGACGACTGTAGAAGGATCTACAGGCGACTGGAAATCACCTAGTCGACTGTGTTTCCTTCAGCAGGCGACTGACGGAAATCCAGAGACTCCAAATGAGTCTTTGGACAGAGTGAACCTATTGGGTTGGATTCTATGATAATCATAAGGCTCACTAAGATGGTTATATGCTTATGCATGAATGAGTAAACCATCTAACAAGGCATTACATTAACCCTAGACTCAAAAGAGAGAGAAAGCAATAAAGTAAATTACATGGATTACAATGCTTTCCTTAGAGTCTAAGTCTTCAATCTTGATGCCTTGATTGCTCTCCATCATCTCCAAGCTTTGGCAATCCTTGAGTCCAAGCTTTGGCTCTTCTCCACTTGATGTTCATCCTTGCACCAAGTGATTAGTCTCCAAGAAAGATATTCTTGAGATAAAACTGAGAGACTAAAGCATGAGAGTCATTAGCAACAACATAATGTTGTGATCATCATCAAAATAATATTGGTATAAAACACCAATACTCAACAATCTCCCCCTTTTTGATGATGACACACATTATGTAAAAATACGATGTATTAAAGCACGATGCTAATGAGCTCCACCTACTTATATGCACCAAATAAACAATGAGCTACACAAAGGTAAAAAAATCATAATACCAACTGAAATCAAGGTGACTTATAATAGGCATGGATTACATAAACCAATTTTAAACCAAAATGTAAAATACAATATCATGCAAACATGCAAGGTTTATCTAATCCCATATATCTCTCCCCATAGATATATCTCTCCCCATATGCATATGAATATATCTCTCCATATATATTTACATAATGCATATATCTCTCCCCTTTGACATCATCAAAAAGGTGGACATAAAAAATATCCCCCTTTGTCATCTTAACCAAGATGTGACAATATGCAAGAAAAGAAAGATATGTATGATACCAAATTTAAAATTTTAGTGGGTATCAATTCACTATCCATGCTCCCCCTAGATCATAGAAATGGTCAACTTTTGACTTCTAGGATCTAATACCAATTATAATTAATGGGGCCATGGGCCTAAAGTGTATCAAAGCAATAGATATGGAAAAATCAAGCTTCAAAGATACACAAAGAATATTGCCAAAAACAAATATATCATGAAACATGTTGGCAATATACAAGAGGTTTGGTTTGAGATCAAAAACAACCAAATGTGAACAATGATCTCAAATAACCTCCGAAATGAGAGTTAAAATATGTCTTAAAATACTTTAAACATATACCATATTAACTCCCCCATTGACATACACATGGATCAAGAATGCATGCATGTCAATAAACCCCAAGGTCCTCATTTTCATGAAAAAAATAAGTTTGAAAAAAAAATATTTTCAAAATCATGAAACACACACAAACAATGGGTATGCTAAAAATAAACATGCAAGCACAATACCCATGCAATATGCATGTGTGAGGAACCTAAACATTAGCCACCAAACCCAAGAGGAGTTTGATTTCCTAATGTAATCACATGAGGTGATCACATCCCTAACTAGAGAGTTGATGTAGCAATCCCTCTCTTGCACACTAACCTTAGTGGGAATACATAATCTCAAGGATTTCCTAGGCAAGGATTTTGCCTTTGCAAGAGGGGGGGGGTGTGGCATGCTTAGGTGTAGAAACGAATTTCTTGGCATGCAAAGAATGATGATTTTGCTTCTTAGCAAAAAATGCAGATTTTTCATTCTTCCTCATTACCTCGTGATCTACATGCTTCTTGTTGATGTTATTGTTGTATAAGAAAGCATGGTGATTCTTCTTAGGTGCTTTAGCAATATTTCTTGTATTAGCACCACAAGAGGAATTAGAGGTAGGTTGGGAACCACATTTTGAATATAATCCAAACCTCCTCTATGATTTGCCGGATGTTGTTTTTCCAACAAATAGTGGAGTGAATCCCTAGAATACACAAAGCTTATGAGCTTAGGGGATTCCTCTTCACATTTCAACGTAAGTTGTTGAATGTGAGCATCTAAGCTAAGGTTTTGAGCAACAAGTTTTTCATTTGTAAGGCTCAATTCCTTAACTTGAGATAGAAGTGTGTCTCTCTCACTAGTGTCATAAGCAAGCCTTTCATCATGAATTACACTAGCAATTTCTAGTTCATGCAACTTACTCTTAGCAATTCTATAATTTGCTTTTAATCTATGGTAAGAATTGATGCACTTACTAGCCTTTTCGGAAACCATACCGAAACGATGTTCAAGCTCCTCGTATGAGATCTTCTCTTCAATCTCATCAATGGCATCTTCTTTGACTACCTCGTCGCTTTCCTCCTTGCTTGAGCAAAGCGAAGACTCTTCCTCATTAGCCATGAGGCACGATTCCTCATAGGAATTGTAATTATTGAGCCAAGCATCCAATTCCTCCTCAGTTAATCCGGATGGGATTGGTGTAGGAGCAACAAAGGCTACAAAGCATGCATGAGCATCCTCCTTTGCATCCTCCTCTTCGTTGCTAGAAGTGTCCTCACTCGAATCATCAAAGGTCCCGATTAGTCCCTTCTTTTGGTTCTTGGACTTGGACCTTCCTTTCCAATGCTTCTTCCCTTTACCCTTGAAAGTTTCTTTGTTGGGTTTGGAAGGGCATTCGGTGGACAATTGACCTTTTCCACTGCAAGTATAACAAGTAGGAACCCTGTTAGAATTGGAGGCAAACTTTGACAAAGACTTACCTTACTTGCACTTGAGGAATGCTTTGAATTGCTCGGCAAGCTCCTCAATTTCTTCTCCACTTGCATCTTCTTGCTCATCTTCTTCATTAGGAGCTTCTCGATGGAATTTCCTCCTCCACTTGATTGGCTCCTCCTTGGCATGGAATGCAACCCCCTTTTGCTTCTCTAGCTTCTCGGGCTTTGTTGGTTGAATCTCCTTCTTGTGTTGAAACTTCACTTCATACGCCATGAGATTACCAATGCACTCCTCAACGGTATATTTGGACGTGTCATATGACTCCAAAATTCCGTTGGCCTTTGACTCCCAACGAGGTGTGAAAGAGTCAAAGAACTTCTCTACACGATCCTCTTGGGAAATCATCTTCCCGAGTCTCTCCAAAGCGTTCACAATCTCAGTGAACCTTGCGAACATCTCTGAAATGCTTTCGTCTTCCTGCATCTTAAACATTTCATATTTAGATCTAAACACAGTTTGTTTAGATTTCTTTACCTTCGTTGTCCCTTCATGACAAATCTCCAAGGTATGCCAAATATCATTGGCCGTTTTGCGCATGGAGATGCGGTTGAACTCATTTGCTGAGAGAGCGCAATGTAATGAGTTCATAGCTCTCGCATTGAACTTGATCGAGTCCTTCTCCGCCTTTGTCCTTGAAGCCGCGGGTGTGGTAGGCTTCTCAAATGGCACCTCCGTGATGTCCCAAATGTTTCGACCCTCCATGTAGATCATCATCCTGATCTTCCAACTTGGGTAATTGGTTCCGTTGAAGAGCGGGGGTCGAACGGTTGAGTGACCTTCTTCATGAGACGCGGATGAGGCGTTGAATGCCATTATTGCAGTATGTTTTAACATCGCTCTGATACCAATTGTAAGGATCGCCTTACCCTTGCAATACTAACAACACACACTAGAGGGTGGTGAATAGTGTAATGGCAATAAAATTGTCCAATTAAAATTTAACTTGCAAATGCGGAATTATACATGCAAGAGGAATTAAAAGGCACAATCAATCCAAACGCAAACACACAGTTTTACCCTGGTTCCCCAAACTTGGGTACATCCAGTCACACCAATATTCACTATATTCCTACACAGAGAAGTGAATTAAAATCTCACAAGGAGATACCCCACAAAGAGGATTTATGCCCTACACAAGGACCCAACCAATCCTACACGAGGATCAAGACTCCCATACAGAGAATCACTAACTCTCACTCAGAGAATTAGGGTTAGCCCTACACTAGGACACTAAACTCTCACAAAGGGAGTTACTCCCACAAATAGAGTTTCCTAAGTCCCACAAAGAGACAACCTCCCACAAAGAGAGAAAGTTCTAATTCCCACAAAGAGAATTAGAGACACAAATTACACCAAGTAAAATAAATACTCTTACATATGCCTTGAGATGCTTACTCATGAATGGATGCAAGGCATGGAAGAGGATCTCCAAGTGTTAGAATATGCTTGAGAGCACTAGGATGATTTCCCTTGAGCTGGACTTCAATGCATGAAGAAAGGTGAATGCTCAATTGAGGGAAATGAGGGAGCTTGAGAGTAGCTTATTGATCTCTTGAGATTTTCTATAGAGTCAAGAGTTATCAGGTGTTGTCAAGCGTTCTCAAGAGAAGGCAGCATACTCAAATATATAGGAACCCCATATCAAGCCCCAAAACCCAAAGAAACAGCCAAAGAAAGAATTCAGCAATGGCTAGAAACTGGGCGAAAACGACAGGAACAGTCGACAGTTGATCAAAAGACAGTCGCCTGATCAACGGCTAGAAAATATCCAACGGCTATAATCTGAGCCAGGACAGTCGACTGATGAAGTCAATACAGTCAACTGATAAACAGGACAGGCGCCTGTAAATCCTTCAGCAGGCGACTGCTGCAGGGGATGGATCGAAACAGAGAGCTACACTCTTTCTCCAATTCTTCGCACAGGCGACTGATGTTAATACTACAGTCGACTGTCAAATAGTCAGGCGACTGTAGATTCTTCATCCATCGTCTGTAGTATAAAATGGAGAAACAACAAAGAGATGCAGAGAATGCACTTACGCTATACAGGCGACTGATGACCAATCTCTAGGCGACTGTAAAAATACCGACGACTGTAAACTGATCGACAAACGACTGTGCGTAAAGCTCAAGTTTGAGTCAATTGAAATGTTGACTTGAGCTGTGCATGTCAGACGACTATAGAATGATCTACAGTCGACTGGAAATCACCCAGTCGACTGTGTTTCCTTCAGCAGGCGACTGACGGAAAGCCAGAAACTCCAAATGAGTCTTTGGACAGAGTGAACCTATTGGGTTGGATTCTATGATAATCATAAGGCTCACTAAGATGGTTATATGCATATGCATGAATGAGTAAACCATCTAACAAGGCATTACATTAACCCTAGACTCAAAAGAGAGAGAAAGCAATAAAGTAAATTACATGGATTACAATGCTTTCCTTAGAGTCTAAGTCTTCAATCTTGATGCCTTGATTGCTCTCCATCATCTCCATGCTTTGGCACTCCTTGAGTACAAGCTTTGGCTCTTCTCCACTTGATGTTCATCCTTGCACCAAGTGATTAGTCTCCAAGAAAGATATTCTTAAGATAAAACTGAGAGACTAAAGCATGAGAGTCATTAACAACAACATAATGTTGTGATCATCATCAAAATAATATTGGTATAAAACACCAATACTCAACAATCTCCCCCTTTTGATGATGACACACATTATGTAAAAATACGATGTATTAAAGCACGATGCTAATGAGCTCCACCTACTTATATGCACCAAATAAACAATAAGCTACACAAAGGTAAAAACTAATAATACCAACTGAAATCAAGGTGACATATAATAGGCATGAATTACATAAACCAATTGTAAACCAAAATGTAAAATACAATATCATGCAAACATGCAAGGTTTATCTAATCCCATATATCTCTCCCCATAGATATATCTCTCCCCATATGCATATGAATATATCTCCCCATATATATTTACATAATGCATATGTCTCTCCCCCTTGACATCGTCAAAAAGGTGGACATAAAAAATATCCCCCTTTGTCATCTTAACCAAGATGTGACACGCCAGTTAGGATTGACATTCCCAAAGATGAATGCAATCCACCGGCAGCAGAATTGGCTGTACCTCAATTGAAAAGAGGATGCCCGCCAGGTTAAAAATATAAAACTTTCCTCGAAAGAAGAAGATTCCTGGATATATTAAAATGATCCATCCACAGGATGCTGAGCTCAGACCAGTAACCTCTCCCCTCCTAATTTCCCCTGCGGAGGAAACAACAGCAGAAAAATCATTATATTACGTACGTACTGGAGAGGTACTGGACAGAAATAGCACAGTCGTCAATGACGGTTTTGTTTTCGCTATTGCCGTTCACGTCGCTGAATACGACGATGACGTCAACCCACTTTTCTATAGCATGAACGCATAGATTGGCCAAAGTGGGACGAGGCAATAAGAATAGAGCTGGACCCATTCTTGAAAAGCAAAATCTTTGGACTAGTTGTCCATATACATGAATGTGTAAAACCTGTGGAATATAAGTTGGATTTTATAAGAAATTGACATGAAGGAAATGTGATCATTTTCCTACTAAAGCCTAAACTTCTGTAACGACTGGTTTTCTTGTATCTGGATTTATTATATTATAGTATATATTCTGGTGGATTTTTCTCCTCATGTGTGGTTTTCGTCTCCGTAGCTTTCGTTTTCGATCGTTTCGTCGTGATTCTCTAGATTCTTCCGTCGGTCGGCGTGTTTGGAGTAAGTCATTCGTGACGGGTTTCATAATGTCGATATCTTAGAGTTAGAACGAGCCTAGGAGACTTAGGAACCCATCACGGAGCTTCGCGCTCCATTTCGGAACTTTCAGTGCACATTAGCCGGTGTAAGAAGGGGCACCGACCGACTAGATGACGATCCAGTCGGTCAGAAAACCTTCTTGAACCGACTAGTGGGCTTTGATAAATGTTCAGGAGTTACTGTTTATCGTTAGTCGGTCTAAGAACGTTGGTTGACCGACTAGGTTGCAAACTAGTCGGTCAGCAATGCTTCTTTAACCGACTAACTCATTAAGTATTTTTGGTACCAGTTACTGTTCACTTTTAGTCGGTCTAAGAACGTTCATCGACCGACTAGATGTCAAACTAGTCGGTCAGTAGTTGTTCTTTGACCGACTAACTCTTAGTTCAGGTTTTCGTCAGGAGCTACTGTTTACACTTAGTCGGTCTGCGTTGGTCAACCGACCGACTAGTTCTCAAACTAGTCTGTCAACAGTTGTTCTTTGACCGACTAATCAGTGCAGTAAGCCCTAATTTTGCCCTAGCCGACATCAAACCCTATAAATACCCCTCCCAAACGTTTTCTTCTTCTTCTTCTTCAACTCTAAACCTAATTTCTCCCTCATTGAGCTCTCATCTTCCCCAAACCCTCAAACCTTCATTCCAAGCTCATCCTCCATCATCCAAACCCTCACTTAACACTTTCCACCTTCCACCTTCCTCAAACCTTCATCCAACCCCCAAAATCCCCCAAAACCCCATTTCTCCAGATTTTCCCCATCCTTTCCAAATCTGAACCCTAGGTTCCCCGGAGCGTTTCTTCCGTTGCCGTGCTTGCTCGGCATCATTCTTCCGCTTCCGATACGGTAATAATCGATCTCTTAATGTTTTCATAACCCGTTGTGTTTTTGTGAAACCCTAATGAAATGAATGTTGTTTTGATGATTGTTTCTCCATAACAGCGACTTCCCCGTAGATTAGCGTCCGTGGGACGAACCCTCGTTGATCGTCATCCTCGGTGCTAGGCAAGTGAAACTTGCCACTTAGGGTTTTGGGCCATGTCTTAGGCCATTTGCTTGTTGTAGGCGTAAAAGAGACTAGGCGACGAAATGATACTCGCCTAGGCACAAATTTAGGAACTAGCTTGACAACGAAGCTAGATCCGACATTTATCATGTTGCACAACTACCATGTCATGTTTAATTTGCATTAACGGTACGCAAACTAATTGTCATGTCATTGCATTCTTTAAGTGTTCCCGTGATTGCGTAGCTCCGCTACATCTTGTGAAATGATTGAGGCTAGATGCACCCCTATGCCAAATGGAATACGCTCCTGGTTGTGATCCAGGAAATGAGCTCTTGTGCGGGGCAACCCTGGCTCATTTACTGAGCTCATGTACAGGGACCCTGGCTCGTTCACATGTGGGTATTGGGGGTAAGAGTTAAGCGGCCAATCAACTGGGAGTCTGCCCGATCAGCAACTGCAGTGGTAAGGCGTAAACTCTGGGTTCTGGGGTAGTGTTTAGCGGCCAATCAGCGTGAATGCCAAACTGTTCAGCTGTAAGGCGTAAACATCTACAAACAACTTGAAACGTGACTAGTGAAAAGATTGAGATTGTTAGTAGCTTGGCTACTCTTGACTTGTCCTGATAAATTGTTCTCTTGTACTTATTGTTTCACCATGTCTTGCTTGTGCACTCATGTTATAACTGCCATGTCATGCATACTATAACTGTTAGGTTGTTAGTTTGCCTTACTTTCAGTTTCCTTGCCCAAGTCTTTTAGACTTGCTGACATGTGCCCCTTACTCTTTTGGGTGACACATGTTAGACCCTGAGCCTGAGTACATTGTTGAGGACGAGGTGTTTGCTGACGCCGAGCCCGAGCTTGTGTTTGACGAGGAGTACGTGGACACTGTAGGAATATGGTGCCCTCGAGGCCATTTATTCCTGTGTGAATAGCACAAACATCTTGTTCGAAATAACAGTAAGCTGTTTGGTAATAATTTATCTAAGTTATTTTATAATTAGATATCGACTTAGGTAAAGTCCTGAGACTTTATGCAAGGTCAAACGGGTATCGATATGAGTATCTCGATCATGGAGAAACGTTTGACCGTCTGTAGCATAAGTCTAAAATGGTTCGTGGTCGTAGATGTTCCGAGACAAGGATATCGAAACATCGGATAGACCATTGTGTCTTAGTCTTCACCGTTTAGCGGTGGCGATGATCTCATGATCGCTTGACTTGGCGAAGTCGAAGACGAGACACAGGTGCTCATTAGAATGAGTTCACTGAACGATCCACTAGAGTTATCATATGGTTATATTGACCAATCTGTCAGTGATAACTCTGAGTGATGATAGGATAGTTGGTCTTTTGACTTGAGATCATTTTGACAGACCTGTGCGTGAACGGTGCCACTTAGATCAACTGACCTAGCTTCGAGGCAAGGCCTGTCGAAAGGTCTTTTGATTGGGTGTCACTTGAAACGTACGAGGCGATTAATGACCAAGAAAGGATTCGTCTCTCCCGGTCAATGGGAGTTAGTGTCGTAGAGTTAGTTCGGTCTTTAGTAAAAACTCTGCGCAGAGTATGTTGGAAGAAGTCCAACATTTATTGACTAAAGATTGATCGAAACTAACCGGAGTCGAGTTATTGGGGTTGACAGTTTGACCGTACCCCAGACTTGATCTACACGACATATTTAAGACGAAGAGACTATAACTGCGGAATTCATCACGGAAACAGTCAGGTGGTCCCGACAATACTCATGTCAATGAGTTAACCACATAATGATGATTCCTGAAGCAGGGACGGCAACCACTGCTCGTGGTCACTGCTGTATAGGGCTTCGAGCCCAACCTGTTGTAAGGGTCAGGCTGTAGGGTCTCACACAGAGTGCAACGCTTCGTCTAGTAATAGGTAGAAATTAGTTAGGGAGAATATTTTGCATTTTTGATGCAAGGGATGAAACAATTGCATTTGATGCAATATGATAATTTAAGCTTAGATAGGGACTATTTTGCATTTGATGCAAAAGCGATTAAATGTGTATTAAATTGTTTAATACAATATTTAATAATATAAACGCAAGGAAAAGTTCACGGGTAAAACGGGAATGTTCCGGTCTAGACCCAGGTTCGAACGGCGTCCAAATCGGACGCCAAACATAATAGTTATGGCCAAAACAGTGTAAACCCCAAAGCCCATCAGCCCAAAGGGGCTGATTAAATAAACCCAGGCCCAAGAAAAAGAAAAGGGGGCCCGCTGACGCATGCGTCAGCCTGCTGACGACCGCGTCAGCGGGCCCACCCGCATCAGCGGGCCCACCCGCTAACGCGGGCGCCCGCCAGGCGCGGGCGCACGCGCCAGCTGGGCGCGTGCGCTGCACGCGCCTGGCTCGTTCTGCGTGCACAGTTCAATGCAGTGGGGCCCCTGGTGGGCCCCACACGCCTAGGGTTGCGAACCCTAGGCAGAATTTCTTGACGGCTGGGTTTTGTGCTTTAGGTGGGGTTAGGGCTGATCTTTGGACACTCAATTGGAGGGTCAAATGAACTCCGATTGACGAACGGTTTTTTCCTATGTGTTCACCGTTGAACGCTTGTCGTATTGATAGGTTGTATCAATCCTGAAGCTCAACGGTGAGTGAGTTAAAATTCACGGAAATTTGCACTTTGTGAAGTGCAAACTAACTTGATTTTAACTAACCCAAATATTTAGTCCCACATCGGTTTTTGAGAAATGGGGAGAGTCCGCCGCCTATATAAATAGGGGTCTCCCCCCTTTCTCAAAACTCGTCCCAAGCTCTAGATCTGAGCGGCTCTCGTAAATGTTGGAGCACGCTTGGATCTAAGCTTAAAATAAATATTTCTCTTCTCCCTTAATTTCTGCCTTACTCCTGCGGGCTCTAGCAAAGCCACAAAGGAGTTCGGATTCTGGATCCGAAATCTTGGCGGAGGTTTCACTCGCGTGAAACTTTCTTCGGCGCGTGGTTGGCTCGGCGGCACGGGGATTGATCGCCTCGGGATGCGGAGCGGTTCGAGGAGCGGTTCGGGGAGCGGTTCAAGGAGCGGCTCGGCGTGGGACGGGAGCAACTCGGAAGACGGCGCGGAACATCTCGCCTGCTCCAGGGCTGAGATTCCGGGTATGTGGTTAAATTATTTTTATTAGCATTAGTTTAGTTTAATCGCAGTAGGCTAGATCCTTCTTGGGATGGTCAGACCCATCCCAAGTCGGCATAGATCTTGGCATAGGGTCTTGGACCTTAGGGCTAAGTTAAAAAGGTTTTAACTGCATGTTAATTTAGATTAACTAAGTTTTTCTTCCGCTGCTTTTGTTTTTCTGTCTATGTTCCGTCCGACTTAGGACGGGACTAGAGTTTTTATGCCCTAAGGGACCGCCCAATTCCCAAGAGTGGTATCAGAGCCCAGGTTTGCGTAGTCGATCTAGGTACTGCGATTTGATTAAACTTATTAATGCTTTTTAAATACTTTTAAATTTTTTAAAGTTATTAGATAATTTTAAAAATGTTTTGAAGTTCAAAATTCTATGTGTTAAATTTTTGAACATAAAAATTTTAAAATAACGTTTTAAAATTTATGTGATAATTTTTAAAACTAATTTTAAATGTTTAAAAGTTTAAAATTATTTTGGATGCCTAAAATTTTTTATGTGATAAATTTTTTTAAGCATGGAAATTTTAAAATAGTATTTTTAAATTTATGTGATAAATTTTAAAATTGATTTTAAGGCTTTAAATTTATGCGATAAGTTTAAAATATTTTAGATGTTTAAAAAATTGTATATGATAAATTTTTGAACATGAAAAATTTTTAAAGCAATGTTTTAAATTTATAAGATATTTTTAAAACTGATTTTAAAAGTCTAAAAATAGTTTATGCGATAAACTTAGTTTATTTAATTGTTAAATAGATATACACTTTCATTTTATGTTGATAAAATTAGTGTAGCTTTATTTTAATGGCTTGTTAATCTTGTCCCTTATTTGATATCACAAGACAACCTTTTAGGTTAGCCATTAAAAATGATTAAAATTTATTACTTGAATTTTAATGACATGTTATGTTTTAATAAATCATTAACAACAATATTAAGACCTAATTCCTGATTAGGGTAGTCCTTTAAATGATTTTTAAATTCTAATTGTTATAATTAATTTCCATTAAAGGACTTCGCTTCTAGCGTTGTTAATAAAATTTATTAAAATCCTAATAACGATTAGGGTAGCACGTGAACCTTATAGTTGATAAGGACCTTAATAAAAGTTATTAAACAAATCCTAAAAATTTTGAATTTAAGGATTCAACTAGTTGATAGGATTAATTAGTTGTTAATAAAAGCTGTTTAGTCTATGGCATACATACAAAAATGACAAGCTTCATTCAATGGACCATGATCCAGTCAATGTGCTTGGCTAAGAGTTCTGGGTCAACCCTTGCTAGTCCAAGGGATAGTGATCCTGGCTTAGTCAATTCCCTGGCTGAGTTCCGCTGGACCGCAATGTCGCGAATCATGATTGTATGACACCCTGGACTATATCTAAGTCAAATACGTTAATGATCTTTTTCAAGATTAGTCGTAGCCCTCCTTGTTTTAGGGGTTAGCAACTATAGGGCCCGTGTTACAGTTGTTGAGATACACTCAAGCTGTGACATGGCAACCTTGTAGAAACCAACTTCTTAAATACATAAGATGACATCTTGACTTGACCCAAACCGACGCTGTCGTGGATACACCGAGCGGCGGCGCAAGTTTAGTCAAGGATGTAGTCTGCCTAGATGTAGTCTAAGACCTGACCCAAACCAACGTGTCGTGCATACACCGAGCTGAGGGGCAAGTCAGGCTAGACATGAAAACAAGGGTCCGACTAGGCTAGACATTGTGATTTGGATGAGCACACTCATGATCACGAATGGCTAGGGGCAAAAACCGATTAAGAGAGTCATATCCGATATGATCGATGAAGAGTCATCTTCCGATCGCAGAGTCAATCAACTTGTTGAGCTACACTCAAGGTTGTTTAGACTCAAGGTGATTGGAACTCTTACCCATTAATTTTAAATCGATTAAATCGTTCGTTATTAAGCTTTAAAACGTTCGTAAAATTAGTGGGAGGATATATATAGATAAAAGCCAATCTACCTATATTTAATATTGAACATATGCTAAAACTAGGGCAAGACTATGTTTACCGAAAGAATCAATTGATAATATTGGAATTAGTTAACTGGTCAATAAGTTGATTAATTGAATATCGAATTAAATTCTAATTGATAGAATTAAAACTATATTCTTGTTGACATTAAATGACCTTCTAAAGAACAGACTTAAGAAATATGATTTCATTAAGTTCTGGGTCCAACAAATAAATTAAAGCTACATCTCACTCGTCTCTATATGAGACAGCTTGAACATATAGGACATTCAAAGTATGTTTCTCCCTACAACTTGTCGAGCTACCCTCAAGGTTGTATGGATAAACAATTTTGATTCGCAAAGTTCGAAAATTCGATCAAACCGTTTGAGTCGAATACGAGTACATGGGCGATGCAAGACTATGTATCCCAACCGGATCTTGAGACAAGCAACTTCTTGAGCTACACTCAAGATTGCAAAGCTCAAGCGTTTGGATACATAAGTTGCTTGCATAGCTATTTATTTATGTTGATATCTAAATGTGATTTAGAAAAGGAAGAAGGCACTTCGGAAAGTCAATTGAGAAAGTTAGTTTAATTTATCATTAGTAGAGGCATAAGTATGAGGAAATGAAAACGTGACATATTGTGATGTCACATTTCGGAATAAGTTGTTATACAAAAACGTCTGACACATTTTGACGAATGTCATCACATTACTTCTGAAGTAATGTTTTGTGTTAAGTAATTTGTAAATAACTATATATATATTAAATGGTAATATATAAATACACAAGATAGTAGCAAACTTATATGGTAAAATTAAACTAGGCCGTATCAAGAGATTAAGCTTCACAAGTCACATAAAGAGGGGTCTGACCTCTCGTATTATGACGTCTACGGACACTTGTGAGTCTTAGCCTCTTAGATACAATGGCCGAAACCCATCTGTGAGACAGTGGGAGAATGAGTTGTCGAACTCAGTCTCGTACATATTGATGTACCCGAGTCTATCTTTTAACAAAATAAGTTATTCGTATATTTTATTAAGACACGTGTTCTTGATGAAACGCAAGTCTGATAAAATAAAGAACGAAATGACTAAAGTATTTAAACTGATTCGATTAGATCGAATGGTCAAATACTTAGCTACATAAAATCTTGAGTAATCAAAAGAAAATGTGATTTTCTCTCAGGTCAAGTCTGTTAACACATCAGTGTGTTAAAAGGTATGAATCACACTTAATTAGATTTAGTGTGATCCATTAAAAGTGACTCTGAGCTAAGTCCTCCCTCTGGGTTAAGTCCCAGATAGTAATGCCTAGGTTTTGATAATGTTCTATGAGGACATTATCTATAAGATATTCATTAAATCAATCGTAAGGAAGTTGTATTATTACTCGAATCTCGTGAGACGGATTGTCGAGTTAGACATCATAACTGATCATGACTTAGTCAACTTCTAGGATGAAATTCGGAGTAGTAACTCCGATTTAAAACTTGATGCAGGTCCGTGTGCGTAAATAAATTTGAGAATTTAGTTTACGTGCCCAAGGAAAATGTTTCCTCACTTTCTGCAAGTAAATCTTTAAGTTGAAAGATTGGTGCAGAAAGAAAATAGTGAAGTACAATAATGTTGGACGGGAACGGTTTTCATCCTAATTTCTTTAAAACGGATTAGTTGAAACCGTCTCGCCGGTAGATGTGTACAGATCTACTCGGACCAAGCTCGATGTAAAACGTTCATGTTGACCATGAAAATTTGAGCATTCACTTATAAGTTCGTTTTTCTAAATATGATTTAGACAGACCAACTTATATGAATTGGCCAGAGAATCTTCAAGGTCAGTGGGAGCGTGTAAATTACATGCGAGACATCAAAGAGATGGAACATATATTTTGATTAAGTAATCAAAGAGTTTGATTATTTATCAGAAATGGATATGAACCATTTGAAATGACCAGTAACTAATTTAAAATTATTATCGTAAGGTACGCTGAACTGGATAAGATCCGGGGAAATAAAATATTATAGATTCCGATAGACCATGTGAATTATTTGAATAAGATTCAAAAGGTTGGTCTAACATAAACATAGAAACCCCTTAAGTCTATAATGTAGACGGTTTTAGCAGATCCACTCACGAAGGCTCTATCACATGAAGTCGGGAAAACTTATGTGTAAAAACGATATTAGATATCGAGATAAATGGGCCTGAGTGCAAGTGGGAGATGTAGGAATATGGTGCCCTCGAGACCATTTATTCCTGTGTGAATAGCACAAACATCTTGTTCGAAATAACAGTAAGCTGTTTGGTAATAATTTATCTAAGTTATTTTATAATTAGATATCGACTTAGGTAAAGTCCTGAGACTTTATGCAAGGTCAAACGGGTATCGATATGAGTATCTCGATCATGGAGAAACGTTTGACCGTCTGTAGCATAAGTCTAAAATGGTTCGTGGTCGTAGATGTTCCGAGACAAGGATATCGAAACATCGGATAGACCATTGTGTCTTAGTCTTCACCGTTTAGCGGTGGCGATGATCTCATGATCGCTTGACTTGGCGAAGTCGAAGACGAGACACAGGTGCTCATTAGAATGAGTTCACTGAACGATCCACTAGAGTTATCATATGGTTATATTGACCAATCTGTCAGTGATAACTCTGAGTGATGATAGGATAGTTGGTCTTTTGACTTGAGGTCATTTTGACAGACCTGTGCGTGAACGGTGCCACTTAGATCAACTGACCTAGCTTCGAGGCAAGGCCTGTCGAAAGGTCTTTTGATTGGGTGTCACTTGAAACGTACGAGGCGAGTAATGACCAAGAAAGGATTCGTCTCTCCCGGTCAATGGGAGTTAGTGTCGTAGAGTTAGTTCGGTCTTTAGTAAAAACTCTGCGCAGAGTATGTTGGAAGAAGTCCAACATTTATTGACTAAAGATTGATCGAAACTAACCGGAGTCGAGTTATTGGGGTTGACAGTTTGACCGTACCCCAGACTTGATCTACACGACATATTTAAGACGAAGAGACTATAACTACGGAATTCATCACGGAAACAGTCAGGTGGTCCCGACAATACTCATGTCAATGAGTTAACCACATAATGATGATTCCTGAAGCAGGGACGGCAACCACTGCTCGTGGTCACTGCTGTATAGGGCTTCGAGCCCAACCTGTTGTAAGGGTCAGGCTGTAGGGTCTCACACAGAGTGCAACGCTTCGTCTAGTAATAGGTAGAAATTAGTTAGGGAGAATATTTTGCATTTTTGATGCAAGGGATGAAACAATTGCATTTGATGCAATATGATAATTTAAGCTTAGATAGGGACTATTTTGCATTTGATGCAAAAGCGATTAAATGTGTATTAAATTGTTTAATACAATATTTAATAATATAAACGCAAGGAAAAGTTCACGGGTAAGACGGGAATGTCCCGGTCTAGACCCAGGTTCGAACGGCGTCCAAATCGGACGCCAAACATAATAGTTATGGCCAAAACAGTGTAAACCCCAAAGCCCATCAGCCCAAAGGGGCTGATTAAATAAACCCAGGCCCAAGAAAAAGAAAAGGGGGCCCGCTGACACGTGCGTCAGCCTGCTGACGCCCGCGTCAGCGGGCCCACCCGCGTCAGCGGGCCCACCCGCTGACGCGGGCGCACGCGCCAGCTGGGCGCGTGCAGCGCACGCGCCCAGACAGGCACGTGCAGCACACGCGCCTCGGGGCGCATGCGCTGCACGCGCCTGGCTCGTTCTGCGCGCGCAGTTCAATGCAGTGGGGCCCCTGGTGGGCCCCACACGCCTAGGGTTGCGAACCCTAGGCAGAATTTCTTGACGGCTGGGTTTTGTGCTTTAGGTGTGGTTAGGGCTGATCTTTGGACACTCAATTGGAGGGTCAAACGAACTCCGATTGACGAACGGTTTTTTCCTATGCGTTCACCGTTGAACGCTTGTCGTATTGATAGGTTGTATCAATCCTGAAGCTCAACAGTGAGTGAGTTAAAATTCACGGAAGTTTGCACTTTGTGAAGTGCAAACTAACTTGATTTTAACTAACCCAAATATTTAGTCCCACATCGGATTTTGAGAAATGGGGAGAGTCCGCCGCCTATATAAATAGGGGTCTCCCCCCTTTCTCAAAACTCGTCCCAAGCTCTAGATCTGAGCGGCTCTCGTAAATGTTGGAGCACGCTCGGATCTAAGCTTAAAATAAATATTTCTCTTCTCCCTAAATTTCTGCCTTACTCCTGCGGGCTCTAGCAAAGCCACAAAGGAGTTCGGATTCTGGATCCGAAATCTTGGCGGAGGTTTCACTCGCGTGAAACTTTCTTCGGCGCGTGGTTGGCTCGGCGGCACGGGGATTGATCGCCTCGGGATGCGGAGCGGTTCGAGGAGCGGTTCGGGGAGCGGTTCAAGGAGCGGCTCGGCGTGGGACGGGAGCAACTCGGAAGACGGCGCGGAACATCTCGCCTGCTCCAGGGCTGAGATTCCGGGTATGTGGTTAAATTATTTTATTAGCATTAGTTTAGTTTAATCGCAGTAGGCTAGATCCTTCTTGGGATGGTCAGACCCATCCCAAGTCGGCATAGATCTTGGCATAGGGTCTTGGACCTTAGGGCTAAGTTAAAAAGGTTTTAACTGCATGTTAATTTAGATTAACTAAGTTTTTCTTCCGCTGCTTTTGTTTTTCTGTCTATGTTCCGTCCGACTTAGGACGGGACTAGAGTTTTTATGCCCTAAGGGACCGCCCAATTCCCAACAGACACTGGGGACCAGTCCTAGTGTCTTCGTTGAGCTTTCCCTTTTTGTTTAGACTGTTGTTTAGTTGTCGGTGCGTGGCACCTATACTATGTTATCGTTGTTCCTTTTGTTGGCCTTGTTCTGGGACTTTAGACTATTTCTTTTAGCCTGGTGGCTTTTCTGGATGTTGAACTTAATTTTTCATGTTAGACAATTGATGAGATTTGAGATTTTATTTCTGTCTCTCCTTGTGTTATTATTGTTGTTCCGTTTGTGGTTACAGGGACCTGCTTATGTTTTATTGACGCTTATCGGGTTTGGGGCTTCACAGCTCCACTCTCGTGCGGACCTTTTCACGTCTCGCCTCCATTTTAGGGAAGCGGGGCGTGACAGGTTTTGTTGGTGGCCCATGCAGGTCACCCCCTTCTGTAACTGCGATTATCGGAATGACGATAATAATATTAGAATGTCCAATAAACTAAGTTCGACGTCCGAGTCATAAGCTATGAGTCTAATCTGCTTCGTTTTCTGTGTCATTAGATGGCAGGAAGGCGATTCACCCGTGGTGGAGGTAGTGGTGCGCCCCCTCATGATGAGGAGCCTGAGCGGGAACCCACCAATGGAGAGATGATGCGGATGATGCTTCAGATGATGAAGGTGTTGGGAGCAACGATCTAGGATCTTAGTTTGATGATAACAAACGTGTCGGTATATCTAATGTGTGTGCTCAGTGTGTTTCAGGCTTGGGAAAACAATGTATTCCCAGTATTTGGTGAAATTGCTATTCATATAGCATCTGAGGAGAAGAAGGAAGTGAGTGTGCAAAGGAGTTAGACTTGGTCAAGATGAAGTGATAAGGTGTGACCAATTCAAATCAAAGAAATTGGACTTGGTCCAATATTGAGAGATAGAACCAAATCTTTTTGGTTATTGGAATAAATCCCATTGTCATACAATTTACTTAGCCAAAACAAATTCCTAGTATATTATAACTTCCCTATTCATATCTTTAAAGGAAATTTGAATTGTGCTTCATTGATAGGGTCGGCCATTTTTAAACAGAAAAGCAAACAAGTCTCTCTCTCTCTCTCTCTCTCTCCCCTAGCCGCATTCCCTTAACTATAGAGATTCTCTTTTGATCGTATCTTTTTCAAAAAACCCTAGCTCTCCCCTTATAAAAACTCCTTCCTGCCGAAATACACAAATTGCTAGAACCCTTAAAAATTAACTCCAATAGCCGCAAGGGTAGCCAAGATTGATGATCCTCTCATAAGACTAAATAAGACTTGGTGCAAGTTTTTCTTTATGAAACAAATCCCAAGGCCACACAGCTAAATCTCTACGCCACAAGTTCCAAGGCCACAAAAATCTTGATTCTCATTTTTTTGCTTGGGAACGAAATATGTGCACAGATCTCCGTCGTTGAGCTCCAAAACCCATCTTCATCATCGAGTGGAGAAGTCGCCGCCATCACCGTTAAACGCCGCTGCAGTCGGAGCGACACCGTACGCCAACAAAGAAGGAGAGACCGTCGGTCATCATCGCCAATAAGACGTCGCCATCCCAGTTCGAAGCTGGTGCCACCGTCAAACGGTGTCCACGCCGCCATCGTCCGCTACTGAAGATCGTCGTTGCCATCACGAAGCTGCTCGGAGCTTCACAGTAGCCACCGACTACATGCTCTAATCGTCGACGTCATCACCGAGGAGCCATCCGCTACGAAGTCGTCGAAGATCACCGTGAGAAGAAGCCGCTGTCATGGAAGCTCGTCGCCGTTCTTCCATCGGAGAAGAAGCTACACGCCCGCTGTCACCGAGAGTCGGAGACGACGACGAAGCACACCGCGAAGCCACCCATCGCTCGTCGGAGAAGAAGCCCGCTTCAAGATCATGTTCGAAGTTCCGCCGTCGAGTCGAATAAGAAGAGGTCGAAGATCATTAGCGACCGAGCCCGTCGACTTCCTCGTGCCAAAGATCCTCCTGTAGCCATCACCGTTGTCACGAGGAGTCGTCGTCGAAGCCCACTCGCTGGCCGCCATTGATGAGAGCTCGCCGTCGCTGCTACGAGACCTCACCGCCGTCTCCATCACCAAAGCTCGACGTCGCTGCTGCGGATTGCCCTCAGTCGTCATCAGCAGCCCGCTGTCGTCATCAAATCCTCACCGGGACTGCACGTCGAAAGAAGTCATATCACCGGAGAAGCCCATCGATCACCGTCGACGTCAAAGTCGACGCTGCAGCTGTCTGAGAAGTCGAAGAAGTCGACCGCTGCTCTAAGCCGCCGCTCTAAGTCGCCGTGAAGAAGGAGAGCGTCGCTGCCATTCGTCGTTGCCATCGGTGAGTCGCCTGCATGCCCTAATAACTCGACGAAGGGAGATCGCGAGCTGACATGGCGGGGGAATACAATTGAACGGACGGCTGAGATTGGAAGGTTGCGAGATCGTGTGTTATCGAATCGAAGCGGCCACCTGCTGACGTGGCACGGGGTTTAAGTGATTTGCTTTGCGCACCAACCGAATCTGAAATAAGTTTGAACTGGATTACCTTAAGCACAGACTGCCAACTTATTAAGGATTGCTGAGCGCACAGCATGCTGTTTTATTGAGGATTGAACTGAAATTGCTTTACGCACAGACCAGTGCGTAACTTGACATCCAGGAGTCGGATTGAGACACCGTTTGAGTCAGATTGGAGCTGACGACGTGCTGATTGACAGAGACGCCTACACAGACACAAACTGAGCATTTCTAAACCCTAAACTCCTTTATTTGTGTCTTAGTGTAACGTTCTCTGTGGGGAAACTATTACCTGTTTTTGGTGACTATTTTGGGACTTGTCTAGTTGGGACTAGACAAGTGGGACCCAGCTAGTTTGGGACTAGCTGGTAGAGAGCTTTGCTAGGATTGATAGTGAGAGGAAACACTGTGTGTGGGGTACTGAGAGTCTGGCGAGTGTAGAGGCGTAGAGGGTGCTCTGAGCGTGCTCTAACTTGTGACTTTGTACCTATTGCACTATTCAATCTAGTATTTGCTTTGGGGGCTGGAGTAGGTCGTTGGGACGACCGAACCAGTGTAAAATCTGATGTGCACTCTGTGTCTGTTTTTCATTACTCTGGTTGTGCTTTTAACTGCGTGTGATTTCTCGTGAGTTGCACGAGAATTTTTTATAAGCCTATTCACCCCCCCCCCTAGGCTAGGATCCAGATCCAACAAGTGGTATCAGAGCCAGTTTCGTAGATCTAGCCTAGTTTGACCATGGACCACATTGATAGTGCTTTTGCTGAGGGACAGTTTATTTCCCGACCACCTAGATTTAATGGAGGAGATTATGCTTACTGGAAAATTCGTATGAAAATCTATCTTATTTCTATTGATTATAAAGCTTGGCAAATTGTTGAAAAAGGATATAAATCACCTGTTATCAAAATTGAAAATAATGAGATGCCTAAACCTGATGATAAGTGGGATGATAATGATTGGAAGCTTTATTCTTTAAATGCTAAAGCTATGAATGCTCTTATTTGTGCATTAGATAAATCTGAATTCAATCGTATCTCACATTGTCTAACTGCGCAGGAAATATGGCATACTTTGGAGGTGACGCATGAGGGAACGTCACAGGTGAAGGAGTCTAGACTTGCACTTCTGAGCACAGAATACGAGGGATTTCGCATGCTACCATCAGAGACGATATCAGAAATGTTTGCGAGGTTCACCAACATTGTCTACAAGTCTAGTTCGCTCGGTAAGCCATATTCTAGCCTTGAGCATGTGAGGAAGATATTAAGAGCTCTGCCAAGCTCTTTCAGGCCTAAAGTCACTGCCATCCAAGAAGCGAAAGATTTGTCACAGATGAGGGTGGAGGACTTAATTGGTAATTTAATGTCCCACGAGCTTGAATTGCAAAATATTGATGAAAGGGAGAAACCTGAGGAAAAAGAGAAAGCTACCAAGCCACTTGCTCTGAAAGCTGACGAAAGTGAAGATGATGATGATGACATAGCGCTAATGGTCAGAAATTTCAGAAAGTTTGTCCAGACCAAGCAAGGAAGAGCAGAAATGGCACCCAGGTTTAATCGCTCTAACTTTTTTCAGTCTTCTAAGCAAAATTATGATCAGAATACTACTAATAGAATGACTTGTTTTAAATGCAAGAAAAGAGGACATCGAATGAGGGATTGCCCACATGAGACAGCTCAGGTAGCTAAAGAAAAGGGAAAATCCAAGGTGCTTACTTGGGACATGGATAGCGAAGCTGAGAGCGAGGAGGAGGAACACGAAGCCCATTCATGCATGGCATTGATGGGAATACACTATGAGGTAACTTCTGGTAGTAAAACTGAACTCCTTACTCTTTGTAAAGAAATGCAAGATAAAATAGTAGAGCTTGAATCCACTATAGATGATTATCAAAATGAGAACTTTGAAATGCAACAATCTGAATATGAAATGTCTAAAGAGATTGAAAAACTCAAAATTGATATTGTTGCACGTGACTCTACTATTGATATTCTGAAAAAGGAAAAATCCAGTTTTAATGATGAAGCACCTTGTCTCTCTTGCCCGTCCTTGATGAATAATATTAGCATGCTTAAACTTGATTTGATTAAGCTCGAAACTGAAAAAGACTATGTTATTAGAGAGCTTAATGATAAATTCTGCATGTTGGATAATGATTTTAAAAGAAAAATGGTTGAATTTGAAAAGAAGGTTCAATATTACATATTTAACCCCCCAAGCCCTAGGACAACAAGAGAGCTTTTATAAGTAAATGCACATTGCTTGTGGAAGAAAATAGATTGTTAAAATCCAAAGTCTCTAATCTTGAATTAGCCATTAAGAAATTCTCTATGGGAAAACAATCGTTGGATACTATTTTAGAGAATCAATTATATGACAATAATAGAAGAGGACTTGGATTTGGTTCGAAAAACGCTGAAAAGCAAAAATTCAAGAAATTCCACAATGCACCGTCTATTGAAAAGAACTTATATGCAAAGTGCTTTACTTGTGATAGTGTAGGCCACACTTCATATTATTGTAAATTTAGGAACACAAACATCAAGTTTAAACAAGTGTGGGTTCCGAAAACAATATTGGCTAACACTAGTGGACCTTGTTGGATTCCAAGGTCACACTTAACACCTTTCATGTAGGTGTGATGGAGTTTTGGCAAGGAGCATCAAATTCAATGTTTCATTCTTCTAGCTCCTTCGTCAAATAGCGACGAGAAGGTATAATTTCTATCCCTCTTTGCATTGCATTGCATACCTTCATATATTTTTTTTGTGTGCTTGATTTATTTTGGTTTGTGTGCTTGCATGGATGATTTTTAATGTTTTTATTTCTGAAAAAAAAATTGAAAAATCAAAAATCAAAAAAAAATGTGTGCTTATTGAATCCTCTTTTGAATCTCTTGAGTGATATTGTATGAATGATCAATTCTATTCCTTGTAGAAGTCAATTCATTATTGTTGTAGCTACATGAACATGATGTTATTCTTTTTAGTAGCCATGACATGTCTCTACAAGTTTCAAACTTGACTTCTACACCTACATTTGCACTTTCACGATATTTTGACCTTTTTAGTGCTTTTGGAGATTCTTTTGAAGAATAATGGAAAGTGAATGTAGGAATGATTAATTTCTGAAATTTCTAAGGGATATGATGTGTTTAGCCATGAATTAAAATTGAGCACAAAAGAATTGCAAAAAAAAAAAATATTTGCTCCGTATGAAAAATGGATACACTTCATGGCTAAAACACAACCCACGAGTATCCAACTTGTGCTACATGGGTAATCATTAGCGTTGGTGTATATAACTCGTCAAGCAATGCCACCCCGCATTTAAAAGTCCTTTTAGGCCATGTTTCGGGGTTTCGGTAACTTGAACTCATCTTTGATGAGGTGGGAAAAATCAATCCTAGTGATATTCATGAAAATTGGAAAATGTGGATTGATTTGGTTGATTTTCTGATATTGAATCTCCTCTAGTACTTTATTGTCTATATCATTACACTTACACAAAGGTGGAGAAGTCTTGGGATGAAATTCTATGAACTTGACTTGTCCATTATTTGGAATACTCATGCAAATTGCACGCTACTTCTAATAATGATTTATTCTTGCATGGAATTTTTTTTGTGACTTCATTAATCCACTTTTGGTGATTACAAAGGGGGAGAAAGGAAAAGATTTTCTAATCTTGATGTGGATATTATTTGATATTATTTGTTGAAGGGGGAGCTTGAAATATACTTGAATACTTGTTGAAGGGGGAGCTTGAGAGAAGGGGGAGCATGCTATTGTATTTGTTGTTAGTTTGTGCATGCCATGTTGTAGTGCATGAATATTCATCTCATGATTCATATTGCATTACACCCTTCAACACACTTCACACACTCTTTTCTATTGATCAAATCTTTTGTGGTTTGTCATCACCAAAAGGGGGAGATTGTTGGGCGCAACGATCTAGGATCTTAGTTTGATGATGACAAACGTGTCGGTATATCTAATGTGTGTGCTCAGTGTGTTTCAGGCTTGGGAAAACAATGTATTCCCAGTATTTGGCGAAATTGCTATTCATATAGCATCTGAGGAGAAGAAGGAAGTGAGTGTGCAAAGGAGTTAGACTTGGTCAAGATGAAGTGATAAGGTGTGACCAATTCAAATCAAAGAAATTGGACTTGGTCCAATATTGAGAGATAGAACCAAATCTTTTTGGTTATTGGAATAAATCCCATTGTCATACAATTTACTTAGCCAAAACAAATTCCTAGTATATTATAACTTCCCTATTCATATCTTTAAAGGAAATTTGAATTGTGCTTCATTGATAGGGTCGGCCATTTTTTAAAAGAAAAGGAAACAAGTCTATCTCTCTCTCTCTCTCTCTCTCTCTCTCTCTCTCTCTCTCTCTCTCTCTCTCTCTCTCTCTCTCTCTCTCCTAGCCGCATTCCCTTAACTATAGAGATTCTCTTTTGATCATATCTTTTTCAAAAAACCCTAGCTCTCCCCTTATAAAAACTCCTTCCTGCCGAAATACACAAATTGCTAGAACCCTTAAAAAATTAACTCCAATAGCCGCAAGGGTAGCCAAGATTTATTGATCCTCTCATAAGACCAAATAAGGACTTGCTGCAAGTTTTTCTTTATGAAACAAGTCCCAAGGCCACACAGCTAAATCTCTACGCCACAAGTTCCAAGGCCACAAAAATCTTGATTCTCATTTTTTTTCTGCTTGGGAACGAAATATGTGCACAGATCTCCGCCGTTGAGCTCCAAAACCCATCTTCATCATCGAGTGGAGAAGTCGCCGCCATCACCGTTAAACGCCGCTGCAGTCGGAGCGACACCGTACGCCAACAAAGAAGGAGAGACCGCCGGTCATCATCGCCAACAAGACGTTGCCATCCCAGTTCGAAGCTGGTGCCACCGTCGAACGGTGTCCATGCCGCCATCGTCCGCTACTGAAGATCGCCGTTGCCATCACGAAGCTGCTCGGAGCTTCACAGTAGCCACCGACTACATGCTCTAATCGTCGACGTCATCACCGAGGAGCCCTCCGCTACGAAGTCGTCGAAGATCACCGTGAGAAGAAGCCGCTGTCGTGGAAGCTCGTCGCCGTTCTTCCATCAGAGAAGAAGCTACACGCCCGCTGTCACCGAGAGTCGGAGACGACGACGAAGCACACCGCGAAGCCACCCATCGCTCGTCGGAGAAGAAGCCCGCTTCAAGATCACGTTCGAAGTTCCGCCGTCGAGTCGAATAAGAAGAGGTCGAAGATCATTAGCGACCGAGCCCGTCGACTTCCTCGTGCCAAAGATCCTCCTGTAGCCATCACCGTCGTCACGAGGAGTCGTCGTCGAAGCCACTCGCTGACCGCCATTGACGAGAGCTCGCCGTCGCTGCTACGAGACCTCACCGCCGTCTCCATCACCAAAGCTCGACGTCGCTGCTGCGGATTGCCCTCAGTCGTCATCAGCAGCCCGCTGTCGTCATCAAATCCTCGTCGGGACTGCACGTCGAAAGAAGTCATATCACCGGAGAAGCCCATCGATCACCGTCGACGTCAAAGTCGACGCTGCAGCTATCTGAGAAGTCGAAGCAGTCGACCGCTGCTCTAAGCCGCCGCTCTAAGTCGCCGTGAAGAAGGGGAGCGTCGCTGCCATTCGCCGTTGCCATCGGTGAGTCGCCTGCATGCCCTAATAACTCGACGAAGGGAGATCGCGAGCTGACGTGGCGGGGGAATACAATTGAACGGACGGCTGAGATTGGAAGGTTGCGAGATCGTGTGTTATCGAATCGAAGCGGCCACCTGCTGACGTGGCACGGGGTTTAAGTGATTTGCTTTGCGCACCGACCGAATCTGAAATAAGTTTGAACTGAATTACCTTACGCACAGACTGCCAACTTATTAAAGATTGCTGAGCGCACAGCATGCTGTTTTATTGAGGATTGAACTGAAATTGCTTTACGCACAGACCAGTGCGTAACTTGACATCCAGGAGTCGGATTGAGACACCGTTTGAGTCAGATTGGAGCTGACGACGTGCTGATTGACAGAGACGCCTACACTGACACAAACTGAGCATTTCTAAACCCTAAACTCCTTTATTTGTGTCTTAGTGTAATGTTCTCTGCGGGGAAACTATTACCTGTTTTTGGTGACTATTTTGGGACTTGTCTAGTTGGGACTAGACAAGTGGGACCCAGCTAGTTTGGGACTAGCTGGTAGAGAGCTTTGCTAGGATTGATAGTGAGAGGAAACACTGTGTGTGGGGGTACTGAGAGTCTGGCGAGTGTAGAGGCGTAGAGGGTGCTCTGAGCGTGCTCTAACTTGTGACTTTGTACCTATTGCACTATTCAATCTAGTATTTGCTTTGGGGGCTGGAGTAGGTCGTTGGGACGACCGAACCAGTGTAAAATCTGTTGTGCACTCTGTGTCTGTTTTTCATTACTCTGGTTGTGCTTTTAACTGCGTGTGATTTCTCGTGAGTTGCACGAGAATTTTTTATAAGCCTATTCACCCCCCCCCCCCCTCTAGGCTAGGATCCAGATCCAACAGCAGGTGCAGCAGGGCGTGCTCCTGCAAGCCCAGAATGCTCCAGTTGTTCGAGCTGGTCGGGCAATCCAGGATGCCCCTCGCTCCGAGCCGGGAGCGAAGCAATTTCGGGAGCTGGGTCCCGCATATTTTGATGGGTCCGAGGGTCCTCTGGCTGCCGATGAGTGGATTCGGAACATTGAGGATAACTTGAAGATGGCCAAGATCACCCCGGCTGGATGGGTTGATTTGGTGAAGAGGCAACTCAAGGATAATGTTCGGAACTGGTGGGATGCGGAAGAGAAGATGCTGGTGGAGCCGATAGCTTGTACTACCTTTAAGTCCAGGTTTGATGAGGAGTTCTTTCCGAAGGCTGCTAGGAAGGAGATGCTGCAGCGCTTTATTGATCTGAAGCAAGGGAGCTTGACGGTGGACCTATACCACCAAGAGTTCACTAGGCTGAGTCGGTTCGCACCGAAGATGGTGCAGGATGCTGATGAGAGGGCTCAGAGGTTCCTGCAGGGACTTGCTTTGGAGCTCCAAAGTTTTATGTCTTCCTCTGATCTGGACTCTTATCAGAGGGTTCTGGTCGCTGCGAGGAGGCAGGAGCTGAACCTGAGTCAGAGGAGAGGACATGTTTCTGGTGCTGGGAAGAGGCCTATGGAGCAGGCCAGAGCAGTGGTTAGTCCTGGTTTCAAGCCTAATCAGCCAGCTCAGTTCAAGAGGCCAGGAGGGCCTATTCAGAAGACTTGCCATTTCTGCGGCAAGCCTGGCCACATCAAGGATCAGTGTAGGAAGTTTCTGTGCCAGTGTTTGGTTTGTGGTGATGCTTCTCATGTCGCGAAGGATTGTCAGCATGCGAATCAGCTGCGGAGGGCACCTGTTGCAGCACAGCCGTTGCAGCAGCGAGCGTCTGTTCCTGCTGGACGTGGAGAAGCTCTTGTTCCACAGCGGCAGGCTTTTCAGCAGGCTATTCCGCCGAGGAGGCAGGCTTTTCTGATGACCGCTGTGGAGAGCGAGGCTGTGGATGAGGTTATCGCGGATAATCCTCAATCTAGCTGTTACTTTCCTAGCTGGTTTTGATTGTTAGATTGTGTTGTTTGCTTGAACATGATTGTTCGCTAGACTAGGGTTTGATTGTTAATTGCTTGTTAGGTGTGGTTTTGGTGTGCACATTTTCTGCACGAGTCCTCTTCGACTCAGGTGCATCGATGTGCATTATTTCTCGGAGCTTCGTGGAGAAGCATTCCTTGTCGACGTCCCCTCTTCCCAAGAGTTGGAATATCGTTACAGGGAATGGCGTGGTCTCGGTGCATCTTGGTTGCAATTCTTGCTCGTTGGTGGTCTGTGGACATGAACTTTACACTGATTTCATTGTCCACGACATCATCAACTATGATGCGGTCCTTGGGATGGATTGGCTTGCGAGCTTCTATGCTACGATTGACTATCGGAGGAAGAAGGTGGTGTTCGAGATTCTCGGACATCCAGTATTTGAGTTCAGCCGTGGTAGCAGCTCGCTTGGTCCTGTCAGATTTCGGGCCAGGCCGGTGGAGATTGTGGCTATGCAGATGGAGCTGGAGAGGCCAGCGGTTGTGCGGGATTTTGATGACATCTTCCCCGAGGAGATGTCTGGTTTGCCACCTGATCGAGCTTTAGAATTTTCTATTGATCTTGTTCCGGGAGCGCAGCCGATTTCGAAGGCGCCGTATCGTATGGCACCCACTGAGTTGGAGGAATTGCGGAAGCAGCTGGATGAGCTTTTGCAGAAGGGTTATATCAACCCTAGTGTGTCTCTGTGGGGAGCACCGGTGCTGCTGGTGAAGAAGAAGGATGGTTCGCGTCGCATGTGTGTGGACTATCGGGAGTTGAATGCGGTGACCATCAAGAATAAATACATGTTGCCTCGCATCGATGATATTTTTGATCAGCTTGGAGGTTCGAGGGTGTTTTCGAAGTTGGATCTGAGGAGTGGTTACCATCAGTTGAAGGTGAAGAAGTATAATGTTCCGAAGACAGCGTTCAGGATGAAGTATGGACACTACGAGTTTGTGGTTATGCCTTTCGGTGTAACCAATGCACCCGCAGTTTTCATGAATCTGATGAATCTGATCTTCTATGACTTTTTAGATAAGTTTGTCGTTATCTTTATTGACGACATTCTGATCTATTCAAAGTCGGAGGAGGAGCATGCATCGCACTTGAGGACGGTGTTGGAGATTTTGAGGAAGCATCGGCTGTATGCTAAGTTTTCGAAGTGCGAGTTTTGGCTGGACAGTGTTGCTTTTCTCGGGCATGTGGTGACTGGAGATGGTATTTCAGTAGATCCCGAGAAGATTAGGGTCATCAGAGAGTGGCCTGTTCCGCAATCAGCGTCTGAGATCCGGAGTTTCCTTGGACTTGCTGGTTACTATCGGTGTTTCATTAAGGACTTTTCCCGTATTGCTGAGCCGATGACCAGATTGATGCGGAAGGATGTACCTTTTGTTTGGTCGGGTGATTGTGAGAATGCTTTTGGTGTTCTGAGGGAGAGATTGACGACTGCCCCTATTCTTGTTGTGCCTGATCGCAGCGGTGGATTTGAGATCTTTTGCGATGCTTCTGGCAAAGGTCTCGGTTGTGTTTTGCATCAGCACGGGCATATAGTGGCTTATGCGTCTCGTCAGCTCAAGACTCATGAGAAGAAATACCCGACGCATGATTTGGAGTTGGCTGCTGTTGTGTTTGCTCTTAAGATTTAGAGGCACTTCCTGCTGAGTGAGAAAGTGAAGATCTTCACCGATCACAAAAGCTTGAAGTATATTTTTACTCAGAAGGAGCTCAACATGCGACAGCGTCGATGGTTGGAGCTCATGGCGGATTATGAGATTGATTTGCAGTATCACCCTGGCAAGATGAATGTGGTTCCTGATGCGCTGAGTAGGCTTCCAGCGGTGATGATTTTGACCTCGTAGTGGAGATTACAGCAGGATTTTTGCGAGTCTGGTGTTGAGATTGTTCTTCCTGGGGAGGCTATTTCGTTGATGTGTATGCAGATACGGTCGACGATTGTGGATCGGATCAAGGCTGGCCAGGCTGAGGATCCGAAGCTGGTGAAGATTCGGGAGCAGGTGGAAGCCGGTCTGCGGACTGACTTTTTGATTCATGAGGATGGCTCGCTGAGGTTTGGAGCCAGGTTGTGTGTGCCAGCTGGGGATATTAGAGAGGAGTTGATGGTGGAGACACACAGTTCACCGTATTCTGTGCATCCTGGTGGCACCAAGATGTACCAGGATCTTCGTCTGAACTATTGGTGGCATGGCATGAAGAGGAGTGTGGCTCGGAGTGTAGCCAAGTGTTTGGTTTGCCAGTAAGTGAAGGCGGAGCATCAGCGTACTGCCGGGTTGCTACAACCGCTTCCAATTCCGGAGTGGAAGTGGCAACACATCACTATGGATTTCGTGACTGGACTACCTCGGAGTCCGAAGCAGAATGACGCGATTTGGGTGATCGTAGATCGATTGACCAAAACCGCGCACTTTATTCCATTCTGAGTGGGACAGTCCACTGAGGCGCTAGCGAGGAGATATATGGAGCTAAAATCTTTTACTCTCCGTTTCTATTTCCTTTTTCTAGTTTAGATGGTGATGTAACGTGAATCGTGCAGGAGGTCGTGCGACTTCACGGAGTCCCCGTGAGTATTGTGTCGGACAGAGACACGAGGTTCACATCTCAGTTCTGGCAGAGTTTGCAGAAGAGTTTGGGTACGCGTCTGAGTTTCAGCACGACGTACCATCCGCAGACGGATGGCCAGTCCGAGAGGACGATTCAGATCTTGGAGGACATGCTGAGGGCGTGCATGTTGGATTTCAAGGGTTCGTGGGAGGACCATCTACATCTGGTAGAGTTTTCCTACAACAACAGCTTCCAGGCGAGTATTGGCATGGCGCCTTTCGCTGCTCTTTATGGGAGGAAATGTCGATCGCCATTGAGTTGGGATGACGTTGGTGATCATGAGCTGTTGGGACCTGAGATGATCGTGGAGGCCGTGGGTGTTGTCAGGAACATTCGGAAGAGGTTGAGGATTGCTCAGGACCGTTTTAAGCATTGGGCGGATGCTAAACGTCGTCCTTTGGAGTTTCAGCCGGGCGACCATGTGTTTCTGAGGATTTCCCCGAATCGTGGTGTGATTTGCTTTGGGAAGCGAGGGAAGTTGAGCCCGCGATACATTGGACCGTTTGACATTCTGGAGAAAGTTGGTGAGGTAGCCTACCGCTTAGCCTTGCCGCCATCTTTGGATGGAGTTCACAATGTTTTCCATGTGTCGCAGCTTCGTCGATACATTAGCGATCCATCTCATGTTGTGGATTTCTCGGAGATTACCGTTCGCCCTGATATGACGTATGACCAGCAGCCAGTGCAGATTCTGGACAGGCGTCAGAAGTCACTTCGGAACAAGGTTGTCAATCTTGTGAGGGTGATGTGGCGACACGGCTCGCCTGGAGAGTCTACTTGGGAGAATGAGGATGAGATGCGAGAGTGTTTCCCACTTTTGTTTCCGGACACGTGAGTGTTGGGAAATTCCGAGGACGGAATTTTTCTTAAGTTGGGGAGGATGTAACGACTGGTTTTCTTGTATCTGGATTTATTATATTATAGTATATGTTCTGGTGGATTTTTCTCCTCATGTGTGGTTTTCGTCTCCCTAGCTTTCGTTTTCGATCGTTTCGTCGTGATTCTCTAGATTCTTCCGTCGGTCGGCGTGTTTGGAGTAAGTCATTCGTGACGGGTTTCATAACGTCGATATCTTAGAGTTAGAACGAGCCTAGGAGACTTAGGAAACCATCCCGGAGCTTCGCGCTCCATTTCGGAACTTTCAGTGCACATTAGCCGGTGTAAGAAGGGGCACCGACCGACTAGATGATGATCCAGTCGGTCGGAAAACCTTCTTGAACTGACTAGTGGGCTTTGATAAATGTTCAGGAGTTACTGTTTATCGTTAGTCGGTCTAAGAACGTTGGTTGACCGACTAGGTTGCAAACTAGTCGGTCAGCAATGCTTCTTTAACCGACTAACTCATTAACTATTTTTGGTACCAGTTACTGTTCACTTTTAGTCGGTCTAAGAACGTTCATCGACCGACTAGATGTCAAACTAGTCGGTCAGTAGTTGTTCTTTGACCGACTAACTCTTAGTTCAGGTTTTCGTCAGGAGCTACTGTTTACACTTAGTCGGTCTGCGTTGGTCAACCGACCGACTAGTTCTCAAACTAGTCGGTCAACAGTTGTTCTTTGACCGACTAATCAGTGCAGTAAACCCTAATTTTGCACTAGCCGACATCAAACCCTATAAATACCCCTCCCAAACGTTTTCTTCTTCTTCTTCTTCAACTCTAAACCTAATTTCTCCCCCATTGAGCTCTCATCTTCCCCAAACCCTCAAACCTTCATTCCAAGCTCATCCTCCATCATCCAAACCCTCACTTAACACTTTCCACCTTCCACCTTCCTCAAACCTTCATCCAACCACCAAAATCCCCCAAAACCCCATTTCTCCAGATTTTCCCCATCCTTTCCAGATCTGAACCCTAGGTTCCCCGGAGCGTTTCTTCCGTTGCCGTGCTTGCTCGGCATCATTCTTCCGCTTCCGATACGGTAATAATCGATCTTTTAATGTTTTCATAACCCGTTGTGTTTTTGTGAAACCCTAATGAAATGAATGTTGTTTTGATGATTGTTTCTCCATAACAGCGACTTCCCCGTAGATTAGCGTCCGTGGGACGAACCCTCGTTGATCGTCATCCTCGGTGCGAGACAAGTGAAACTTGCCACTTAGGGTTTTGGGCCATGTCTTAGGCCATTTGTTTGTTGTAGGCGTAAAAGAGACTAGGCGACGAAATGATACTCGCCTAGGCGCAAATTTAGGAACTAGCTTGACAACGAAGCTAGATCTGACATTTATCATGTTGCACAACTACCATGTCATGTTTAATTTCCATTAACGGTACGCAAACTAATTGTCATGTCATTGCATTCTTTAAGTGTTCCCGTGATTGCGTAGCTCCGCTACATCTTGTGAAATGATTGAGGCTAGGTGCACCCCTATGCCAAATGGAATACGCTCCTGGTTGTGATCCAGGAAACGAGCTCTTGTGCGGGGCAACCCTGGCTCTTTTACTGAGCTCATGTACAGGGACCCTGGCTCGTTCACATGTGGGTATTGGGGGTAAGAGTTAAGCGGCCAATCAACTGGGAGTCTGCCCGATCAGCAACTGCAGTGGTAAGGCGTAAACTCTGGGTTCTGGGGTAGTGTTAAGCGGCCAATCAGCGTGAATGCCAAACTGTTCAGCTGTAAGGCGTAAACATCTACAAACAACTTGAAACGTGACTAGTGAAAAGATTGAGATTGTTAGTAGCTTGGCTACTCTTGACTTGTCCTGATAAATTGTTCTCTTGTACTTATTGTTTCACCATGTCTTGCTTGTGCACTCATGTTATAACTGCCATGTCATGCATACTATAACTGTTAGGTTGTTAGTTTGCCTTACTTTCAGTTTCCTTGCCCAAGTCTTTTAGACTTGCTGACATGTGCCCCTTACTCTTTTGGGTGACACATGTTAGACCATGAGCCTGAGTACATTGTTGAGGACGAGGTGTTTGCTGACGCCGAGCCCGAGCTTGTGTTTGGCGAGGAGTACGTGGACACTGGGGACCAGTCCTAGTGTCTTCGTTGAGCTTTCCCTTTTTGTTTAGACTGCTGTTTAGTTGTCGGTGCGTGGCACCTATACTATGTTATCGTTGTTCCTTTTGTTGGCCTTGTTCTGGGCCTTTAGACTATTTCTTTTAGCCTGGTGGCTTTTCTAGATGTTGAACTTAATTTTTCATGTTGGACAATTGATGAGATTTGAGATTTTATTTCTGTCTCTCCTTGTGTTATTATTGTTGTTCCGTTTGTGGTTACAGGGACCCGCTTATGTTTTATTGACGCTTATCGGGTTTGGGGCTTCACAGCTCCACTCTCGTGCGGACCTTTTCACGTCTCGCCTCCATTTTAGGGAAGCGGGACGTGACAACTTCTCTGAAAAAGCTAATAAATACAGCTCATGGACGTTGTGACTGCATACATATACGGAAATATAGATATAGAAATCTATATAAAACTTCCATAAGGGTATAAGCTACCCCCATAGATGAAAGAGAGACGTAGAAACGTCTTCTCACTAAAGGCTACAAAGATCATTAGTTAATCTTAAGCAATATTCTGACAATGTATCTTTTTCGATAGATCGTTGACAGGATTTGTGATATTCGCCGTACATGTGATTGACTTAAAGCTAATAGGATCTCCTGCAGAGACCATTGAGATATCAGATAGCTTTAAGCATACTTTGGAAATGAAAAACCTAGGTATAACAAGGTATTGTCTCGGCTTATATATTTAACACCTTCGTGGTGGAACCCTTTAATATCCTTCATACACCCGGAGTTTATAAAGAATGATGTCCATTTGCAACCTATTAAAAATATATGCTTATTTATGACAGCTTCCGGTCACTGGAAGAGGGGGAGGACATTCTAGGTATCGAAGAGCCTATCTCTAGTGTACTTGTTACACTTCTTTATCTGGCCAACTGCACGTGTCTTTGATAGAACGTCTGCAATAAATTTGTTAACCAAATACAGTGTTGTCCTAGAGAGCACCACTAGACCAAGGATAAGCTGCTTCTGCGCAACTTCCAAGGGTCAAAGAATATATATCGCATATGCAGGTTTAAAGATCATCGCGATGACTAAAACACAAAAGGCCGGCCACCTCCTAAATATCTACACATCATCCTCCAATGTCTACATCTTCTGAGAAGCTTATCATCCAAGAAGCAAGTATTGAAAACATTCAGCCATGTCCAACAGTACCTTGCAGGCACACTGAAGACTGATTCAAAGAATACTTTAGTGGAGTCATCAACCAACTTCGAAGAGCATTCCACTCCAGAGCGCCACTGCTTTTCAATAGCCGCTAGATGAGTGAAACTTGTATAGATGAGTGATGATTATATTTTCTTTCAGAACATGATGTATGTATAGACGAATAGGAGATGATTGTATAGATACATAGGAGATCTGCAAGCCTGAAGCTTGTACAGATCAGGGGGAGTCCCTCGATAGTTATACTCTTTTTCTTTAAGATGCTGCTTTTTCCCACTGGGTTTTCCACAGCTAAGGTTTTAACGAGGCAACCACAGTAGCTCTGGATCCAGAAGTATCCACCCTATTAGCATACTAAATCCTGAAGTATTCATATGCTTAACCCAAGGTAATGGAGAGATGAGAGGGAGTGTTGTGAGTTGAGGGAGGCTTTTGGCCTCCCTCCACTCATCATCTCACCATTACTCCCCACTAACTTAGTGGGGAGTCTCTTGGACTCCAAATTCCATGATGAAGTGAATATATTGAGAGCCATGACAAGCCATGGCTATTTCTAATTGAGATAAGTTTAATCTTCCTCTACTCTCTTTCAACATTGATTTTTGAAAAGACAGCCACTGTTATGAATGAGGGAGGCCTTTGGCCTCCCCTCCTTCATTACCCATTCATTAGGCCCCCATTACTTAGAGTAATGGGGACCCTTGGTCTCCTAGAGGCTTTTGGCCTCCCCACTATGAGATATATAAATAGAGCACCATGGCTCTTAGCTATGGTGACTTATGCTTTTGCTAAGAAATCTTGTCTCTTTCTCTCTTGAGTCCTATTACTCTCTAACACGTTATCAGCACGTGTTCTTCCTTGAGCAAGAATCCAAGCCTAAAATCCCCACCAAATTGATCCCCTACGCGCAAGGAATCTTTGGTTGCTGCGGCGATTCGTTGGAGCGTTGCGGCATTCCGGAAGCGTTCGGAAGCTCGGATCTTTATTTCTACGGATCTTTTCTACGGTCGTCCCTAGATCATCGATCTAGAGGTATACTTCTTATTCCCATAGATTACAACGGACTATACATAAAAATTTTTACCATGTTTGCAAACAAGTAAAAATTAAAATAATAGAAAGAAAAATTTGTTATCAATCACATTTATATCGAAATGATGATCGGACTATATCGAAATGAAGTTCCAACTCTGGAATAAATTTTTCTTGTGACTAGACTATATCCGATTAAAATAAATTCTTGTATGCGAAGAGAGATTAACTGTAGAACCTGATATAGTCCATATAGTCCTATCACTTTGTGCCTATCACTTTACATGAATTCTCGTTACTCTGGATATAGTCCTGTCACTTTACAATATTTGGAGATCATGTATAACATTACAGAAAATATGTAAATTGTTAGATATTGATTAAAGAAAGATTAATACGAAGAAGTGCACTAGGTGTTCAACAAAATATGTGTGCATTGCATAACAGTTCAAAGCAAACTTTCATCCCTTAGCTCTCTATGGATTTCTAGTTAACCAAACTGTTTCCCTGGAATTTTCCCAATGTTTGCTACACCTTTTCCGCATGATTAACACATTTTCTTAGTGACTGCCATACGTGGCCTCATAGCTTCACAAAAGTGACATCATATTGGGTGTAGGGACTCAAGAAGCCCAATAACCACAGGTCAAAAGTGCCTCACCTTCCAATGGGAACACATACATCAATGAAACCTCTTGTTTTTAGTGAGATTAGGGGTTTTCACAAAATAAACCCTATGGGCCATTGGGTTATAATTTCAGTGAGTTGGGCTTCATGCCCATACAATTACAAATTTATTTTTTTAACAGCTAAAACTCTAATTTGGCCCGAAGCCAAAATTTAGAGGCAAATGATTATGCGTAACTGCGGAATGGGCCACAAGCCCATATAATTAAAACTATTTTTTGGCCCGAAGCCACAAAATAATTTATAAATTCGGCATTTTAAATATGAGAAATATTTATATTTTTTATAACGGGATATAAAATTGGCATATTTAAACTCAGAGAAAACTTTGTAAAAACACAATTAGTTTGTATAGCATGTTGAAAAATTTATTTAAACATCGCTCTTGCAAATTATTATCTATGGTTTACTAGGATTCTATTTTTTCAAAATATAACTACCTTAAAGATCCTGAGACCGCTCTGCCGTTAGTCAACTAACCTAACGGTGTATGACGTTTCCACGTGGTCTACGAGATAATTATATTTTCTAGTTTCCTTTACCATATGTTATGCTTGAGATATATGCGTGGTTGTTTATTTTTATGCATGTAGCATATTTAGAACTGCGTGAATGTTTAAATCAGTAAAAATGTGTTTTTCGGGATCGGCCATTGTATACCTATTTACTTTCCTTGCACTTTTATTTTCTTTTGAGAGAATTTGTAAGTGAGGAAATTTGTATTTTAAAGCCAAAGCTCGATGCAACAGCACATAGAATTGATGAAAACTCCTTCAATGGATCATGATGTCGGTCAATGTGCTTGGCTAAGTTTGCTGGACCAACCTAGCTTGACTGGGTAACAAGTGGTCCTGGCTTAGTCAATTCCCTGGCCGCGTCCGCTGGACCGCAAGGAGTCGATTCATGACTGTGTAAGCCAAAGCTCGATGCAACGGCATATGAAGACGGAGATATAGGGACCCAGTTCAGTTTGGGTTTCCGCAGTTGTATTTTTCTTTCCTTTTATGGACTGTAAACGAACTTTGGACTGTTTATTTTTGGGTATCTGGCCGATCCCCGCATTTTTACTTGTTTATTTCTTTATGCATGAATTTTTAATTTTAATTAATTCATGCTCATTTTAAATTGCGTAGATAAATGGCAAAATTGGCAAGCGTCGATTTCGAAGTCCTTGACTCTGCAGGGACAAATTACCTGAGTTGGCGAGTGGACCTGAAGTTCCACTTGCGTTCGATGGCCCTCCTTAGGTCCATTTTGGCTCCTTCCTCGGCCCCCGCAGCGGCCGAAGCTTCTGCTACAACTAGCAGCAGCCCTACAACCACTGTATCCGATGTAGATAAGGCGAAAGCCATAATCTACATTAGGAAACATATAGATCGGACCTTAAAGGCCGAATACTTAACGGTTGAGGATCCAAAGGACCTGTGGACAGCGCTGGAAGCTCGGTATAAACATCAAATTGATGTTATATTACCGCGTGCCAGTTATAAGTGGGAAAACCTCAGACTTCAGGACTATAAGTCCGTCGCTGAGTACAATTCTGCACTTCATAACATTACCTCACGCCTGAAGTTTTGCGGTGAAGAAGTGACAGAACAACGCATGTTGGAAAAGACATTTACCTCGTTCCACGAGAAAGATGCAATCCTCATGCAGCAGTATCGTGAACGCAATTTCACGAAATTCTCCGATCTGATCTCATGCCTACTTAGGGCAGAGCAGAATCGAGACTTACTGCTTGCAACTCATAACTTACGTCCAGCTGGCACTGCCCCTATCCCTGAAGCCCATCACGTTTCTCCCCAGAAGTGGAAAAACAAGAGGAAGGCTAAAAACACTAAAGGGAAAGCTATAATGAAGCAACCAAGAGGTGCAGCTCCCCAGACAAACAAAAACAATAAGGGAAAAAGAAATTTCACTTGGAAGCGAAAGAACACCCAGCAAGTGTCACTTCCAAAGAAGAACTAGGAGGATAAATGCCATAGATGCGGCATGACTGGCCATTGGTCCAGAAACTGCCGCACTCCTCGCCACCTCCAGGATCTATACCAGGCGAGCCAGACGTCTCTACCTGAAACAAACTTGGCGGCTGTTCAGCCACCAACAATGTTTACTGCAAAAGACTTCGAGAACGACGACCTTCTCGATTGAGCACCATCGTTTATCTATGCTTTTTAGAATTAAATGTCTCTTCATCTTTTATTTGCTTAAGTACGAACTTTTATTTTCGAATGAATGTTTACATTTTCCCTCAAATAAAATTTCTTTTTTTGGCTTATATAGATGATATCTGAGTGCCTAGTGGACAGTGCCTCGACGCACACAATCCTTCGCGATCATTGCTATTTTAATAGCTTAAACAAATATGACGGTCCTGTTATCACAATTTCAGGACTGTCCCAAATAATCGAAGGAACTGGTGAAGCAATTATATTGCTCCCAAATAACACAAGACTTCAAATTAATAATGCATTATTCTCTCCTATATCAAACAGAAATCTCGTAAGTTTCAAGGATTTCCGTTTAAACGGATATCACTTAGAGAGCAGGGATAAAAATAAGGTTGAATATCTAATTGTAACTCGTCAAAAAGATGACCGGAAGATCATCTGCGAGCGATTCAAGGGACTCCCGTCGGGTCTATACCAAACATACATTCAACCAGTAGAAGCCAATATGATTGAACACCAGACGTGCCAATCACTACCAGAATTCCAACTCTGGCATAATAGACTTGGTCACCCTGGAACAGCAATGATGCGCCGCATCATCACTGAATCCCGTGGACACAAATTGAAGAACCTGAAGATTCTTCAAAAGGGTGAATTTCCATGTCTCCCTTGTTTTAAGGGAAAACTAATAACGAGACCATCCCTCCTGAAAGTGGGATTAGAGTCTCCTGGCTTCCTTGAGAGAATTCATGGTGACATTTGCGGGCCTATTCACCCCGCAAGTGGCCCATTTCGGTACTTCATGGTACTGATTGATGCATCAACCAAATGGTCTTATGTGTGCCTCTTGTCCACTCGCAACCTAGCTTTTCCAAAGCTATTGGCACAAATAATAAGGTTGCGTGCTCATTTCCCCGATAACCATATCAAGAAACTACGTCTTGATAATGCGGGAGAATTTACTTCACAAGTCGCCGGGCAACGGGTATTGAAGTTGAACATCCGGTAGCACATGTTCACACCCAAAACGGATTAGCTGAGGCTCTTATAAAGAGACTCCAATGGATTGCACGTCCATTGCTTATGCAATCCCAGTTGCCTGTGGATGCTTGGGGGCATGCTATTTTACATGCCGCATCACTTATTAGGATAAGACCCTCTGGAGGTCACACTTTATCCCCGATGCAACTAGCATACGGCGCACCTCCGGATATCTCTCATTTGAGAGTGTTTGGTTGTGCGGTATATGTCCCAATAGCACCACCGCAGAGGACCAAAATGGGTCCTCAGCGTCGTCTAGGTATATATATTGGGTTTGATTCGCCCTCTATTATCAGATACCTTGAACCCCTGATGGGTGACGCATTCAAGGCACGTTTTGCAGACTGTGAATTTAATGAGAAATTTTTTCCAAAACTGGGCACACAGTCTAAGAAGCCAGAAGCTTCTGAGACCATTAGTTGGGACCAGAAGTCTTTGTCCCTATATGATCCGCGTACTAATCTGTGTGAAGATGAGATCCTGAAGATCCTTCACATCCAGAATACAGTACATCTTTTACCGGATAAATTCACGGACAACCAGAAGATTGTCCGTTTACACGTCACTGCTGCCAATACGCCAGCTAGGATTGACATCCCCATAGATGGATGCAGCCCACCGGCAGCAGAATTGGTTGTACCTCAAATGAAAAGAGGACGCCCACCAGGTTCAAAAGATAAAGTTCCTCGAAAGAGGAAGACTCCTGGCGATACTAAGATTATCCCTCCACAGGATGCTGAGCTCAGACCAGCTACTTCTCCCCTCCTGATTTCCCCAGCAGAGGAAACAATAGGAGAAACATCATTAAATTTTGTACGTACTGGAGAAGTACTGGACAGAAATAGCATAGTCGTCGACGACGATTTTGCGTTCGATATTGCCGTTCACGTCACTGAATTTGACGATGACGTCGAACCACGATCTCTAGCGGAATGTAAACGCAGAGATGATTGGCCAAAGTGGGACGAGGCAATAAGAGTAGAGCTGGACTCACTCTTGAAACGCAAAGTCTTTGGACCAGTAGTCCAAACACCAGTAGGTGTAAAACCTGTGGGATATAAGTGGGTTTTCATAAGAAAAAGAGATGAAAATAATGTGATCGTTCGCTATAAGGCACGCCTTGTAGCCCAGGGATTTTCCCAAAGACCGGGGATTGATTACGAAGATACGTATTCCCCGGTCATGGATTCGATCACCTTCCGATTTTTAATCAGCCTAACTTCTCTGGAAAGCCTAGAAATGCAGCTCATGGACGTTGTGACTGCATATCTATATGGCGATATAGATAAAAATATCTATATGAGACTTCCTGATGGGTTTAATCTACCCCCAGAGATGAAAGAGATACCTCGGGACGTATTCTCTGTAAGGCTACATAGATCATTATATGGTCTAAAACAATCGGGCAAGATGTGGTATAACAGACTAAGTGATTTTCTTGCACAGCAAGGATTCACGAATAACGAAGTCTGCCCGTGTATCTTTATCAAAAGAACGGGAACATGATTTGTCATCATAGCTGTATATGTAGATGACTTAAATCTCATAGGATCTCCTGCAGAGATCAAAGAGATATCTGAAAGCCTTAAACATACTTTTGAAATGAAAGACCTAGGCAAAACAAAGTATTGTCTTGGCTTACAGATAGAACACCTAAGAGGTGGAATCCTATTACACCAATCTAATTATACAAAGAAACTTCTACGCAAGTTTCATATGGATAAATGTCATCCTTTAGGTACTCCTATGGTCGTAAGATCACTAGATGTACATAAGGACCCCTTCCGGCCACTGGAAGAGGGGGAGGAGATATTGGGTCCTGAAGTACCCTACCTCAGTGCCATTGGAGCACTTCTATATCTGGCTAACTGTACGCGTCCCGATATAGCGTTTACAGTTAATCTACTAGCCAGACACAGTGCTGCGCCCACAAAGCGCCACTGGAACGGAGTAAAGCATCTTCTGCGATACCTTCAGGGTTCCATTGATCTTGGACTTTACTACCAGAGAGGTGCCTCCCCCAAATTGTTTGGTTATGCTGATGCAGGTTATCTCTCTGATCCGCACACGGCAAAATCTCAAACAGGTTTTGTATTTACCTACGGAGGTACTGCTATCTCTTGGAGATCGGTAAAACAAACCACTACTGCTACATCTTCCAACCATGCAGAGCTCATCGCGATCCATGAGGCGAGCAGAGAATGTTTTTGGCTACGCTCCGTCGTCCAACACATCCTCCAATCCACTGGCCTGAAGACCAGTGATCTGGAGCCTACTGCCCTATTCGAAGACAACGCCGCATGCATTGCTCAGCTTCAGAAGGGCTACATCAAAGGCGACAGGACAAAACACATTTCTCCCAAGTTTTTCTGGACGCACGAGCAGAAGAACGACAAGCAGATTGAAGTTCGACAGATCCAGTCATGCAACAACTTAGCTGATCTTTTTACTAAGGCATTGCCTAAATGTACTTTTGTAAAGCTTGTAAAGAACATTGGTATGCGACAGTTGAAAGACCTGCAAGCCTGAAGCTTGTACGGATCAGGGGGAGTAACATGTGGGTTGCACTCTTTTTCCTTAAGCTGTTGGGTTTTCCCACTGGGTTTTCCACAGCTAAGGTTTTAACGAGGCAAACACACTTACTCTGGATCCAGAAGTATCCACCCCTTGCCTCAGTAGCTGAGACCGAAGTGATGAATGTGTAAGGGGGAGTGTTATGAATGAGGGAGGCCTTTGGCCTCCCCTCCTTCATTACCCATTCATTAGGCCCCCATTACTTAGAGTAATGGGGACCCTTGGTCTCCTAGAGGCTTTTGGCCTCCCCACTATGAGATATATAAATAGAGCACCATGGCTCTTAGCGATGGTGACTTATGCTTTTGCTAAGAAATCTTGTCTCTTTCTCTCTTGAGTCCTATTACTCTCTAACATCCACAGTATTTTTCCGAAAAATTTGACCTCGGGACCGTCGGGCGCAGAGCAAAACGCTATGTGCGCGTAGCAACTCCCTTATTTCTAAGTAAAAATAGTTGATTTTGTCAACCAGGCGGCCGTCCAAATCCAAATAAAATATCGCATAGTCATCATCATCTTCTTTATGCTGAGAGCGCGCAATGGCGACGGCGCTGTTAACGCCCCCCATCTTCTTCGCGAGAGCGGAGCAATCGAGCGCCCTCGATCTCTCCACTGATCGCGCCAGCAAAAACTTCGGCGGTTCTTCCTCTCGATCGAAGGGGGATTTCGTCTTCGTTGTCAATCCTAAAGGCACCTTTTCTTATCCTTCTAGTTTCTTCCATTTCCTTTTTTCATTATAATTTTGATTTTGAGTTTTATGATCTATGGACGGATTCAGGTGCCAATGGCCGAACCGGGAGAGAGTGGAAGAAGCTGCTTCCTTTTATCAGGGAGCGCCTTGGCCCGCAATGCAACGTGAGCTCTCTTTCATGCCCCTTGTTTCTGAAAATAAGTTCATATTTTAGTACCTTTGATTCAGTTTGAGCTGTCTTTTACTTTGAAGATTTTGCAGTTTATGCGTTAATAATTTACTACTCACTGTTTAAATTGATCTAACCAGTTACGAGATACTCAATCACGCAACCACTCCAAGTGGTTGCTTTTGATTCACATAGTGAAATAACTCTTTGAAATTAATATAAGAACAACTTAAAGAATATATTATCTGTTGGCAAGTACCCCAATGTTAAATGTGTTTACCATGAAATATGGTGGCGAAAATGGTGACTGTGATTAATGTCATCCCCTGTTTAACCAAAGAAAGAGAAGCTTAATCATATAGGAAACCTGTTCATTCTTGGAGATGTAGGATTGTGTTAGACAGTAGATTATATCTAATTTCAAGCATTCAGTTTTTGTACAAAACAATGAAAAAAGTGCAAGCGTGCAAAATTGATCTATATGGCAAATTGTACCAAGTGTATGAAAGTGTCAAGTCATGGACAACGTAAACATTTAAAAAGACATGAATGTTGACATTAGACAATAAGGTAGCAATGACATAGATAAACAAAAGGTAAAGAAATATATCACTAGCATGCATCTATAACATCAATCATTAATATATTTAAACAAGGCAATAAGAAATTGTATCAATAAGCTTAGCATGAGACAACCTTTCCTATAAGTACTACCGTACACTAAATCATGATGCCCTATACTAGTTGTTTCAGAGTGTTTTCTCACTACAGAATCGTTGACCGTGGACTGCCCGGTCAACGTGGTCAAGGGGCCGATTAGGGGCCCTTGGGTGCGCTGAACGCGTGTCGACGCGACGCAAATCAGAGATGTAGTTGACGCAGAGCACGTCAGCTGGGCCGGGTCTGGATCCTCGGCCTCAGGGGGGCTGAGGGGAAGCCTCGGCCCGGTGTGAGGTGCTCGGCCTCGGACGGTCGGGCGACGAGGGGAAACCTCGGCACCTTGGCTTGACGCGCGACCGACGCGGAGTTGAGGGGAAGCCTCGGCTCGGATGGGTGCGCTCGGCCTCGGCCGATCGGACGACGAGGGGTAGCCTCGGTCGTCTCGCTTGATGCACGGCCGGCGTGGAGCTGAAGGGAAGCCTCGGCTCGGATGGATGCGCTCGGCCTCGGTCGGTCGGACGACGAGGGGTAGCCTCGGTCGTCTCGTTTGATGCGCGGCCGGCGTGGAGCCTAGGGAAAGCCTCGGCAGAGCGACTATTTTCTGGTGATGGAGACGAACGGGCTCGGGGACGAGGGCGCTCGGCTCCAGCTGTGATGACGCTGAGGGGTAGCCTCGGCGCCGCGGGATCTCCTGGACCTGAATGGACGAAAGAGCTCGTCAGGGGGGTCGGACCTTGGTTCCGACCGAATCCCCTCCGATGCCAAAGTCAGATCTTGTCTGAGGGATGCTCGGTGGGATCGGGCTCGGTTCACGGAGAGACCGAGCCCCCATCCTCGAGCCGAGCTATGGAGGAGAAATATGTAAAGGCGGAAGAAGGTGTAAGATGGAGTTGGTGATACCTCCGTTGTAGATCGTGAAGATCCGGCCTCTTCAGATGACGCCCGCCCCCTCCTCATATAGACGAATCATGCTCATAACGTGCCATGATGTGACATCATGGCCGCCATTCATGGGGTCGTGCAAATGGGGAAGGTTGACCCCCTCTAATTGTGCCCACTTGATGACACCATGAAGGTGGAGTCATGGCCATGAGTGATTGCCATAATTGGCGGGCCATGAAGGCGGGGGAGTGATGGCCATTAAGTCTGGCCATGAAGTCGAGCCTTGATGGCTAGATGGCCATTTAAGTCGGATCATCATTGACAAGTTATGGCCATGAAGATGGTTGCCATGTCTTACGAGCCATGATGGCTAAGATGATGGCCGTTAAGTTGGGCCATCATTTCATCCACTATGAAAGTGGGTAATCTTTTTGGGCCTTCGTATTGGGGGGAGAAGTGTGGCCCGCCCGTAGGATCCTTGGGCTGGGGCCCAAAGGCCGTAGTAGACCCGGCCCGTTCAGGCCCGGTCAAAATAGCCCGATCAATTGCCCCCATCTTCTGAGCTCTACCATTGTTAATGTGGAGGTCGGAAGATGTAGTATAAGAGGGGAGAATATGCTCCTTTTGTAAAATCGGTCCGGCTTGCTGAGCCGGCTAGTGACAATAAGTTGTTGTGATTTGTTCGGTGGCGAGGTGAGTTGCCCCTCGGCTTACGGCCGACGAAGGAGATTCGTTCGGTGGCGAGGGGAGTTGCCCCTCGGCTTACGGCCGACGAAGGAGATCCGCTTGGTGGCGAGGTGAGTTGCCCCTCGGCTTACGGCCGACGAAGGAGATTCGTTCGGTGGCGAGGGGAGTTGCCCCTCGGCTTACGGCCGACGAAGGAGATCCGCTTGGTGGCGAGGTGAGTTGCCCCTCGGCTTACGACCGGCGAAGGAGATCCGCTCGTTGGCGAGGGGAGTTGCCCCTCGGCTTACGACCGGCGAAGGAGATCCGCTCGGTGGCGAGGGGAGTTGTCCCTCGGCTTACGGCCGGCGAAGGAGATCCGCTCGGTGGCGAGGGAGTTGCCCCTCGGCTTACGGCCGGCGAAGGAGTGATCGGCCTGCTGGGGGGTTGCCCCCAGCCCTTTGACCGATCTGTTCGTTCGGTTGCGAACGGAGTTGCCCCTCGACTTATGGCCGACGTAGAAGTGATCGGCCTGCTGGGGGGTTGCCCCCAGCCCTTTGACCGATCCGTTCGTTCGGTTGCGAAGGGAGTTGCCCCTCGACTTATGGCCGACGAAGAGGGTGAAGACCTTGTGAAGCCTTTCGAAGATTCCATGGTGGCGCTCTGCCATTGCTTCGTCCAGATCGGTGGATGCGGGAGCAGTTCGGCCAGATCGGCTCGGCCACGGTCAGAGTAGCTACTTGGACGTTCTCACCTGGACGACTGTGCTTCGGCCTGGCTTGCGAAAAGGGCTCGGTATGGCGGGCAGCTCTACCAAGGTAAGGATGACTTTGTGAGCTCGACAAGGTGGCTCGGAAGCTCGGCACGGAGGCTCGGAAGCTCGGAAGCTCGGCATTGGGGCTCGGATCTGTCCCCCGCGGGACATGGTGAGCGTTGGTCGAGGCGCTGCGACTCCGATTGACCCAAGGCGAGCTTCAGTGAGGCTGGATGACTTGGATTTGCTGGCTCGATAAGCTCTGCTGATCGACGAGCTTGGTAGGATCAAGGGGCAGGCCTCGTTCGGTGCCGGGTTGACCACTCAGAGTTTTGAAGAGGCTTCGAACGTTGCTGGTTGTCGAACTCCGGCGTGGCCCCTGGATCGAGCTTCGACAGGGCTCCGAAGTCTGGGTCGAGCTTCAATTGTTGAACTCTGTTGGTTGATCGCTGGAGACCTGGATCGACCATCGAGGAGAGTTGGAGCTTGCCTCCAGGGCCACGTCAGGGGTCAAGCCTTGAAAGAGCACCCAGCTCTACCTAGGCTCGGATGACTGGCTGCATCCCGAGTTCGGCAAGACAGGGTCACCAAGCTCCGATACGCTTGGCACATGGCACGGTTGGCGGCGTGGCTTGGAGTCCTTGGGCTCGGTGTCCCCTCAATCTCGGTACACCCTGGCTCTGAAGTGGGAGTATGGCAATTTGGCAGAGGCGGAGGCGCGGACACACTTTGTTCATCTCCATCACCGGCGCTCGTTTGTCTTCATCCTTGGCCCTTTCTCAGTTATAGTTGGTGGACGGCCGAGGGGGCTTGTACGCTCGGACTAATCTGAAGGCCCGAAGATTGGAGCCCAACTCGCTCAGTGAGGAGGAATTGGCTATGGGCTTCAACACAAGAATTCTATGGCAAGCTGTGCAAAAGAAAACGGGAGGGCCATATTTGTTCGAACCCAAGCTTGGACTGCCCCCAAACACGGATGGTACCCAGTTCTTGCTTGAAGATGGGCGGCTTGACATGCTCCGTAGCTCGGCAATGTTGGCAGAGGGCCATGCTAACGCTCTGAAAGTGCGAGCTGCTCGGCATGGTGTAGGCTCGGCAAAGGCATCATGCCGCCCGCGTAGGCGACCATGTTCGCAGTGATCTCCGTCGTGGGCAGCCTTGTAGTCTCGGCAAGGTCGACCACCCCACGCTCGGCAATATCAGCTCTCCATCATGCCCCTCAAGCTCAGAATGGTGGGTCGCTCAGCCCTGAGCTTGGACATGTGCCCAAAACCTGTGGCAAATCCTCTAAAGAGAGGGATTAACGGGGTTACTTGATTGACTGTATGAATTGAAACATCCGCGAATTTTAATGAGTTAAAGGAGGAAAACTCATCTGATCAAAAAAGCTTGTTGGCCTTGGGGCGTCGCACGATGACAGCGAAGGCATAAAATATCGCGCTCTTTTCAAACACGGGCTTCACAAACGCATTGATCCCCCTCATCGCCACCGGACTCTATGAGAATGCCGCCGAGATTGTTGAATGCTTGGACGGGACTTGGGTTCGAGCGCTCAGATGCTTGGCCTGCGGGGCGTTTAGTTTGTTGGAGAAACATGGGCAGCCCTGATAACTCGTTTAGCAGGAGCTTGGAAGCTTTTGGCAAGAGGAGCACCGAGATCGATTTGGTTGGCAGGAGGATCCACTTGCTGGAGTGGCCATGGCAGCTCGGATATCTCGAGTTCTGCGTCTGGCGGAGAGTGTTCGGAGATGGGGGCTCGGCAATGATGCTCGGTGGGGGCGAATGGAGGCTCGTCTCGGACGCTCGGATGCTTGCCCAAACTTTACAGCAAATCACCTAAAGAGATGGATTACCTGGGTTATCTGATGGCAATAGTCACGCCTCCAATGCTGCATCAATCAAGCAACAAACACCGAGGGAACAGCCGGGGGAGGCGATGGCGAAGGGCAATGGAGCGTTGGCTGCCGGGTGGCGATGTTGGTTGCCGTGTGGACCGACGCCTACCTCCAGGCGCCTCTGCCTCATGCGATCACGCGAGCGGCCTCCTCGTCTCCATCTTCCTCATTTGCTCTTGCGGTCGTCTTCGCTGCTCTTGACCAAAGACTTACGGCCTCCAGTCTTTATCTTCTTCACCTTGGTAGCAACTGGAGTGTTGATGGGCGTATTCATGGGGGACGGATGTGCTCGTGGCGGCAAAGGAGGTGATCGAAACATGGCATTTCACTCCGATGTGGGCCATGAGTGATGCCGCAAACAAAGTCTGCAAGCCGAGGGTTGTTATCACTTGGTTGTTGGCGATGAGTTCGATAGCTTCATTTGTCAGTTTTGGAGGCTTCATGGGTACAGCATCTGGGATCCGTTGATCTCCCCTACCGCTCGATCGATGTTGGTGCACACAATTAGGGGAGCGCTAGCATCACCGGCGAGAACCCGCTTGGGGAGGTTCGGGTTCCGAATTGATGGCAGCGATGGGATCTCGCCACCGTTGCCGAGGGTGACAATGCTTTTGACAGCGAGGATCTCATCGGCAGCCATCGACGAGTTGGCCCATCGCTGCAGCCGAGATCATTGCCAAGTGGATCTCGTCAGATCTGCTCAGACTCGGATATGGCGAATGGAGTCTCGGCTCGGACGCTCGGACGAATGGAGGCTTCTATCTCCGCCCATCGAAATGTGGGAGATCTGATTTCGAGCGATTGGTATGGGGGAGCTCCGATGCCTGTCGATCGGACCTTGGTCGATCGCCGCTTGGAAGTCCCAAATCAGCGACCGGATGAAGTTTGGCAAGCTTGAATCATCAACCAGGGTTCGCCGGAATTCATCGTGTCAAGTTCTGCCCAATGGATGGAGCGACGAGGAGGCTCGGATCAGATGTCGTCGCCTCCGACTAGAGGAAGGTCGGAACGGTACGATCTCCAACGGGGCTTATCGTCGATCGCTGATGGGTCCGCGAGCTTGTCGAGCCTGGCATTTCTGTCGAAGAGGGCTGACGAGCTCAGTTGGTCATCGAACCTTGCATCTGGTCCGGTGAGCTGTGACTGAAGGTCGACGAGATCAGAGGTGTCGGACAGGCAAGCTCTAGGGGTCGTCGTGCCTTGCCATTGGGACAGCGAGCTTGACTTTGGCTCAAATGTCGATGGATTCGAGGTGGGATTGGCATGCTCAGCACACTCTGCCCAGCGCCGAGTGTCTAGTTTGGTGAGATGAGTTCGGAGGGAGGCCCGGACACCCGGTTAGGCTCGGATGCTTGGACGGCTCTTGATCCCGGAGGTCGGAGCTTAGCTCGCCCGGTATAGAGGCATTGGTATTGCTGATCAAGCTTGCGGATGAAGATTGCTGACATGACGTTGATCCCAACGAGCGGCGATGAGTGGAGGAACTGATCGAGCTTTGGGGCGAGGTTGCTGTGGACGAAGTTGAAGATGGACTCGGCGCGAGATCGCTGGTCGTTGGCCGTCGACATCAGCTGAGAGGTTAGTGCTCGGAATGGGGCGATGTTGTCGCCCAGGATCGACACAAGTTGCTGCTGATTTCTTTGAGGACGGCGATGATGATGGCACATAAAAATGGTGCTAGGGATTTGGGGAGAGAGCGGAGTTAATCCCAGGATTTTTAAGGTGATAGGGTCAAAATGTCGGACCCACGCTCAAGATTCAAGAATCAGAACGCCTGGGATTGGGAAGAGGTGCCTTTTGTCTCTACTTCTGAAATTGGTCTCTCCCCTTTTTGATTTAGTAGAACAAGTCGGTGTCAATGTGGTTCGTGACATGGGTGTTGACTCGTTCCCACAGACGGCGCCAGATGTTTCAGAGTGTTTTCTCACTACAGAATCGTTGACCGTGGACTGCCCGGTCAACGTGGTCAAGGGGCCGATTAGGGTCCCTTGGGTGCGCCGAACGCGTGTCGACGCGACGCAAATCGGAGATGTAGTTGACGCAGAGCACGTCAGCTGGGCCGGGTCTGGATCCTCGGCCTCAGGGGGCTGAGGGGAAGCCTCGGCCCGGTGTGAGGTGCTCAGCCTCGGACGGTCGGGCGACGAGGGGAAACCTCGGCACCTTGGCTTGACGCGCGACCGACGCGTAGCTGAGGGGAAGCCTCGGCTCGGATGGGTGCGCTCGGCCTCGGCCGATCGGACGACGAGGGGTAGCCTTGGTCGTCTCGCTTGATGCGCGGCCGGTGTGGAGCTGATGGGAAGTCTCGGCTCGGATGGATGCGCTCGGCCTCGGTCGGACGGACGACGAGGGGTAGCCTCGGTCGTCTCGCTTGATGCGCGGCCGGCGTGGAGCCTAGGGGAAGACTCGGCAGAGCGACTATCTTCTGGTGATGGAGACGAACGGGCTCGGGGACGAGGGCGCTCGGCTCCGGCTGTGATGACGCTGAGGGGTAGCCTCGGCGCCGCGGGATCTCCTGGACCTGAATGGACGAAAGAGCTCGTCAGGGGGGTCGGACCTTGGTTCCGACAGAATCCCCTCCGATGCCAAAGTCAGATCTTGTCTGAGGGATGCTCGGTGGGATCGGGCTCGGTTCACGGAGAGACCGAGCCCCCATCCTCGAGCCGAGCTATGGAGGAGAAATATGTAAAGGCGGAAGAAGGTGTAAGATAGAGTTGGTGATACCTCCGTTGTAGATCGTGAAGATCCGGCCTCTTCAGATGACGCCCGCCCCCTCCTCATATAGACGAATCATGCTCATAACGTGCCATGATGTGACATCATGGCCGCCATTCATGGGGTCGTGCAAATGGGGAAGTGTTGACCCCCTCTAATTGTGCCCACTTGATGACGCCATGAAGGTGGAGTCATGGCCATGAGTGATTGCCATAATTGGCGGGCCATGAAGGCGGGGGAGTGATGGCCATTAAGTCTGGCCATGAAGTCGAGCCTTGATGGCTAGATGGCCATTTAAGTCGGACCATCATTGGCAAGTTATGGCCATGAAGATGGTTGCCATGTCTTACGAGCCATGATGGCTAAGATGATGGCCGTTAAGTTGGGCCATCATTTCATCCACTATGAAAGTGGGTAATCTTTTTGGGCCTTCGTATTGGGGGGAGAAGTGTGGCCCGCCCGTAGGATCCTTGGGCCGGGGCCCCAAGGCCGTAGTAGACCCGGCCCGTTCAGGCCCGGTCAAAATAGCCCGATCACTAGTGATGTGAGTCATATTTGGAGAGCACGATATGCAACGTGAAGTCCACCTTGGACCGCAAAGTGCGACCCCAGGCCAAGTCCAGAATAAAAAAGCAGGAATATACTCAGGATCCATTAAATAAGAAACAGAAAATAGAAATCCTCCAAGATAGGGCCGAAAGAATGAGCCAGTACTACCGCACACTCTCTAATAGGAGTTACCCCAAAACATGTCAGTCAAGTGTGGTGTCAGGATACTGTAACTATTGTTCTGTTTCATGTCATAAAAAATTACGTAATTAAGTCTCTATGCAGCAAGTCTATGCATGCCAATTCATGTTCTTTAGATCAAGTGCTGTTGTCAAGTCACACGTTGGTCTGTTTTTATGTGCAAAGCCCCAATTACGTAATTTAATTTAATGATATATACATTTCAACAGTTTCAATGGTATGCATGCATGTCAAGCAATGCAGATTTCATTTACGATGATGTCATAACATATACTAAGCCATACGTTCACTATTCATGAGTTTCAGTCAAGTACAAACAAGTAACTGTAAATCTGTATTCATATCACTTAAATTTGAAAATGTATTTAAAAACGATATTTAATTATTTTGCAAAAAGAAAGGGAACAACGTAAGTCATACTTTCCACTATGAAGCGACATGCTGTCAGGTTTTAACATATAATTTGAATCGATTTGAAATTAATCGAAATCTAAATTTATTTATGCATGGAATAAAATTTATGCGAATATGGAATCAGATTCACAATCGATACCTAAGATACTTTTACAGTCTACATCTCAGATAAGGTTGCTATGATTTATAAATAACAACTTGATAAACCACACATTAAATCACTAAAAGCCCATGACCAAACAGTGACATCAAACTCACAAAAGACCACTGGCAAGCCCGCATGAAAAGCTCATAAAGCCCACAGAAAAGTCCGCAAGACAACCCCTAAATAAAAATAGAAACAATGCAGTTAACATTACAAGTCCATCACAGCCCATCACAGCCCACGTGTACAACCAACATGGAAGAAGCCTACGTGTACAACCAACATGGAAGAAGCCCACGTGTACAACCAAGGGAAAGGCACAAGACAGCCGCAAGGGGGAAACCCACATGGAGGCAGACAACAGAAACTCGCAAGAAAACCCAATGAATAGGAAACACCGGAAAGAAAAAACCGACAAGACGTCGACGAGATGCCACCGGCGTTTAGAGCAAACCCAAAACAGCCCCACAGCAAACCGAGACCCCGCAGCTAACAAGGAAAGACAACCGAAACCCCAAAACAACCGACACCACAAGTTTATATGATTTCAGAAAAATTAAAGCAAGAAAATAAATCATAAACCGAAAACTTATGTATAGGAATAATCTACCTCCACCGTTGATCAAAACATCAAGAGTTTCAAGCCCAAAATTTGAAAGAAATGAGATCTGAAATTTTGAGGAAGAAAAGGTTGGAATTTTGCTTGATTAAAACCATAGATATTATAGGATTTATATAGAGGAGATGGGAGGGGAATCATACGCAGATTAGGAAATATGTGAGAGGATCGACAAGGAAGTTCGAGTCGAGGTGGGATTCGTTGCCTTGAGATCAGGTCGGTTAGGGTTTTCGGTTTACCGAAGAAGAGAGCGACGGCTCTGATACCGAGAGAGAGAGAGAGAGAGAGAGAGAGAGAGAGAGAGAGAGAGAGAGAGAGAGAGAGAGAGAGAGAGATGCCGATGCAAAATTGAGGAGGGGCGGCGGGCTTCTATAAAGGAAAAAAAGAAAGAGATGAGAGGATTTAAGGGGCGACTGGAGACATTGAGAAGGGCGGGGGCTTCTATAAAGGAAAAAAAGAAAGAGATGAGAGGATTTAAGGGGCGACTGGATACTTGCAGCTGATGGGGGAAATGGAGAGAGAGTATGGTTTAGTTGTGAGTATTGGGTGAGAATCAGTTGAGCCATGAGCTATTAATGGCTCAACTATTGAGCTGGAAAATGAAAGGGAAAAAGGAATGAAAAGGGAGAATGGAACAGCGGATTTGGGCCATGCGGTTTTGTGCTTGATTAAGTGGTTGGTTGAAATAAAATAGAATCAGTTGGCCATGAGCTATAAGCTGGAAAATGAAAGAGAGAAAGGAATGGAAAAAAGGGAGAAATGAATAGAGGATTTGGGCCATGCGGTTTTGGGCTAGACAAAAGAAAATAAAAGAAAAAAATTAAAGGAAAAAAGGAAAAGAAAAGAGGAGAAACAAAGCAAAAGGAAAATAGAAAAGAAGTAAAATAAATAATTAGGTTAATAAAAATATAGGGAAAAATCCAAAAATCCCCTAAAACCTACTTGGGAAAAATACGGGCCATTACAGAGCAGAGGCAGAGCAAAAGCAAGACATCCCTCCAGTGGTGCAACAGATTTTGTGTCGATTTGAGGGGGTGTTCCAGACACATCCTGGGCTCCCACCACCCCAGGACCACGAGCATGCCATAGTTTTGTGAGAGGAAGTCTCGCCTATCAGCGTGAGACCATACCGTTATCACAGATGCAGAAGGGGGATATCAAGAAGATGGTGACAAAGATGATCTAGGCGGGACTAATAAGCCTAGTGTGAGCCCTTTCTCAAGCCCAGTCCTGTTGATGAACAAGAATGAGAGTTTGCGGTTTTCTGTCGATTACATGGGATTGTACAAGGAGATGATGCTAGAAAATTTTTCAATCATTGTGCTCGATGAGCATGTGGATGAGCTTCACGAAGCAGCAATATTTTCCAAGATTGACCTGAAGTTCGGGTATCACCAGATCCGGATGAGAGCTGAGGACGTGGCCAAGACTGCATTTAGGATGCACGGGTCATTACGAGTTTCTGGTCATGTCCTTTCGCTTGACCAATGCTTCTGTCGCTTTTCAGGCCATGATGAACAAGGTGTTCCGCCCATATTTGAGGAGGTTTCGATAACATTTTGGTGTACATCTGATCCATGGACACATATAGAGCACTTAGAGATCGTGCTGCATGATCTGCAGGACCATCGGCTTTATGCCAATAAGAAGTGCATGTTTGGCTAGTTGAGGGTGTATTATCTGGGCACGTGGTGTCGACGGAGGGGAGATAACAGCAGATAAATCGAAGATTACAGCTATGCTTGATTGGCCCTGACATACCACTCTGTGAGGGTTAAGAGGTTTCTTAGGACTGGCGGGCAACTATAGAAAGTTCGTCAAGGGGGTATGCACCATCGCTTGGCCATTAGCAGAGCGTCTTAAGAAAACAACTTTCAGTAGGGTGAGGAGGCCATTCGAGACTTTTCAAGCCCTCAAGAGGGCCATGTTGAGTGTACCTGTGTTAGCCCTTTCCGATTCCAGCCGGCCTTTTGTGGTGCAGACATACACTTCTAGTTATGGGCTGAGTGAAGTGTTAATGCAAAATCAGAGGCCGATAACTTACTTTAGCCATGTGCTGACAGCGAGAGCTCGGCTTAAGTCTGTCTATGAGCGCGAGTTGATGGCTATTGTGCTGGCAATACAGAAGTGGAGATCCTATTTACTTGGTCGTCGCTTCATAGTCTGTTTAGATTAGAGAAGCCTCAAGTACCTATTGGAGCAACAGGTGGTGAGTGACTAAGGAGCACCCGAGGTGGTTGCCCAAGCTACTGAATATGATTTTGAGATCCAGTACATGCCGGGTCTGGAGAATAAGGTGGCAGATCCATATCATGGCGAGGAGTGAATTCACAATTGGTCGCCTTATCAATAACGATGATTTTGTATTGGGAGCCCTTGATGCGTGAGACGGAGGGGGATAAGGGTCTGGCAAACATTCGGTCCACACTACTACGGGGCTCGGCGGAACATCCAGGATATTCATTCAAAGTGCATCATCTCTTGTACAAGGGGCGACTGGTCTTGTTTAGGACATCTACACATATCTCAAGCATATTGCAGGAGTTTCACGGGAGTGCAGTTGGAGACCACTCCGAAGTCCTTAAAACCTACCAGCGCCCATCAAGAGAATTAATTTATGAGTAGATGAGGAAGAACGTCGTGGAGATGGTGGCAAAATGTGATGTCAGCGTCACAAATATATGACAACAGTTCCTAGGGATTTGATACAGCCCTTGTCCTGCCTGATTGGGTCTGAGAGGAGGCGACGATGGACTTTATTGATGGACTGCCGGGGTCTGAGGGGTATTCTGTCATCCTGTTGGTGGTGGATCAACTCAACAAGTATGCACACTTCATGGCGCTCTGACATCCTTACACCGTAGTGACAGTGGTAGCGGTATTTATCAAGGAGGTGGTGAGTCTGCATAGGGTCCCAGAGTTTACCATGTCTGATCGGAATCAGGTTTTTCTTAGCCATTTCTAGATGGAATTGTTCAGGATGTAATGTACACTGTTGAAGAGGAGCACATCCTATCATTCCAGACAGATGGCCAGACGAAGGTCGTCAACATGAGCATTAAGACATATTTGTTGCTTTGAAGGCCCATGCTAATGGACATATGCGAGAGGTGCAGTTCGCGGTGGGTGTCAGTGTATATTTGAAGTTGCGACCTTATCCTCAACGATCATTGGTCCACATGAAGAACGAGAAATTGTCACCCCGCTACTTTGGTCCTTATGAGATTGATGCTAAGATTGGTCAAGTGGCAAATAGACTGAAGTTACCGCCAGGGTCAATCATCCATCTAGTTTTCTTGTCACGCAGGTTCGATAAGCTATTGAGGACCACACCCTTTCCCATTCACTACTACAGACTCTAACGGAGGATATGAGATAATCTTGGAACTGGTAGAGCTGAAGGGGGGTTGCCAGGGAAGTGCATGGGCATGAGAGGTGTTGATCAGTGGAAGAGCCTTCCAGACCATGAGACCACTTGGGAGTCTTTTAGAGTTATTGCACAACAGTTTCCATATTTCCACCTTGAGATAAGGTGGTTCTTTTAGAGGGAGTAATGATGAGATCATAACATGTCAGAGAAGGCGGCGCATAGTAGATCAGGGAGTGGCTAACCCATGGGCGTTTTTGTGAAGTTTTGGCGGTTTTGTGAATTGTAAGATTTTGGGGGTCTTTTTTGTAAATATGGACAGATCTGTCCATATATATGTTTGGAGGTTGGAGCTAATGTTTTTCATGTTGTTTGGAGGTTGGAGCTAATGTTTTTCATGTTGAAATTGAGAAGATAAACCCTTGAAGTAGAGTCGAACCCTAGATAGAGATTTAAACATTGCCTCTTAGATTAAAGGCTAGGATAGACGAGAAATCAATTGTATCGTGTGTTTTCTCTCATTTATAAAAATCCAAAACCCTAGTTTTTCCTATCATCCTCCTTGTCGTTCTTTTCTTGTAGGAGGTTGGGTCGAATATTCTACCTGCAGTTCTAAAGATGAGATGGAATATATGCTACGGGGTTTTCCATTTTTAAGAAGAGGACATCATCAACGAAAACTCAGCATCAGAGATTAATGGATGATGCTCTTTCTTATCAATCCATTGGCGATGATGAGGTAGCTCATCATTCACGAGAAAGAATGTAATTCATTGAATAGAGCATAATACTTGCCTTTGCCACAATGATTGGGAGATCCCATTAGCCTAGCAATAGCTTAAGCAATACGCCTCAGATCAAATAAAAGATACCATGCAAAAAATGACTTTAAGCATGCTTTCCAATCTGAATGTTCTTCGAGTTTCACACCTTTTAATATTTGGCAATGTCCAATCGGGATCCTTCACATTATTTGATTGCATTGGGTTGGGTGTGTTTTGGGGAGGTGAGGAGTAATATTGGTGGTGTGGATCCACATATGAAGTCTATGGGAGAGAAATATAAAAAGTAACATGTGGATGAACTAAAGACTATCATGTATGCAACATTTGTGGTTGTGATGGCAGTGTAAAAGAATAATGTCAGAGGTTGAAGTGGTTACCATTGAGGATTTTTAAGTGAGGATATGTCGGGCGAAGGAGATTGGCTTGAGGTGAAGGCAGTGTAGTCAAGGTGCAAGGTGCAAGGCGCAAGGCAAGGCTCACAGGGCCTTTGGAGCCTGAGGTGCAAGGCGCAAATAAGGCGCTGGCCTTTTTGAAAAGGCGCATGGTGAATAAAAATGAATATATAACCCCGAAAAGGTAATGATATTTCGGAAATAAATTTTGCACAGGAACTAGAATTAACCATGATTAAAAACTCAAAATATAAAATATCATATATCATAATCAAGTGACCAAGTCGAAAATCAATAATCCATAGTTTGATATCTATAACCGATATCCAAAAGACAAACAATAATATACTAACCTGTCTATCGTCCACGGTCCATCTAATAATAAAGAAAGATCAATCATATGCATCATGAAAGTGATCTCAGATAAAATTTCAAGAAGGTGATCATATAGACAATGGGGGAGGGACAGTCTAATGATCTCAGATAAAATTTCATCATCGATCGTTTTCGGGACTTAACCATTTATTAATGTTTTTATATGATACTTCAGACAATATGTATGATCCCACAAGTAGAAAACTTGATCCTTCATGCAGTAGCCCGGTACATGATCCAACAGGCAGTAAACTTTATACGCGTCCAACAGCCTTTATGGGCAAACCCTTATCTTCAATCATCTGGTATTCTCTAAGCCAACTCCGATACGTGGGGTAAACCCGCAAGGTCTCTGTACTAACCCATGGGCTACCACCAAGCATTGTTAATCGCCACAATATCGCCTAATTATTATTTACAGCCAATACCAACATCAAAAATCCCTAAACATGGCCACATCAGGGGATAAACCCCATTAATCAGTCCAGACCAGGGCACAATGCCCAGTTTCAACCATGGTCAGCCAAGGAAAGACACTGCGAAGCTCAAGGAAGGGTCACATGTTGCGGCATGAGAGAAGGAAAGTCGGACAGTCCCGGCGATGGGAGAAAAATACCAAAACAGCCCGTAGGCAAGGGGAAAGGGTTTTATGGGTCAGGCCAAGAGGGAAAGTCCCTCGGATAATCATTTTGATGGCCAATGGGCTACAACGAGGGTTGCCGCCATGCCCAGAGCTCAGAATCATCATTGCAAGAACACGAGAAATGTAATCTACAAATTTAAAAAATCCAAAATTAGAGAATCAAAGTGATTTTATCCCAAATTGCGAACTGTCAGAAATCAGAACAGAAATCCCAACTCCAGAATAGATCTCAACTCAAAATCAGAAGAAAACCCAAATTTTTCCTTGTAAAAAAATATATTTTGTTTCATAAAACCGAAACCCCATGGGCTTAATCGAGCTTAAATAGAGGGTAGAGAAGACCTAAGGGAACTGTGGCTTCGCCATGAAGGTGATCGGCTTCGATTCGAGGCGAAATCGTATTGGAAGCCCTAGGGTTTAGTGCACGCGGTGGAGGCACAAGGCCGTGCCACATGTGGCGTGAGGTGGAGAGGGGAGAGGAGGGCAGGTTGTGTTCCTTTTCGTCGAAGGAACGAGGACAGAGGAAGCGAACAAGAGAGTTGGCGCTTGAAATTTTGTCGTCACTTCGATCGAGTGAGAGAGGCAGAGCGAACGAGAGAGAGAGAGAGTGGCACACTTGCGGTAGGGGTTAGTGGGGGAAGTGGGCTGCGGGCAAAATAAGAGGGCCTCGGGTTTGGGCCGGGCAAGGAGGAAAAAGAAAGGAAAAAAAATGAGGGAAAGAGAGAACGGGCATTCACAGCCTTGATGGGAATAAGGCGTGTGCCTGGGCATAAGGCGCGCTTTGGGTTGCTTCGCCTTGGGTCCAAGGCGCGCACCTTGGGTCACCTAGGTCCAGTGTTCTAAATATCGGATATCGGTCGCGTATCGGCCTAGGAAATTTGATATCGGATTGCGGATATCGGGGATATATCGGGGATATTGACTAAATATCGGAGTGTCATATCGGATGCGTAAAAATGATGTCATATGCAAACATAAATGTATCTAATAAGATATAAACCATACTAACTCAAATATAAGTATGTTTTGGTTATACTTCTCTCGTTAAACATGAATATCGGAGATATTGACCAAATATCAGTATCAAAGTGCCATTCATATTAACATTACTCAATAAACAATTAATTAATATTACCCAATAAACTAACTACTTTATTAACATTACTCAATAAATTAACAAGTAACAACTAACATGCTTCCCTAATTGAGCTCCTAATATAATTTGATTAAAGTATTTCTCCCCAAAAGTATTGCTTCCCTACTCAATATATGATTACTCACACACTCTCTAGTCTCTACTAACTACTAAGGTTATGCTTTTATAGTATCGGGTTCATGTAGTTCATGTGCATCTCATTATACTTTGTTATGATTCTCTATATTAAGTCTCCAAACTTGCATATAAACATTTGTATTCAGCCACCCATAAACATCAAAGAGAGAATTTTTTTCTCTCCTATTAATCTCTGCAGTAGATATGGTACAAAAATTATACAAGTTTCTCCATGGCATCACAACTCTTAAGGGTGCAGATCCAATCCCAGATCATACCACATGCACTTTTGATAGTGAGCAGCTCACCTTTCTAATTCGACCAATATGATTAATGACCCGATGAGAAAGTTAAAAAGAATAGTTCTAAATGAAAACGTACGGCAATAATGACGCCTGTGGGACAAACAGCGATCCTTTTCAAGAATTGAGGTGTTTCTCAGTATGATCACCTCAAAAGGGAGACAACCACGAAATCAAGCTTCCAGCAAAAAATCACCTCAAAAGACAGTGATCACCTGAGGGATGAGAGAAGAAGACAACCCCGAAAATCGATCAGCTTCAACCTTCGATCAATCAAATAAAAACAGAAAAATGAAAGAAAAAACAGAAGAAGAAGCAGGCTGGAAAAAGAACAGAAAACGAAAAAAACAGAAAAAAACGAAAAAAAATCGGAAAAAACGAAAAAAATCGGGGAAAAACGAGAAAAAAATTCAGAAAAAAAGAAAAAACAGAAGAAGAAGGCTGGAAAAGGAACAGAAAAACAAAAAAATCGGAAAAAAATCGAAAAAAAAATCGAAAAAAAAACGAAAAAAATACCTGTTCGCGCGTGCCCAGCATCGATCAGCTCCACCTGCGAGAGTCACGCCTCCGTTGGGTTCGAATGGATGAGGAAAGTCGACGACGGCACACCTCCGATGGGTTCGAATGGAGGAAAGTCGATGACGACTTCTTTTTTTGGGTGCGTGACGACGGCGTCTTTTTTTGGGTCGAAGAGGAAGAGCGCTGCAGTTTAGGGTTTTTCGATGCAATTTGTCTATCGTAGCATCCACTGGGTTTTAGAGGAATCGGGTAACGGGTCAACTTTACTCCTTGTTTAACGGGTCGGTTCTTAAAAAAAAAATTTGGCCGATATCGGCCGATATTTCCAACTGAAATATCGGCCGATATCTCGGCCGAGATTTCGGATAGCGGCCGATATGGCCCCAAATATCGGAAAACGCTATGAAGGTGCCTATATCGTATCGGCCATGTAAATTTTCCGGTATAGCGGCCGCAATATCGGATTGCGGACCGATATTTAGAACACTGCCTAGGTCGCCTCACAAATGTGTGGAGTCTTGGCCTTGGGCGAGGCCCTCTAGGTGCGCCTCGCGCCTAGGTGCGCCTCAGACGCGCGCCTTGATGCGCCTTAACTACACTTGATGAAGGATTAAAATGTGTTAATTGGATAGGTGGATATGGACAAGAAAATTGTGGATGGGGATGGCCAAGGATCTGGTTGGTTAGGAGTGGAGATGAAACCAAAGCTGAGGTTGTAACTTCGGTTGCTTGCTATGAATTGAGTGAAAAATTACGCGAGATCAATGTTGGCGATGCTGATATGATGCTTATTTCTATGAGAATTTGATGGACACAAGTAAAGGAGACTTGGGGGATGAAAAATTTGCGGGTTATAGTGACATCTTGTTTTCTTCTTTTTCTTTTGTGAAGGCACACAATTAAATGTGTGCTGTTGAGCTTGTGCTCTGATGTCATGTGATGATTGGACTGTTGAGGAATTTAAAATGAATTGGAATTCTAAATAAAGAGAATTTTTATTTGAAAAGAAACAAACAATTAACTTTCACTATAACTCAAATGCTATAGACTATGTGGTCCAGACTAATTTTATTTGAACAAATCTTCTAAAACATATCTGAATTCTAAACTAACTAAATCATAATCCATAACATCCAAATCAAATCAATCAAAAAACTAATTTACTGAATCTAACCAATTGAAAATTTTCAAATAAATGAAACAACTAATTTAACTAAAATTTGAATGTTCCTCCTCAAATTCTCTTTGGTGGGCTATTGGGTCGAATAGCCCATTTGTGATTTTTTAAAAAATATGAGATGGAATATATACTACGTCATACACACTAACTAGTACGTCGCCCAATATTGCATCAAAGTATGATAGAAATTTTGTGATTCCATCAATTATTGATTTTTAATTTTGTCTAGAAGAAATTTAAGAGGCGGCTGATAGAATCGATCTGAATTAATCGATATTGTTGATATTTATGGCACTAATAGAGTAAACTTCTGGTTGATGCTACAAAATTTCAAACCGTACATACAAGTTGACGATAGAGCTTGTTATCAAACCTTGGCTATAGCCTTGTGTTCCAATAGTTGCCTCATTTTTGATGGGAAACATAAGATGAAGCTTCTATGTATGTCTAATATATTAAAATAAGAAGTCAATTTATGCTGCCTCAGCCTCTTTGTACTGGTATGTTATGCTATTTGGCTTACGTTGTAGTCTGACATGTTACTTGGTTATTGCATCTGACTTAATTAATAATTATGGTAATTGAATTGTGATCGAATGTTAGTTGATAAAACATTTGGTTTTCTTTATTGGAACGTCTGGAAACTGATTAACAATATATTATAGTCATATCTTGACATCTGACCATACATATTCAAAAGTTTTCCTTTGAGCATCTTTATCTATGCACTGTTGCATTTATATACATGATTAAAAAGTCAATTTATGCATCATTAGCTTCTTTGTACTTGTATATTATGCTATTTGGCTTTTGTTGTAGTCTGACATGTTCTTGGTTATTGCGTCTGATTTATCGATAATTATGGTAATTGAATTGTAAGAAGTCAATTTTTTTCAGCCTCAGCTTCTCTGCAGTTGTATATTATACTATTTGGCTTATGTGGCAATTTGACATGTTCTTATACATGACTTAATCGATAATTATGGTAATTGAATTGTGATTGAATCTTAGTTAATAAATCATCCGATTTTCTCTATTCGAATGTTTGGGAACTGATTAACAATATTTTCTAGTAATAGCATACATCTGAGTATACTTTTCAAAAAATTTCCATTAAGCAGTTTTATTATATCTATGCAAGCTTGCACTAATAAACAAATGATTACCAGATCTGCGAGTCTCTGACTTCAGGCCCATTTCATGCTGTGGACATAACAAGGGAGGTACACACTTTCATCAGAAGTATGATACATGAGCCTATTGCTCTTTATTTTTCCTCGTAACTCCTTTTCCTAAAGAGTTCTGGGTATGAACTACTGTTGGCTTGTAGGCAATAAGAGAAGGGGCTGATGCTGTTATAGCTGTTGGAGGTGATGGTACACTTCATGAGGTGAGACTATGCTCATAGACCTGACATACCTTCATGAGATACCTTCACATACTAAACATCGCACCATTTTTGGAATTGAAATTGTGTGGTTCCTGTTTGAAATATATCATACTTCAGTCTATGAATTCAAAGTTTCAAACCTATTCAATGGAATTATATGGTGAAGTATCCAGGCTGGGATCAACACTTTGGCATGTCATTTTTATTACTGATGTCGGTGTATATATATGTGCGTGTGCGCGCATTTTTTTTTTTTTTGGGGGGGGTAGTATTCCGGTGCGAAATGTTTGCACCAAACTGTGGTGAGAAAACTTTATCTTTTTTTTTGATTTTTTTTTCAAAACTTTTTTTCAGCCTTCAATCAATAGGATTATACACCAGTAACACCACAAAAAATGATTAAAAAATAATGAGATTTGACACTCGATCAAGCCATTACAAATTCAATGGTTTAGAACAATAAATATACGTGTACATTTTTTCAATACCTTGATCGTGGGGCAAATCATATTATTTTTCAACCATGTTTTGTGTGGTATATAACTCTATGGATCGAAGAGTGCAAAAAAATTATTTGAAATTTTTTTCCAAAAAAAATTAAAAATGTTTTCGCACCACAGATGTGGTGTGAAATGGTTGCATGCGAAAATTTTCTTATATATAGAGTAGTATTCCGTTGCGAAATGTTTGCACCAAACATTGGTTTGAACTTTTTTATCATTTTTTTGAAAAAAATTTCATAATTTTTTTGGTTTTCAATCCATAGGATTATACCACACATAAAAAAGGGTTAAAAATAATAAGATTTGACCATTGATCAAGTCATTACAAATTCAATGGTTAAATATATGTACATTTTTTGCAATACCATGATTGAGGGGAAAATCATATTATTTTTCAACCATTTTTGGTGTATAACCCTATGGATTGAAGATTGCAAAAAATTCAAAAAATTAAAAACGTTTTCGCACCACAGCTGCGGTACGAAACTGTCTGCGATGCTCTATTTATGGCTAAAAATTGAGAAGATGTCGCTTTCAAGTTTCGTCGAATTTACATGTGAATGAGCCGTCCCACGTTTGTTCCGTCAGTCGGCAAGAGAAAGAATAGTTGATTTCTCTTTTTTGATTTGTTGCTTTCTCTGCTTTGTTTGTTTTTCTTAGTCAAAGTGACGTCCAACATAATAAGAAGAAGCAGAAGTGTCTCTTTGTCCTTTTGATTTGTTTTTAAAACCAAAATGGTCCCGAAGGTTCCCCCATGTGTTAAATTCGCACCTTTTGGCACGTTCTCTTGTCGGCAAGAGAGAGATTTGGGTTTTGGTCCTCTTTAACACATGAAATTTTGTCCTTTACAATTTTGTCATTGTTCATTCTTTCTTCTTTTTTGTTTTTTATTTTGTTTCTTTCTGACTTATGTGTTGGCAGCACATGATTACAACTTTCCCATGCAGTAGGCCGTTGTCTTCTTTCAACACAACTTATAGCCCAACAAAATGATTAAACATTTTGTACTATATTACTTATGTACAACTTTTCCATTGATTTTTTTAGGTTTTTCTCACATGCAAAGGAAGTTCAAGGTACTTTGCTATTGTACATAATAATAATAATAATAATAATAATAATAATAATAATAATAATAATATTTATTTGCTAAGGTTGTTTTAATATCAAATAATAATAATAAAACCCAAATAATTTTGAAAAAATATATAATAATTAGAACTATAAATTTTCAACCTTTTTGTTCATAAATAAATAAATTTTCTTAAATGTTTCTTCAAAATAAATTTTCTTTTGTATTGTAGTATTCATTGGTGCACAATATGTATTTTTAAAGAAAATTTTGGGAAATATTCAAAAAATTTATAATAAATATTCTATTTTAAAAATAAGCCGTTCATTCATTAAAGTTAAAAATGTGAATTTTTTGAAGTAGATTCGCATGTTTGATTGAATTTGTTGAATTGGTTAAATCAGAATTTTCAGCAATCGTCACATGATCAATTTCATATGTAACCACTTCACAAACATGTCGAGTTTGTTAGGCATCATAGATCATCAGACTTAGCAATCTTCCCATTTTGATGATAACAAATCATGCATTAAGATTATAAACAAAAGTCGAGTGCGATCAACATGTAAAGTATAGAGTGATTATCATATGCTCGTAAAAGATTACAAGGCTCCCCATATCAACAAGCTTCCCTAGAACAAAACATTCTAATTTGAAAGTTATTTAATCACATCATTTGTCCTTTCTTTTTGTTTCTTTTGTCTTTTCATTTCTCCCATTTGTTGTCATCAAAAGTACAGTAGACAAATTTAATAACACAGAATATTCAGCATTAAAAACTGAAATACATGAACTGATACGATTATCACATATCGGAAGAGGCGCGTGATACGATTAGGGCTTTTTGTGGGGATCAAAGGTGGGATTTTTGTGGCTTTGGACTTCCTAATCTAGGGTTTAACGACGAAGAACTGATCTGAAATCATATAATAAATCCTAGAATAATAGATCTAAACTAGAGAACAACTAATTAGCAAAAGAATTAAACTAGGGTTCTAAGGAAAAGTAAATACCTCCGCAATTCTTCGATGAAAACCGTAGCTAGGGCCGGCCGGCCCCTTATTAGTGGAGGGGTTATCAACTGTCTAATTACTCTTTAACCCTCCACTTCTCTCGCGGAATTACAAGTTTGGGAACGGGTCCGTGGTGGACCCAAGTCGCCTCCTCCGATGATAGACCCGAACCGGAGCCCCCTCTATGCCCGCACGAGCCGGCCCCTCTATTGGCCGATCCGCATCATTACTCTCCCCAAAAGTGCCACCTTGTCCTCAAGGTGGAAGTCCGAAAATTGGTTGCAGATCACTGTAGCGGACTCCCATGTAGCATCGTGGTCTGGAAGGCCCCGCCAACGAATCCGCACCTCCTGGGTCCCGTTTGTGGCCTGCCGGATCCCCGTCAACTCCTGAGACTCCAGAAGCACCTCCATGTCATCTGTCAGAGTGGGTGGCATGGTTGGTGATAGTGTGTGATTCCCGATGGCCCTCCTCAACTGCGATACGTGAAACACCGGGTGAATGGTGGAAGTAGCCGGCAACTGTAGACGATAAGCCACCTTCCCGACCTGAGCTTTCACCTCGAAAGGTCCATAGTAGCGAGCTGCTAGCTTCTCATTGCTCCGTCGGGCCAAGGTTTTCTGTCTGTAAGGTCGGAGCTTCAGGTAGACCCGGTCTCCCACTGCAAACTGCTCATCTCTACGGTGTGCATCGGCCTTGGTCTTCATAATCTGCTGGGACCTCAACAGGTGTTTCTTCAACTCCTCAAGATATTTGTCCCTCTCAGTCAAATGCTCCTCTACCTGTGAAACCGGAGTGGCCCCTCGGCTGTAGTGGATCAACTGGGGCGGGTCCCGACCGTATAAGATCCGAAAGGGGGTGCTCTGTGCTGCCGAATGGTACGAGGTGTTGTACCAATATTCTGCCCATGCCAGCCAGCTGGCCCACTGCCTCGGCGCATCTGACGTAAAACATCTCAGGTAGGTTTCCACACTCCTATTCACCACTTCTGTCTGACCATCCGTCTGGGGGTGATAGGCAGTGCTCCTTCGCAGCTTGGTCCCCTGCACCTTGAATAACTCCTTCCAGAAATTACTAATGAATACCTTGTCGCGGTCCGACACTATGGAGGCGGGAATCCCGTGCAAGCGAACCACCTTCTTCATAAAAGCTGCTGCCACTGTAACTGCAGTGTAAGGGTGTCTGATGGGTATGAAATGGGCATATTTGCTGAGCCGATCGACCACCACTAGAATATAACTGTAACCCTCTGATCGCGGCAACCCCTCGATGAAATCCATGCTGATCTCCTCCCAGACCCTCTCTGGTAAGGCCAACGGCTGTAGGAGTCCTGCTGATGCCATTGCCATATACTTGTGACGTTGACACACGTCACTCTGCTATCCGTTGGGCAATGTCTTTATTCATCCCGGGCTAGTATAGCTCTCTCGACATCCTCCTGTAAGTCTGCTGTATCCCAGAGTGCCCGCCGATGGCACTGCCGTGGAACTCCTGAAAAAGCATCGGAATATGGGCGGAACCCCTGGGAATCACTAGCCTGCCGTGGTATAGGAGCATCTGTCCGTCCATGCTGTATCCCTGAAAGTCCGCAGAGCCCTGCTGCAGTGCCTCACGTATCCTCGCCAGGTCCTCATCAGCCTCAATCTCCCTGCTCAAAGGCTCCCAGTCAAGAAGGACCGGTGCTGAAATGGCCGCCACCTCTGCATGCTCCTCGCGACGTGATAAAGCGTCTGCCGCCTTGTTCTCCAGGCCTGGTCGATACTGTATCTCGAATGTGAAATGGACCAACATGGAGAGCCACTTCTGATGCTCCTCGGTAACCATGCGCTGCTCCAATAAATATTTCAAGCTCCGCTGGTCGGTCCTCATTATGAACTTCCTACCCAACAAGTAGGGCCGCCACTTCTGAATGGACAGGACAATCGCCATCAGCTCCCGCTCATATACTGACTTCAGCCTCGCTCGAGCTGACAGAGTTTGGCTGAAGAAAGCAATAGGCCTCTAGTCCTGCATCAACACTGCGCCCAACCCATATCCTGACGCGTCGGTGTCTATCACAAATGGTCTGCTGAAATCAGGAAGTGCTAAGACAGGCACCGTCGTCATTGCCTGCTTCAAGGCCTCGAAGGCCTTGGTCGCCTCCTCGCCCCAGTGGAAGCTGTCTTTCTTGAGTTGCTCGGTAAGTGGCCAAGCAATCGTACTGTACCACTGGACAAACTTCTTGTAATACACTGTCAAGCCCAAGGAACCCCGCAACCCCCGTAAAGTGGTAGGTACCGGCCAGTCTAACATAGCTGCAATCTTGGCCCTATCAGCTGCCACCCCCTCCGCAGACATCACGTGTCCCAAGTACTCCACCTGCAGCTGTCCAAATAAACACTTCTTCTTATTAGCAAATAGCTGCTGCTCCTGCAACTCATGTAGAAATGCTCGTAAGTGCCCCACATGCTCTTCTATGCTGCGGCTGTACACCAAGATGTCGTCAAAAAATACCAGCACAAACCTTCGTAGGTAAGGTCGGAACACTCTGTTCATCAGGGCCTGGAATGTCGCCGGGGCATTCGTCAGGCCGAAGGGCATGACCGGGAACTCATAGTGCCCCTCATGAGTCCTGAAAGCAGTCTTGGGCACGTCGGCCGCCCTCATCCGTATCTGATGGTACCCTGACTTCAGATCAATCTTGGAGAAGAAGGCTGCCCCGTGGAGTTCATCCAGCAACTCATCAATCACGGTGATGTGGAATTTATCTGCAACCGTCTCCTTATTCAGGGCCCTGTAATCTACGCAGAATCTCCAACTGCCATCCTTCTTTTTCACCAATAAAACTGGACTGGAGAAAGGGCTGGTACTTGGCTGTATCACACCTGCCTGTAGCATGTCCTCCACCAGCCTCTCTATCTCATCCTTCTGTACCTGTGGGTACCTGTAGGGCCGCACACTGATGGGAGACACGTCCTCCCGCAAGACGATGGCGTGCTCATGATCTCGGTGTGGTGGCAGTCCCTGTGGTTCTTGGAAAACATCCTCATACTGAGCCAGCAGCTGCTCAACCTTCAGTACCATCACCTGTGTCTGGTCCTCGCTCTGCACTGAAGCGGTCACAGCCTGTAGCTCCACCAAGAACCCTCCTCCCGCTGTGTGGATAGCCCGAGACATGGCCTTATACGACACCAAGGAACGTCAGAGGCTGGGGTCCCCATGCAATACCACCGTCCTCCCCCCATCCTGATACTCCATCCTCAGCATCTTCCAATTTGTCCTGGTCTCCCCGAGGGTCTGCAGCCACTTCATCCCCAGGATGACATCGGTACTCCTTAGCTCCAAGGGAAGAAAGTCTGTGACAATCTGCACTCCCTGAATGGCCACGATCACCCCGCGGCAGACGCCTGTGCTGTGTGTCCCCTGTCCCGTGCCCAGCATCACTCCATACCGTCCCGTGCCACTAATCTGCAGCCCCTGTACCCCCACCAACATGCTGGAAATGAAGTTGTGGGTGGCCCCACTGTCAACCAACACTATCACCTCCTGACTGCGCACCTGCCCCACCAATTTCATGGTATGGTTCGGTGTGAACCCTACCACGGAATTGAGGGACACCTCCGCCAAGTCTAAGTGCTGGTGCTCTAACTCCTCCTCATCCTCCCCTGCCTCTAGGATGACAACCTCGTCCTCTCCCTCCTCATCGCCAGCTATCAGTATCTGGAGAGTCCGATCAGCACATCGGTGTCCTGGGATGAACTTCTCATCACATCGAAAGCACAATCCCTTCACCCGCTTCTCCTGTATCTCAGCATCTGTCATCCTTCGCACCTGACCCCCCAGCTCGGGGCTCCTGCCTCCTGTCTCTGCTGCCCCCAGCAACAGCTGTAGCTCCCTGACCAGTCGTGGTCCCTGAAGAAGGTGCCGTCTTCTGCCCTGAAGCAGCTGCCTGACTCCTGAACGTAGTGCCTCCCCATGTCCCGCGGGCCCTCCGCTCAGTATCCTGATGGTCCTCCACCTTCCTCGCCAACGTCATCATCCCGCGCAGACCCACTGGCTCGAACTGCCTCAATCCTGATCTCACCGTAGGCTTCAGCCCCTTCATAAAACATCCCTCCAAAGACTCCTTAGATACTCCCCGAACTCGGTGGCAGAGCGACTCAAATTTCCTGATATAATCCCATACGCTCCCCTCTTGCTTCAGAGTGTAAAGTCTCTCGAACACCCCACCAGACTGTCCTGTGCCAAATCGCTCCATCAAGAGCGTCGTAAACTCCGCACACGTATGAAAAGGCTGCTGCTGATCAGTCCAACGAAACCAGCCTAAGGCCACCCCCTCCAAACAAACCCCTATCGGCCGAAGCCACTCCTCTCCTGGGACCGCTGACACCTCCAAGTACCTCTCCACCCGGTACAGCCAGTCATCTGGGTCTCCTCCCTCAAAGATGGGCACCTCCAGCTTCCTCAGACGTCTCTCTCCAGCGTATCCACCTCTCTCCTGCTGCTGGAATCCTCCCCTCTGCTGGTACCCCTATCGTCTGTCGGAAAAATAAGCCTCGGCTCGATCGCGGAATCCTCCCTCTGCTCCATGCCCTTGCCAGTCACCCTGTGGGTGTCCGAAATCTGCTTGGTGGCCTCCTGGTGGGTCCTGGTAAGCTCTCCAATCCCCCGTCACTCCCCCGAAAGGTGGGGGCTGGGCCGACGGGCCACCTGTGAACTGGTGGTGCCCTCCAAGCTGCTGAAATCCTCATCCGGGTCCCCCAAAACCTGAAAACCTGTAAATTGTGCTCCTCGGACCTCGGACGGGGCCCCTGGGGGCCCGGAAGTGCTCGGGAAGGGCTGTCGGGCATCCTGGAAGGTCGGCGGGGCCCCCCAGGGGTCCGCCGGACCTCGGAAGGCCCCCCTGGGGTCGACCGAACCCCCCAGGGCTTCGCCGGGGGCGGCCGGCGGCCCCCAGGCGAGCTCGCCTGGGTTCGCCGGAGGCGCAGGGAGGGGCGGCAGGTGCGGCCGTCCCTCCTGGGGGCCTGGCGGCCCTGATCTGCCCTTCTGGGGGTTCGCCGGGCCCCCCAGAGCCCCTTGGGGGTTCGGCGGCCACCCGGGAGGCTGCCGGGTGGCCGGAAACCCCCCTTCGATGACTTGCTCTCCTTGGCGCGGCGGCGCGTGGTCATTGTAAGTCCCCCACTCCTTGTCTCCTAGATCGACGCCTCCGTCTTCATCTCGTTCCGGTCCATCTTCAAAAAAAATCGTCTTTTTGCCCTTGTCCTTCGCCAAAGGTGGCTCCTTTTTACTTGGATCCGCCTTTGGAACGAGATGTGCGGTCAACGCCGCTATAGCCTCCGTCAATTCCGACAATTTTTCCTCCGTTCTCCCTTGGTTCTCTTTCATCTCTCCCCGGATCTCCGCGGCTATCTCGGCGTCTTCCTTCCTCAAATCGATGAAACCCTTGCTGAGTTGGGCTTCCATCCGTTCAACTTTTTCTTCCAAAACTTCAACCCGCTCCATGGATCGCGTGCTTGCCATAGATCGATCGCTCTGATACCAATTTGATACGATTAGGGCTTTTTGTGGGGATCAAAGGTGGGATTTTTGTGGCTTTGGACTTCCTAATCTAGGGTTTAACGACGAAGAACTGATCTGAAATTATATAATAAATCCTAGAATAATAGATCTAAACTAGAGAACAACTAATTAGCAAAAGAATTAAACTAGGGTTCTAAGGGAAAGTAAATACCTCATCAATTCTTCAATGAAAACCGTAGCTAGGGCCGGCCGGCCCCTTATTAGGGGATGGGTTATCAAATGTCTAATTACTTTTTAACCCTCCCCTTCTCTCGCGGAATTACAAGTTTGGGACCGGGTCCGTGCTGGACCCAAGTCGCCTCCTCCGATGATAGACCCGAACCGGAGCCCCCTCTATGCCCACACGAGCCGGCCCCTCTATTGGCCGAGCCGCATCAGCGCGCGGGAGCAACTTTAGGGGCAACCTCGTAAATTTTGACTTTGGGGGGGGTGTTTTATGCAATTATGAAGATTAGGGGGCTTTTATGCAAAATTACAATTTTAATGTGCTAATAGGATTAGCCGGCCATAATTGTTTTCTCATGCTTACTTTGGAGATTGTAAACCCTAGGCCAAGGTGCAGACTCTGGAGAATTAGACTTTTTTTCACGAATAGAAAGTTAGGAGATCTCACCCTCTCGAGACGGGACTTGTTATTTCCATATCTGAAAGCAATATAAAAATTCCTATTTTTCTTGTTTTTCTCCACTAAATCCCAATTTTTCACACAAACAATGCCTAGGTTCTATCAAAGTGGTATCTGAGCGGTTGATCCATGGCGAACACGAGGTCGAAGGATAAGGTCGAAGCGTTGGAAGAGAAGTTGGCGAAGATTGAAGGTGAGATCCATGACGCGATTAAGAAAAGCGTCGATGAGCAAAGTGGCGAGTTTGATCGGAAGTTTACGCAACTCATGGAGACCATGATCCAAATGTTTGATGATTTGTCGAAGAAAATGGATCCATCCCAAGATGAAACCCGATCTGGGGAAAAAAGCGAGGGCTTTAGCGAAGGGGAAGGAGAAAATAGATTCCTTTTGTGAGGGTCTTCTTTCGGATGCAGATCTAGTGACGGATGACGAGGATTTCGATTTCCAAGAAGACAAAGGAGCACGACCAGAGATCCATGAAGCCCGGAGGAGCAGAAGAGAAGCCAAAGGAGCACGACGGGGCCATTCGGGGGACCACATGGCCTTGGCTAACCGCCAGGCCTTCTGCGGCCCCCTGGCGGTTTGCCAGGTGCCGCACAGTGCCCTGGTGGCTCGCCAGGGCCCGCAGGGCCCTCCGGTGAACCGCCAGGGCCCCACGGGTGCGCTGGCGGCTCGCCAGGTGCCCGCGGGGGCTGCGGCGGCCCGCTAGGGGCATCCTGAGCCCCTAACGGCCCGTCGAGGCCCCCGACAGCTGGAGCCGGGCTGACGACAACAACTGGAGCCATCGACGGCTCCTCGGGGGAGGTACAGACAGCGAGGGGACGACAAGAGATTTGATAGTCATCGGGATGATTGGAGAGCTGATTTCTACGATGGAGGGCCTCAGGAGCGTGAGGCGGACCTGGAGGGTTATGCATGGTACTTGGAGGATGATCGTGGGTACTATGGGGATGGAGGAGGAGCTGATTGTGGAGGAGCGTGGAACAAGAGAGATGGAGGCCCTGGATATGGGGCACCACACCATCCCCTATATCGACGACATGATTACCAGTAGTGAAGAGGAGCTCCAGGAGGGTTTTCTGTGGAGAATCGAGTCAGGAAGCTAAAGATGCCCGTTTTTGAGGGAGAGAACCCAGATTCGTGGCTGTATAGGGTCAAGAGATACTTTGAGATATCTATGGTACTAGAGGAGTGGCTTAGGGCAATTGGGGTCTACCTGGAAGGGGAAGTGTTATCGTGGTATCGATGGACACAGCAGGATCAACCTTTCCGCACGTGGGAGGAGTTTACTACGCTTTTGTTGGAGCGATTTGGGGTGGTACATGCATGCAATGCATTTGAGAGGCTGTATGCTCTGAGGCAGGATGTGCCCGTGAGGGAGTTTATCAAGAAGTTTGAGATGTTGGTTAGTCGGATTAGTGCAGTGTCGGGAGAGTCATTGGAGGGGTGCTTCATGAAGGGGCTGAAGCCGACTATCAGATCAGAGGTGAGAGCCCATAGGCCAACGAGTCTGTGAGATAGCATGAGCCTGGCGAGGATAGTGGAGGACAGGCTGGACCAGGAGAGGAAGGCCCGCAGGGCTTGGGGAGGATACTCTTTTCGGGGGCAAGCACCTGCAAGAGGGCCGAAGGCGGTAACTAGAGGAGGAGCACCAGCTGTGCGGACAATGGCCAATATGGAGAAAGGGACTGAGGCACAACCATGGGGCAGATACGACGGATGACTGAGGTTGAGATTCGGAAGAAGAGAGCCAAGAGGTTGTGTTTCAAGTGTGATGAGAAGTTTTCTACTACTGGGCACCGGTACCGTAAACTGCAGATACTGATGGTGACTGTCGAGGAGAACCGAGAGGACGTGATAGAGTTGGAGGTTGACGAGGAGGATCAAGAACACCCACATTTGGACCTAGCAGAGGGGTTTCTTAACTCTGTGGTGGGGTTTACTACGAGCCACACCATGAAGTTGGTAGGGCGGATTGCAGAGCTGGAGGTGACGGTGTTGGTCGATAGCGGGGCTACCCACAATTTCATTTTCCACCAGCTGGTGGAAAGGCTAAGGCTGGAGATCAGTGACATGCAGATTTGGAGTGGTGCTGGGGACAGGACATGTGGCGCAGAGCAGTGGCATATGTAGAGGTATGCTCCTTACGATCCAGGGGTTCAGATCGTGGCCGATTTCCTTTCGTTGGAGCTGGGGAGTACAAATATCATCTTGGTGATGAAGTGGTTGCAGACTCTTGGAGACACGAAGACCAATTGGGGGCTACTCAGGCTGGAGTATCAGAAGGGGGGACGGACCGTAGTCTTACAGGGTGACCCCAGTCTTTGTTGTTTCCGAGTTTCTTATAGAGCCATGACTAGAGCACTTCAGTCGACAGGAGGGGGATTCTTGGTAGAGTTTCAGGGTCTGTTATTAGAGGACAGTGAGCGGGGAGAGCATGAGTTGGCACCAGAGTTGGAGGAGCTGCTTAGCCAGTTTTAGGGGGGTTTTCAGACCCCGCATGGTCTTCCACCGCCACGAGACCATGAGCATGCTATTGTCGTGAGAGAGGGAGTTTCCCCTATCAGTGTGCGACCATACCGATACCCCCAGGTGCAGAAGGATGAGATTGGGAGGATGTTGGGGGAGTTGTTGCAGGAATAAGTGATCCAGCTGAGTGTGAGTCCATTTTCTTGCTCGGTCCTGCTCGTGAAGAAGAAAGATGGCAGCTGGCTCTTCTGTGTGGATTACGAGCCCTGAATAAGGAGACTGCCGGATAAATTCCCGATTCTAGTGGTTGATGAGTTGCTTGATGAGCTGTATGGTGACACAATATTTTCAAAGATAGATCTGAAGTTGGGTTATCACCAGATACAGATAGGGACATCAGATGTTCCCAAGATGGTATTCAGGATGCATAAAAGACACTACGAGTTTTTGGTCATGCCATTTGGGCTGATGAATGCCCCTGCGATATGTCAGGCCTTGATGAACAAGGTTTTTGATGCGATCTATTGTAATTGCTGTGTGCACCGACGACTCGGGGGGAAGTTTTTTCGGCACAATTAATTTTATTATTTTTGCTGTACGCACCACGCCTAATCATTATATAAGTGATGGCGTGGGCTAGGGTTAGGTCATCGAATTTTGTAGCCGTCTTTTGACATTTCCTAAAGTTCTCCGAGGAGATCTAGAAGAGAGTTTTAGGCTTTTCCCTTAGCAAAAGCTAGGAGAGGGGCCAACTCTTCCAAAATTGGCTACTTATCTATTGTAAACCCTATTTCCATTCAATAAAAATCTCTAAATCCATTCTACAAATCCTAGTCCGCATTAATTTGGTATCAGAGCGAATGGCAGCAACAAGATCTTCTACGGCAAAATCTCTTGAGGAAAGGCTAGATGCGGAACTCGTCGAGAGGAAGAAAGATACGGCGGATCTAATCGAGAAGATCGCCGCGGCCAGAACTGAACTCAGAACTGAACTCAGATCTGATCTGAAGGAGAATCTGGAGCAAATGAAGGAGATGCTGACACACTTCATGGCTCAAAATCTCACCGCGCCTCAGATCTCACAATCGAAGGAATGAGCCACCTCAGATCTGAATCACCAATCAGATCTAAGGGGAAAAGGGAATGCAACAATGATACCCGATCATGAGGGGGTGATCTTGGGAGGAGTAGATCCAGATCCGTAATCGAAAGAGAAGAGCGACGCCTCAGATCTTCAAGTCTCAGATCCAGATCTTCAAGTCTCAGATCCAGATCCAAACCATGTAACAGTCTCAGATCCAGATCTGAAATTCTCAGATCCAGATCTGATAGTCTCAGATCCAGATATGAATTTCTCAGATCCAGATCTTCAAGTTTACGGATCTGAATCTTTCAGATCTGGATTTTTTCAGAACGGCAGTGAAAACAGTAGAGATCATTTTCATCCTTTTGATCCGGGAGGAGGCTTGCATGCACTTGGAGTGTGGCCTCCGCAGACTTCATGCACCACCTTGAGGACATGGTGGCTCTTTTAGGGGCGGAGTAATGATGCGATCATTACGTACGAGAGGAGGCCGAAGGAATAATTGCTAGGCGCATCGACGATTTGGGGAAACTTCTTTATGCATTACTAGTTTTGTTGTTTGCTGTATGCACTACGCCTAATCATTACATTAGTGATGGCGTGGGCTAGGGTTAGAGCATCGAATTTTGTAGCCGTCTTTTGACGTTTCCTAAAGTTCTCCGAGGAGATCTAGAAGAGAGTTTTAGGCTTTTCCCTTAGCAAAAGCTAGGAGAGGGGCCAACTCTCCCAAAATTGGCTACTTATCTATTGTAAACCCTATTTCCATTCAATAAAAATCTCCAAATCCATTCTACAAACCCTAGTCCGCATCAATTTGGTATCAGAGCGAATGGTAGCAACAAGATCTTCTATGGCGAAATCTCTGGAGGAAAGGCTAGATGCGGAAATCGTCGAGAGGAAGAAAGATACGTCGGATCTTATCGAGAAGATCGTCGCGGCCAAATCTGAACCCACATCTGCACTCAGATCTGATATGAAGGAGTATCTGGAGCAAATGAAGAAGATGCTCACCCACTTCATGGCTCAAAACCTAACCACGCCTCAGATCTCGCAATCGAGGGAAGGAGCAACCCCAGATATGAATCATCAATCAGATCTATGAACAAAAGAGAAGGCGACAATGATGAAGGCTCATGAGGGGGTGATCTTGGGAAGAGTAGATCCAGATCTGGATATGAAAGCTACGGACTCCGATCTGATGAAGGCTCATGGGTACTTCTTTGAGGATGGGGTAGAGAAAGAGGAGGGCGGCGCCTTAGATCCTTCAGATCCGGATCTGCAATTCTCAGATCCAGATCTGCAAGTTTTCAGATCTGGATTTCTTCAGAACGGCAGTGAAATCGTTGGAGATCATTTTCATCTTTTTGATCTGGGAGGAGGCTTGCACGCACTTGGAGTAGGGCCTCTGCAAACTTCATGCACCACCTTGAGGACAAGGTGGCTCTTTTAGGGGCGGAGTAATGATGCGATCTATTGTAATTGCTGTGTGCACCGACGACTCGGGGGGAAGTCTTTAGGCACAATTAGTTTTGTTTTTTTTGATGTACGCACCACGCCTAATCATTATATAAGTGATGGCATGGGCTAGGGTTAGGGCATCGAATTTTGTAGCCGTCTTTTGACATTTCCTAAAGTTCTTCGAGGAGATCTAGAAGAGAGTTTTAGGCTTTTCCCTTAGCAAAAGCTAGGAGAGGGGCCAACTCTTCCAAAATTGGCTACTTATCTATTGTAAACCCTTTTTCCATTCAATAAAATCTCCAAATCCATTCTATAAACCCTACTCTGCATCAATTTGGTATCAGAGCTCTGATCCAATGGCATCAACAAGATCATCTACGGCAAAATCTACGACGAAAGCTCTGATCCAAATTGATGCGGACTAGAGTTTGTAGAATGGATTTGGAGATTTTTATTGAATGAAAATAGGGTTTACAATAGATAAGTAGCCAATTTTGGGAGAGTTGGCCTTTCTCCTAGCTTTTGCTAAGGGAAAAGCCTAAAACTCTCTTCTAGATCTGCTCGGAGAACTTTAGGAAATGTCAAAAGACGGCGACAAAATTCGATGCCCTAACCCTAGCCCATGCCATCACTTCTATAATGATTAAGTGTGGTGCGTACAGCAAAAATAACAAAACTAATTGTGCCTAAAGAACTTCCCCCCGAGTCGTCGGTGCACACATCAATTACAATAGATCGCATCATTACTTCGCCCCTAAAAGAGCCCCCTTGTCCTCAAGGTGGTGCATGAAGTTTGCAGAGGCCCTACTCCAAGTGCGTGCAAGCCTCCTCCCGGATCAAAAAGATGAAAATGATCTCCAACGCTTTCACTGCCGTTCTGAAGAAATCCAGATCTGATTCAGATCTGGATCTGAGAATTGCAGATATGGATCTGAGACTTCCAGATCCGGATCTGACGGATCCGAGGCGTCGCCCTCCTCTTTCTCCACCCTATCCTCAGAGAAGTACCCATGAGCCTTCATCAGATCGGAGTCCGTAGCTTTCATATCCAGATCTGGATCTACTCCTCCCAAGATCACCCCCTCATGAGCCTTCATCATTGTCGCCTTCTCTTTTGTTCGTAGATCTGATTGATGATTCATATCTGGGGTTGCTCCTTCCCTCGATTGCGAGATCTGAGGCGCGGTTAGGTTTTGAGCCATGAAGTGGGTGAGCATCTTCTTCATTTGCTCCAGATACTCCTTCATATCAGATCTGAGTGCAGATGTGGCCATGTCGATCTTCTCGATGAGATCCGCCGTATCCTTCTTCCTCTCGACGATTTCCGCATCTAACCTCTCCTCCAGAGATTTTGCCGTAGATGATCTTGTTGCTGCCATTGGATCAGAGCTCTGATACCAAATTGATGCGGACTCGGGTTTGTAGAATGGATTTGGAGATTTTTATTGAATGGAAATAGGGTTTACAATAGATAAGTAGCCAATTTTGGGAGAGTTGGCCCATCTCCTAGCTTTTGCTAAGAGAAAAACCTAAACTCTCTTCTAGATATCCTCGGAGAACTCTAGGAAATGTCAAAAGACGGCTACACAATTCGATGCCCTAACCCTAGCCCACGCCATCACTTATGTAATGATTAGGCGTGGTGCATACAGCAAACAACAACAAAACTAGTAATGCATAAAGAAGTTTCCCCAAATCATCGATGCGCCTAGCAATTTTTCCTTCGGCCTCCTCTCGTTCGTAATGATCGCATCAGTTTTCTGCTCCTACTTGTAGAGGTTTCTGCGGGTATTTTTTGACGATATTCTTATTTACAACAATACTTTGGAAGAGCATGCAGGGCACTTGCAGGTGGTGTTGTAGGAGTTGCAGGAGCATTAGCTGTACGCCAACAGGAAGAAGTGCCTTTTTGGGTAGTCTCCTGTGGAGTATTTGGGCCATGTGGTATCAGCAGAAAGGGTGTCGGCAGATAGGTCGAAGATTATTGTCATGTTAGATTGGCCTCGTCCCACGACAATGCGAGGATTGCAGGGGTTCTTAGGCCTGACGGTGTACTATCGAAAGTTTGTCCAGTGGTACAACACGATTACTTGGCCATTGACGGAGCAGTTGAAGAAGGACAACTTTCATTGGGGAGAGGAGGCGACCAGAGCGTTCGAGGCCCTGAAGTAGGCGATGACGACCGTGCCCGTACTAGCTTTGCTTGAGTTCAGCAGGTCATTTGCGGTGGAGACAAACGCGTCAGGATATGGTTTGGGGGCGGTTTTTATGCAGGATCAGTGACCGGTGGCCTACTTTAGCCAGGTGCTGTCAGCCCGAGCACGACTGAAGTCATTTTATGAGAGGGAACTGATGGCGATAGTACTTTCCATACAGAAGTTGCGGCCTTATCTGCTGGGAAAGAAGTTTGTAGTGTGGGTGATCAGCGGAGTCTGAAGTACCTCTTGGAGCAGCGCATGGTTACAGAGGAGCATCAGAAGTGGCTCTCCAAGTTGGTCTACTAATAGTTCGAGATTCAGTACATGCCAGGCTTGAAGAACAAGACATCATATGCTTTGTCTTGCAGGGAGGAGGTAGCAGAGGTGGCAACGATTTCTGTGCCGGTACTGCTAGACTAGGAGCCTCTGGCGTGTGAGATAGAGACTGATGAGGGGCTGACAGTGATACGGGAGGCGTCGCAGCAGGGATTTACAGAGTACCCGGGGTACACACTGAGTGAGCGGAGGCTGCTATACTTGGGGCGGTTGGTGCTACCGCGGGGGTCTTCCCATATACAGACGATTTTTCAGGAGTTCCATGTTAGCTTGGCTGGGGGGCATTCTGGGGTGCAGCAGACCTACAACAAGTACTTGTCGTATTTGTCGTGGTGGACTGCCTTAGCAAGTACGTCCATTTCATTTCCCTACGGTACCCATGCACAGCAGTGACGGTAGCTGCGGCTTTCATGAAGGAGGTGGTGTGCCTCCATGGGTGTCCTGCCTTTATTGTATCAGATCGCGACAAAGTCTTCTTGAGCAGTTTTGGAGGGAACTATTCAAGGTGCATGTGACCACTTTGAGGAGGAGCGCAGCCTACCACTCGTAGACAGATGGTCAGACGGAGGTGGTGAACAAGAGCGTAGAGACATATTTGAGATGTTTTGCATCAGAGTCACAGAAGCAGTGGGCTAAGTGGTTGGCGTAGGCAGAATATTGGTACAATACCTCCTACCACTCAGCGGCACGGAACACCCCTTTTCGCATTCTTTACGGACGAGACCATCCCCATTTGATACACTACATCCGAGGTACGATCCATGTGTTTTAGGTGGAGGAGCACTTGGAGGAGAGAGACATGATATTGGAGGAGTTGAAGCGACACTTGTTGAGAGCACATCAGTTTATGAAGGCCAGGGCAGACATGCACATGAGATATGTGCATTTTGAGGTGGGCGGCAAGGTGTATCTGAAGCTGCGGCTGTATAAACAGAAGACAGTGATGCAAAGGAGCAATGAAAAGCTGGCGGCTCGTTATTATGGCCCTTTCGAGGTTTTGGCCAGAATTGGGAAGATGTCGTATCGTCTACGACTACCTACTATGTCCACCATTCACCTGGTGTTCCACGTGTTTCAGCTACGATGGGTGATTGGAGACTACACTTTGTCACCTACACTTTCACCCACTCTGATCGAGGACATGTAGGTATTGCTAGAGTCACAGGATGTCTGAGGTGTTCGTCAGAGTGCAGTAGGAGCCCATGAGGTGCTTATCAGGTGGAAGGGTTTGCCGGATTATGATGCTACACGGGAGTTCTGAGAGGTGATCAGACATCAATTTTTAGACTTCCACCTTGAGGACAAGGTGGCACTTTTGGGAGGAGTAATGATACGATTATCACATATTAGAGGAGGCACACGGGAGCAACTTCAGGGACAAACTTATAAATTCTGACTTTTGGGGGTGTGTTTTATGCAAATTTGAAGATTGGGGGGCTTTTATGCAAAACTGCAATTTTAGTGTGTTAATAGGATTAGCCGGCCTAATTGTTTTCTCATGCTTATTTTGGAGATTGTAAAACCTAGGCCAAGGTACCGACTTTGGAGAATTAGACTTTCTTCTCAAATAGAAAGTTAGGAGATCTCCTCATCTCGAATCGGGGCTTATCTTTGTTATTTCCAGATCTGAAAGCAATATAAAAATTCCTCTTTTTCTTGTTTTTCTCCACTAAATCCTTATTTTCCACACAAACAAGCTCTAGGTTCTATCAGTAACATAGGAATCATTATGAATAATGAGTATAATTAATAACGCATAAGTAGTCCAAATATCTTCGTGTGTGTAGTGTGTGTAGAATGACTGGGAAAGAAAAGAGGATGGTAATAGAGTCGAAAGAACGTGAAAGTATGACTTTTGAAATTTAACTATATTTTTTATTAACGATATGTGAGTTTATAAGAATTATTTGTCTCCCATTCATCTTAATGAAATCAAGATACAACATTCAATCATTGCCATATAGGTCTCTTAGATGTGGTATAACATTGCTTGATGATCAAAAATACCGGCACTAAACTAAATACATCTTCAGTAAACATTAGATATTCTAGGGTAATGTCACATATCTTATAAATTGTATCCATTTTTATGCAAATTTTTTGATGAATTTTGTTCATTATTGTCCTCATTTAGCTTTGTTTTTTATTTATAGCATGTGAGAAAACATATCCTCTAAGTAATTATACCGTACACTATAATTATAGCATCATATTTTCATGTTAACAGATATCACATCACAGTTATATAGGATATGGAAAGAAAGAAGGTGAAATGATAATAAGATGGTAGATAAAGATACAAGAGTCTAGCCTTGCATTATCAAACAAAGTCACGTATGCATGAAAATATGTCATCGTATATTTGAGAGTTAATATCAGTATTTTATATAAGTATAAAATTTATCAATGAAACTTCCCATGATTCCAAAGGTTTGAGAAAATTTTTAAAATTTTGAATTTTTCCATGATTTTAAAAACTGTTTTGAAAAAAATGACACAAACACACACAAACACAAACAAATTCGTCTTCTCATACCAAGTTATTTTTCAATGATACCCAAATCAAGACGAAGACATGAAAAACGATCACTAGCTAAAGGTTTTGTGAAAATATCAGCAAGTTGAGATTTTGTAGGAATAGACTCAACACAAACATTTTCCTTAGCTACATGATTACGAAGAAAATGATGTCTTCCATCATATGTTTTGTACGAGAATAATGAACATGGTTACTTGATAAAGCAATGACACACGTCATGTCACATTTCAAAGGAACATTTTTAAGGTTTAAACTGGAATCAAGTGGTGTTTGCATCATCCAAAACAAGGTTAAAGGTCTCGGTTTCGATTTCGGTCTTCTGGAAATTTTAGGTTTTGATCAGGTTTCGCTCGTTTCGGTGGGTTCAGAGATGAGTTTCGTTTTGTTCGTATTGATAGTTTCAAATACTTAAAAACTATTAAATACTATCTACTACTAAAACATCAAATACTATCAAAAAAAGCGCCCACAAATTTCATTAACCCCCCAAATCTCAAGTCAAATAGCATACACCCTTCACATTACACATTTTGCTAAACGTATTGCATTTATTTATAAGTTTGCCATTAAAAGTACACGCAATAATAATGCTGTTCAGGTTCCGTATATATGTAGACTCAATAATGCGATGATTGATCAGAAATAAAGAAACAAAAAACAGATTGACTCCCAATACCCTCTTATTTGTTTCCTTCCGTTGGATTGGAGGGCTTCCCGGGGCGTGGGCAAGGTTTGGGGGGCTATTTGGGAGGTCGGACAACGCTTTTCCAGCAGTACGGAGGGGACAGAGGACCCACTTTTGCGCGACTGCCGGAATTTACAGGGTACTACTATCAGACTGAGGCTTGGGAGCGGCCTGGTTGGCCTGAGGAGCTGTACGGAGAGGATGGTGGAGGACCGGTAGAAGCGCTTGGTGGAGGTTTGGGCTGGGGAGGTGGTCGTGGCAGAGATGGGGGGCAACAGAGTGACATCAATGCGGATTGCCGGCTGATGAAGCTACAGATGCTAATCTTTGATGGCACAGATCCTGATGGATGGATCTACCGGGCAGAGCGCTATTTCCAGGCGATGAGGTTGACAGAGGAGAAGGTCTTGAGGCCATTGGCATCTATTTCGAAGGCAAGGCCCTGGCATGGTACCGATGGAAGGTGGCACAGACCCCTTTTCGCACTTGGGAGGAGCTGTCGGCACAGATCGTTGATCGATTTCAGGAGACCACGTGGGAGACTTCTATAGCAGCTGTCGGCTCAAGGGACGGTGAGAGACTATGTGGAGAAGTTTGAGATGCTGAACAATAGGGTGAAGGGGGTGATGGATGCGGTCATGATCGGGAACTTCATGAGGGGGTTGAAGCCCTCTATACGGGCGGAGTTGCGGATGCAGAGCCCATGGACCTTGGAGGATGTCCTTCGCTTGGCCCACAAGGCGGAGGAGAAGCATGCGAAGGAGAGGAGAATACGGGGGGCTTGGGGGACCCACAATCTCCGCCCAGCACCAGCAGCAGCAACGAGGGCCCCACAGGAGCACCTGAGGCTAGAGGAGAGGCACGGCCGGCGACGTTGGGACGACGACTGACAGAGGCGGAGGTACAGGATAAGAGAGCAAAAGGGATGTGTTTTCACTGTGATGAGCGGTATACCCCCGGTCATCGTTGTGCGAGCAGGCTGCTGCAGATCACAATTGTGCCAGATGAGGAGGGCTATGTTGCCGATGAGTATGAGATCGAGGAGGCCGTGGAGGAAGAAAAATCCCATTTGGATGTAACGGAGGTATTCCTGAACTCCGTGGTAGGGTTCACACCGAACCATACCATGAAGTTGTCAGGGCGGTTGGACGACACTACAGTGACGGTGCTTATAGACAGTGGGGCCATCCCCAACGTTATTTCTAGACAGTTGGTGGATCGTTATGGATTGCGGCTGAGCACTTTGGAGAAGTTTACGGTCCTGCTAGGTACAGGGAGGACGGAGGAGAACAGTGGGATGTGCAAGGGACCGTGCTTGACATTGCAGAGGGTGCAGATCATGGAGGACTTCTTGCCCCTAGAGTTGGGTAATGTTGATGTGATTTTGGGGGTGCAGTAGCTGAAGGGGTTGGGCGAGGTCAAGGTAAATTGGAAACAGCTCAGGATGGAGTTTCAGGAGGGGGACAACACAGTGGTTTTGACAGGAGACCCTAGACTCTGTTTTTCCTTAGTGGCTTTCAAAGCCATATCACGCGCCCTGCAGAGATCATGGGAGGGGTTTTTGGTGGAGTAAAGAGGTATGGTGACTGAGGGCGAGGCACCGCAGGAGACCCCAGCCGAGGTGGAACAGCTGATGGAGCGGTATGATGAGGTCTTTCAGGAGCCGCATGGATTACCACCTGCCCGGGGGCACGAGCACGCGATAATGTTGCATGAGGGGGCAGCACCAGTGAGTGTACGACCATATAGGTATCCGCATGTGCAGAAGGACGAGATAGAGCGGATGGTGCGGGAGATGATGCGGGCGGGGGTGATCCAGCCCAGTGTTAACCCGTTCTCTAGCCCGGTGTTACTAGTGAAGAAGAAGGACGGAAGCTGGCGTTTCTGCGTTGACTACCGAGCACTGAATAAGGAAACTGTTTCCGACAAGTTTCCTATTTTAGTGATCGATGAGCTGTTGGACGAGCTTCAGGGGGCATCGGTCTTTTCGAAGATCGATCTGAGGTCGGGATATCACAGATACTGATGAGGCCAGAGGATGTGCCGAAGATGGCGTTTCGCACACACGAGGGGCATTATGAGTTTTTGGTCATGCCTTTCGGCTTGACCAATGCTCCCTCTACCTTTCAGGCCTTGATGAACAAGGTGTTCCAGCCATTCCTGCGGAGGTTCATATTGGTGTTATTCGACGACATACTCATCTACAACAGGACTATAACAGAGCACATTGGGCACCTGGAGTTGGCTTTTTAGGAGTTGTTGGCACATCGGCTGTATGCGAACAAGAAGAAGTGCAAGTTCGGAAGAGACAGATCGAGTATCTGGGGCATGTAGTTTCTGAGGTAGGAGTGGCAGTTGACCGATCGAAGATAGAGTCCATGTTAGACTGGCCACTGCCTACGATGTTGAGGTCGCTACGGGGCTTTCTGGGGCTGACCGGATATTACAGGAAGTTTGTGAAGGGGTATAACACTATAGCTTGGCCCCTTACCGAACAGTTGAAGAAGGATGGGTTCAGTTGGAGGGAGGAAGCAACCAAGGCATTTGAGGTCTTGAAGGTAGCGATGACCACGGCACCGGTTCTGGCTCTACCGGATTTCAGTGTACCATTTGTGGTGGAGACCGATGCGTCGGGATATGGCCTGTGTGTGGTGTTAATGCAGGTGGACGACCAGTGGCTTATTTCAGTCAGGTGCTATCAGCCAGAGCACGACTGAAGTCTGTGTATGAGCGGGAGCTTATGGCGATGGTCTTGGCAGTGCAGAAGTGGCGGCCGTATCTATTGGGGAGGGACTTCGTGGTCAGGACGGACCATTGTAGTCTCAAGTATTTATTGGAGTAGCGGTTGGTCACAGAGGAGCACCAGAGGTGGTTGTCCAAGCTGGTGGGGTACCGGTTTACTATTGAGTACATGCCAGTGTTGGAGAATAAGGCTACCGATGCCTTGTCATGCAGAGGGGAGGGCATCAGTGTGAGAGCCCTGTTTTACCTATATGGTTAGGGTGGGAGCCGATGATACAGGAGGCAGAGGGAGACCCCAAGCCGAGGAAGATCCGTGAGTCAGTACAGAGCAGAGCAGAAGGACCGGAGGTATACTCGATGGAGGGACGGAGGCTACTGTACTATGACAGGTTGGTGTTACCGCAGACTTCCACTTTCATACCGGTCTTGTTTCGGGAGTTTCATAGTTCCGGGGTGGGTGGCCACTCAGGGGTGTAGCAGACTTATATGAGAATAGCTCGGAAGGTGTATTGGCCAAGGATGAGGAAGATGATAGCTCGCTTGATAGCTGCTTGTGACGTCTGCCAGTATCATAAGTACATGGCCATGGCACCAGCGGGGTTGTTGCAGTAGCTGGCCTTGCCAGAGCAGGTATGTGAGGAGGTTACATGGATTTCATTGATGGACTGCCGAGGTCAGATGGGTTTACGGTGATATTCGTGGTGGTGGATCGGTTAAGTAAGTATGCTCATTTCATACTGTTGAAGCATCCTTACACAGCAGTATCGATGGCGAGCGCTTTCACTCGGGAGGTGATACGATTGCATGGAGTGCCTAAGTCTATAGTTTCTGATAGGGATAAGGTCTTCTTGAGTCGGTTCTGGAAGGAACTGTTCAAGGCTCAGGGAACAGTGTTGAAGAAGAGTACAACTTACCACCCTCAGACGGATGACCAGACCGAGGTGATGAACCGCAGCATAGAGACATATCTGCGGTGTTTTGCTTCAGAGACGCCCCGACAATGGCACAGGTGGTTAGCATGGGTCGAGTATTGGTACAACACCTCGTACCATTCAACAGCAGGTACGACACCGTTTTGGGTCCTATACGGGCGAGACCCGCCATTTCTGCTTCGTTTTGGGGATATGCAGACTCTGGTGTCACAGGTAGAAGAGTATATGGAGGAGAGGGATAGCTTGTTGGAGGAGCTGAACCAACATCTACTGAGGGCGCATCAGGTGATGAAGGCTAGGGCCGATGGATATCGACGGGACGTACACTTCCAGGAGGGGGATATGGTATATTTGAAGCTAAGGCCCTATCGACAGAAGTCTTTAGCCAGGAGGAGGAATGAGAAGCTAGCGGCCCGGTATTATGGACCCTTTGAGATAGAAGCCAAGATTGGTCAGATCGCCTACAAGTTGAGACTGTCACCTACGGCAACGATCCATCCAGTGATTCATGTGTCACAGCTACGGAGAGACATTGGGGAGCGGGTAGCATCGCCCATGCTACCACCCATGTTGACCGATGAGGTGATGCTGGAGCCGTTGGAGGTTCGTGCAGTTCGACAGGCCCCTGGCGGACGCAAGGAGGTGCTGATACATTGGGCGGGATTGCCGGACTGCGATGCCACATGAGAGGCATATGAAGTGATCCATGAACAGTTTCTAGACTTCCACATTGAGGACAAGGTGGTACTTTTAGGGGGGGTATTGATGCGGACGCACCACCTGGGCCCGCACCTCCTCGAGCCGCCAGCCCGCCTTTGTCGCCTTTGATGACTTACGTGAGGCGCATGAGACGTGGGGACACCGCGTAGTGGGATTTAGGGGTATTCTTGTCTTTTCAGACTAGATTAGTAAATCCCATGTTCTATTTATTTAGGGCTAGCCGCCTTTCGTATTTTCTTATGCTTATATGTGAAGAACAACTAGGTATCTTTGTGAAGGAGATTTAGGCTTTTATTCCGTTCAATTAAAAGCTAGGAGAGAGGGTCTCCTCTACAAAGAGATCCAAATTATCTATCATTGTTCTTCGTTCTTCGTGAAATTTCTATAAAAATTCCTCTTTCTTCATATTTTCCACTTTAAATTACTGATTTGATTGATCGATCGACCGGACCGTATCATATTAATGGTGGGATAATTGAAGAGTAGTATAATTTACCTGAAGTTGCTAATGATGCATGTGATAACTTAGATGAGTCGGTACCTAACTATATACCGTTGTGTTTAGATATCATACCTAGCAATGCGGTTAACGATTGAAAATAATTTGTTAGTGAATGGGTTGGCCATCAATAAGTCATAAATGAATGTTGGTGAATGGTAAATATTTTCTTTACCTTGGTCAAGATTGAAAATAATTTGTTAGATTGATGATTAACAGAGATAGTCGTATAAATTATGTTATCTTTAGAAATGATGAAACTTAAACCTAAAGTTCACTAACAGCCATATGACGTTACATGGTTAATAAGAATTCACATGGTAGCTCACGTTGTTTAGTTCATATACTGTTCTTAAGTTATTTGGATGGCATCTAGTGATATTTTATCAATGGTTACAGAAGATACTTATTAGGTAGGCCATAGCTATACAGTCTAAATGTTTTATATTCTAGGAGATATAACACATACATATTCATGTTTAAAGGAAAGAAAATTGTGTTGACTTCTAATTGATCCAAAAATACGGTTAACGATTAAAATAATGGGTTGGCCATCAATAAGTCATAAATGAAGTCACTTCATTCTGAGTTTTTAAGTTAGGTATTGATTTTAGACCTAGTGCATAATCCTGCATATCATATATGTACTTTGCATTTTTAAACTTGCAAAATTCTTGCAAATAACTATAATATTCATAAGTTGTTGCATAATCCAACAAACATTGCAAGAATTTATAGTTAAGAATGGAGATATAACTAGAGTTTACCTGGATAGGTTCGTTCTTGAGCCCATGAAGACGCTTTGCACACATCATAAGGGGTTTAAACAAACTTTAACATGGATTGATCCCAATGTGGTTGAATTAACTATTTCATGCGAGCTTGATGATAGTCACTCCATTACAACATTGAGTTTGCATTTATCACATGTATCGCCATGAAGATGATTGTTTAGTTTTTCTTAATGGTGCTTCTTTTTGTTGTCATTTATCATGGGACAAATTAGTTTGAGTCTTGTTAGGAGTTTTGAGTGTGTTATAGATAAGAATTTATTTTTCCCTATAAATATGGGTATGCAGTTGAAGTTTTTAATTATGATTGATTGAATAAGAAACTTAAGTTTATAAATTTTGAATTTGCAAATAAATTGAAATATTTTGCACGGAAATGGCACGAGTGAAAAGGAATTGTCAGGACATGAGGTCTGAAGGAACCGTCAGCATGCGAGGTGTTGATGTCGGAGAACGATCCGATCTCTTGAGAGTAGGCCTAAAATTTGTCCTCTTTTCTATTAAATCCCTAATTCATTTTGTTGTTCTTGTGCACATCCACAAATTTCATCTTTAAAAATGCCCAAAAAAGAAAAACCCCCAGCAACCCAGACTTCCGGCGGCGACGGCTGGCGACGTTCAAGGAAGATCGGCGGCGAGGTGTCCAGGGCTACGACGACCGTACTTGGCCTTATGTTAGTTTCTTTTTTAGTCTCTTTAGGGTTTTCGTTTCCGAAACCCTAGCCCTAAAATTTCCAAAACTACATTGCAAAACTTTCCGCCTGAAATTATAAATGGACACAATAGTGGTGATCGACTCAGGCAACAGTGCACAATCAGCGGCTAGGCCATCGGGGGATCCACCAGACTCTATTGGTGGTGGGAGTTCCGCCCCTTCTTCTTGTGATATGATAGCAGAACATCGTTCAAATGTTTCAAAGCTTTTGGAAGGTTATTTGCTGGAGTCGGGAATGATGATGGGTGTGTTAGAAAATGTTGATTGATTAAGGCCAAATATCTCACTCCATAAAGATCTTAAAGAGGTGCTATCCATTCCATGGTGTGATACTCATTGTTAAATTGCTGGGTAGGCAGATTGGATACAAACTTACGAGAACCAAGCTAAAAACAGCATGGAGAGTTGAAGGAGAGTTTGAGTTGCTATAACTGGGATATGGGTATTACTCTGGTAAGTTTGACTCTGAGAATGATAAGGCAAAGGTAGTGAATGATGGGCCATGTATGATCTTTAATCATTACCTCTCTATTAAACAAAGGTTCCTTGATTTTGACCATACTAGCGCCACCATCGACAAAACATTGGTGTGAGTTCGTCTGACCAATTTAAACCCTGCTTACTATGATGAAAATGTTCTCATATCCTTGGCAAAATACATAGGATGACTGATTAAGGTAGATCAGAATACACACACTGTTAACAGGGGACGTTTTGCATGCATTTATGTGGAAGTGGATCTACATGTTTTGGTTGTTGGATGCCTCTGTTTTGAAGGGAGATGTCTGAATGTGGAGTACAGAGGACTTTACATCATATGCCCCTGATGTGGTATCTATGGGAAATTATGCTCGGGATTGTCCTCGAACTGAGCAGGAAGGAAATCAGAGTGCATCACATGCGATGCTTCCCAGTGCACCGGTGGCGCAACCATAAGGGACACCGACCATTGTATTGGAAGGAGCACAATCTCAGGGACACGTTACTGAGAATACTACTAACGCCAATTCGGCTATCTTGGGTGGAAATCTTTACGGGGGCTGGATTAATCTGACAAGGCCAAAAAAGGAAGGAAACCAAACGGAGATCAATTAAGCTGAACAACTGTTTCGAAGAATCAATTTGAAGCACTGGGTCAGTTACAATGAAATCAAGAAGGACCACTGTGGCTGCCACGCTAGCGGAAATCATACGGAAACCAAAAGAGAGTACAAAGGCCTAGGTCTTATATGCAGGTAACGTGTGATCACGCCCAGGCCAAGGATGGGGCGAAATCCTAAGGGCTCAATTCATTGAAGAAAACATAGGGGAAAACAAAAACCTTACCTTTGCAGCCCACTAAGATCGGGTTGAGTGTACAAACCAAAATCAACAATTCCAGGGGAGCAATTTCGTAAACGATATAAGGGGTAGTGAGTTTTTTTTCCCTTTCCTCTTGCCCCCTGTCGGACCAAGCAATTTCACTTTTCAAGGCTCGTTGGGAAGGCAACCCCCAGATCCAAGAGCTAAGGAAAATAGAGTGGTCAGGAAATGCATGTGGATGAAGTGGAATTTGTCGTAGAGACTCAAGGAAATGGAGGCGAAGCTGAGCCGAAGATGGGAACCCATTTGGTTCAAAGCTAATTTCTCGCGGTATGTTACCCAACCTTATCTCTGTTTTTTTTATGGATCCAAAAATCTTCAGTTAGAGTTTTAGAGGAGCAGGGAATAAGCAATTTCACAGAACACTGAGAACGATGATTTAGATGTTTAAGCCGGCTCTTGTCGTGTTGTTGGAAAGGAAAGTGCATAGCTCTAGTGCAGCAATGATATTGAGAAAATTGGGCGTCATGCTGTGAAATTGTGGAAGGTATAAGATGCTCTGGGGGCATATGGATGGCCTGGAACTTCTCAACCATCTCAATTCAAGTACTCCGCGAGCTTCATAATACCTTCATATGTAGGTGTTCCTTAATGAAGAAGCTCCATGGATGTTAACTGCTTCTTATTTTAGTCCGAGGGAACATCAAATGACTGAAGTTCAAGCTGAAATTGAGCAGTGGTGTACTAACATCACAATCTCTTGGTTACTTGCTAGAGATTTGAATGATATTATTGGTTCTCATAAGAAAATTTGGAGGCTCATTTCATCATTCGAGTGATGTGGGAAAACATTTCAGAAATTGGATAAATAATTGTGGGTTGATCTTCAAGCAGATGGGCATTTCTTCACCTGGAGGGGACCTAAGTTTGAAGGATTAAAAAGAGTCTTTAAGAGATTAGATAGGGGTTTGTGCAATATTCACTGGTGGAATAGCTTTGAGGAAGCCTTTGGTCAAGTTCTCATCATCACCCCATTCTCATCCATCTTCTTGCTCAGACTGTCACCCCCAAGAAAAGACCATTTCATGTTGAGTCGATGTGGATTCAACATCACTCCTTCAATGAATTTAACAAAGAGAAAAGCCAATCCGATATGCAAACTGCAATTCAAGATATTGTGGAACCAATGAAGCAATGGTACAAGCTTATCTTTGGAAATATCTTCTCTAAGAAAAAATAATATATAATTGCAAGATTGGCTGGAATTCAAAGAGTGGTAGATCGTCATGAAAATAATTTTCTCAATAAGATGGAACGTGAGCTCTCTAATGAGTTGGATTGTGTTAGGATCCAAGATAAAAAGACAATTTTTATAGAGAATTCAAAGGAATAACAAGATAGATGAGCACAAAAGAGGTGTGCTCTCCTCCCAAGACGCCTAGAGGACGTCCACACTCGTTTAATCTAAGAACCACTCCTAATGACGCTCAATAGAAAATATCTCAAATATCAAGCATAAGAAACTAATTGACGGCTACTCCCCCCTTTATAATAAGAATTAGGGCAAGGGGGGCTTGCGGCAAGGGCCAAAGAGGGGGCTGCGGCAAAGGGGGCCAAAGGGAGGGGCCCAGACCATGGTGGGTGCGGGAAAGAAAGACCCGCACGGGTCTATCAATACTCCCCCCAAAGAACCACCTTGTCCTCAAGGTGGTGTAAGTCCCGGCGGTACTACTCCGAGTGGGAGTCGTCCTCCCCTCCGATCCGTTCGTCTTCCACGTCATCCTCATCGTCTGCTTCCGCTATCAGCACTTGCAGCTTTCGATCCACACAACGGTGTCCGGAAGTGAAGCGCTCGTCACATCTGAAACAGAGCCCCTTTTGCCGCTTCTTCCTCATCTCTGCATCGGTCATCCGTCGGAATGGGCCCCCGGCCGGTAGTGGGTTCTGCTCACCTGTCTTCTCAAGCCCTGCCGGAACTGCCTCAGTAGTGACCCCTGCTCCGCCTGTCCCAGTCGTGGTGCCCCGCGCTATCTGCCCACTGTAGCAGCTCCCCGCCTCGCCTATCCTCAGCTCGGGAGTCCTCCACCATCTGCGTCATCTCGATGACCTCCGAAAGCCCACGGGGCTTGTAAGGCCTCACCGCAGCTCGGAGACTAGGACGCAGCCCCTTCAAGAAGGTGCCCTCCAGCGACTCGTCTGAAACCCCATGAACTTGTCTGGTCAGTGTCTCAAATCTCTCGATGTACTCCCGCACCGGCCCCTCCTGCCTGAGGGCAAATAGCTGCTCGTGTAAGTTCTCCAGGCGGGGGTTTCTAAACTTCTCCAGCACCAAGTCTTTCAGCTCCTCCCAGATCCGGATCTGCTGCCTCCTCTCTTTCCACTGGAATCACCCTAAAGCTCTCCCCTCCTGCAGATGGCTGCCGCCTCCAGCTTCTGCGTCTCGGTCATGTGATGCGCCGCGAAATACCTCTCCGCGGTAAATAACCAGGCGTGTGGGTCCTCTCCGGAAAATAGCAGCATCTTCAGCTTCCGGACGCGGCAATCTCCTCCAAAACGTCCCTGCTCAGGTCTCCCCTCCTTTCTGGGTGGCGGACAGTAATGCTGACGCCTCTCGTCCAGTGTCTCGTAGCGCCTGGGTGGCCCGCCCCCGCGACCCCCGTAGTCTCCTCGGTGACCTCCGCGACGCCCCCCCAAAGTCGTCCCAACCTGCGTCGTCGCCGAACTCGGCCTCGTAGCCGCCCCGACCGTCAGAATAGTAATCTCTCCCGCGTCCGTCGCCGTAGATAGGGTCCTCTGCCACTGGTCGGCGCTCATGAGGGTCAAAATAGTCTCCCGAGAACTGCACATAGCCCCCATCGTCTGCTGCCTGCTGTCCGGGAGGCTCAAAAAAATCATTCGGGGGCTGTCCGTGCGCTCCATACCCCTCGGGAGGCTGCCAGGGGCCCCTGGCGGCCTCGGCCGTGGGCCCAGCCGCCCCCGACGGCTGCCAGGGGGCCTCCGGCCCCTCGCGCTGGTTGAACGGCCCCTTCCGGGGCCCCCGGAGGGGCGGCAGGCCCTGCCGGGCTTCTGGCAGGGCCGGCGGGCCCTGTCGGAGGTCCGACAGGGTCGCCGGGCCCTGTCGAGCCCCAGCAGGGCCTGGCCCCCCCTGTCGGAGCCCGGCATAGGCGGGGGGGGGAGCCCTCAGCCCCCCGCCCCTCTCCTGGGCCGGCCGACCCCCTCGGCTGCTGTGGGGGTCCGGCCGGCCACCCTCTTGCACGTGGCGTCCCCAATTGCTGCGGCTAGGGCCGCCGCCTCCCTTTTGGCTCTCCAACGCCTTCCGCCGTGCCTCCTCGCGATAATCCACGCGCCATGGCTCCTCGTCATCTTCATCATCAAATTCCTCCACCAAAAAGGGTTGATTTTGGGTCAAAAGCTTCTCTTTTTCCTTATCTTTCTTCAAAGGTGCCGCCTTTTCCCCCAATTTAGGGCTTCCCTCCCCTTTGTTGTTCGCCGCCAATTGATTTATGGTTGCCATCATTTGCGCGAATTGGTCATCGTGCTTTGCTTGATTTGCCGTCAATTGATTGATGGAGGCCGCTAATTTTGCCATGGATTCATTGTTCGCCGCCAATGATTTCTTGATCCCGTCGATTTCGCTCGTGAACTTGGCCTCCAACGCCTCAAATTTGTCGTGCGATTTTGTCGTGGCCGCCATGGATCGTCACGTGCTCTGATACCAAAATGTTAGGATCCAAGATAAAAAGACAATTTTTATAGAGAATTCAAAGGAATAACAAGATAGATGAGCACAAAAGAGGTGTGCTCTCCTCCCAAGACGCCTAGAGGACGTCCGCACTCGTTTAATCTAAGAACTACTCCTAATGACGCTCAATAGAAAATATCTCAAATATCAAGCATAAGAAACTAATTGACGGCTACTCCCCCTTTTATAATAAGAATTAGGGCAAGGGGGGCTTGCGGCAAGGGCCAAAGAGGGGGCTGCGGCAAAGGGGGCCAAAGGGAGGGCCCCGGACCATGGTGGGTGCGGGAAAGAAAGACCCGCACGGGTCTATCTGATTGGTTGCTAAAACATGAGAGTTATTTTGGCATCAAAAGGCCAGAACTGAATGGATTAAGGACGGCGATAGAAACACAAGTTACTACCACACCAAAGCTCTAAGGCGAATACATAAGAATAAAATTAGAGCTTTGCAAGAAGAGTATGGTGAATGGATCTATGATGAGAATATTGTGTCAAGAGACTGTCCAATTCTTTCAACGTCTCCTAATTGATGATAATCTAAGTAACGAGAGGCTTTTTACTGTCTTATCTTTATCTTTTCCCCGTTAGGAGGGCTTTCTGGATGTGTATACTTTTACTTATGTTACTGACGAAGATATTAAGCAAGCAATTTTTGACATGGGCCCTTTGAAATCTCCTGGTAAGGATAGCTTAAATGCAATGTTTTACCGACATTGTTGGCACATCATTGGCTCGCAATACTGCAGTATGGTGAAAAGCATTTTCAACCTTGATAGAGAAGTAAATGATATTGACAGTTCGCTCTTATTCCCAAAGTGTCTAAGCATGAGAAAATTGAACAATTTTACCCAATTTCTTTATGTAATGCGGCTTACAAAGGGGTCTCTAAAGTAATCGCCAAACGCCTTAGAATTATTCTTCCCCACATCATCTTCCAAGCCCAATCAGCTTTATTATGGGAAGGATCATTCATTCATGATAACATCATAGTTGCCAAGGAACTTATGCATACAATGAAGAAAATGAAAGCGCATGGAAAAGAATTCATCGCTGTGAAAGTAGATTTGGAAAAGGCTTATGACCATTTGCGATGTCGCTTTATTGAAGATACACTAAGAGAAGCACATATTCCCAGCTCGTGGATCAATACTATTACGAGGTGTGTTTCTTCGAGTTCCTTTCTGTTTTATGGAACGACAATGTTTCAGAGGAGTTTTTACCGTCACGAGGCATAAGACAATGTGATCCGTTTTCATCCTACCTTTTTTGTATTATGTATGGAACACCTATCACATATAATAAATGGGGAGGTTAATAGAAAGAACTGGAAACCTATGCTACTAAGGCATTAGGAAAGTACATATCTCTAATCTAATATTCGTTGATGACCTTTCCTTTTTGCTGAAGCAAGTACTTCACATATGGATGTTGTTATAAAGTGTTTACACACCTTTTGATCAATTTCAGGGCAAAAAGTGAATCAAGATAAAACTTGCATTGTCTTTTCTAGCAATGTTTCGGATGAAGAAGCTGAGGCCATTATTGCAAAATGTAATTATAAAATGAAAGAAAGCTTGGGTCGCTATATCGGTGCACACATTGTAACGCCCCGCCTCCCGACAGGTACCGCTACGATTGAAACAAGAGTGTGCAGGTCCCGCAGGTGCCAGTGAAGTCAATGTGGAGCAGTGCAGAAAGTAAGGGGACACTCTAGACATGACAAGCTACACAGTTTTAAATAAGGAGAAGACAGTAAAAGCAGGTAAGGACAGTAAAACTACACTACTGCTGAAAGTAAATGGAACACGTACATGCCGCTATGTCAAGGCTTAACAGTCCTGCACTGGGAGTTCTGACTCCTCTCAAGGTCTTGTAGCGAAAGCTCCAACTCCTCGTGCTCAAACACCTCTGTGTGATCCTGTGCGTCGTACCTAATGGGCAACAGAGGTCGCACCATGCTCAATAGAGTAGACAATATCAAAATAAGGGACAAGAAAAGTAAGTGTGCACAAAAGGAAATAAGACAACCAAAGGCATGATAGTACTGAACAATAAGTAACCGACCTGGTAATCCACGAACCCACACGACGGAAGAGTAAGGAGGTACAAAAGGCGAGGTGACAGCAGTAGAATGTAGAAAGGATACAGAAGAGAGACAATCATAATGGTTAAAATGAGCACAACTACTGTAAAGATGGTGCTAACTAAAGTGAACCAATTCTAGGTCGTGACTTATGAGGGGGAATACGGTGTGCATCTGGAAGCTACATTGACCGCGAGGGTGCGACCCCGGGCAGAGTCCAAAAGTAGAAAGTACCGTACTGAAAGAGATGTAACACTGTGACCTGTGGTGGGGCTCCAGGACCCATCACGATGGCCGTCCTTGTTTGCCCCCCGGACTCAGGATCCATCGGAGTGATGGACGTCCTCCCTAACACGGGGCTATAGATCAGGTTCCAGTCGCTCCCGTACTCCCCAATCATAAGATTTTCCAAACCCGGTGAGTTAAGCAGAAAGTAATCATTTTATTAGTTATTAGTGTCGTGATGTGTGTCAAGTTTAATATTACTTAAACTACGTAGCCAATGGGGATCCACTATCGTACATGTAATAGTAACCTGTCAAGTCAAGAACCAATCTCAGGATAGTTCACTAGTCATCCAGTATCAATATAGTAACGTGCCAGCATAAGAACATCCCAAGGCTAAGCAATTTAAAAATATTAAACTAACAAGGTACTAATAAGCTTGTGAGGCAACAAGTTAATGAAACTGGTATGAGACAAGGTAAATGCATGAATGTTTCTCATGGCAAGACATTCCAAACTGAGTTGATACATAAACGAAGCAATACTAACTGATTCTCACAACGACCAAGAAACAAGAAAATATAACAATTGCTTAAGTAAAGAAAGACCAAAGGTCGACTCACGAAGGCGCTAGACCAAAGGTCGACTCACGAAGGCGCTAGACAGTCTAGGCCATGGGATCAGATTGGGGTCTTCTCATTACACAGTGGGGGCTCCCGTACCTACGTCAAGGTCCACGGGGTTTCTAGTAAGGAACTAGGGGCTAAACCAAGTCAGTTGGGGAACGAGACTCACAACCCAAGTAATCCATACCGAACCCAAAACAGCGAGCAAGGGGCCCAACCGAACCCAAAACAGAAGTTGAAGAAACCATCCAAGCCCATACATGACCCAAGAACCCAAGGCAACAAGCAAAAGTCTAAGCCGCGAGCAAGGGGAAGCCCAAACAGCAAGCAGAGGAGCCCCAACCAGTAACCAAGCCCCACCGGAACCAAAATAGCGAGGAAGGAAGCCATTGAACCCCCAAACAACCCCAACAGCAACCTCGAGACCCCACACAAGCAGGCGAGGGCATCCAACCCCACGAGATAGTAATAGGGACAATAAAACCCTAATTCTACCCCCAAATCATCCTTTTCCAAAAAGGAATTGAAATCAAAGTTGAATAAAAGAGATAGGGTCTACCTGAATTGGAGCCGAGGAATCAGAAATTTAAGAACTCAAAGCCATGATAGAAGAAGCCTAGGAATCAGTTGAAAACATCTTCGAAATTGGAAGAAAAATACTTACAGTACTTCCAGCCAAAAGATGGAGGAGATGTGGGTTTTATAGGGTCAGATGGACCCGAGAGGAGGACGAAAGGAGGCGGCAAGGTGACGTCCGCGTCGTCGAGTGCAAATGACGAGAGGGGACAGGTCTGCGTCGCAGAGAAGACGGATGGGGTCGCGGTGAAGCGACAATGATGGTGAGGTCCCCTCGTGGGCTCCATGGCGACGTATCAGTGTCAAAGAGAGAGAAGAGATGACGTCGAGGCCCCTAGGGTTTGCGTCGAGTGAACTGAGGGGGCGAGAGGCATCATCGAAGGGCCCACAAGCTACAGCGGCGAACGTGGGAGAGAGAAAGAGAGGGGGTGCTGCGAGCGTGCAAGGAGAAAGGGGACGGCGTCGAGCCTTTAGGGCTTCTCGTCGAGAGAGAGAGAGAGAGAGAGAGAGAGAGAGAGAGAGAGAGAGAGCGAGCGAAAACAAAAACAAAAAAAAGAAACGGGAAAAGAAACGAGAGAGAAATAGAGAGGGGGGCTGGGTTTTATATTCAAAAGCCCGATGGGCGTTGGGCTTTACACACATCTTGAGACATAACTCTATTAAAGCATTTGATGATCTCGTAGAATGGTTGGATAAGAAACTTGGAGGATGGCAAACCAAATGCCTTTCCTTTGCAGGCAATGTCAGTCTTACAATCACAACCAGTTTACATCATGAACACAATCAGAATTCCTATGAAGGTACGCGATCTGATTGAAAAAAAAACGATTGAAAAAAACAGAGAAGTTTCACATGGGGGCATGAAGTGGGTGAAAGAAAAATACATACACTTAGCTGGAATACTATATGCCAACCTAAATAAAATGGTGACTTGTTGCTACGTCGCATCAAGGAATTTAACGAGACTTTACTTATGAAAAGAGCTTGGAGAGGCATTCAAAATCCAACTTCTCTATGGATGATACTTTTATATTGTAAATATGGGAGGGGAGAGGATTGGAAATAGAATGTTCTCATAAAGCCAGGTGACTCATGGTTTTGGAAGGACATTGAGGGTGCCCGAAAAACTCTTTTACCACACATGAAGTGGATGATTAGTGATGAAAATTCTATTTTAATGCGGACTGATCCTTGGCTTAAGCCCGGATTAAATCTGGTTGATCATCTATTTCGACCCCTGCTCGACAGATGGTTTAAGAAGAAAGTTGAATATTATGCATTAATAAGGGGTGAATGGGCCTGGAATACACTTAAAGAATTCCTTTCACCTACCATGCTTCATGCAATTGCAGGTTTTGCGGCTCTAACGCCCCAAGTGGAGAGAGATGAACTAGTTAGGGGGTATGACACCAATGTTTTTACCATTAAAGATGCTTATACCTTGCTATCTACCCCCTCTTACCCCCTCTTGCATTCTCAACCAGCAAAAATCCAAGGCATGGAATTGGAAATGGCCGGAAAGAATTAAAACACTAATATGGAGACTCTTGCACAATGGCTTGCCCACAAACGAGAAAAGGAACATGATTTTTGGGGTCTCCCGATATTGCAATTCTGCCAACATGAAATCGAGACTATCTCCATATTCTGCGATAATGCCATAATGCTAAAAGTTTTTTGTTAAAGCTGATGCACCCATCTTTTATTACTGATTTTTTTCAGCCTTCCTTTAGGTGAATGGATTGAAAAGAATCTCAATAATGCTTTCAAAGTGCAGTGTAGTGCTCCTTGGTCGACTATTTGGGGAGTGAGCATATGGAAAATTTGAGAAAGGATCTCAGCATATTTGATCACCATAGCCGAAAAGGCCCTATTAAAGTTGAGGAAATTTTCAAGTGGACGATGAACATTACTGAAGCATTTTCCATTTTAGTAGGAGCTCCATTCGATCCAAGAAACAAATATTGCTTTCTTGGAAACCACCTAATAATGAAGAATGAATAAAGCTTAACTGAGTTGACTCTGTAAAATCATCCGTTGTTGCATGTGGAGCCTTGCTTGATATGTGGCTCAAATGGTGACTGGAAAGGTGGAATTATAAGAAACCTTGAGAAGTTTAACCCCCTACAGGCAGAATTGTGAGCACTCTATGAAGGTCTCTGTTTGGCTTGGTCTAAGGGGCATCATAAGATAATAGTAAGATAATACTCTGCTTGAATTCTCATAGTTGTTCAATTGTTGAATAAACATTTGTCAGAGATCCCCAAGAATGTTATTTTGCTAGGCGTTGTACAATTACTGTAACAACATTGGTTAATCTCTCTTAATTTCATATCGAGAAACTAATACATGTGCAGACTGGATGGCCAAATATGGCACTACACTTTCTATATGTGCTCACATTATTGAGGTTCCTCCCCCAGATCTTGGAATCCTGTTGTATGTTGATGCTTTTAGGGCGACTTACAGCCGTTTTGTAAATTCTTATTCATTGGTTATTAGGGGCATCCCGAAAACGCCCGGGTCGAAATATGGCTTTCAAATTAAGTTTCGAATTAGTAGATGCTGCCACAAGGAGTGGTGATGACATACACAAAAAGGAAGAGACTCATAGAATGGCTTCCAACCTAACATTAGAGCATTTGTTATATTTAGTCTTCCAAGACCCAGACCCACATCACTGGTATCTCGGCACACATTGTCCCAGTCGGTAAGAGTAAAACATTGGCCCCTTTCCTGAAGATTTTTTATGCTCTTTCATGTTCGGGACCTGCCAGAAGAAAGGTGGACAGTGTCTGTCATTTTGACAGAGTACCACTTGTTGGTTGGCAAAGAAAAAAATCTATTTGCTTTAGTTGCCGCTTTTTTCAACATAGAGCCGGGAAGGAAGGCCGGCATAGAAGTCTCTTGAATGCAATGAGATGCTGCAACTGCTTGCTGTCGTGGTTCCAGAGCGCCATAATCCTAGTTCAAAATCAATAGGAAAAGGAAAATCTTCTGAATCCGTTGTGAATGATATTCCGCATCGGGGTTCGTTACGTTCTCCCGCTACTAGCCCATTGATCTGATCATAGGTGAAATCCAATCCCTTCACCTCGCCATGCCGCTAGATCTATAATGACCTGCAAGAATATTTCTATGAATACGTTTTTTTTTTGGATTTTCCTTCCTTTTGCCACATTTCGCTCAAAGCAAAGGGTTGAAGGGAGATAGGAATCAAGCTATTTGCAAGGGCCAACTTGATCCTCAACCCCAAGGGATCCCAGATGATGGAACCCTAAGAGAGCCTCCGACTCCAACAACCGTCCATGTACAACTTTCAGGGGAGGACCCCTCGTTTTCTACCCAAAAAATACACAAATTTCTTCTATTACAAGCCATAATCCCTTTCCATTTCACGTCACTGTACCTCAACAAACAACCATGTTGAGCTAAGGTGATGAATGCCTAAAGTCAAATGCTTCCCGTATGTATCACCCGATAATTCTGATATAGCCATTAACGATACTACAAACGTCAATGTCTCTCTCAGAGTGACATGATACATAAAGAACGTGGTGTTATCATTCTTGCTGGTTGCCTGATGAGGTGGTATCATACGACTTCAATGTGTTTTCATGTCGATTTTGTAGTGTTATGTTATGTATGCACTGTAATTTTAAAGAGTACTTTGTTGCTTTCTCATGTTTACTGACAATTTGAGATGTTGAAGTGCTGATTATAATCCCGCTGTCACTTTTTTCTCATGAATCTTTCACTGCTATTAAGTGTTTTACAGCTTGACTTTCCTAATAGTGACAGGTTTAAGTATCACTGCTCTTGCAAAGAGATATGAATCTCTGAACAATTCTGTATGCTTCACTTTCATTTGCCAGGTAGTAAATGGCTTCTTTTGGGAAGGAAACCACGTCCGTCCCATCGACCAAGGCTCTGAACTTTCGACCACGCTCGGAGTGAGTAATCTCATGGTTTTATACTATTCCAAAACCTGACATCAATGTTAAGATGATAGCCTTCTGTAAAACTTAGTTTGAACTATGAAATTAAGATATCAAATAGTTATGGCCATTTGTATTTTTTTTGTAGTTGAACTACAACTTGATTTTTGTTTCATTGTAGACTGTTGCTAGTATTAACTTCTTTTTAATTGGATTTTGCAGCTTATTCCACTAGGAACAGGTTCAGACTTTGCTAGAACTTTTGGTTGGTCAGTCTCGTGTTTCTCATCTTTCTGATGCAGTTTTGGGCTCATTATTTGCTGCTTTCATCGAATGATAATTTATTGTGCTGTTTGTTTCATTAGGAAAAATGATCCTTATGAGGCAGTGGAGCGGATTGCGAGAGGTTTTACGCCTACCTGGTTTCTTTATTTTTAATCTGCAAAGCTCAACTTTAGTAATTTATTTTCATTCATTATAAATGAAAACTGGGCATGCATGAATAACAAAAAGAATGGGAAATAATTCTACAGGCTACGCAAAGACTTCCCCTTTTAAAGGTAGAACTTGAGCACAAACACACTCCAACATGTCATTAATTCTCCATAGGCTGGAGAAAGGGAAAACTGCCAATAATTCAAGTCAAAACTCAAAGCTGCATTTTAGTCCGAACTCAAAAGTCGCTTTTTTTTTAATTCAAGACTAGAAAATAAGCCAAGGAAGCAATTCATGATAATACGATGATAAGGTATTCAGTAGGAATTGTGATTCGGTTCAATTCTTTGCAGGGAAACTGATGCAGACTAGCCGCAAGAGGAGGCGGCTGACCCGCGTGATGGCGGTGACTACACGCACGATGAGATCGTGCGTGACGAGCCACCGGTCGGGTTGGTGACTTATTTCAGGAGAAGGAGGCGTGAGGACGCGACTTAACTTCCAGAGAGGCGTTTTGGTCTTTCAATGCATATCTGTGCCTTTCACTTATTTTATATTCTAGGTCTAGCCATCATTTTGGGGTATGCTTAATTTTGTGAAGAACAATTAGACGTCTTTGTTGACGGTGTTCAGGCTTTAGTCCGTTCATCTAAAGCTAGAAAAGAGGGTGTCCTCTTTAAAGAGACTCATTATCTTTGTGTTCGTTAAATTCCAATCAAAGTTTCCGCCTTTTTCATATTTTCCACAAATTATTCGTTGTTTTACTTGTTTGTGCGTATAAATCGCGTCAAATTGGTATCAGAGCGGTGAAATCTAATGGCGACGGGCACGAGATCGAAGGCCGATTCTGTGGATGAGAAGATTCAAGGATTGTGCGAGGAGATAACTAAAGAATTGGAGGCTACAAATGAAAGAATCAATATAGGATTCAAAGACGTCGCTAACACGCAAGAGGATCTGTAGAACGATTTGCGGGCAATGGGGGCGGAGATGGGTCAAATCGGCCAATTTTTTCAAACCCTAAGGCGAAAAAGGAGAAGAAGAAGGGGAAGAAGACTCAAAAAGAAACCTTGGAGGAGGTTTTTGACGATTCCGATCCAGAAATCCAACAAAGGGCCCATGAAGCGAAAATGGTGGCTATGTTTCCAGGATCGGCGACGAGGGGGCTCGGGGTGGTCGAGTATGGGCTGACCACCCTCCAGGAGGGTCGGTCGGTGACGGCAAACCACCTGGAGGGTTCGTCGGCCCCCTAGCACGGCGGCGGGCCGCGCGTCAACAAGGGCCCCGCGCGGCCCTGCAGCAGCCGCAGGAGGGCCGCACGGCCCTGCAGCTGTCGCAGGAAACTCACGCGGGTTTCGGCCTGCAGAGCAGGGGCCAGGGGCCCCCTGTTTGGCCCTTGGGGACCCATGCCGCGCCGGTTGTGGGCTGGGGAGGATTTCCCTAAGGGCGACAAGCAACGATGGACCCCCGGGAGGCTTTTGCAGGATTTCCGGGGCATGGACGAGGCCCGGTGGGGCGCATTGGAGGTCGAATTGGACAACCACCGGCACATGGAGTTTTTGAAGGACCTAATGGGTTGGGACCGGATGACAGACTTATGTGTCCTGAAGAGGAGTATGCGTGGGAGGAAATTGACCCACCTTTGGGTCGCGACGACGGGAGAATGGGATGTGGGGTATATACCACAGGAGAGGAGGGCTGAAGGAGCGGCGTATGGAGACGTCAATGCTGATCAGAGGTTGAAAAAAACTAAAGATGCAGGTGTTTGAGGGAACCGATCTGGATGGGTGATCTACAGAGCGGAGCGGTATTTCCAGGGGGAATTGGATTTACGAAGGAGGCATTACATGCCATTAGCATTTACTTTGAGGGAGAGGCATTGGCATGTTATCGGTGGAGGATATCCCGGAATCCTTTTTAATCGTGGGCAGAGTTGACGGCATACTTGATGGATCTGTTTCAGGAGACACTGGGTGGAGACTTCTACGAGCAGCTCAGATCACTTAGACAGGAGAGTACGGTGCGTGATCTTATTAAGAAGTTTGAGTTGCTTTCGGGCCGAGTGCATGGGGTTACTGAGGAGATACTCATGGGAAACTTCATGGGGGGATGAAGCCTTCCATACGGGCCGAGTTGAGGATGCGGAGCCCCGGGGGGCTGGGAGGACCTGATTCACCTCGTACAGAAGGCGGAGGAGAAGCATGCGGAGGAGAGGCGGATACGGGGAGCTTGGGGGGCCCAACATACCCGTCCAGCACCAGCAGCAGCACAGAGGGCTCCTACAGGAATACCGGAGGTCAGAGGAGAGACTCGTCCAACGACATTGGGGAGGCGACTGACAAAGGCAGAGGTGCAGGAGAAGCGGGCGAACGGACTATGTTTTCGCTATGATGAGCGGTTTACCCCCGGTCACCGATGTGCGAGTCGCCTGTTGTAGATCACTATAGTGCCAAATGAGGAGGGGTATGTTGGGGATGAGGAGTACAAGACAGGAGGTCGTGGAAGAGGAGAAGTCCTATCTGGATGTAGCGGAGGTGTCCCTGAACTCTGTGGTAGGGTTCACCCCGAACCATACCATGAAGTTGTCAGGGCGGTTGGACGACACAACAGTGACGGTACTCATAGACAGTGGGGCTACCCACAACTTCATTTCTCGTCAGTTGGTGGATCGTCATGGGTTGCAGCTGAGCACTTTGGAGAAGTTTACGGTCCTGTTAGGGACAGGAAGAATGGAGGAGAGCATTGGGATGTGCAAGGGGTTGTGCTTGACCTTGCAGGGTTGCAGATCTTGGAGGATTTTTTGCCCCAGGAGTTAGGCAATGTCGATGTGATTTTGGGCGTACAGTGGCCGAAGGGGTTGGGTGAGGTCATGGTGAATTGGAATCAGCTCAGGATGGAGTTCCAGGAGGGGGGCCACACGGTGGTTCTGACAGGTGACTATAGCCTCTGTTTCTCCTTAATGGCTTTCAAAGCCATATCATGCACCCTACAGAGGTCAGGAGAGGATTCTTGGTGGAGTGTCGAGGTATGAGGACAGAGGGTGAGGAGCCACATGAGGGAACTCCGACTGAGGTGGAGCAGTTGTTAGAGCTGTATCAGGAGGTTTTTAGGATCCACAGGGTTTACCACTGGCACGGGGACATGAGCACACGATAGTGTTGTGTGAGGGGGCTGCACCAGTAAGTGTACGGCCATATCGGTATCTGCATGTGCAGAAGGATGAGATCGAGCAGATGGTTCGAGAGGTGATGCAGGCAGTGGTGATCTAACCCAGTGTTAGCCCGTTTTCTAGCCCGGTGTTACGGACAGAAGCTGGCGTTTCTGCGTAGATTATCGAGCACCGAATAAGGAAACTGTTTCCGACAAATTTCATATTCCAGTGATCGATGAGTTGTTGGATGAGCTCCACGGGGCATCTGTGTTCTCGAAGATTGATCTGAGATCGGAATACCATCAGATATTGATGAAGCCGGAGGATGTATCGAAGTTGGCTTTTCGTACACACGAGGGGCATTACAAGTTCCTGGTCATGCCTTTCGGCTAGACTAATGCTCCCTCGACCTTTCAGGCCTTGATGAACAAGGTGTTCCAGCCATTTTTGAGGAGATTCATCCTGGTGTTCTTCGACGATATACTCATCTACAGCAGAACTATGAAGGAGCACTTGGGGCACTTGGAGTTGGCTTTTCTAGAGTTGGCGCATCAGCTTTATGAGAATCATAAGAAGTGCAAATTTGGTCAGAGGCAGATTGAGTATCTGGGGCATGTTGTTTCTGAGGCAAGAGTGGTTGCGTATAGAGTGAAGATAGAAGCGATGCTGGACTGGCCATTGCCAAAGACGCTGAGGGCATTACGTGGATTTCTGGGGCTGACAAGATACTATAAAAAGTTCGTAAAGGGGTATAGCACCATAGCTTGGCCCATTACCGAGCAGCTGAAGAAGGACAACTTCAAGTGGGGGAGGAGGCGACCAAGGCGTTTGAGGTCTTGAAGGTGGCGATGTCGACGGCACCGGTCCTGGCTCTGTCGGATTTCAGTGTATCATTTGTAGTAGAGACGGATGCGTCGGGTTATGGCTTGAGAGCGGTCTTGATGTATGAGAGATGACCGATTGCTTACTTCAGTCAGGTGATGTTGTCTGGAGCACGACTGAAGTCAGTATATGAGAAAGAGCTGATGGCGATTGTCCTGACCATCCAGAAATGGTGTCCATATTTGTTGGAGAGAGACTTCGTGGTTAGGACGGACCAGCGAAGTCTGAAGTACTTACTAGAGTAGCGGTTGGTGACGGAGGAGCATCAGCGCTGGCTATCTAAGTTAGTAGGATACCGTTTTGACATTGTGTATAGACCGGGGTTGGAGAATAAGGTGGCGGATGCGTTGTCTCACAGAGGAGTGGGGGCTAGTTTAAGGGCTCTTTCCTTGTCTATGTGGATGGATTGTGAGTCGATGCTACAGGAGACAGAGTCAGACCCAGAGTTGAGACAAATCCGGGAGGCGCGGCAGGGAGGATGAGAATAACCGAAGGGATACTCATTAGAGGGACGACGGTTGTTGTACCAGAGGAGGTTGGTGTTGCCGAGTGCGTCGGTCTTCATACCGACACTGTTTCAGGAGTTTCATGGCACAGTGGTGGGGGGCCACCCGGGCGTGCAACAGACATACATGAGGATGGCCAGGGAGGTATTGGCCGGGGATGCGGAAGATGGTAGCTTGTTTGGTAGCTGCTTGTGACGTTTGCCAACGTTAAAAATACATGGCCATGGCATCGGCGGGGTTGTTGCAGCCATTAGCCTTGCCGGAGAGGGTTTGGAAGGAGGTCACGATGGACTTCATCGCCGGGTTGCCACGATCAGAGGGGTACACAGTGTTTTTAGTGGTGGTGGATAGGCTTAGTAAGTATGCTCACTTCATTCCTCTGAAGCATCCTTACACGTCGGTATCGGTGGCAGCCGCTTTTATCCAGGAGGCGGTTAGACTACATGGGATACCTGGAGCTATAGTGTCTGACAGGGACTAGGTATTCATGAGCGGGTTTTGGAGGGAGTTATTTCGAGTGCAGAGGACTGTACTCAAGAGGAGCACCGCCTACCAACCGCAGACGGACGGTCAGACGGTGGTGGTGAACCGTAGCATAGAGACGTATTTGCGATGTTTTGCTTCGGAGACTCATCGTCAGTGGTACAGGTGGTTGGCTTGGGCAGAGTACTGGTATAACACCTTATACTACTCCTCAGCGGGGACGACCTCATTCCGGATCTTATATGGTCGTGACCCGTCACAGTTGATTCATTATGGACACAGGGGGACTCCGGTGTCACAGGTGGAGGATTATATGGGAAAAGAGATGGTATGCTGGAGGAGTTGCGGAGGCATTTGACGAGGGCACAACAAGTAATGAAGGCTAAGGCAGACGTGCACTGTCGGGACATGCAGTTTCAGGAGGGAGACATGTTATACTTGAAGCTGCGACCCTACCGTCAGAGATTGTTAGCTCATAGGAGGAATAAAAAGCTAGCGGCACGATATTATGGGCCCTATGAGATTGTGGCTAGGATTGGTTAGGTGGCGTACAAACTGCGGTTATCCTCTTCGTCATCGATACACCCGGTCTTTCATGTATCCCAACAACGGAGAGCGATTGGTGATCAGATGGTATCGTCAGCTTTACCCCCTACGCTTACTGATGACATGGAGGTGTTGGAACCGCTGGATGTGAAAGCCATATGCCATGGCCCGGGACTGAGGAGGGAGGTCCTGATACATTGGGCCGGCTTACCGGAATGTGATGCTACATGAGAGGCGTTCGACGTGATGCAGGAGCAGTTCCCAGATTTCCACCTTGAGGACAAGGTGGCTCTTCTACAGACGGGTATTGATGCGGACGAGCCGCAAGAGGAGGCGGCTGACCCGCGTGATGGGGGTGGCCCCACGCACGATGAGATCGTGCGTGACGAGCCACTTGTCGGGTTGGTGACTTATTTCAGGAGGAGGCGTGGGGACGCGACTTAACTTCCTGATGGGCATTTTGGTCTTTCAACGCAGATCTGTACTTTTCTCTTATTTTATATTCTAGGTCTAGCCGTCATTGTGGGGGTATGCTTAATTTTGCGAAGAACAATTAGGCGTCTTTGTTGACGGTGTTTATGTTTTAGTCCGTTCATCTAAAGCTATGAGAGAGAGTCTTATCTTCAAAGAGACTCATTATCTTTGTGTTCTTCGTTAAATTCCAATCAAAATTTCCACCTTTTTCATATTTTCCACAAATTATTCGCTGTTTTACTTGTTTGTGCTTATAAATCACATCAGAAACTATATAGAAATCAACTACAAGGATATAGTTTTGAGATGTACAATGTAAGGTCACACGGCGGAAAATTAGAATAGGAACAATTGAAGTAACTGATGTTGCAAAATAAACACCCTATCGACTTTATTGTAAAGAGACAGTGGATAACATTCTTGTGGTACTTTTTTGGAGTATAGCTATGTATGTAGTATAATGACAGGGACAATGTATTTTTTGTTTTTTTTGTTTTGGTTAACTATGTATCACATCTACTACGTTTTGAAGTAAATTTTTTAGAAGAATTAGGGAAAGAAATGATAAATCAAAGAAGATGAAAATGTGAAACTCTGCCTCAATAATCAGCCAAATTATTCCCGTCTATTTCCAAATTCATAAGAAAGTTTGAAATGTGAGTACGAACTTCCATTTTCTTATAAACTAAAATAGAGTCCTAAGTAAATTCTAACTTAATTAAAGATGAAGACATGCTTAAATAGAAATTCATGAATTCGTACTCAATAAAAACTTTTAATTAACTTCAAATTTCTAATCTATATTCTAAAGATAAAAAGAAAATGCTAAACTAAAATTGTAATGAAATTCAAGCAAGAACCGAAGATGAGGGTAAAGACTTCTATAAATCCTAGCCCGAGTTATATATCTCAGGTATCAAATCTGTGGAGGTTTGGCATCAACTCTCTCCCTCTAAAATGATGTCCTAGTTACTTTGAGTGAACATAATTTGACTAGGGGGCAGAGAATCTGTATTTGTAGGTTCGAGAAGGCTGAGAACTTGATAGCACATAGGAGCTTGAAACCAATGCAAACCAATTTCTGGATATCTGATGACATTGGAATTCCAGTCAATCTCTACCTTGATCAGTGTCACTGTTGCAATTTACACCATCAATGGTCAAATGTTTGTTCAAGTGAACTGATGAAAAGGATCTAAATGGATGCCATAAAAATGAAAGAAATGATTTTGTTGTTTTTGCTTCTGAGGGATATTCTGGTTGTTTGACTTCTAAGATGGCTGCCTTAAAAAATTACATTTTAGACGCTTCTCTTCTGTCCATTGAATGGTCTTCTATGTTTAGCATATGGCAACTTTTCAGTTACAACCTTCTGGTGAAAGGTCCAAGAATATCAGAAGTGCATTAAAAATTTTCATGTGCTTACTACTGACTAACGCGAAAACATATGGGTACCCTTGCTCTCAGCTCTGTGTCCACACACAAATGGATCCTCTAACAGATAGGAGAGTTTGAAAGACCTGTGTTTTTTTAGGTCTTGGATTCACTTAGAGTTTTAAGACTCATCCTGAGCCTGTCTCTAGATGAAACTGGTCATAGGGCAAGGTTTGTAGTCCTTAGCTCCAATGTAGACCCAAATTCCGTGCATATATGTGAGAACTTTCTACAATGGCTTCCTGGGATCATCATTTCAGAAGTAGCCCTACCATTGTTGTCGATAGAGATTTGGACACCACCCCTTTGATGAATAACAAATCCTGGGCAGGCCTTTGTAAGCAATCTGCCAAGATGTGATCAGATTGCTGAAACTCTAATGTCATGTACTTGTTTAAAAGCCCATTTATCAGTTTATGTCTAATTGTATGTGTCTGTTCAGGATTGGGAAGTACATTTCTCTTTAAGCCATTTTCAATACGATAATGTTATGCTTGCCATGCATAGGAATAGCAGGAATAAGCCTTTGTGCAGTATGAAAATCTGAAACTAAATCTCTTGTCATTTATGAGAGAATAACTAAATCTCGTCATTTATGAGAGAATGCTTTGTCAAGTGCAATTAACCACTCTTTGTGACATGGTACTTATAGCAATTACAACATGTTCTTCTGAATCCCATGTAATTGTAGCTCTTTCTAACGTGAACACAACCAGGAATTGACTTAGACATCATGGCAATCAGTTAGCGGAGCAGGATACTGATACGATCCGGTGGATCGAATCAATAAAAATCAGATTTTTAAAGAGGAAAAATTAAAAAGTTGAATTTTTATTTGGAATTTGATGAAGAACAAAGATAATTTGAGTTCCTTCGAGACGAACCCGATCTCCTAGCTTTTATTTGAACGGATAAAAAGCCTAAAGATCCCTCAAAAGATGCCTAAGGATGTTCTTCAACAAAATAAGCATAGCCCTAACAATGACGGCTAGCCCTAATAAATAGAAAACGTGGATTTACTAATTTAGCCTGAAGAGACTAAAATACCCCTCGACCCACTAAACCCACTACGTGACGATCCCACGTCTCCTACGCCTCACATATGTCACCATGGGTAGACCCACATCATCAAGGGCCGGTGGAGTAGGCGATGCGTCCGCATCAATACCCCCCCTAAAAGAGCCACCTTGTCCTCAAGGTGGAAATCTGGAAACTGCTCCCGGACCACGTCATATGCCTACCACGTGGCGTCACAATCAGGCAGGCCCACCCAGTAGATCAGCACCTCTCTTCGTCGTCCCGGTCCCTGACGAACTGCCCGCACATCCAGGGGCTCGAGCAATACCTCCATGTCCTCCGTCAGTGCAGGTGGCAGAGTCGACGTGGCTGACTAGTCTCCAATCGCCCTCTGTAGCTGCGACACATGGAACACCGGATGTATCGTCGAGGAAGGTGGCAGGTGTAACCGATACGCCACCTTTCCAATCTTGGCCGCAATCTGGTAGGGACCGTAGTAGCGACCTGCTAGCTTCTCATTCTGCCTCCGAGCTAATGTCTTCTGCCTATAGGGCCGCAGCTTGAGATACACCATATCGCCCTCCTGAAAGTGGACGTCCCTCCGGTGGCAGTCTGCCTGGGCCTTCATCACCTGCTGAGCCCTCAAAAGATGTCGACGTAGCTCCTCCAACATAGCATCTTTGTCTCCCATGTAAGCCTCCACCTGTGACACCGGTGTCTGCCTGTCACCGAAACACAGCAAGGACGGTGGGTCTCGCCCATAGAGGATCCTGAAGGGGGTCGTCCATGCTGCTGAGTGGTACGATGTGTTGTACCAGTACTCCGCCCATGCCAACCACCTGTGCCACTGTCGAGGTGTCTCCGACGCGAAGCACCGCAGATAAGTCTCTATAGAGCGGTTTACCACCTCGGTCTGTCCGTCCGTCTGCGGGTGGTATGTCGTACTCCTCTTCAGGACCGTACCATGTACCCTGAAGAGCTCCCACCAGAACCCGCTCAAGAAGACATTGTCCTTGTCGGACACTATGGATCCCGGTATCCCATGTAAGCGTATCACCTCCCGAATGAATGATGTATCACCTCCCGAATGAATGTTGTGGCCACCGAGACCGCCGTGTAAGGATGCTTCATAGGTATGAAATGTGCATACTTACTCAGGCGGTCTACTACGACGAGGATCACCGAATATCCATCGGAACGGGGCAGCCCGTCAATGAAGTCCATCGAGACCTCCTCCCATACCCTCTCTGGCAACTCCAACGGCTGTAGGAGCCCGGCTGGGGCCATGGCCATATACTTGTGACGCTGGCAGACGTCACAAGCAGCTACTAACTGGGCGACTCTCCTCCGCATCCTCGGCCAGTACACCTCCCTAGCCATCCTCTGGTACGTCGTCTGATGTACCCCCGAATGGCCTCCAGTCGACGACCCGTGGAACTCCTGAAACAGGATTGGTATGAATCCTGAGGCCCGCGGTAGCACCAACCTCCACTGGTAAAGCAGTCTGCGCCCCTGTAAGGAATACCCGGTCGGCCCCTCCTTCCCCTGCTGCAGCAACTCACGGATCCGTCCCAGCTCATCATCACTCTCCGCCTCCTGGAAGATGGGCTCCCAGTCCAACCATATCGGTCGCGACAGAGCCCTCAAGTCCACGCTCTTCTGCCGGCGAGACAAGGCATCAGCTGCCTTCTTCTCCAACCCCGGCATGTACTTGATGTCGAATCGGTACCCCACCAGCTTGGACAACCAACGCTGGTGCTCCTCAGTAACCAATCGCTGCCCCCTATCTCCACACGGTCACCCCCCGAACCAAACCGCCACTCCTAGTCTCCATCGACCCTCCCCCATCGACCCCGTACAACTCCTCGGGCCACGGAGGCCTCTCCCATGCCTCGGGCTGATAGTGGCATCCTGGGAAGTCCGGTGGTCGTGCAAAAACGGGCCTCGGTCCAGGAGGGGTGGTCTCTGCTCTCCAAAATTGGCCCGTCGGGGTCCCAATAGCTGCTCCCGAGGCCCAACCGTCTCCCACTGTCCCCGAAGTCCCCCCAGAGTGGGGGTACGAACCCCGCCACACCCCCAAAGGGTCGGGACGAAGTCGCCGGGCCCCCAGGAGAAGCGGCCCAACCCGTCGAACCCTCGGAAGGCCCTGCCCAGCTCGCCGGGCCCCTGAAATGGCCAGGCGGCTCATCCGCACCCCCGGTTGGGGGTGCCGCACCTCAGCGCCCCTGGCGGGGGGTGCCGCCTGCACCCAGCCCCCGCCAGGGTCGGCCGAGGCCTCTGGTGGCCCCGGCGGACTCGCCCAGGCCGGGGGAGGACTGGGAGGGTTCGCCGGGGACGCCGAAGCCCCCGGTAGGCCGGGCGGCCTCGCCCAGGCATGGGGAGGCCTGGGTTGGGCAGCCGGCCCCTTGGCAGGCCCTATCGGGCCTGCCGTGGCCTGAACAGACCCGCGAGGGTCTGTTTTTTGTGAAACAGGCCCGCGCGGGTCTAGGGTTGGCCGCGCCGACATCCTCGTCTCTTCCGCGACATCGCATTGAGGTGGAAGCTCCGCCGTCATCCGCGCTTGCTCTAGGGTGGCCGATTCTAGGGTAGAATCTCCACCCTCTTGGATCTCCTTGTCCCGACCTCCTTCTTTCGCCACCGTGAGGGCTTGTAATATCGCCATCATCGTCGTCATCGTCTCCTTCAGATCTGAAGTAGCTTCCTTCAGATCTGAGTTTGACCCCTTCAATTCCCGGATATCTCGGCCTTGTTGCGCGGCATCCGTCCTCATCCCCCGAAGTTCGATTTGCATGTCCTCTTGCGAATGAGCGTGATCCTTGAGTGAATCCCCCACCGTTTTCTTCAATCCCTTGAACCGTTCTTCGATCTCCCGATTGAGATCCTCACGTAGCCCTTGAATCTTCTCATCGATCAGATCTGCCTTCGATCGAGTGCTTGCCGCCATTTGGATCTAGCGCTCTGATACCAATTTGATACGATCCGGCGGATCGAATCAATAAAAATCAGATTTTTAAAGAGGAAAAATTAAAAAGTGGAATTTTTATTTGGAAATTGATGAAGAACAAAGATAATTTGAGTTCCTTCGAGACGAACCCGATCTTCTAGCTTTTATTTGAACGGATAAAAAGCCTAAAGATCCCTCACAAGATGCCTAATGATGTTCTTCAACAAAATAAGCATAGCCCTAACAATGACGGCTACCCCTAATAAATAGAAAACGGGGATTTACTAATTTAGCCTGAAGAGACTAAAATACCACTCGACCCACTAAACCCACTACGTAACGATCCCGCGCCTCCTACGCCTCACGTATGTCACCATGGGTGGACCCGCATCATCAAGGGCCGGTGGAGTAGGCGATGCGTCCGCATCAGATACCCAGTGTATTATAAAAAGGAACTAATGTTCATTTGAGATACTTAAACAAATCTAATCTTTCTTTCTAGAGCATTCTAGTGTTCCTTGCTAGTGTTACTAGTTTATCTACTTGGACTTGTTTATTGTATATGTAACATTGTTGAGCTACTTTTAACTTTAATAAATAGAAGCAATCCTATTTGTTGAGAAAATTTAAATTGTTTGACTGGATCTTTAAGATTCTTCTTTAATTTGATAGATTTATTATGTGTAGTTTGCAACGATCATAGTTAAACTTCATTTGCATCTTCTCAATCGAGTGTTGCAGAGTCAAAAATATCCCTTTATCATTTGTAGAACTTTTCATTCGGAAACCATATCATTTACTCACTAGTCATTAATATTAAATTTTTTACCACCATCTCGGCATCAAGACAAATGGACAATATCACCAATTCATATTCATTGTCTATGGAAGTTTTAAAAACAAGATTTCATTAATATTTACACACAATAATACTTCTTTTCCTTATTATAGTGCAAAACTTTCATGTCCTTAAGTTGACATTAACTTGGTATCAATTTTGTTTCACAAATGTTCTTATCATTTTTAAATTTCTTTTGATCTTTTCAAGATTCATGCATTTACTGACTTTAATAGTTGAAAAGTTTTGTTGCATTTGCATGTATTTCTAACTTCTAATGGAAAGTAAACAATGTTAAATATCAGGTATGCCTTTATTTTAATTGCACAATCATATGTGCATGCCAAGAGTTCTAATAGTAATCTACTATGACCTTATATTGCACATTTATTCACTCTTTTAAATGTCTGTCGTGTGTCCCTGCATGTAGGCAGACATGTCGTTTTAACTTTTAAGGACTCACCGTGACATGAAGGAGATTAATCCTACAGTGATGCTTAGTCAATTTCACTGACACGTCGTGGGCAAGATCAATGTGTCACCTTCTATTTTGCCCAACATATCCCAACACCACATGTAGTATTATAATATTATGATTGTTCATATGTTTGTTTATTTGGTATTTATGTTTAATAGTTAAAAGTTAAGTGAACATTATTCTTTATTTGGTTGCATGACATGAATATGAATTTTAAAGGTTTTACATTTGGGTTTTACAATTTTATTAGATAAATAATATATTACAAATACAATTCTACATGTAAGTTAAATTTTCGATGCTTGTATACAGGAAATATGTATCTTTCGCTTCATTATGATGACTGATGTTTACTTGATGTCCTGACATGTCCACCATCTGATATGCATCCCTTTAAGCACCTTGAATCCGACATCCCCCCATTTAGAACCTTGCATTTATCTGATTCATTGATTAAAAATCAATAATCCTGGTTGCTTTATCAAACCTCTCATCTCATGTAATATGTTTAGGAGCTAGTTTGAGATGACAGAAGGATTTAACCAGTATACACTTTTTTGTCCTTCGACTTCCAATCTATCAGGTGGTTCAGTATAAATATTTTCTTTGATTCACCATTCAAAAGAACAATCTTAACATCCATTGGTGAACGATGAGATTGTGAATGAAATATAATGCTACTAGGTTCCTCTAGTAGTTACTCTAAATACAGGGGCATATACAGATTCCTAGCTTTCCATGGTAATTTAGGGCTCTTTGTTTTCTCCTTCAAATATATGTCAGAGTTCACTGCAAAGTGCATGAGAGAAAACATAGGGTGTCAATGCTATTTGAAACATATGGTGGCAATGCTATTTGATTTATTTAGGTGTTTTAGATTTAGGCCCAGAAGTCGAGGGTGGTCTAGCAAGAAAGGAAATGGTGGAATTTCCTGCAAATCCTCAAGCCAGTTAATGTACCGAATCTCCCCGCCCATCCGAACACTGGATTCGATTGTGAACTTTATTGGATTGCATCTGCTATTCGCATGGTGGACCCAAATTTTCCGCCTTCAATACTCTGCCGGAACCTTCGGCATCTTCATCCATGAGATGCACTTGAGTTTTAATGCTGGAGCATCCTCATCTTCATCAGGCATCCTCTCTTATCCTGTTCTCAGAATGCAGCAGAACTGTTGATACACAAATATAGATATAAATAATTGATATTCATCTTCAAAAGACCTATGAGATCTTCCCTATTGTAGGGGAACCAAATATATTTCTTTTCTGTGCAAATTACTTTACTGGAGGCTACTTTTAGTCTTTCTTCTCTTCAGAAAGCTTTAAGCTGGTTCCGAAAACAGACATGCAAAATTGTTCAGGATTTTATCGTAATGTCATATTTGAATAAAAAGGAGGCATGTGTTTTATGTCATATATTATAAAATTCTGAGCGACTAAACTGAATTTAGTTCTGTTATTCTGTGTTATTACATAAAATTCTTTTATATGTCTATTTAATAGGAAGTAGAAACCTCATATATAATCTCATTTCCACTTGCAGGATCAAGATCTAAAATAGATGTTGGCTTTTTAAGCGGTTACAGTGGGGGGCAGCAATATTTTATAAATGTTGCTGATATACATTTGTACGAATCTAATCTTGATTTACAACTTTGACACAATGAGAATATAATCAACTGATAATAACCTGATATTTTTTTGGGGGAAAATTTGCAGGAGTGCAAAAGCAGGTTACTATGCTTCTCAGTACAAGAGATTTGGAAATTTGTGTTATGTAATAGGAGCATTGAGAGCTTTTATTGGACACATTAACTGTGACCTTAAAATTAAGGTCAGTGATTATCTCCATGCATAAACAACTTAATCATCTATGATTCATCTTGTCCTCAACAAATAGATTAACCATATTGTAGCTGCATGATACACAGGTAGATGAGGGAGAGTGGGAGGTATGCCATAAAGTCACCGCCCTTTGCATAGGAAATGCAAAGTTTTTCGGCGGCGGCATGAAGATTACTCCAACAGCTAATCCTTTCAGTGGAAACTTGGAGGTGATTTTCAATCCTATTATCATGCATTCTTCTTTTTTTTTGGCATGTCTACGAAAAGTTGAATACAGATACTGAATTTGATGGGTCAGGTGGTTATTCTTCAAGATTTCAAGTGGTACGATTTTGTCTTTAAGCTACATAAGCTGTACAGCGGATCACATCTTTCAGAAAAAAATGTCCATACCATGAGGTAACTTCTATTTCTCCTCCCATTGGTTGCCAGTATTTTGTTTTTTCATATTAACATGAATTCTGTTTTGTTTCGTAATGTTTTTCACCGAATCCAGTTGCATTTTATCTTATGGCTTGTTGGTGCAGTGTGAGATCCATTGAAATAGCCGAGGTGACGAGAAGAGGGGACATATATGTGCAATCTGATGGAGAGCATTTCGGTTTCCTTCCAACAAGATGCTCAATTTTGCCTGCTGCCATTGAGTTTTTCCGCTAACCACAAGCATTTGCTGCTTTCTTTTGTTGTACTTTTTGTTCAGTTTTTTGTCTCTTTTCCCCCCAACAATTCTGTTTATTTTCGTGTATTTCGAGATAATAGCTAGCCCTTGAATGCCGTAAAATAAGTTCAACGCCAGCTTTCCCCTTATATGTATCTGCAAATTTGGTCCACCCTCTCTTAATGAGAGTATGTAAGTAGTGTTAGTTAACTAGCTTCCATATTCATCTATCTCTCATGCATTGCACATGGTCTTGAGCCTGGTGTCCACTAGAGTTTGATTGTAGTCCCGAGTAGTTGGGGCCTTATAAGAACACGTCTACCCCCACATTGTTGTACTTTGCATTTTTTATACGTCTCCATCAAGGGTTACTTTGGCTTTTCTGTCACAAAGACATCACACAATGCTTATCACACAATAAGTCTGATCTCCTTGCCACGTAAACTGGGAACACCACAAGCAGTGTTTTGTTCCAATTTCTCAGGTTTATGTAATGCTCAGCGGAAGTACATGAACATCGGCATGACCAAGTTCACATTCTGGTGTATGCTCTACAACCATGTACAAAGCTGCTAGCAGTTATGCCTTCCGAGATGTTCCCATTCCCCTGGCAATTTGGATGCATATTGCCTAGAAATTCAGTTGCCAGTTTATCCCTAACCAAGAGATCTGGAGACCACGGCATGTAGCATATATAGATCATCGAAAGTACTGCTGCCCGCATGAAATCTGATAGGCTCCGACTGCATAGCACCGTATATTTTCAGACACTATCGTCAAAATATCAATGCACATATTCAATATTATGTATCAAGGCATCAGCTTCCGCCCCACACCCAACTTGTCGGCCTGAATATTTGCCTCAGAAGTGCCATTTTAGGAACATTCCAATGCTCGACATGCCTGAAAGAGATGAACAGAAGTTTCAAGTGACTGTTAAAAGACTTGGAAGCTTAAAATCGCATCGGAAGCTTAATACCTGCAGACCTTTCCCGACCGAGGATCAAAGTAATACTCAGTGTAACCGGTAGCTAAGAGGGAAAAACGAAGCATAGAATGCAGTCAGATAACTACAGACACCGTACAGTCGATTTGAAGCACGAGGTTTGAAGGAACCTGAAAGGATCGGCCTCCAGGGAAACGACATAACGCAGCTAAAGCGCCAATGTCCAATACCCTTACCCTGCCGACGGTTATAATGGCAAGTTTCAGATATTAGGTCGCTCACATATTTTATAAAGAACTCATAAGTTCAGAGTGAAGCCATACGCACCTCAAAGTCCTCCCATTTTGTGAGCTTCATGTTGGATTTTACAAGCAGTGATCCAAAATTTGTGCAGTTTCTTTTGAACCGTTTTAGACCTCTAAATGAGCCTGCTGGGTCCGCAAATTCACAATCCTCTTCATAAGCATTGAGTGTCAGGTCTCCTACAAGAATCCGTACAGTGAAAGCGACTCAAATGGACATGCAGAGACACGCAGTTACAGATATGAAATCAACAAGATCAGTGGTTCAGCGCCACGGATACAGGTCATATGTATTCAAGGTTCCAAAACCAAGTCTCAAAAATGCATGCTTGTTCCATGATATAACCCTTAAAGATGGTGTTTTGTGAGCATGCTCAATGTCTGCTTGCATCTAGCTTCCTTATCTCCTACATTTCTATTAAAATTTATCGCACGCACGCATCGTACTTGCAATTCATAAATCTGTTTCTCTCCCCTAAATAATGTTGTGACAGAATACTAAATGGTTGCTTGCACTTATCTTGCTCGTTTCCTATATCAGTCAAACAATTCTTGAATCCGTTTCAGATTACACTGCATGCACACAGACTCTCCGACACAGATACAAGACGGCGTATCACAAAAACTATCGAGTAAATTCTGAAAAGCAGTCAAAAACAGAAGTATGGTGTCCGGCGTGGCATAACTCCATGGCTGAAGTGTCTATGCTTGTTTTCAAAGCAAAATTCCATTAATGCTTCAATTAAAAATGCTGTAATGGTGCTTCATTAGCAGAGTTTCCATTAATCCTTTACTATTATCAGTTAATCTATCACAATTATTATCTTATCCAAGGTTATTAGTTTTAGGGATAATAGAGGATCCCCGTTCACGATCGAAAGGCTACAACGGACACGATTGTGAAATAACATATAGCACCGATCAATGACGAGCAAACACCAAGAACTTAATGTGGTTTAGCCACAACCAAGGTTCACATCCACAGCCAAAGTAAGAAAAATTCTTCCACTATTTAAAAAGAGAGAGATACAACAACACGCCCCTTCGAAGCACTCGCTCTTGCATATGCAACTCATTTCTTCCCCTCTTTTTTTGTTTTGTTTTGTTTTTTGTTTTTTGTTTTTTTTGTTTTTTTTTGTTTTTTTGTTTTTTGTTTTGTTTTGTTTTGTTTTGTTTTCAACCCAATTCCAAAATGGCATTTCTTTCCCTCTTTCTCTCCAACTACAAGGCTTCACACTTGGGATGAATATAAGACGATAGAGAGACCTCTCCCACTCGTTTACTAATAAGCACTCTCTCTTGCATATATGACTCGTATCCAAATGACAACCCACTTCAAAAGGGTTCAACCAACTCGAATCAAGTGGAACATCCCTTGAACCAATTCATCAAGAGAGCAGAAGTGTTTGGATCTCATCATGAGTATGGACCCAAGGGAAGACAACTATGACTACTAACTTGGAATCCATGCTAGCCATATTCTGGACACGTATTTGCTTATCTTTCGTCAAGCTCTTGTCAACATATCAATCCCACTCTTGTCCCACTCTTGTCTGTGTGAATTCTCACATGATTTACCTACTTCATATCAAGCACATCACATATTCAATGGTACCTCACGTCTATATATTTAGATTTGAAATGAAAACTTGGATTCTTACTCAAGTGGATGGTACTTTGACTACCACTATACACAACATAGTCCTTTTGCTTCAGAACTAGAAGACACCGGTTTATGATGTATCAGCCATTTAGAACAAAATTCTTAGGTGTAATGTTTCTGTGTGCCTGATTTAAAATTTTGAAGTACTGATCTGGAATCCCCCAATTAACAAGATTACTTGTGTATAGAGGGTGTAGGTAATCTGTCGACGATCTTGCCAATAGGAACCAATACACGATGATGATACAGGGCCGGTCCTGAAGATATTGGGGCCTAGGGCGAGATAAAAATTTGGTCCCTTTAAATATATTTTTTTAAAAAATTGAAAAACTAAATTTTTTTGGGGTTTGGAACCTAGTCAAGTGAAATGCTAGGAGGTTCATCCATACACCTGAATTTTTATTGATATGCTAAAAGATGGGAGACAGTGCCGGGCATGAGAGAGAGAGAGAGAGAGAGAGAGGATGATAATGGAGGAGGATGAAGAGATGGAGGGTTAAAGAGAAAAAAGTTTCCAAGGCAACCCGGTAAATTTTTAATAAGTGGTCTATGTGAGTATCAATTAGGTATGTGCTCATAGTAACTCCCATGTATCAAACGAGGTCATGTAGGTCATGTAGCCCACAATTTCTCATTCACATCAACAGATACACACACACACACACACACACACACACATTCACTTCAAATAAAAGAAGACACAAATCACACCAACAAACCAATGCAATATAAATAACAACATAAATTGCACGTAGAAATAGCACCCTCTCCATCAAGTCCTCCCAATGTTTTTTTGTCGTTTCGAAGCCTGAAAATGTTGCTATCTGCTTCCTCCGGTGTCCACATTATTCTCTGACGGAACAACAACATCCTTCAGTGAGCCCAAATCAACATTGGGAGGCCCCGAATGACTCCTCGGGGCAGAGCACCTGCAGAAAACGATAGCCTCTTCTTTGCCGAGCCAACGGAAACATTCTCAAGGCCCTCAATAACCGCATCATTCGATGGGCTTGAAACGATGGGCTAGAAAATCTGGACCTGGCCTTGGGCCCCCTGGCCTTGGGCCCTGGGCGGCTGCCCTAGGTCAGGGCCGGGCATGTGATGATACCGATAATAAATCATACACTTACACACAACACATACACGTAACCTTATGCCTTACACGTATGCACATGTTGGACTAGTTACCTTACTAACTAGGTCACACTTTTAAATTTGATGATGACAAACAAGTCACAAGCTACTAATATATTTGTTTAGTGACTATTAGATCAAAACAGGGTCATATTGACCAAATGGCAATTTCGTAATTTCTACATCGTTCAACTTGTCCCAAAGCTACACAAAGATCATTGTCCATGGCCAACACACACCACAATAATTCTTCATGAATTATAGCTTCAAAATCATGGTCAAAAATCTAGAAGATGAAGGGACAATTTGATAATTTTGCATTGTCACACTTTTCTAGAAAGCCAAACATGAAGGAATAAGAATTCAAGAAGGATTCGAGCACATAAATAATTGCATATTGGGTCTACTACTAAACTTCTAGTGCATGTTAACTCAAAGAGTTCTTGTGCATCAAAAAGTCTAGTTGGCTACTGTAGTTTTTGTTCAATATAAAGTTTGAATACTACTACTATGCATGAGCACACCAAAGAACTCAAGAGTTTTAGTGCTACTACGACTTGGGTTCACTCGTAAATAAACCCTTCATGCACAAAGCCAAAATCCTAAGAGAGGAAAACAAAGAGAGAAGAAAAGAAAAAGAGATAGCCGCAACTTCTCAATCTAAAACCAAGCACAGCCGGCCCCAAACCCATCTCTCTTCAAAACAATCAATTGGCCGGCCCTAGCCCTCTCTCCCTCCATTGATTTGCATTGATCAAATCCTAGCATTAATGTTGAAGGCCAAAGTCTATCTCCTTGCCGCAAGCACCTACCCATAAACTCCTAGCCGCAAGCTAGCAATCTTGGCCAAGCATCAAGACCAAAGGGTTTCTTCATCAAGCACATATCTACAAGGATCCAAGCCAAGACATTGGCGGAGAGCATCTACTACTCACGCAAAGCAACATCAATTGAAGAAGAGCATCTCATCTCCTCTTTAGCCAAAGATCCTTCATCTCAGGCTAGCAAACTTTCCCTTTTAATCTCCATGCAAGAAAACTTTTGAGAAGCTTTTGAGATACAACTCACGCAAGGGCCATACCAAGCTTTTGAGAAGTGATCAAGAATTTTCAAGTCACTCAAGTATCTCCCACTGCTTGATTATATCATATGCGCTGCTGCAAAGACCCTCTAGCCACGCCCTGCAAAGATTTGGGGTCCAAAGGTACGCAAGCAAGGGTCTGGGCTGCCAACCACCTGGGCGTAACTGCTGCTGCTCCAAGCCCCGCTCGACAGAAACCCCAAGCCACAACGCATGCACGCAAGGCAGCAACAGCTCCCGACTTCTTTGCGCACAGAGCTGAGTCAAGCACCACGAGCCAGACTTCAATTCCAATGGAGCGGAAGCGAGAATTCTGACGAGCCAAGCCCATGAATCTCCTGAGTCAGCAACAATTTCTGTGTACAGACTGTTGCAAAACAGATTTGAATGACGAACTTCAAAGGCACATATCGTGAGTACCAGACATCAGATTGAGACACCGTTCACAATCACGATCTTGCAACCTAAGCTACGGTGATATCTATCTGATTTATTATTTCAGTTTTAGATTAGTTAGCATTATTTTGTTGAGAGGTATTTTTTAAATAGCTTCATTTAGAGGCTTACATTGGGCGTACAATTCTTTGTGTTATTCTTGTACGGTTTGATCACCACATGCAAATGTGCAAATGTGATGAATTTTACATTCTGATTATAAAAGGGGTAAAGCATCGGGGAGAGGTCGGAGCATAAGCGGGGAGCCTAGGTAGAGAGCACATCCGTTAAAAATCTATGATTGTGTGCACTCTGATTGATTCAGCTACGTGATAATTTTTATTTGTGCCATATACTCTGTTCAACCCCCCGGGTGTTTTTCACATGTTACAAACTTGTGATCTTATGTTTGAATCGAGCATAACCCCTCGTCCCCTTCCATTTTCAGTCTTCGTTTTCATGTTTAAGATTCCACCATACTTGCATTTCAAATTTCTATGGCAATTTGGTACATTTTCCAGAACTGAGCAAGTCAAGCAATCAAATAGATATCTGTTTCACAAAATACAGACTTGGGAGTTCTCAATAATCCAAGCCAGGCTCTGCTCTCCCATATACGAAAACCATTTCCTATCTCCATCATCTATCTTCATACAAAATCTCATCTTAATTATCAATTTTGTTTTGGAACTCTTCTTTAAAAACCCTAAATGTATAATAACCATAAGCTCCATTCTATTCAACTCAGCTTAATTTACCCTGACCATAAATATCAACTTATCCAACCAAAAATTGGGCAAACATAAAAAAGTAGGTGTTAGAACCCAAGAGGGCGAGGTTGCGGGAGCTCAAGTCACAAGCATTGGGGAGCTGGAGGAAGGAGACGGTGACCTTCGGATTGGCGCGAGACGGGCTTTAAACCTATTTCGTTGGATGCAGGACCAGGTCGTCATCCGACAATTCAAATCCAATTAATTTCGTTCGTTGATGAAGCGGTATTGAATAATCTGGGGCGTCTGTTGGTTAATTCAAGTGGGCCCGGAAAAGAGCCGTTGGCGCTTCGATTGAGCTTAAAGGAATTATTTCCTTTCATCCGACTAGGTTGTTAGGTTGTTGCTTCGCCGCCGACAAGCCGTTGCGTCGTCGTCGAAGAGCTACCTGAATTCTGTTACGATGGGGGCCGCCAGCGTTTGTGGGAAGTAGGAGCTATAAATAGCTGTGGGTGTAATGAAAATGGCTATCGTTGATCAATAGAGAATTTTCTCTCATTTTTTCCGTTTCATTTTCTTTTGATCTGTAATTCTTACTTCTAGTAATAAAATGCTGTTGATTTTGCCATTGCTGGCGAAATCTTGTTGAAGGAAACTAGGTGAGTCTTGGGGCTTTCATCAATTTGGTATTAGAGCTTTCTAGGAGCCATGGGGGGAAAGAGACGCCTAGAGACGGAATCTAGCCACAGACAGGCTGAGGGAGAACAAGGCCAGGGTTCCAACTTAGAACTGCTGGAACACGACGAGAGGGTAGATGATTCTCATACTTGGAGGCGTCAGCAAGAAAAAAGGATCTGTGTTGTGGAAGCACAACGCCAAGGATTGGAAGGAAGCGTGACCAACCAGATGCAACAATTATCCATCCAAATTCAATCTTAGATACAGAGCCAATTCCAAGCTTTAATGGAGTCTCAGAGACAATCACAAGAGCACATGATGGCACAAATTCAGATGTTAATCAGTAATCAAAGTAGATCTGAGGAGAGAGTCAACAATCAAGAAATCCAGATCCAATTGTTAAGGAACAATATGAACCGAGGGGAGCTACCATTAAACCAACGGGAAGAGAGGGATGGAGAAGCTCATTCCAATGGAGATCGAGGCTCCGAAAGAAGAGGAGGGCATGACGAAAATTCAAATCCAGTGCAGCCGAGGGTGCTCAAGCCTGAATTCCCCATCTTCAAAGGGGATGAGGATGTCCTGTCATGGTTGAGTCAGGTACAACAAATTTTCGCATATTACTCTACTCCGTATGCAAGCTGGGTTAATACTTGTTCATTTTATCTAAGGGGAAAGACCCTACAATGGTATGACTGGGGGAAAGTAAATGTTCATAACTTTGTTCATTGGGAAAAAATTAAAGAGGAGATTGTTATTAGGTTTGGTCCTACTCGGTTAGACAAACCATTTGCACTTTTTTCCAATCTTAAACAAACAGGATCCGTGAAAGAATACTTGGAGAAGTATGAACAAATTGTTGGGTTTCTTAGGAAGATGCCTGAGGATTATATTCTTGATAAATTCATTCATGGTCTTAAGGATGATATCAGGCTGGATGTAATGGCTTTTGAGCCTGAAACTTATAGGAGAGCAATACAATTGGCTAGGACTTTTGAAGAAAAGTAAAGTCTAGCAAGGAAAAATAATTCTCATATGATTCCACATTCCTTCCCTAGAGCTCACCAACCCCAACCCCCCTAGATTGAGTAAAGAAATTCCCAAGGAAAATATTTCTAGTATTCCCAGGGGAAGAAAATTAACTCCAGAGGAGATACAAACAAGGAGACAGAACAATTTATGTTTTGCTTGTAATGAGAAGTGGGAGAGGTGCATAAGTGTAAGAAGCAGTTGTACATTCTAGATGTGGAGGAGGAGGAATCTGAAGGAATTACAGAAGAATCCAATGATGCAGTTGAGTACCCAATTCCAGGGTTACAGGAGGTGGATGTGAATAGTCCACCCTCAATCTCCCTTTGTGCACTAACTGGGATATCAGCTGGACAAACCCTTAGACTAGGAGGGAGTATCAAGGGGCAAACTGCGAGTGTGTTGGTAGACACAGAGTCCACACACAACTTCATACATCCTAGGCTGGTGAATTCATTGGGCTTGGAAGTGAAACCATCTGATAAGTTTGAGGTCATGGTAGCTAGTGGAGAAAAGTTACAAGGGACAGGAATATGTTATGGAGTTCCCTTACATTGGCAAGATGTTCAAATATCAGTCAATTTGTTAATACTTCCTTTGGGAGGGTAGCAAGTGGTCCTAGGAACACAATGGCTAAGACAGTTAGATGACATCATTTTTAATTTCAAAAAGCTACAGATGAGACTTAATCTGGGAGGTAGAAATTGTTTATGGCAGGAAATACCGCCTGGGGGGCTCTCAAATAGTAGATGAAAAAGGAATACATAAGGCCTTTAGGCAACAAGGGGAGGGGTATTGGCTACAACCAAATTTTGTGGAAGAGGAGTCAGCTCCCGTCAATGCTCATATCTTACAAGGTGAAGTGGTAGAGATACATGAAGATATCCAGGAAGTGTTGAGACACTTCCCTGAGGTGTTTAAGGAGCATGAGGGACTACCCCCAAAGAGGGCATGTGACCACAAAATTCCTACTGAAGCTGGGGTTAAGCATGTGTGTATCCGACCATACAAACATGCATATTTCCTTAAAACGGAAATTGAAAAGCAAGTGGCAGAGATGTTGAAAGTTGGGACAATTAGACCTACCAGTTCTTATGCTTCACCAGTAGTCATGGTTAGGAAAGCTGATGACAGTTGGCGCATGTGTGTGGATTATATGGCACTCAATCAGCAGACTATCAAAGACAAATTCCATATCCCCATTATAGAAGAGTTGCTAGATGAATTATTTGGAGCTCAATTCTTTTCCAAATTAGACCTGAGATCTGGGTATCATCAAATAAGAATGGATGAAGGGGATATTTTCAAAACTGCTTTCTGTACTCATAAAGGGCATTATGAATTTCTTGTGATGCCGTTTGGATTGACAAATGCTCCCTCTACATTCCAATCTCTTATGAATATTATTTTCAAATCTTATCTCAGAAAATATGTTCTTGTTTTCTTTGATGACATACTAATATACAACAAGGATTGGAAATCTCATTTGCAACACTTGAGGGAAGTATTACAGGTTCTTTCAAATCAACAGCTAGTTGTCAAGATGTCTAAATGCTCCTTTGGGCAGAAAACAGTAGGATATTTGGGCCATGTAATTTCTAGCCAAGGGGTGTCTATGGAATCTAAGAAGGTGGAGGCTATAAGGAACTGGCCAGAACCAAAGAACACAAAGGCAGTCAGGGGTTTTTTTGGGACTTGCAGGATATTATAGAAAATTCATTAAAGGGGTTGGAAGCTTAGCAGCTCCTTTGACAGATCTCTTGAATGAGGGTTTTTCTTGGGGAGAACCAGCTCAACAAGCTTTTGATGCATTGAAGGAGGCATTGTCCACTGCTCCTATGTTGGCATTGCCCAATTTCAACGAAGAATTTGTATTGGAGTGTAATGCTTCTGGGAGAGGTGTATGAGCTGTCCTAATGCAGCGAGGGCAACCTATTGCTTATTTCAGCACTAAATTGACAGGGAGAAACCTACTCCTCTTTAATTATGATGGGAAGGAGATTTACTATCCGTACGGATCACCAAAGTTTGAGACACCTATTAGACCAAAAGTTACAGCCAAGGTTACAAGGCAAATGGCTAATGAAGCTGCAAGTTTACAATTATAGAGTGGAGTATAAACCTGGGAAAAGCAACAGAGCTGCTGACAGTCTCTCTAGAGAGGTGGAAAACAGTGGAGATACGGAGGAGGACTATTGTTCAGTATACCACATTTCTAATCTCCAATGTGACTGGCTGGAGGATATTAAAACTTTGGTGAAGAATGATCCCTATTATAGGGAAATTGAGGAGAAGATGAAGGATATGGGATCCTGGAACACAGAAATATACTGAGGCAGTAGGAGTGTATTATTACAAACGGAGGATTTTAATCAGTCCAAGTGCGGTGCAGCTTCAACAAGCTCTATTAGAAGAATTCCATAGCACATCTATGGGGGGGCATTCAGATGCTGTAAGAACCTTGCATAGATTGAAGAAGTCATTTCACTGGGTGGGAATGAAGAAGAGGGTCTGCCAGTTTGTTAGGAAAGTGAGGTCTGCCAGAGAAATAAAGTTGAAAACGTGGCTTATCCCGGACTCCTCCAACCTCTACCAGTGCCCAACCAAGTGTGGGAGAGTGTCTCCATGGATTTCATTGTGGGATTACCTTTGTGCAATGGATTTAGTGTCATAATTGTAGTGGTGGATAGATTAATCAAATATTCCCACTTCTTCCCGCTTAAGCATCCATTTTCAGCAAAGGGGATGGCTCAAATATTCTTTGAGGGAGTTTTCAAACATCATGGGCTCCCATCCACGATCATCCGTGATCGTGATGCTGTTTTCACTAGCCAGTTTTGGACTGAGTTATTCAAGCTGCAGGGAACTACTTTGGCACACAGTTTTGCATATCATCATCAAAGTGCTGGACAAACGAAGGTGACAAATCGTAGCTTGGAGTGTTATCTCCGTTGCTTTTGTGGTCATAAGCCTCATGAATGGGTGAAGTGGTTGCCGTTGACAGAGTATTGGTTTAATTCAACATAGAAGAGTTCAACGCAGATGACCCCGTTTGAAGCTCCATATGGGAGGACTGCCCCTACTCTCATCTCCTACATACCTCACTCTTCTAGAGTAGCTGCAGTGGAGGAAGCTTTGTTCTCTAGGAAGGTGATCTTACAATTGCTCCGGGACAACCTTCACAAGGCCAGAGAGAGAATGCGGAAATATGCTGATGAGAACAGAACGGACAGGAGTTTTGAGGCATGGGATTGTGTGTATTTGAAGCTTCAACCGTATAGGCAAATCAGCGTGGCGATGAGGAAAACGCATGAACTTTCTCCTAAATACTACGGCCCTTACAAGATTTTGTCACGCATAGGAGAAGTTGCTTACAAGTTGGAGTTGCCGGAGTCAGCTCGAGTACATCATGTGTTCCATGTGTCGCAATTGAAGAAGAAGGTGGGCTCCCGAACGGTGATACAAGACACTCAACCGAGTTATACAGAAGAGCTGGTGGAGGAACCGGAGTCTATTTTGGATCGCCGTGTAGTCAAATGTCGGAGAACGTTGATATCTCAAGTACTTGTCAAATGGCGACAGAGGCATGTGGATGATGCTACATGGGAGTCCTACTGGGACTTGGTGAAACGTTTTCCTTCGTTCGACCTTAGGGCAAGGTCTCGTAATGAGCGAGGGAATGTTAGAACCCAAGAGGACGAGGTTGCGGGAGCTCAAGTCACAAGCATTGGGGAGCTGGAGGACGGAGACGGTGACCTTCGGATTGGCGCGAGACGGGTTTTAAACCTATTTCGTTGGATGCAGGACCAGGTCGTCATCCGACCGTTCAAATCCAATTAATTCCGTTCGTTGATGAAGCGGTATTGAATAATTTGGGGCGTCCGTTGATTAATTCAAGTGGGCCCGGAAAAGAGCCGTTGGCGCTTCGATTGAGCTTAAAGGAACTATTTCCTTTCATCCAACCAGGTTGTTAGGTTGTTGCGTCGCCGCCGGCAAGCCGTTGCGTCGTCGCCGAAGAGCTACCTGAATTCTGTTACGATGGGGGCCGCTGGCGTTTGTGGGAAGTAGGAGCTATAAATAGCTGTGGGTGTAATGAAAATGGCTATCGTTGATCAATAGAGAATTTTTCTCTCATTTTTTCCCTTTTCATTTTCTTTTGATCTGTAATTCTTACTTCTAGTAATAAAATTCTGTTGATTTCGCCATTGCTGGCGAAATCTTGTTGAAGGAAACTCGGTGTGCCTTGGTGCTTCATCAGTAGGTTAGAATATTAAAAATGTAATCCTCAACAATCGACATGATATTTGTCATGGTATCAGTCAAGCAAATTTCGAAACTTTTTGGTATTCGATAAGACAAGTCATTAGCAATTACTTGTTTGAAGCAAAATTTGAAGTACCTGTGACGAAATAAGAGCGGTCGAAGTCCTGCTTGATCGCTTCCACGACTCGGGCCCTACCAGTCTCCGATCCCATCCCATCCTCATCAACATCGGGCTCCGCCGACGCCGCCGGTGACGGAGGAGGGGACCGGAAGAACGAGGCCACGATCCCCAAGATCTCCGACCCGTACCATGCGGCTCGCAGCACCACATTCTCCGATTCCGAACCGGGTTCGCCGGTGACCGGGCTGCGTTTTTTACTCGCGCGCAACCGGCAACCGCCGGTTCTCCTTGCCCTGAAGCCGGCGGCGAGGCGGGTACCGTCCAAGCGAGGGACCACCGGAGCGGCGCAGAGAACCGACGAAGCCATTCCACCGCTGACAACCTACTGCCATTCGTTTTCGCTATGCCGCTGAGCGTACAAAATACGCTCAGAATTATCTCGTTGCACCCGGAAAGTTAACCAGCTGAAGTGGGCCCCGCATGTCATTGTCCTGTCGTACAAATAATGCAGGAAATCCGTGTGATGCACACGGGACATAAGATTTTTTAAAATAGATATAATTAATCTTCAAAATGTTAAGAATACATTAGGGATTAGGGAATAGGGGTATTCACAGAAAAATACCTTAATGTTTGAGGTCTCTTTCAACTTAATATCCTGAACTTTTAAGTCGTACATAATAGTATCTTTTTGTGTTTTGGCTAACGTACAATGACAACATTAAATTATACCCATTTTACCCCTGATCCAAGCTTACAAAAAAATACACTAGCGTTTGAGGTATCTTTCTAGTTATTACCCTACCGTTTGGGGTCTCTTTCAAGTTAATACCTGCTCGGGCATTCATCGTCGGCGACAACCTCTGTAAGCCACTATCATGCTTTTTTGGTTCAAATTTGATGTCAGTGCAGTTCTAGTACATGACTCCATCGTCGAAAACGAGTGTGGTGTCCATACATCCGTTGTTCTCTATGACCACAACCCGATCCTTGCGCTTGACCCATTCTCCGCGATTTGACGAGAACACATGTAAAATTTGAAAGGCAGTCATGGATAGAGTTGCATCAAGCGACGATCCGCCAGCGACGGGCGGTATTAAGTGGCAGTTTGGAAAAGTGTAGATTCACCACTATATTGATGCCCATAGGAGGAAATTTTGCTAACGTTCTGGGTATTAACTTGAAAAATATCCCATACGTTAGGGTATTTTTTTGTGATTTCTCCCATGAAGAATGAGGGGAGGGGTATAATCGTCTAATTTTCAATACATGATGTCGCGTGTTCAATCATTTGGACAGAAAATTTAAAAAAAGTATCTAGTTAAAACGATATATAACGTTAGGGTTTAAATCTGTACAACTTAAAAGTTTAGGGTATTAAGTTGAAAGAGGTTAGGGTATTTTTTGTGAATACCTCAATACATTATGCTGAGAGATAAGGAGTTTGTATTCTATTCAAATATTCTATATTACTAATGTATGAACTCCTCCTATCCCCTATAAATAAAGGCATAATGTCTCCCCATAAAACACATTTACAATACGTTATCAGCACGTTCTTCCTGAGATTGAAGGCCCGGACGTTGCGAAAGCTCTAAAGAAGACGGTGGGTTTCCCGCGCGCGGATGTTGAACATCCCATACATTCGTCGTCTTCTTCGATCTTGAGATATACCTAAAACTCTGCAATTTTTTATCATGATCATGATATTTATGATATAGAATACCTAAGATCGAACACGAAAGAAATCATATGTTTTGGGGAAGGGCGGTGACGTCTCGCCGTCGACCCTTGGAGGGCGGTCACTGGCCACCACCCCATCCCCAAGGGGAGAGGGCGGCGGCTAAGAGGCCGCTGACCCCATGGCCAAGCAACCATAAACAACAAAAACTACATAACCTCGCCAGCCGGCGGCACCCATGCCACCGGCAAACGCCCTCTTCCTCCACCCAACAACCCTAAACCTCCCTTGTTGCCCCGCGCTACCTTAGCACGGATGGCACGCCGTCGCCAATGGCGACGACAAAACACTAACCTAGGGTTTCAAAAAAAAATTAAACCACTTCTTGTTGGCGGCCCCTAGCCGCCAGCACCCCACCGCCACCTCAACAACGGTGTGTTGTCGCCATAGGCGGCGACAACACACCCAACCCTCTGCTGCCGCCGCAACACGACAGTACGACGCTGCTAAAGGTAGCGGTTAAACAAAAAAACCCTATCGCCGATGGCCCCTTGCCCCGGCAACCCAATGTTGCCCAGTGATGGTGCACCGCCGCTACAGGCGGTGGCACCACCGCCCTAATCTTTTCACCCAGTGCAAAACCGCCGCGGGGAGTGACGGCCGCAATCCGTCCCTCCTCTGACCGATTTGGGCCGTTGGCCTAAAAGAAGGAGAAAAACTTTTCCCCTTACGGACGAAGCCCACACCTTTGCTGGGAGCCTCGGCCCACAGAAATTCCGAGCCGAAGCCTGCGCGGACCTCAGCCCATAAAAATTCCATGCCAAAGCCCGCACCTCTGCTGTGGGCCCGAAGAAAAAAATTTAAGGGAAAAGAAAATGTGGCTGTTGGCCTGAAGCCCACGGCCAGGCCATGGGCTTCTGGCCCACAGGCCTTACAAATTTAAAAAAATGTAACGTCATGTTTCTACCTTACGTATTTCGTACGTAAATTATTAATAATTGATTTATTTTTGTCACGCCCCGCTTCCCTAAAATGGAGGCGAGACGTGAAAAGGTCCGCACGAGAGTGGAGCTGTGAAGCCCCAAACCCGATAAGCGTCAATAAAACATAAGCAGGTCCCTGTAACCACAAACGGAACAACAATAATAACACAAGGAGAGACAGAAATAAAATCTCAAATCTCAGAATTTGTCCAACATTAAAAATTAAGTTTAACATCCAGAAAAGCCACCAGGCTAAAAGAAAGAGTCTAAAGGCCCAGAACAAGGCCAACAAGGACAAACATAACAAAGTATAGGTTCTGCGCACCGACAACTATAGCAGTCTAAAACAAAAGGGAAAAGCTCAACGAAGACACTAGGACTGGTCCCCAGTGTCCACGTACTCCTCGCCAAACACAGGCTCGGGCTCGGCGTCAGCAAACACCTCGTCCTCAACAATGAACTCAGGCTCAGGATCTAACATGTGTCACCCAAAAGAGTAAAGGGGCACATGTCAGCAAGTCTAAAAGACTTGGGCAAGGAAACTGAAAGTAAGGTAAACTAACACCCTAGCAGTTATAGTATGATGCATGACATGGCAAGTATAGTATGGAAGTGACAAGTAAAGGAAAGTACAAGTAGTAAGTATGTCATGGATAACAAGTTTTACAAGTAAAACACGGACAAGTACAAGTCAAGTAATTCACGTCAAGTGAACACGTCAAGTAAACACGTCAAGTAACAAGTTGTGCACAGAGATTCCGCCTGTTGGCTAGAGTGGCTGATCGGGCCAACTCCTAAGCTCAAGTGACCGTTTATCTCTACCCCTCCACGTGTATCGTGCCAGGGCATTACCCCGCACACGGAATGCTCGCTTCTGGAACATGAGCCAGGAAGTGTATTTAACACGTATGGCGTAGGGTTATGCCTGCAACGCAGGTGCCTAGCCAGAAACAAGTAGGTCGGGCATTGGCTATCAACCAACTCACGTAGCCTGCTTCTGGAACACGAGCCAGGAAACACAAGTATGGCAGCGTGTGCTACGAATGCGACATTCAACATGGATATCATGGATGACAATTAATTCGCGTACAGTTAATTAAAATTAAACATGACATAGTAGTTATGCAACATGATAAATGACGGGTCTAGCTTCGTTGTCAAGCTAGTTCCTAAAATTGCGCCTAGGCGAGTATCATTTCATCGCCTAGTCTCTTTTACGCCTACAACAAGCAAATGGCCTAAGACATGGCCCAAACCCTAAGTGGCAAGTTTCACTTGCCTAGCACCGAGGATGACGATCAACGAGGCCGTCACACAAATGCTAACTACGGAGATGAGATCGCTGCCATGGCAAAACAACATTAGAACAACATCCAACCTAGTTTTATTAGGGTTTCACAAAAACACAATGGGTTATGAAAACATTAAGAGATCGATTTATTACCGAATCGTTAGCGGAAGAATGATGCCGATCAAGCACGGCAACGGAAGGAACGATCCGGGGAACCTAGGGTTCAGATCTGGAATGGATGGGGAAAATATGGAGAAATGGGGTTTTGGGGGTTTTTGGGGGTTTTCCGGCGACCTAGAGGTGGTGGCCGGCCAAAATGGAGAGGGAGAGAGGCTCTTGATGAAGGAGGAGGGCTAGGGTTAGATGGAGGATGATTTGGGGAAGAAGGAGGCTCAGGAGAAATGAAAGAAGAAAAGAAAAATGTTTGGGGGGTTTAAATAGGAAGAGCTGGCGGCTGCCCAGAAATTAGGGTTTCGACACTGATTAGTCGGTCAAAGAAGGTTGGCTGACCGACTAGTTTGAGAACTAGTCGGTCGGTCGGCTAACTGTGACCGACTAAATCCAAACAGCGAAAGTAGGGAAAAATCTGGGTAAAGAATTAGTCGGTCTGTGAAGGCCAATCGACCGACTAGTTTGCAACCTAGTCGGTCGGTGAGTGTTCATGGACCGACTAACGATAAACAGTAACTTAGGTGAAATTTACTGACAGAAACTAGTCGGTCTGAGAGCAAGTTCTGACCGACTAGTTGAGCATCTAGTCGGTCGGTCCCCCTTCTTGTACCGGCTAACGTGCACAAAAAGTTCCGAAATAGAGCACGAAGCTCCAGGATCGATTCCTAAGACTCCTAGGCTTGATCTAACAATAAGATATGACCGATATGAAGCCCGTCACGAATGACTTACTCCGAAAACGATGATTCTAAGGAAGAATCTAGAAAATCACGACGAAACGATCGAAAATGAAAGCTACGGAGACGAAAACCACACATGAGGAGAAAATCCACCAAAACATATATATATAATATAAATAATCCAGATACATGAAAACATGTCGTTACATCCTCCCCAACTTAAGAAAAATTCCGTCCTCGGAATTTCCCAATACTCACGTGTCCGGGAACAAAAGTGGGAAACGCTCTCGCATCTCATCCTCGTTCTCCCAAGTAGACTCTCCTGGCGAGCCGTGTCGCCACATCACCCTCACAAAGATTGACAACCTTGTTCCAAAATGACTTCTGACGCCTGTCCAGAATCTGCACTGGCTGCTGGTCATACGTCACATCAGGGCGAACGGTAATCTCCGAGAAATCCACAGCATGAGATGGATCGCTTATGTATCGACGAAGCTGCGACACATGGAAAACATTGTGAACTCCTTCCAAAGATGGCGGCAAGGCTAAGCGGTAGGCTACCTCGCCAACTTTCTCCAGAATGTCAAACGGTCCAATGTATCGCGGGCTCAACTTCCCTCGCTTCCCAAAGACAATCACACCACGATTTGGGGAAATCCTCAGAAACACATGGTCACCGGGCTGAAACTCCAAAGGACGACGTTTAGCATCCGCCCAATGCTTAAAACGGTCCTGAGCAATCCTCACCCTCTCCCGAATGTTCCTGACAACATCCACAGCCTCCACGATCATCTCAGGTCCCAACAGCTCCCGATCACCAACGTCATCCCAACTCAATGGCGATCGACATTTTCTCCCATAAAGAGCGGCGAAAGGCGCCATGCCAATACTCGCCTGGAAGCTGTTATTGTAAGAAAACTCTACCAGATGTAGATGGTCCTCCCACGAACCCTTGAAATCCAACATGCACGCCCTCAGCATGTCCTCCAGGATCTGAATCGTCCTCTCGGACTGGCCATCTGTCTGCGGATGGTACGCCGTGCTGAAACTCAGACGCGTACCCAAACTCTTCTGCAAACTCTGCCAGAACTGAGATGTGAACCTCGTGTCTCTGTCCAACACGATGCTCACAGGGACTCCGTGAAGTCGTACGACCTCCTGCACGATTCACGTTACATCACTATCTAAACTAGGAAAAGGAAATAAAAACAGAGAGGAAAAGAATTTACCTCCATATATCTCCTCGCTAGCGCCTCAGTGAGCTGTCCCACTCGGAATGGAATAAAGTGCGTGGATTTGGTCAATCGATCTATGATTACCCAAATCGCGTCATTCTGCTTCGGACTCCGAGGTAATCCAGTCACGAAATCCATAGTGATGTGTTGCCACTTCCACTCCGGAATCGGAAGCGGTTGTAGCAACCTTGCCGTGCGCTGATGCTCCGCCTTTACCTGCTGGCAAACCAAGCACTTGGCTACACTCCGAGCCACGCTCCTCTTCATGCCATGCCACCAATAGTTCAGACGAAGATCCTTGTACATCTTGGTGCCATCAGTATGCACAGAATACGGCGAACTGTGTGCCTCCACCATCAACTCCTCTCTAATATCCCCAGCTGGCACACACAACCTGGCTCCAAACCTCAGCGAGCCATCCTCATGAATCAAAAAGTCAGTCCGCAGACCGGCTTCCACCTGCTCCCGAATCTTCACCAGCTTCGGATCCTCAGCCTGGCCAGCCTTGACCCGATCTACAATCGTCGACTGTATCTGCATACACATCAACGAAGAAGCCTCTCCAGGAAGAACAATCTCCACACCAGACTCGCAAAATTCATGCTGCAATCTCCACTGCGCGGTCAAAATCATCACCGCTGGAAGCCTACTCAGCGCATCCGGAACCACATTCACCTTGCCAGGGTGATACTGCAAATCAATCTCATAATCCGCCATGAGCTCCAACCATCGACGCTGTCGCATGTTGAGCTCCTTCTGAGTGAAAATATACTTCAAGCTTTTGTGATCGGTGAAGATCTTCACTTTCTCACTCAGCAAGAAGTGCCTCCAAATCTTAAGAGCAAACACAACAGCAGCCAACTCCAAATCATGCGTCGGGTAATTTTTCTCATGAACCTTGAGCTGACGAGATGCATAAGCCACTACATGTCTATGCTGATGCAAAACACAACCGAGGCCCTGCCAGAAGCATCGCAAAAGATCTCGAATCCTCCACTGCGATCAGGCACAACAAGAATAGGGGCAGTCGTCAATCTCTCCCTCAGAACACCAAAAGCATTCTCACAATCACCCGACCAAACAAAAGGTACATCCTTCCGCGTCAATCTGGTCATCGGCTCAGCAATACGAGAAAAGTCCTTAATGAAGCGCCGATAGTAACCAGCAAGCCCAAGGAAACTCCGGATCTCAGACGCTGACTGCGAACATGCCACTCTCTGATGGCCCTGATCTTCTCGGGATCCACTGAAATACCATCTCCAGTCACCACATGCCCGAGAAAAGCAACTCTGTCCAACCAAAACTCGCACTTCGAAAACTTAGCATACAACCGATGCTTCCTCAAAATCTCCAACACCATCCTCAAGTGCGAGGCATGCTCCTCCTCCGACTTAGAATAGATCAGAATGTCGTCAATAAAGATAACAACAAACTTATCTAAAAAGTCATAGAAGATCAAATTCATCAGATTCATGAAAACTGCGGGTGCATTGGTTACACCGAAAGGCATAACCACAAACTCGTAGTGTCCATACTTCATCCTGAACGCTGTCTTCGGAACATTTCCCTTCTTCCCCTTCAGCTGATGATAACCACTCCTCAGATCCAACTTCGAAAACACCCTCGAACCTCCAAGCTGATCAAAAATATCATCGATGCGAGGCAACGGGTATTTATTCTTAATGGTTACCGCATTCAACTCCCGATAGTCCACACACATGCGACGCGAACCATCCTTCTTCTTCACCAGCAGCATCGGTGCTCCCCACGGAGACACACTAGGATTGATATAACCCTTCTGCAAAAGCTCATCCAGATGCTTCCGCAATTCCTCCAACTCAGCGGGTGCCATACGATAAGGCGCCTTCGAGATCGGCTGCGCTCCCGGAACAAGATCAATAGAAAATTCCAGAGCTCGATCAGGTGGCAATCAAGACATCTCCTCGGGGAAGACGTCATCAAAGTCCCGCACACCGCTGGCCTCTCCAGCTCCATCTGCATAGCCACAATCTCCACCGGTCTGGCCCGAAACCTGACAGGACCAAGCGAACTGCTACCTCGGCTGAACTCAAATACTGGATGTCCAAGAATCTCGAACACCACCTTCTTCCTCCGACAGTCGATCGTAGCATAGAAGCTCGCAAGCCAATCCATCCCAAGGACCGCATCATAGTTGATGATGTCGTGGACAATGAAATCAGCGTAAAGCTCATGTCCACAAACCACCAACGAGTAAGAATTGCAACCAAGATGCACCGAGACCACGCCATTCCCTGTAATGATATTCCAACTCTTGGAAAGAGGGGGACGTCGACAAGGAATGCTTCTCCACGAAGCTCCGAGAAATAATGCACATCGATGCACCTGAGTCAAAGAGAACTCGTGCAGGAAATGTGCACACCAAAACCACACCTACAAACAGTCTAACAATCAAGCCCTAGTCTAGCAACCAATCATGTCCAAGCAAACAACATAATCTAACAATCAAAACTAGCTAGGAAAGTAACAGCTAGATTGAGGATTACCTGCGATAACCTCATCCACAGCCTCACTCTCCACAGCAGTCATCAGAAAAGCCTGCCTCCTCGGCGGAAAAGCCTGCTGAAAAGCCTGCCTCTGTGGAACAAGAGCTGCTCCTCGTCCAGTAGGAACAGACGCTCTCTGCTGCAACGGATGTGCTGCAACAGGTGCCCTCCAAGGCTGCTTCGACCTCGGACAATCCTTCATGGTATGGGTAGGATCTCCACAGACAACACACTGCCCAGGAATCTCTTACACTGATCCTTGACATGCCCGATCTTGCCGCAGAAATGGCAAGTCTTCTGAACAGGCCCTCCTGGCCTCTTGAACTGAGCTGGCTGATTAGGCTTGAAACCAGGCCTAACCACCGCTCTGGCCTGCTCTATAGGCCTCTTCCCAGCACCAGAAACATGTCCTCTCCTCTGACTCAGGTTCAGCTCCTGCCTCCTCGCAGCGACCAGAACCTTCTGATAAGAGTCTAGATCAGAGGAAGACACAAAACTCTAAAGCTCCAAAGCAAGTCCCTGTAGGAACCTCTGAGCCCTCTCATCAGCATCATGCACCATCTTCGGTGCGAACCGACTTAGCCTAGTGAACTCTTGGTGGTACAGGTCCACCGTCAAGCTCCCTTGCTTCAGATACATAAAGCGCTGCAGCATCTCCTTCCTAGCAGCCTTCGAAAAGAACTCCTCATCAAACCTGGACTTAAAGGTAGCCCAAGCTATCGGCTCCACCAGCATCTTCTCTTCCGCATCCCACCAGTTCCGAGCATTATCCTTGAGTTGCATCTTCGCCAAATCAACCCATCCAGCCGTGGTGATCTTGGCCATCTTCAAGTTATCCTCAATGTTCCGAATCCACTCATCGGCAGCCAGAGGACCCTCAGACCCATCAAAATATGCGGGACCCAGCTCCCGAAATTGCTTCGCTCCCGGCTCGGAGCGAGGGGCATCCTGGATTGCCCGACCAGCTCGAACAACTGGAGCATTCTGGACTTGCAGGAGCACGCCCTGCTGCACCTGCATCATCTGAAGCATCATCCGCATCATCTCTCCATTGGTGGGTTCCCGCTCAGGCTCCTCGTCATGAGGGGACGCACCACTACCTCCACCACGGGTGAATCGCCTTCCTGCCATCTAATGACACAGAAAACGAAGCAGATTAGACTCATAGCTTATGACTCGGACGTCGAACTTAGTTTATTGGACATTCTAATATTATTATCGTCGTTCCGATAATCGCAGTTACAGAAGAGACCTGCATGGGCCACCAACAAAACCTGTCACGCCCAGCTTCCCTAAAATGGAGGCGAGACGTGAAAAGGTCCGCACGAGAGTGGAGCTGTGAAGCCCCAAACCCGATAAGCGTCAATAAAACATAAGCAGGTCCCTGTAACCACAAACGGAACAACAATAATAACACAAGGAGAGACAGAAATAAAATCTCAAATCTCAGAATTTGTCCAACATTAAAAATTAAGTTCAACATCCAGAAAAGCCACCAGGCTAAAAGAAAGAGTCTAAAGGCCCAGAACAAGGCCAACAAGGACAAACATAACAAAGTATAGGTGCTACGCACCGACAACTACAGCAGTCTAAAACAAAAGGGAAAAGCTCAACGAAGACACTAGGACTGGTCCCCAGTGTCCACGTACTCCTCGCCAAACACAGGCTCGGGCTCGGCGTCAGCAAACACCTCGTCCTCAACAATGAACTCAGGCTCAGGATCTAACATGTGTCACCCAAAAAAGTAAAGGGGCACATGTCAGCAAGTCTAAAAGACTTGGGCAAGGAAACTGAAAGTAAGGTAAACTAACACCCTAGCAGTTATAGTATGATGCATGACATGGCAAGTATAGTATGGAAGTGACAAGTAAAGGAAAGTACAAGTAGCAAGTATGTCATGGATAACAAGTTTTACAAGTAAAACACGGACAAGTACAAGTCAAGTAATTCACGTCAAGTGAACACGTCAAGTGAACACGTCAAGTAACAAGTTGTGCACAGAGATTCCGCCGGTTGGCTAGAGTGGCTGATCGGGCCAACTCCTAAGCTGAAGTGACCGTTTATCTCTACCCCTCCACGTGTATCGTGCCAGGGCATTACCCCGCACACGGAATGCTCGCTTCTGGAACACGAGCCAGGAAGTGTATTTAACACGTATGGCGTAGGGTTATGCCTGCAACGCAGGTGCCTAGCCAGAAACAAGTAGGTCGGGCATTGGCTATCAACCAACTCACGTAGCCCGCTTCTGGAACACGAGCCAGGAAACACAAGTATGGTAGCGTGTGCTACGAATGCGACATTCAACATGGATAGCATGGATGACAATTAATTCGCGTACCGTTAATTAAAATTAAACATGACATAGTAGTTATGCAACATGATAAATGACGGGTCTAGCTTCGTTGTCAAGCTAGTTCCTAAAATTGCGCCTAGGCGAGTATCATTACATCGCCTAGTCTCTTTTACGCCTACAACAAGCAAATGGCCTAAGACATGGCCCAAACCCTAAGTGGCAAGTTTCACTTGCATAGCACCGAGGATGACGATCAACGAGGTCGTCACACAAATGCTAACTACGGAGATGAGATCGATGCCATGGCAAAACAACATTAGAACAACATCCAACCTAGTTTTATTAGGGTTTCACAAAAACACAATGGGTTATGAAAACATTAAGAGATCGATTTATTACCGAATCGTTAGCGGAAGAATGATGCCGAGCAAGCACGGCAACGGAAGGAACGATCCGGGGAACCTAGGGTTCAGATCTGGAATGGATGGGGAAAATCTGGAGAAATGGGGTTTTGGGGGGTTTTGGGGGTTTTCCGGCGACCTAGAGGGGTGGCCGGCCAAAATGGAGAGGGGGAGAGGCTCTTGATGAAGGAGGAGGGCTAGGGTTAGATGGAGGATGATTTGGGGAAGAAGGAGGCTCAGGAGAAATGAAAGAAGAAAAGAAAAACGTTTGGGGGGTTTAAATAGGAAGAGCTGGCGGCTGCCCAGAAATTAGGGTCTCGACACTGATTAGTCGGTCAAAGAAGGTTGGCTGACCGACTAGTTTGAGAACTAGTCGGTCGGTCGGCTAACTGTGACCGACTAAATCCAAACAGCGAAAGTAGGGAAAAATCTGGGTAAAGAATTAGTCGGTCTGTGAAGGCCAGTCGACCGACTAGTTTGCAACCTAGTCGGTCGGTGAGTGTTCATGGACCGACTAACGATAAACAGTAACTTAGGTGAAATTTACTGACAGAAACTAGTCGGTCTGAGAGCAAGTTCTGACCGACTAGTTGAGCATCTAGTCGGTCGGTCCCCCTTCTTGTATCGGGTAACGTGCACAAAAAGTTCCGAAATGGAGCGCGAAGCTCCGGGATCGATTCCTAAGACTCCTAGGCTTGATCTAACAATAAGATATGACCGATATGAAGCCCGTCACGAATGACTTACTCCGAAATCGACGATTCTAAGGAAGAAGCTAGAAAATCACGACGAAACGATCGAAAATGAAAGCTACAGAGACGAAAACCACACATGAGGAGAAAATCCACCAAAACATATATATAATATAAATAATCCAGATACATGAAAACCAGTCGTTACAATTTGAGTAATTACTATATGATTTTATTTATTAATTTTCATAGCTCGAACACGATCGGACCCCATATTCGTGATCCTCACGACTTCACGATCGTACTAATATTAATTTTTGGTTATGTTAAGTCTGGTGGCGATATCGTAATAATCTGATCTTTTTTGCTACATTATTTTTCCTAATCTAACTTAAATTTAATAAATCTAAATATCTTAATTGAATTGAATTGTCCTAATAAATCTAATATTCCTAACTAAAATGATTTCATAATCAAATCTAATCTTAACTAGATTATTCTCCTAATCCAAATTATCTTTAACTAAATCAATTATTTCCTAAATTTAATTTAAATCTAATATCTTAACTACATAAATTTCTCATAATCGAACTTTAAATATATCGATTTTCCTAAAATCTTATCTTAACTAAATAAATCCTGTTATGAATAGGACCCATTGGGCCTATTGGGTATCCACTCACATGAGTAACCAATATGAATACTATATAAAGGAGTCTAGGGGTTTTCTAGTGTCATGCCCTATCATGCACTGTACGTGTATTCTACTGAATATACATGATATTTCTACTTACGATGCGTGCGTAGGCATGAAATTATAATGGCCCTAGTGCCAGATATGGTAGTGTCTGTATGTTTGTGTGGTACACAGTGTGTATACGCATGTATACTTGTGTAGTGTATTTAGTACCTATGTAGTGTGTGCAGTAATGCCCTCTATTTGTATGCTATGGGTGAATGTAGGCCTATGTGAATGTATTATTGTATGCCTATGGTTTCTTGAATGATGGAGTTATATATATACACACACATAATCGGTTGCTTGTTTGTGTAGTAGTGTGTAAAGTAAGTGATGTAGTGTACATAACACTATATTGTGTATTGCTAGTATATTGTGTTTAATGTATTATTTGTTCTCTTGTATGTGGTGTGAAATGTACTGATCTTGGTTTCTGTATTATTATTAGTTTTATTATTATTATTGTTGTTAATATTATTTTTATTGGTGTTGTTATTATTCGTATTGGTATTAGTAGTGATTTTCTTGTATGTGTAATATCCTTAGCATTATTATTAGGCATATGATGATTAGTGAGCATAAGTGATTAGTAGTGTTAGTATTCTATTATCTTATTATTACGAATGGTATTTTTCTAAGTAATATATGTTGTGTGTGAATGTTTAACTATGTATCATTTAAGGGATGTGTATGTGTACTCATGTATGTATGGTAACATGTTAATGTATGTGTATATTGGATGTACATGTATGCATGAATGAGTATGAGGGGCAAGTGTGAATAAGGGTTCTATGGCATATGTTGTAAATTTTTAGAAGGTGAAGGGTAGATGAGGGAGGGTATTTGAGTAATTTTATGTTATGAATGGTTATCCTTAGAAAACTCTAGAGAATTAGAGAACTCTCTCTCCTTTATTTCTTTAGCTTTCTTTTCTCTCTCTCTCTTTCTTTGTTCTTGCCGTGAGCCTCATTTCTCCCCCTTGCCGTGACACACATTCCCACCTCTTATTTTCTCTTAATTTCTTTCCAAGTTTGCATGCTAATTAAGAGAGGGTGAATTCCAAGTTTGCATGATAATTAAGGGAGGATGAAGAAAAGGAAAGAAGGATTTAATGGGATGATTTAAAAGCAATGAAGACTTCATCCTTATTTGGTAGGATTTCCAACTACTTGTAGTAAGTTGCTCTTGTGTTATTTTGGTAACTCTTGCATGATAAAAATGTCATCTTTATTTCATGATAAGGAGTTTCATGCCATGGTGTTAGGTGTTAGTCAATATTGCATTATCTTATGACATGTTGTCATGATAGTTGCTAATGAAAATTGTTGTTATTTTTTATTGTTGTAAATGGATTTGTCATTATGCCATTTTGTGTAAGGTTGTAAAGATGTTGTCTTTACTACTTAATTGTTGTTGTTAGTTGTTGTTGATGCTAATAGAGTTGAAGTTGATATTAAAGGTTTCATTTTGTGGCCAGAATGATCATGCATGACAAGTGTTTGTAAAAATGCCTCTATGGGTTTTCTCCATTAAAGTTAGCATCATTCATATGCCTTGTGACTAAGTTGCTAATTTTGATGTTAATTTGCTATATCACCAAGCCCGTGGTTCTAATTGGTTGTTGTAGTAACATGCCAAAATGGGTGGTGCCAAAGTTGTTAAGTAGTTGCATTTAATTGGGCACACTCGATGAGATTGCATTCTTAAAAGAAGAAAGTGACAACTTTGGTGTAGCTTAATTAAAGTTAGTGGCTTTTCATCCCCCCCCCCCCCCCCCCCCCTAAAATTAGTAGTTTTCAAGGTGGACCTAAATTTGTACCTAATGTTATATGCTAATGTAACAACTTATGTTGGTAGTCTCTTGGCTTGCCTTAAAGCTAAAGTTAGTAGCTCTTTTATGTCGAATCCTTGGTAAAGGAATGCATGAATTGTATTTAAAATTTTGCATGGCAATGGCTAAGGAAGTTACATGGAAATGCTTCATGTTATCATGGTGTTGCTGGCATGGAAATGCTAGGTGGCATGCTAGCCACCTAAGTTGGTGTTCATGGAGAATGTTTATGTCCCATGAGGTGGTGCTTTGGAGTATGATTTATGGGATGGTATAGTGGAAAATATTGGGAGCTTATGTTGGAAGGTTTATGTTGGTGGGATATTAATTCATGTTGTTACTAGTCTTTTGAATTGACAATGATTCAAGTTGTAATTTAGTTCTTCCGTTCTACTACATGTCACCCCTTGTTATTTAATGTGGTTTATATTCTTTGGTATGGTAATTCACATTTAAAATGCTTGTTGCTAGTTACTTGACTTAAGTGCAAACATGATTAAGTCCTCTTAAATGAGGGTGACACGGGGATGGGGGAAACTTGGGTACCAAGTAGTCATATGGGATGGACTGCTAATGTGGTGGGCGGCCTCTTTTGTAAGAGCTAGACTCGGGAGGTCGCACGGGGTGGACAATTGTGTTGGTGCGGTTTGGCAGTGTTGGTTATGTTGATGAACGGCTTCTTTTGTAAGAGCTTGTCTCGGGAAGTCGTAGCATTCCACCCACTTTACAGGGTGAGGTCCATGCCCATATGCCTATTCGATATCCAAGTATCCAAACAATTTAATTAAGTACTTCAATGCTTTCATTATGCGAAGAATGTTTCTTTTTACTTCACCATGCCTGAAGCAAGTTGTGAAATTCAACGCAATGTGTAATGGTTGACTTGTTGTAATTGTTCCCTTATGGCATGTGTAACTTCATGTTTAATGCTATATGACACTTTGGTAGTTGCCATGGTATTTAAGTTACATTCACCATGTTGATGGCATGTTGTAGTTCTTTTCCCTTATGGCATCACATTCATTACTAGCTTGCTGAAGTGGTTGCTCTTGGTAGTTTGTACATTTCCCTTATGTCACGTTCATTTTGTAGTTAGCTTGTGGTAGTTGCCCATGGTAGATGCTATTTTACCTTTATGTCTAGCACGTCTTGCCATGCCATGCTTTATGTTTAATGCAATTCCATCTCATAATGCTACGTCTTGCCATCTATTGATGCTTGCATTACATCATGGAATAACGTATCACAGATAGTTGGAAAAAAATGCCATTTGATAACATGTCATAATTCATAGACAACATACTATAAGGAGTTGGATATTCTTACTGGGTCACGCTGTGACGTGTCCCGTTGTTATTTTACAGGTGGTTGACAGTTTGGAGATCCTTGGGGATGGAGATGGAGTCCTTGGGTAGTGAGGGTGTTGGGTTGTATTTGGGATGAGAGATATGGTGGTGTTGTATATGTGAGTTGGTGTATGAATTGTATAATGGGAGGTTGTATGTAATGTTGTAATTGAACCTTTATTATAATATAGATGAATGATGTTTTTCTTTGGTAAGTAATCTTTCTTATTCATGTATGAGATATCCCTTGTTGCATACTATTCCTTTTTGTTGTTGAACGAATGATGTTAGTTGTACATTGATTCCCTTGGTGTTGTATTTATTTATGGAGCATTACGTGTGCTACCTAGCACGTGCACGGTGGACCTGCACGTATTCGTATCATAATTCCCTTTTCATTTCGTAACACTTGCTTCTTGGGGTATACTGGGAAGCGGGGCGTTACAGAAATAAACGTAGATATCGATGTATGTGACGTAGGGCAAGGGGGATGGGGATGTAATACGTGGCTAAGGGAAGTGAATGCGAAGTATGAATGCGGGAGAAGTGCGAATGATGCCGCGTGTATTATTTAACGCGTATGTATTAGACATGTGTGTGAGATGCTTGTATGCATGCATGGATGTGCGTGGATGTGTGTAGGGAGAGCCATGCTAGTGTGAAAAGGGTTAGGGGTCAATGGTAACACCCGTAAATTTTTAGAAAGGTTAGGGGCAAAACGGTTATTTGTACTCAAACTGCTGTGCGTACATACTAAAGTTGTGTGTGCATAACGTAATGGCAAACTTGTAAATACCTAAAAGTTGAGGGACATTTTTGGGAGGGTATTTTGGTCATTTAACATGTTTCATGCTTATCCTAAAGGAGGCTTCTAGTTAGAGATTTTTAAGGGAATCTTCTCTTTCTTTCTTTAACTTTCTTTTCTTCTCTCCTCCTCTCCCTATTCTCTTTATGGTCGGCCATACCCTCTATTTTTCCCTCTTTCTTCAGTTCAAAACCCTAATTACTCCCCCTAAAATCAAGGAGCACAAGTGGGTTGCATATGGGAAGAAGTTGGAGAAGAAAGGAAGAGAAAGAAAGGAGAAAATTCAAGTTTTTTTTTGAGGTAGGATCCAACTTGGTTTTGGAAATTCAATTAAGGTTTATTTCTATCATGTTTTCAAGTCATGTTTACTCAATAGGATTAGGAGTAATCAAATTAAGGTACCATAATTCATTTTCATGCAAAACCCCTTTGAAAATTCCAAGCAAAACTATCTCTTTGAAATCCTGAAATTCTGATGTATGTTGTTTCTTTAATTCTGATCACTGTAGCTCGAATTAGGTTTCGGAGAAAATATATCCATGTAGGTCTTGAAGTTCTACCCCAAAATCATATAAATTTTGATATATGTGCAATTCAGGAATTACGATGAAAAATTCCATCTTTACAACATGTTTGTTTGATCTTCAGACATGACACAATGTAGAAAAATTGACTTAAACACCTGCACACACAATGGAATTTTATGTTCTTGGTCTTATTGAAAAGTAAACAAAGTTATTCTAAAAATTCATCAGAGTGCATATATTTCAAATTTCTGGCTGTAACATGCCCAAAATTGGATTTCAATACACACCCTGAAATCTGTCTGAAAACAGATTTGACACACTTTACCAAATAATTCACTATAAATCATATACTTAATATTTTTGCCTGAAATGTTATATGTGAATCCAGGACTAGTATATCTATAACTTTCATTTGGGACATTTTGTCAAATTCTCAATAAAGTCTGATGATATATGCCCATGTATTGACAACTTCTGCAAATTCCAGCAAGCTGAAGTACTAAAGTGGTGTTATGAATTGTGTAGTGTTGCTAATTCACTCTCCATAGTGCATGATTGTTGTTATTACATGCAAGGTAGATTCTTGGTATGTATTCCTAATGGATTCGCTAATGTTCTCATGGACATGCATGACGCGCCTGCCACGTATTTGTTGAAATGCCCCAATGAATGTTAAGTTAAAGAAACATGAGAATTGAGCCTATATGCTCTTGTATCAAGAACCATGTTATAAATTGTGATGTTGCGAGACATGTATGGCATGATTTCATAAGTGATGTATCAATGAGTTGTGATAGAGGGCATGACACGTGGGTGCATGACCCATTTGATATGTGATTTGCCTACGATGGAGGACATGGCACTTCGGTACATGACCCATGTTGACATGAGTGTGGACTGTGAAACCATGCAACGTGTCTCCTTCAGTGCTATATATAATGTTAAATGATGTTTTAGAATGTCTTAATCCTCTCTAAGGAGTGTGAGTTAGCAAAACCCGGGTTTTAGGTGGATTGAGTAAATTGTGGATATGAGGTCTGGACTGAGAAGTTGGGGGAAATGATTATGTGATATGTAATATTTATACCCACTCGCCTTTACCTGGAATGGAGGGGATATTTATACCCACTCGCCTTTACCGGGAGTGGAGGGGACATACGGAGGTTGTGTTGTTATGTGGAGATCCTCACTCCTGCCAGGGACGAGAGAGCTGAGAGGCCCGGTGTCGTACAGTGCCCGTGTCCACTGCGCCGTGTGCTATATTCACCCCAAATTTAGGGTGATGTCCAGGTCCTGGTATCACACAGTTTACCCAAGTTCCAATTAATTCAATAATAAAATAAAAGTCTTGCATGTTACTTCTTCTGCTTACTGCACTTCCTTTGTCCTTATCTGCTATGCTTGTGATGACGTGTATTGAATTACACTTGTGGCATTAATACCTTCCTTTTTAAATTATGTTGGTATGAGCACTTGCTTTATAATTCGTGCTAACCCTTTTCTTGCAGTAGCTCGACATTGGACCGCGGGTATGATCCTCTTACTTAGCTAATTACTTCCGTTATTTTACTTAGTTACATGTCTTATTTCTCCTGCCTGCTTTGTGGATGGATAACCTTAAAAACGATATTTAAAATCCAAGATGGTTCCTACTGGGGCACACATTGACGTGCTCCTCCCTATTTTTCAGGTAGCATGATAGTATGGTTGGTGGTGACTTGGAGTCGGGTCTTAGGGGTAGCGTTTGGTGAGTGATGTAGCTTGCAGTGTGTCACGGTTGTCTTTGAAGGTGGAGAGTGGCTGTATATATGTATTGGTGTACTTTGATTGTGTATAAAAAATGAAGCATGTTATGTATAAAATGTTGTTGTTGTTTTGTGAGACCGTGGGATATTTTAGTGGAGCTTTACTTCTACTATCCCAGCATGTGCACAGTGGCCTGCTTGTTCAATTACTCATTTCTCTTTCTTTTCCTCTCTCTTCACCCTCACTCTTCAGGATAATTTGAAAAAAAAAGAAAAGAGAAATTCCAGGTATCCTGGGGAGCGGGGCGTGACAGTTTTTGGCGGTCCATGCAGGTCACCGCACTGCGATGTGCATAAGGATAGTACATGTAATGCTTCAGTAGGTGATTGGGATACATTAGCCCTAAGGTGGGTAGTGATCTTAGAGCATTAAGTGATCCACCCTTAAACTCCTAGCTTAGGAGGTCAGGGGATGAACTTCCTATAGTTGAGTATATTATAGATGTATATTTGTTGGTATCAGTGTATACATATATAATAATCAGAATTCGTTTATATAAATGCAGTTGTTGTACTTGGATAATTGAATTATATTTGTCGCATGAATACTTGTATTCAGTATATATATATATATATATATATAAGAATAATGGCTATCATACGCCATATGAGATAGGCTCTCATACGCCCTCTTATATAAAGCAACCAAGTACAACCAAGTACAAGCCCATGTGGGCTTGTACTTGATTGCTTTATGTGAGAGGGAATATGAGGCAAGGCCTCATATGGCGTATGATACCCATTAATCCATATATATATATATATATATATATATATATATATATATATATATATATATATATATATATATATATTGAAAGATAAGGTAGAGATTATATTGAGTAATATACATAGTTACAACGGGGGGATCATATAGTTGGAATTAATAGAGAGAGGAGAGGACACAGGCGTCGTCACTCGCCACTATCAATTCCAAACTATACTCACCAGCCACCACCCAAAACATCACACAGTACTACAGGAAAGCTTTAAAATAATATTACAGATCATCCATTGTCAAGGATGTCCCAGTTTTTGTACGCTTCAACAGCTTCCTCCTTATCCACCTCTTCATCTCGTAGAGTGATTCTAATATCTGCAGATATCTCCTCAAATAGCGCTATCTTAGTCTTCTCCGCATTCTCAAACACGCGCCTATTGCGCTCTTTCCACAAGTGCCACACGATGGCTGAGAGGACTGTTTTAGCTAGCCGGCCAAGAGCTCCTTTTTTCCCAAATTTTTCCAATATAAGCTCGCCTACTTCCAGCAAGCCGTGATTTTGCAAAACCCCAACTCCCATTCTCAACATAGCTCGGCATAGTAGATATTTGGTATAGGCGCAGGTGAAAAATAGGTGCTCGTGTGTCTCCAGGCATCCCTCCCTGCACAGCACGCATTCAATTGAAATTTGAGGACTCCACATTGCAAGCCGGTCCTTTGTGAGTAACTTGCTTTTGAATGCCCGCAGGAGTGCAATGGACATTTTTGGAACATGTTTGCTGAACCATATTAAATTGCAAAACTTGAAAGGAGTTGATTTGGTACGCACTGATTGCCACACATCCGTGAATTTGAATTTAGGTCCAAGCTTCCATCCCCAATAATCTTCCCCTGTGCTAAGCTTCACATTCTGAAGGAGTGGCTTGACAGCTTGTAAAACCGCACCCTCATTCCATGAAGAGCCCTCCCAATACTCACTTACTCGCTTCCCACTTTCCCCATCCAGAACAGCAAATATTTTGTTAAGGGGACCACACGGCAACCAATTGTCATGCCAGAAAAGTGTTTCTTTACCGTCGTCCACTTTCCTCTCAATAATCTTCTGTGACTCATCCCTGCATTTTAGAAGAAACTTCCATGTTCCCGATTGCAATGCCTTTCCTTTTGTTACATAGAATGAATTTATTTCTTTGTACCTGCTCCGCATGTGCTCTGCCCATAAACTTTTGGCCGTTAGCATTCTCCATGTTAACTTTACCCCAGACGCAATATTCAAATCCTTTAGGAGCCTTAGGCCAACACCCCCCTCATTTTTAGGCTTGCAGCATTCATTCCAAGCCCACGTTTTAGAACTCTCCCAAATAAACCTTCTACACATAGATGTCAAAGTACGCAGCACAGTAGAAGGGATACTGTATACTTGGGACCAAAAAGCTATCATGCCATAAATAACAGATCTTACCAACTCAATCCGGCCAGATATGGAATGTGAAGACGAAGTCCACCCACTCATCCGCTTCCTGCATTTGTTAATAAGTCTGCTATACATGCAACTCTTCGGGTATTTAGTAGCCAGAGGTAGGCCCAGGTAAGTGGAGAATGAATTAACAAGTTTAGCGCCCAATAATTAAGCAAGTGTCCCTGGTCTCTTTGTCCCCTTACTAAACATAGCATTGCTTTTGGCCCAATTCATCTCAAGCCCCGAAAAGTTCTTAAAGTCCTCCAGCAGGGTCATGAGGCCATGAAATGTTTTGCAATTGGCTCTGCAGAACACCAACAGATCATCTGCAAAAAGTAAATGTGATATTGCTCCCGACCTCCGCATTCACTGAATACTTCCTTTTAAGATAGCCTTCTCTATAAGTAGAGAGAATGATTCCATTACCATGACAAATAGATATGGGGACAAAGGGTCTCCCTGCCTGAGACCTCTGTTTCCTGCAAAAAACCCTACTGGGGAGCCATTTACCATCACCGAGTACGTTGCCGTTGAAATACACTCTTTGATCCAAGTAATGAAGGTGCAGCCAAACCCCATTTGATGTAGGAAAAAATATACAAACTCTCTGTTGACACTGTCGAAAGCCTTTTTGAGATCGAGTTTCAAGCATGCCCTTGATCCCATCGGGTTGCTAAAATCTCTGATCTGCTCATGAGCTAAAAGAGTGCTATCAGACAGTAATCTTCCCTGGAGAAATGCAACTTGATTTGGGGATATCAGGTCATGAATAATCTTCCTTAGCCTGTTACATATAACTTTACTTATAATCTTGTAGATGACGTTGCAACAAGCTATGGGTCTGTACTCACCCAGGTTACTAGCATTTGAATTTTTGGGTACTAGTGTAAGAAAAGTGTGATTAAATTCTCGAAGTAGTCGACCCGATATGAAGAACGATTGTACTACACCACATCATCTGCAATTAGGTTCCAGTTGTATTGATAGAAATACCCGTTAAAACCATCCGGACCCGGAGACTTAGATGGATTTATTTGGAACACCGCTTCTTTAATTTCTTCTGCAGAAACCGGTCTTTCCAACCACCTGGCGGTACAATTTTTGATTTTCCTTTTTGGAATCAAATTAGGAAAAACTCTCCAGTAATCAGATTGATTATATAGATCTTCATAATATTTGACCGCCTCTGATTTTAGTTCTTCATAGGATTTGCTTTGAGTGCCATCTTCATCCACTAAATGCAATAGATTGTTGTGTAAATGTCTTGCCCTCATAGAATTGTAAAAGAATTTGGTGTTTCTATCGCCCAAATTTAACCAATCTTGCCTGCTTTTTTGTCTGTACATCTCTTCCTCTAAAGCAAGAAAATTAGCAAGATCCTTAGAAAGCTTGAGTTCCTTCATCTGTAGCTCATAGTCATAAGAGAGAGATTTATTGTTTCTGAGTTCCTCTAGCTGGAGCCGACAACTTTCAATAGAGTTGCTTGTAACATGAGAATGTGACCACATGCGCAAATAGGATTTCACCAGCCGAAGTTTAGATGCCAAGCAATACATTCGGCTCCCAATCACAGGTTGGCTCCATGTAGTTTGAAGGATTTCTTGGTACCCTGGAAGTCGTACCCAATGGTTGAAAAATTTAAAAGGCTTAGGGTCAGATTGTACCTGATTATGGAGATTTACAATCATTGGCGAATGATCACTAGTATATGGATCCAAATAAGTGACAAAAGATTCCGGAAGCTTATCCGCCCAAGTCTCATTGCAAAGAACACGGTCCAAAGTTGCAGATATACGCGCCTTGCCCAATCGTTTATTACTCCAGCTCATCCGCTGACCAGTACTTTTAAGCTCTTGCAACCGAGAATTTGATATACACATGTTGAAGTCATATAACATATTATCATCCAATCTGCGTCCACCAACTTTATCTTTGGCATACAGAACACAATTAAAATCACCTCCCACCAACCAAGCCTCATCCTTTAATTACCTAGAGTCACTTTCCAGTTGCGCCCATAAGTCCTTCCTCTCCAAAATGGAATTACAGCCATAAACTCCAGTAATTGCAAATTTAAATCCCCCAACATTTTGTCCGTGGACAGTAGCATGTTGCTTAGAGGCAGAGAGTAGACTTACATGCCATACGAGTGGGTCGAACCCCATGATAATTCGACCACCCTTGTGCAAGCTGAAATTGTCAAAGACTTTCCAATTCTTTGGAATACAGGATCTACAAACAATCCTCTCCGATGTTAACTTGGTCTCCAAAAGCACAATTGCAGAGGGTTTCAGTTTCTTTAACCTGTCCTTGAGATCATGCCGCCTTACCGAATTGTTAAGCCCTCTTGTGTTCCATATAAAAACAGTCATTGATGATTTGGTGTTGATTGTCGCAGCTGGCCACCATCCTTAAGCCTGCTGCTCTTCCTAATTGCCAGAGGTTGATTTGAAATAGATGTCCCCTGCTTCTTTGGCTTTGAATATAATGCTTCATCAATTAATTTGTTGCGCTCCTCAATCCACTCGGGATTATCATACGTAGGCTCTTCCGGTAGCTTTTCAGTGTCTAGGTTGGAATTGTCACGAACCTGGCCACGTTCATGCTCAACAGTTACTGCCCCGGCCTCTTCTTCCTCATGCATGCTCCCATTTTCATAAGTAGGATCTTCTTCCTCAACAGTTTCACCTTCTGGCAGTAACAAGTGCGCATCATCTATCACATTTTCCCCCCCATTGCTGCGGCTTACAAAAGATTTGAGGACTATACCCGGGTGATCTCCCTCCAGGGGTACAATTGAAGGATGGTCTCCCACCCGCAGAACTGGTGATTTTTGACTAGGCTTCAGAATAATAATTACTTTTAATAAATTACCAAGCAGACGCATTTTTAAAATGCCAGGTTTCATCACTGGTAGCTCCTCATTGTTGGCACTCCCACTTTGTTGGCTCTGCACATCTCCAATTCCTGATTTATCAGCACTTCCAAGCTCTGCACTGGAGCACTGCCCAGGCTCAAATTGAACGGCTTTAATTGTTGTATGCAGGGCCCCTTTGCCCTTTAGTTGTTGTGCAGGAATGTTTGCAGCTTCTATATTTCCATTTTCAGGGTCCTGTTTGTTTTGCAGGGGGCATTGAATATCAGAATGCCCAAAGCAAATACAATGGGAACATCGAGGTGGCTCTCCTTCATACTTGACTTCAATGGGAATTACAGCACCATCATCCAGTTCCACATCCACAACCGTTGGTAAAGGCGACTTTGCATCCACCTCCACCAAGCATCTGGCATATGTAATCCGCTCCAATTTTGCTGTTGCACGGTCCAAGCACAGAGGAGTACCAATGACCGATGCAATGATGTTAAGTATTGGAATGTTCCACATGTTGAGGGGAACCCCATGGAACTGCACCCAAACAGGAACTGAAGTAAGTATATCACGATCATGTCTAATCTCTGGGCTCCAGAGTTTGAGCACAACAAGGCGACCATCAAATAGCCATGGGCCCCCGTGGAGTATCCTCTCACAATCCTCCTTAACTTCAAAGCGAAAATAGAAAAAACCATTTTCTCTGCTATAAATTTGCACCCTTTTCCTCGGCTTCCAAAGCCTTTCCACCCAGGCGTGAATCTGCCCATAGAAAGGTACGTCTCCAAGTACATAACCCACAAGAGTAAATTTCCAGTTTTCACCTCCTTTCTCCAATAATGAATTAGAAACCCGAGCCACAGCTCTTCCATCATCACAGATTTTGGGAGGAACCAAGGTCATTCCTATTGATTCACCATAAGAACGCTTATTGGCACATATGTCTGACCAAGTTAGCTTGGCACCATCAGGGTTGATTACAATTGGAGCAATAGATCTTGGAGACTTTTTATCAAACAGGTTGTGTGCCATACCCCCAGGTTCCATTGTTTTAGTAGGTTTAAATTGAAGCTGATCTTCACCTCGCCTAGTATCATACTTGCCAGATTTTCCTTTTGCGAGAAAATTTCTATATCCAGAAGGAATAGCATTACCTCGGGGTCTTCCCGCAGTTTGCCGCCGCCAGACTGCATCATTTTTCCGGCCCTCAAATCTCTCATCCCTCTTTCTCCTAACAAGATACCAGTCTCCCAAGCCTTCATGTAAACCCGAAGCATCATCTTGAGTGCCAGATTTCTCACCTGAAACAAGGCCGCCGGAAACCCTAGCGTGAACGCCAGAATCGCCCCAGGAGCCTCTCCGAAATTCACTCATCTCTTATCATTTACGTATTGTAATGTATAATAGATATATATATATATATATATATATATATATATATATATATATATATATATATATATATATATATATATATATATATATATATATATATATATGCAAAAAATGTACCTAAGAATGACCTCGGGTAGAGATACCTGAGCACACCCCCGCTGTTCGGGATTTGTGAGTATTTATTTTTGAAATTGTTTTTTGCAGTAGGTAGATATACTTGTTATGTAGCTCCCCACAAAATTTCAGCTCAATCCGACACCGTTTGAGCCTCCGTTCATCGATTTCAAAAACGTTGCGCAAAACTGTCCAAATTCTGGACAGTTTTGCGCAACGTTTTTGAAATCGATGAACGGAGGCTCAAACGGTGTCGGATCGAGCTGAAATTTTGTGGGGAGCTACATAAAAAGTATATCTACCTACTGTAAAAACAATTTTCAAAAAAAAATACTCACACATCCCGAACAGCGGGGGTGTGCTCAGGTATCTCTACCCGAGATCATTCTTAGGCACATTTCCCTCTATATATATATATATATATATATATATATATATATATATATATATATATATATATATATATATATATATATAATTGTATTTGAATGGCAGGAAATTTGCATGTATGGATATGTGTGGGCATATATACTAGGTGTGCGAGTGCTTGAGTATATGTATATGTTATGTCTCTATATAGATACAAGATATGGATGAATGTGTAAGTATGTGGTATACTTGTGTGACTTTCAGGTATATGTGATATGTATATGTTTATTGGTGCATGTATACGGGTGGATGCATATCAGCTAGCGGGGGTATTATATGTTTGTAGAGGCGTGGGCGAGGGTGTGTACATATGTGATGTGAGTGCATGTATGCGGTTCACTATCTCTTAAATTATAGTTGTGTTTCATGTGGGGAGTACACCAACATGTGTACATATACCCTTGTATGGATAAAGTAGTGGAATGTCTATATTGTCTTTGGACATGGGGGGAGTGTATATGTGTGAATATATGTGACCTTGTATGGGTAGAAGGTGTAGATGTGTGAGAGGAAAGTTAGTGCATATATATCGCTAATGTTGCATTGCTAGGGTATGAACTCCCGATGTGTTAAAATTTAAATAACTGTGAGTATGTCTATGTACTGCCTACGTGCTTATATGAACCTGTGTATTGTTATAATTTGGTTTATGGTTTTGGGTGGTATTATTGCGTGAAGATATGTGCTGTGCTATGGCCATATATGGGTGTATGTGGCAATATAGATAAGTAATGGACGCACGGGCAGTATGAATAGTGCTCTAGGGTGTTTGGAATAGATGTATCTTAAGGTGGGTAGGGGGTGCTTTAGACCCGTCCACTTAAGTTGAGGCACATAGCTCTATACCGTGTCTATTATGGGATATGGATATAAGTGTGACGTGTATCATATGTAGATGTGATGGATATAAGGATTTGAGACCATTGAGTGCAGGTATACATGGGATGACTATGGGTTTACGCGGTTAAGGAGAGTTATGGTTTATATATGTGTATATATGCTTACCCCGTAGAATGGTGTTTATAAGATCATTTGGATGAATATGTAGTGTATGTATTCTTCTACATATGGTGGCATGAGGGATACTGTGTAATGGTATATGAGATACTCGTATGTAAGTAGGTGTGTTGTAGCAAGCATGTTGTGATTGTTATATGTGTTGTTATTAGTGAATATGTATTGGTGTATGTCTTAAGAGTGGTTATATGTATATGTATGTGAATGATCCCTATTCTGATATGCAGGTATCAGTATATGAATGTATACATATATGGGGTGTGACTACCTACTGAATGTGTATGAATATTGAAGTACACTTATTAGTGTATGTACTAGTATACTAGTAAAAGTGTGGATATATTGGATGATATGTATATAGTGGTATGGGTAGCTACCGACTACCTGCTAGTATAGTTGAGTAGCTTGACTGTATAGGTGTAAAAGCCGGATATGTATGGTATGTGTGTATGTGTGTGCGTGTGCCCATACATGGGAATGTATGTGCATGGTTGCATGGATCCTAATAGGTATATATGCATGTCTGTATGCATACCTACTATTAGAATAATAATATGGTGTGTATGAGCGAACGTGTATTTGGCTATGTGTAGGCTTAGATATCTATATATGGAATTGATACGTATACCTCTGCGTGTACATAATGGGTATGTGCATATAATTGGGTTATATAGAGTATCCGTGTGGTGTATTGGTTGATGTGTATATATGCATAGGTATTATAATTGTATGGATTTCTATTATACATGTCACAATGGAATGTAAGGATGTGTTCATGTATGTGAAATGTGTAGTAGGAGAATATGTAATGATGTGTATATTGGGTGAATGAATATATATACTGGTACATATCTTTATTTGTTTACATACTGATCTATCCTATAGGGTTGTCTATCCAGATGTATCTCGATATGCCCTTGATAAATGTATTTCTGCTTGTATGCGTGTATATATAGGTCTGTACCAAAGCGTGTGTGTATGTATATACATGTGCAATGTGGATGTAAATGTGATAAATATGGAATATAGTCGTATATATGTTTGATAAATGTAAGTGAATGAAACTGTTTGATATGTGTGTAATTGGTTGCACATTTATATGTATACGCGTGTGTGGTATGTAGATGGGCTTTCATATTTATTTGACTATTGTGGCAGTATGTGCGTAGGATATATAAAAATAGTTATATATACAGAGCATATAATGGAAATGTATTATAATTGTGCATTCGTGTGTGTATTGTGTGTGGTATATGTGCCTATCTGTGTGAGGCAGTAGGTGCATCGCTATGGATGTGAGATCATGTGTATATTTATCTATAGTTATGATTGTGGACCTTATGTAACTTGATCATGCATGTGTTAGTGTGTCCATGCCGATGTATGTTAGATGTGACTAATTATTGTGTGTATGTAGATATTTATGTGCATATAATTGTGGATGAACTTATATGACTAAGTATTGGTTGTATGGGGATCCGGTGTACATACGATGTGACACCGTGATAGTGACCTTGTTTGTCAAGTTATGGTGTGTAGATTAATGTGAATTGTTGTGTGTTTGTGCAGGTGTATAGACTTAAATGAAAATATATAAGCAAGTAGAATATAAGTTGTATATACTTAAAGGTGTTGTGATATATATATGAAAGCATACTATGTATGAATGCCTATGTATCGTGATATGGATATGGTGTGATGTCGTATGCACATAGATATGAGCAGTGATCTAAATATGTGTACTAATACGTATATAGATTTATTTGTGGTGTGCAATGTATATGTTAATGTGTGAATATGTGTGCCTAGATATTGATGTGAAAGACATATGTGTATGTATATCTAGTGACACACATAGTTATGTGGGTGTGCTACTAGACGAACAGTAAGACGTAACCGTGATATGAATGTGACGCGGATGCATATGGATGACAATGAAGTATATAGTATATGTGTGTGTGTGTGTGGGGGGGGGAGGTAGGTATGTATTCTTATTTATGCTGCATGGGTAATATGACCATCATACCTAGCTGGCCTTTGGCGGGATTCACACACTAGAAAGTCCGAGGACGGACTTTATTTTAAGGTGGGTAGGATGTCATGCCCTATCCTGCACTGTACGTGTATTCTACTGAAAACACATGGTATTTCTACTTACGATGCGTGCGTGGGCATGAAACAAACGTAGATATCGATGTATGTGACGAAGGGTAAGGGGGATGTGGCCGTAATACGTGGCTAAGGGAAGTGAATGCGAAGTATGAATGCAGGAGAAGTGTGAATGATGTCGCGTGTATTATTTAACGCGTATGTATTAGACATGTGTGTGTGAGATGCTTGTATGCATGCATGGATGTGTGTGGATGTGTGTAGGGAGAGCCATGCTAGTGTGAAAAGGGTTATGGGTCAATGGCAACCCCCGTAAATTTTTAGAAAGGTTAGGAAAAAACGGTCATTTGGACTCAAACTACTGTGTGTACATACTAAAGTTGTGTGTGCATAAAGTAATGGCAAACTTGTAAATACCTAAAAGTTGAGGGGCATTTTTGGGAGGGTAATTTGGTCATTTAACATGTTTCATGCTTATCCTAAAGGAGGCTTCTAGTTAGAGATTTTTTCAGGGAATCTTCTCTTTCTTTCTTTAACTTTCTTTTCTTTTCTCTCCTCCTCTCCCTATTCTCTTTATGGCCGGCCATACCCTCTCTATTTTTCCCTCTTTCTTCAGTTCAAAACCCTAATTACTCCCCCTAAAATCAAGGAGCACAAGTGGGTGGCATATGGGAAGAAGTTGGAGAAGAAAGGAAAGAAAGGAAGGAGAAAATTCAAGTTTTTTTGTGGTAGTATCCAACTTGGTTTTGGAAATTCAATTAGGGTTTATTTCTATCATGTTTTCAAATCATGTTTACTCAATAGGATTAGGAGTAATCAAATTAAGGTACCATAATTCATTTTCATGCAAAACCCCCTTGAAAATTCCAAGCAAAACTATCTCTTTGAAATCCTGAAATTCTGATGTATGTTGTTTCTTTAATTCTGATCACTGTAACTTGAATTAGATTTCAGAAAAAATGTATCCATGTAAGTCTTGAAGTTCTACCCAAAATCATATAAATTTTGATATATGTGCAATTCAGGAATTACGATGAAAAATTCCATCTTTACAACATGTCTGTTTGATCTTCAGACTTGACACAGTGTAGAAAAATTGACTTACACACCTGCACACACAATGGAATTTTATGTTCTTGGTCTTGTTGAAAAGTTAACAAGTTATTCTAAAAATTCATCAGATTGCATATATTTCAAATTTTTGGCTGCAACATGCCCAAAATTGGATTTAAATACAGACCCTGAAATATGTCTGAAAAACAGATTTGACAAAATTTACCAAATAATTCACTATAAATCATATACTTAATATTTTTGCCTGAAATTTTATATGTGAATACAGGACTAGTATATCTATAATTTTCATTTGGGACATTTTCTCAAATTCTCAATAAAACCTGATGATATATGCCCATGTATTGACAATTTCTGCAAATTCCAGCAAGCTGAAGTACTAAAGTGGTGTTATGAATTGTGTAGTGTTGCTAATTCACTCTCCATAGTGCATGATTGTTGTTGTTACATGCAAGGTAGATTTTTGGTATGTATTCCTAATGGATTCGCTAATGTGCTCATGGACATGCTTGACGCGCCTGCCACGTGTTTGTTGAAATGCCCCAATGAATGTTAAGTTAAAGAAACATGAGAATTGAGCCTATATGCTCTTGTATCAAGAACCATGTTATAAATTGTGATGTTGCGAGACATGTATGGCATGATTTATAAGTGATGTATCAATGAGTTGCGATAGAGGACATGACACTTGGGTGCATGACCCATTTGATATGTGATTTACCTACGATGGAGGGCATGTCACTTCGGTACATGACCCATGTTGACATGAGTGTGGACTGTGAAATGATCACTGTATATTTTACACCTTTTTTCTGCATGTTTTCACGCCATTTCGATTGCTCATATTGCGATTTTCACGAGTATTCGACGATATTGCATTACTTTTCACTATTTCTTGTTTTTGTCGGATTTCAGGAAATATGGAGCCATCGGGAGCAAAAATGAGCTCAAGGGACTTGCACCCACTCCGGAGCGCAACCCAAGGCTCTTTTGAGGGCTATTCGGCGATGGGAGATGGGTGGAAGAAGAAGGAACTCCGTAGGAGCGACGAGGAGGAGAAACAGAGAAGATTGGGCATTTATAGCATGCCACTCGGCCGAGTGGAGCACTCACTCGGCCGAGCAAGAAGACCACTCGACCGACCCGACCGGACACGCTCCAACAGAAGGAATTGGGCGTGCACTCGGCCGAGGGATGATATCCCACTCGGTCGAGTATGAAGATCGCATTGCCCGAGTGGCATGGAAAATCCACCATCAAAAAGGGCCGACTTACTGGAAATGTACAGGCTTTTGACGGTTCCGACTCGGCCGAGCAAGAAATGCCCCCCCCGGCCGAGTAAGTAAAGCCACTCGGCCGAGTCACCTCCGAAGACAGACCCCCAAGACCCCCGACTTACTGGAATTTTACAGGGTCTGTCACTCGGCCGAGTAGAGAAGCCCACTCGACTGAGTAGAGAAGTCCACTCGGCCGAGTGATGCCGAGGACACGCAGCGCCCAGATTTTCAGACAGCCTCCCACTCTTTTGAAATTTGCTATCATTCTAGCAATTAAAGTATTTTTCTCATATTTTTTATGGATAGTAGACTTCATGACGGTTCCAACGCCGCCAAGAACGCGCCAATCGGAGGTCGGATGAAATATGGAGAATTTCTGCAAGTTGATGCTGCAGTGCTGGAATTTCCACTCGGCCGAGTCACATTTTCCACTCGGCCGAGTCGGCGACGAGCCCAGATTTTAAGTTGCGGGTTGGGCTGTTTTTGGGCACGAATTTGAGGGGTTTTCTAGGGTTATTTGCTAGGGTTTTGGGGGAGTATATAAGGGGTTTGTAGCCACCATTAGAGGGAGCCCCATGATATTTTCTTAGTTCCCAACATGTTTTCTTAGGGATTCTTTTGGAGGTTAGGCCATGCCCTAGGCCCCCTCTTGGATCTAAAAGCTTGTATTTTGGATTGAAGATCTTCATCAAGCTAAGTATTTTGTTCTTATTGTTTGAATCTTTGTTTTTCTATCTTTTTGTATGCAAGCAATGATTTTTATTGATTCTCATATCGTTATGGCTATGCTAGAGTAGATTTGTTGTTCTAGGGCATGGTGATGAACCCTATGGATCTAATTTCAGATTTGTGATGAATGAATTTCTAAATTGCTAGAATTGCTAGGAGGTTAGGTTGTGATTGATTTATTACGGATAGCTAGGGATTTCCATCGATCTAGGGTTTGCAAGGGATTGGATTCTAATCGATGGGAAGGCCTAGATATTCGATTTAGGTTTATAATCGAGATTCTCTAGACTTGGTTTGCAAGAGATTGGACCAAAGCTAGGATTTTTATTATAAATCTATACCCATATTCGTTTGCAAGAGATTGGACGAATACGAACTATCACAACCTAGATCGTAACTCAAGTTTGCACGAGAAAGGGCTCGAGGAGCGATTGAACGATGATGTCGATCCTAATGCTAGTGGCTTAGGCTAGGGTTTGCAAGAGATTAGGCCTTATCCTAGGTTTGCTATAGACCGGCAATAGCGCGAGAGCGTGAGCTTGGCTCTCTATTCAGTTACGACTAGTTCACCTCAACTCAAGTCTAGTAATATTGAGATTCACTATTTACAATGATGAATGACGATCCGTAGTGGGAATTCCCTAGCCCTAGACACTTTTATTATATTGTATTTGAATCGATATTTTACCCAACATCTTTATCACCGACACCGACATCCACCACCATTTCCATTATATCATTCCATAACCATATCCACCAATAAAACATTCGTAGTCAAACCAACCTAGGATAGATTGGAGCCAACACCACCTCCTCGTGTTCGATACCCGCTCGCCACTTGACCGTGCGCTTGCGGTAAAACTACAATCGTTCTCCGGGTGTATATCTGGGGGCCGATCAAGTTTTTGGCGCCGTTACCGGGGAGGTGTTTCCTGTTGGGTGCCAATTTGTCACAATTAGGTTGATTAGATTATATTGAAAAAAAACAAAAAAAAATCAAAAAAAACATTGAGAGAGATTTTTTCCCACCACCTGCTATTATTATCTTTATCTCTCTTTGTACCACTGACGTCTTTTCCAGGTTGTTTACTTTGATTGATCAGGTACAGTTGTTGCAGCCATGGTGCTTCCAAAGAAAATGCGAGCGGGCTCTATACAATCCTACATATATCTCGCTGCATTCTATCAGGTTGATGGAGAATCCTTCGGGGAATCCTTGTCTAGGTTTGAAGGAATGTTAGAAATGTTCCAGACGGAGTCAGACCATGAGTGGAATGACTCCACGCTATTTGATATCTTCACTAGAAGGCTAAAGGGACCCTCACGTGAGTTTTTGAAGAGGATGCAAGTGGGGAAGTTCAGTGATCTACAGTTGGCAGTAGCCTTGGAGCAAATGATAGATGATGCTCGATCTACCGGTTCACTAACCGTTACGGTAAGTAAACCATACGACCAAGTATTCATCGATTTTGTTATGGCTAATGTCTCTAGCGCAGGTACTATCATAGATGGAGTGTATGCTTCACTTGAAGGTGATCATATCCACCTTTACACCATCAACACTCCACAAATAGAGACATCTGAACTGTCAAAGGAGGACACATATATGGACCTATTGAGAAACATTGTTGACGTAGTTCGAGATTCCGGTCCATTGACAATAACGGCAGGTGAACCTTTTGAGCTCGAATTTCAAAACTTTATTACTCATTGTATCTCTTCCACAGGCACAATTGATGATGGAGTCTATGCTCTAGTTGAGGGGCACAAGACCCACTTTTATACTGCGGTCAAGATACATGAGCCCATAGAGCCACTTGCACTTACTATTGAGGAGGCCAAGCCATGCAATCGGGTGCCTCGAGCTCCAGGACAGAAACAACGAAGGAGGCATGAAAAGGAGATGATGACGTTTACATTGCCTTCTATACCTGAGGAGCCTGAGGAGGATGTCCACGTTCAGCTTGGGGGAGAGTCAGCTTGTGCCATCGTCGCTCCCCCTTGCCACCCATATGAGCCAGAGCTTGCTTTTGAGGAGGCCTTACATGCGGAGCCAGAGCTTGTCACCGAGGAGGCCGTGCATTGGGACGAGGACACAGCCATTCATGAGGATCCCAAGCATTACCCTCCTCCTTTCGAGCTACCGCAGCCACCTCTACTTTCTACAGAGGCTGAGCATCCCTCAGAGGACCACCCTTCCACTGACGCTGAGGACAATCCCACAGAGCTTATGGCTCCCCTTCAGGGAGATCTCTTTACTCCCTCGCCTTTTATATTTGATTCTCATCCCGTGTATGATGTTTTTTATAATTCAGATTTTGACGACTCATCGTGCCTTTTGCAGGATTCATGTACCTACGATCAAGAGGTACGATGGGACGTATACGAGGAGGAGAGCGAGGAGTTAGCACCCATGGACACTATTGAATATGATCAGGAGGTGCGATGGGATAAGTCTGACGATGATGAGGAGCTGCCTGATGAGACCTACGCTTATATGCCCAAGCTACCTGAACAACCTGAGGCGAACAATGAGGAGTTGATCGACGTGGTATACGAGAGTGGAGATTTATTTCCAGGGAAGTGTTGTCAACCGTTTTTAATTTTAAATACTTATGTTGATGACCCTCTTTGGAATACATTTATTTTGGGGAAGAATTATCCACATCAGATTGATGCGGTTTATCTCTTGCAGGGTATAGGTGGAGTCCTTGGAGAGATGCTGGAAGCCGCATTGCTGGAGTCTGATGGAGTCCGTGGACACATGCATCTGGCAGAGCCACGGAAAGAGCAGTTGGAGCAGTTGCCTGCACAGGCAAATATACTGGATCCGCCTTTTGCTATAGGTGATATCAATCCAGTAGTGTAGAAATTTTTATCCTTTCAATAAACCTGAATCCTCTCGACAGCAAGGGGACCGTATAGATTTGATTGAATAAATATCACCTCTCATGACGGCAACAAAAATTTTTACACCCCAAACCCATTATATATTAATTGCCCTCTCCATATTTTGATGTGTCACATCCTTTTGCTCACCACATTCGAGCATTTCTTTCAAGTGAAACCTTACTTTCTTATTCGTTTGACTTGATCACGCTTTGCAAAGCCATGACATTTTTGGTCAAGTCATTTGAATATGATTGTTTGGTATAAGCTTGGGGGAAGGCGCTCTCATGCATCATTGTATGTGCATGTAGTTGCATTAGGATTTCATGTCATTCATTTCATCATTTTTTAATCACCTCCCTCATATTTATCGTTGTTCCCCATATTTTTCCTTTTATGATCACATTGAGGACAATGTGAAGTTTAAGCTTGGGGGACTGCAGTTCCATGCCATTTAGATGCATTAGTTGCATTTTTACTTTATTTTAGGTTTTTTTAAATTTTTCAAAATTTTTGCATCATCTTTTTGATTTTTCCATCTTATTTTCCTTTTATGTGTGTTCATGCATCATGTAGTATGCTTGTTTTTCTTTTCATTCCTCTCTTTTATTTTTTCTTATTTCTTTATTTTCCTTTCTCTTCTTTTGCTGGATGCGTTTTGTATGATGATATCTCTTATTGCTTTAGCAACCATCACGATGCTAATTATTCCTTGCCATGCTACTTAGAGTATTCCATAGTCTTGCTATTCATATGTGCTTGCGAATCTATTTCTTTTGATGACTCCTCTAAGTAATTGCATGGGATTCATTAAAACTGAATGTATGGATTAGTGTTTAGTATGCTTTTGTTGGAAGTGCACCAAGATTCACGCATCAATTGTATATCGGAAGCATCTGCCATATTGTCTTATTCACCTTCTGTTGCATGTCTGATATGATTGTACTCTTTACTGCTTGACTTCACTTTTTATTGAGATGATTGAGAATATCCATGCTTACATATGAGTTTAGTTGATGTATTATCTTATTGAACCATTTGTGCATATCTCAGAGTGAACCGAGTGCTACATTATTTCCTTCTCCACATATATCTTTTTATTCTCTACATGTCACTTGAGTTCACCTCCTAAAGCTACTTATATCGCATCTATTTCCCAAAAATCCCCACAAAAGAAAAAGTTAGCTCCAAAAAGTCCAAAAAGCCAAAAAGGAGCCAAAATCAAAAATACAAATCAAATTGCTCCTACAAAAATCCAAGAAGAAAAATGAGAAACATAGTCCAATAGAAAAAAATATATTTCTCTATCTCAATATTGGAGCCACAAAATACTTGGGAAAACCAAGGCAAAAATCCCATTTTCCACTATCATATTCCTTTAGATGTGATGCCCCAAGTTAAGCTTGGGGGGGTGAACCCCAAGTTAAGCTTGGGGGGGGGGGGGGTGAATTCATTTGACCAAATGAGTGAGTATGACCTTAGAGTGGAGACGTGCATAAATGGGGATATTCGATAATGCTTAGACTTTGCAAAATATATTAGATATGGAGATTTTTCATGATTTGAAATAAATATGTGAATGCCATGTCTCTTATTCCATTCTCTATTGCATGCTTGGTGTGATTCTTATATGCTTCAGTTATAACTCTTGATTGAAAAGTGCATTGCCAACATTTATATATTAAATCCTATGAAATGTGTGACGTGGATATGAATTGATTGTATGAATTTAGAGAATCCCTTTTGTTGTTCTTAAAAACTTGCAAGTACCATGTTTATGTAAGATATGAAATCCTTATAGCATGTGATTTGTATTTTCCAAGTTATCGTGATGTGTAGCTTATGGCTTGAGATCCGAGAGAAGAATCTAGCGACCCCTTCCACCTCGTGTTCTTTCTTTTTTATTTCATTTTCTTTATTTTCATCTCCCGAGTTCGTCTCTCTACTTATCTTCCTCGAGGACGAGTAAGAGGTAAGCTTGGGGGATTTTGATCACTCCATATTTTACACCTTTTTTCTGCATGTTTTCACGCCATTTCGATTGCTCATATTGCGATTTTCATGAGTATTTGACGATATTGCGTTACTTTTCACTATTTCTTGTTTTTGTCGGATTTCAGGAAATATGGAGCGATCGGGAGCAAAAATGAGCTTAAGGGACTTGCACCCCCTCCGGAGCGCCACCCAAGGCTCTTTTGAGGGCTATTCGGCGATGGGAGATGGGTGGAAGAAGAAGGAACTCCGTAGGAGCGACGAGGAGGAGAAACGGAGAAGATTGGACATTTACAGCATGCCACTCGGCCGAGTGGAGCACTCACTCGGCCGAGCAAGAAGACCACTCGACCGACCCGACCGGACACGCTCCAACAGAAGGAATTGGGCGTGCACTCGGCCGAGGGACGATATCCCACTCGGCCAAGTATGAAGATCGCATCGCCCGAGTGGCATGGAAAATCCACCATCAAAAAGGGCCGACTTACTGGAAATGTACATGCTTTTGACGATTCCGACTCGGCCGAGCAAGAAATGCCCCCCCCGGCCGAGTAAGTAAAGCCACTCGGTCGAGTCACCTCCGAAGACAGACCCCCAAGACCCCCGACTTACTGGAATTTTACAGGGTCTGTCACTCGGCCAAGTAGAGAAGCCCACTCGACCGAGTAGAGAAGTCCACTCGGCCGAGTGATGCCGAGGACACGCAGCGCCCAGATTTTCAGACAGCCTCCCACTCTTTTGAAATCTACTATCATTCCAGCAATCAAAGTATTTTTCTCATATTTTTATGGATAGTAGACTTCATGACGGTTCCAACGCCACCAAGAACGGGCCAATCGGAGGTCGGATGAAATATGGAGAATTTCTGCAAGTTGATGCTGCAGTGCTGGAATTTCCACTCGGCCGAGTCACATTTTCCACTCGGCCGAGTCGGCGACGGGCCCAGATTTTAAGTTGCGGGTTGGGCTGTTTTTGGGCACGAATTTGAGGGGTTTTCTAGGGTTATTTGCTAGGGTTTTGGGGGAGTATATAAGGGGTTTGTAGCCACCATTAGAGGGAGCCCCATGATATTTTCTTAGTTCCCAACATGTTTTCTTAGGGATTCTTTTGGAGGTTAGGCCATGCCCTAGGCCCCCTCTTGGATCTAAAAGCTTGTATTTTGGATTGAAGATCTTCATCAAGCTAAGTATTTTGTTCTTATTGTTTGAATCTTTGTTTTTCTATCTTTTTTGTATGCAAGCAATGATTTTTATTGATTCTCATATCGTTATGGCTATGCTAGAGTAGATTTGTTGTTCTAGGGCATGGTGATGAACCCTATGGATCTAATTTCAGATTTGCGATGAATGAATTTCTAAATTTCTAGAATTGCTAGGAGGTTAGGTTGTGATTGATTTATTACGGATAGCTAGGGATTTCCATCGATCTAGGGTTTGCAAGGGATTGGATTCTAATCGATGGGAAGGCCTAGATATTCGATTTAGGTTTATAATCGAGATTCTTTAGACTTGGTTTGCAAGAGATTGGACCAAAGCTAGGATTTTTATTATAAATCTATACCCATATTCGTTTGCAAGAGATTGGACGAATACGAACTATCACAACCTAGATCGTAACTCGAGTTTGCACGAGAGTGGGCTCGAGGAGCGATTGAACGATGATGTCGATCCTAATGCTAGTGGCTTAGGCTAGGGTTTGAAAGAGATTGGGCCCTATCCTAGGTTTGCTATAGACCGGCAATAGCGCGAGAGCGTGAGCTTGGCTCTCTATTCAGTTACGACTAGTTCACCTCAACTCAAGTCTAGTAATATTGAGATTCAATATTTACAATGATGTATGACGATCCGTAGTGGGAATTCCCTAGCCCTAGACACTTTTATTATATTGTATTTGAATCGATATTTTACCCAACATCTTTATCACCGACACCGACATCCACCACCATTTCCATTATATCATTCTATAACCATATCCACCAATAAAACATTCGTAGTCAAACCAACCTAGGATAGATTGGAGCCAACACCACCTCCTCGTGTTCGATACCTGCTCACCACTTGACCGTGCGCTTGCGGTAAAACTACAATCATTCTCCGGGTGTATATCCGGGGGCCGATCATGAAACCATGCAACGTGTCTTCTTCAGTGCTATATATAATGTTAAATGAGGTTTTAGAATGTCTAAATACTCTCTAAGGAGGGTGAGTTAGCAAAACCCGGGTTTTAGGTGGGAATTGAGTAAATTGTGGATATGAGGCCTGGACTGAAAAGTTGGGGAAATGATTATGTGATATGTGATATTTATACCCACTCGTCTTTACCGGGAATGGAGGGGATATTTATACCCACTCGCCTTTACTGGGAGTGGAGGGGAAATACAGAGGTTGTGTTATTATGTGGAGATCCTCACTCCTGCCAGGGACGGGGGAGCTGAGAGGCCCGGTGTCGTACAGTGCCCGTGTCCATTGCGCCGTGTGCTATATTCATCCCAAATTTGGGGTGATGTCCTGGTCCTGGTATCACATAGTTTACCCAAGTTTCAATTAATTCAATAATAAAATAAAAGTCTTGCATGTTACTTCTTCTGCTTACTGCACTTCCTTTGTCCTTATCTGCTATGCTTATGATGACGTGTATTGAATTACACTTGTGGCATTAATACCTTCCTTTTTAAATTATGTTGGTATGAGCACTTGCTTTATAATTCGTGCTAACCCTTTTCTTGCAGTAGCTCGACATTGGACCGCATATATGATCCTCTTACTTGGCTAATTACTTCCGTTATTTTACTTAGTTACATGTCTTATTTCTCCTGCCTGCTTTGTGGATGGATAACCTTAAAACGATATTCTAAATCCAAGTTGGTTCCTACTGGGGCACACATTGATGTGCTCCTCCCTATTTTTAGGTAGTATGGCAGTATGGTTGGTGGGGACGTGGAGTCGGGTCTCAGGGGTATCGTTTGGTAAGTGATGTAGCTTGCAGTGTGTCATGGTTGTCTTTGAAGGTGGAGAGTGGCTGTATATATGTATTGATTTACTTGGACTGTGTATAAAAATTGAAGCATGTTATGTATAAAATGTTGTTGTTGTTTTGTGAGACTGTTGGATATTTTAGTGGAGCTTTACTTGTACTATCCCAGCATGTGCACAGTGGCCTGCTTGTTCAGTTACTCATTTCTCTTTCTTTTCCTCTCTCTTCACCCTCACTCTTCAGGATAATTTGAAAGAAAAAGAAAAGAGAAATTCCAGGTATCCTGGGGAGCGGGGCGTGACACCTAGCCTCAATCTTCTCCAAACCAGTTTCTCCTCCACAACACGTTATCAGCATGATCACGCTCGATGGAAGAAGCGACAGCTCATGAGAGGGAGGCGCCCGGCAGACGCTTCGTCAATTTTTTTCGCGATGCAAAGCTTCGCGAGACGATGCAGAGTTCCTTTTCGGGCAACCCTCATCAAACTTCGCTAGATCTGGCGGACAGATTTAATAGGTAAGCCTAAATGTTATTCTAGATCTGATAACATATTAAAAATTTAATTTTTATGTGATCTAGAATAAAATAGATGATTGTTTACGCATGGATCTAACTTATTAGATCAAAAACTTAATTGTTTGTATGCAAAACCGATTAAAAATTTAATTTTTATGCAATCTATCTATTATTTGGTAGATTTTATTAGATCATTTTGTGCAAAATCTTGTTCATGATGTCCCATAATTTAAAAATCAAAATCTGATAAACCCATGAACGGCCAGAAGCCGATAGCCCCTCCCCGCCAAAGATCCGACAGATCCGGCAGAAAAAAGCCTGCCGCGCCTCCGGGCGCAGTGGTGAATACTGCCGCGCCCAGAAGGCACGGCGGCCGTGCCCAGCAGGTGCGGCCCCCTGCCGCGCCCAGCAGGTGCGGGCCCCTGCCGCGCCTACCGGTGGCTGTCGGCCGCCGTCGACGGCAACCCCCTCCCCAAAACCCTAACCCAATATTAGGGTTATGGTTAGGGGAAGCCCATTTTGGGCTGTTGGGCTAAAAGCCCAACTAAAAAATAAAATAAAAATAAACAAAAATAAAATATATCTGAAATTAAATTGTTTTGGGCCTGAAGCCCCGACAAAAATAATTCTCAGATTCTTATACTCATGGGCCTTTTTGGGCCAGCAGCCCAATAAAGAAAAAATCAGATTAGTTGATTGATATTATGTTAGAACCCCTAATGGGCCTGAAGCCCACCAAATAAATACAAATGTATTAAAATTAAAGTTGTTTTCCCCCCTTTTCTTGATGGGCCTGAAGCCCACACTGAAATATAATTAAAATTTAAATTAATCTTTAACTTGTTGAGTGGGCTTAGCCCATAGATTTTCTTGAAAATCAATAAGCATGTACCCTAACGGGACTGAAGCCCGCAGACACAAATTAATTTATTTTTAATAAATAATATTACTATTCCTCTTATTTTGTTGGGTCTACAGCCCACAAAAGTGTAAAAATATACATAAATAAAGAGAAAACATACTTAACGGGTCCAAAGCCCGCTGGCCTAATATTATTTTAATTAATTTCTGAAATCTTTATAAAATATATATTTTAATATATATTAAATTCAAAAACTACCGAATAAATCCCAAAAAATTCCAGAAAAAATTTGGGAAAATTCTGGAAAATTCCTGAAACATCAGGAAAGTAATTGGGAGGGGGTTACAATAAAAATTAATATTTTGGGGGATAAAAAGTTATTTTTCGTTAACGATGAATGACATGTTGTTCAATTTAAATTTTTCTGAACATAATCTAACTGACACGGCGCATACCGCGGATGGCCAGAAGCCTCCGCCGCCACCACGTACCCAATAAATTTACTTTTTGGGGATAAATTTCCATGAAATTTTTGGGTATGCATCATAAAATTCCAAGACATTTTATGAACAACTAGATTAATGCACAATTGATTTAATATTTTGTTTGCATATTAAAACTTAGTCTATTTTCTTACATAGCCATTTTTCATGTTAATTCTCATACTAAGAGTACATACCAAATATAATGGATGCAATCCACTAGTAGCAGAAGTGGATGTCCTTAAGAGATGAGAGTACATACCACTAGGCTCCAAAGAGAGAAATATACTCCTGGAGACCGAAAAAGCAATACCACCACAAGAAAGTGAGCTTAAATCCAGAACCTTATTGCAACTTGGTTGCCAAGGAGCCATTCTGGATCTGTCCATATTCTTTACCCGTCCCAGAACCTTCACTTCTTTAACGCGTCGTGAAGGAGACACCTCTAGGAGAAATCAAATGATTATAGTACGTATGGGGTGAGTTTTGGGTAAGAAAGAACACATTTTGTCGACAAATTCTCTCATATTTCATTTTACCAGTTAAATATAAAATATCGTTTCCATAACTCTGCTTTGCCTGAAGCAAACATAGAGATTTGGCCAAATTATAATAATGTGGAATGAGGCAATAATAAGGTGAGCTGGACTCACTTATGAAATATGGGGCGTATGGACCTAAAGTCCTGATATCAAAAATGATATCAAATCCTGTGGGATAACTGAGTATTGTAGGAGAATTATAATAAAACCGTTAGCTATAAGCATTTTAATTTGCTATAGCTTTTAGCGTTATGAATCGCTTAAACCAGGAAGTAATCAAGTAAGATGAGCTGAACTCACTTACAAGATGAATCTGATGCATCAACTGGTTTATGTCAAGGTGTAACCCAACGAATGGCAAAAGGAGGGAATTTTTGGTTGATGTTGCTATTGGATGTGACAACATTACCTATATAAAATTTCTTCAACTGCTTGTATAAAAATTTTCTTTGCTTTTCTTTTTTCTGGGACATATATTAAAAATATGATTAAAGGAAAGACAACATAGACAGAGATCCTTAAAGGACTCATACTAAAAGGTTGTTGTTTGCACCTTTTAAAAATAGTATTATTTTTAAGAGAGCAAACTAAAAGAATTGAGATTATTTTAATAACTCAATAGTATTATCGGATCTCCTGAAGAGAAAATACCAAATATCTGTTAAAGCATATCTATCAAATATGATATGATATGATATGAAAGTCCTAGCTAGGCATAATTCTTGGCTTACAGAATACAACATCCTGAAGATGTACTATCATCATAAAGATGAACTATTATCCTAAAGATGACATTAATCATCCTGAAGATGAACTATCATTCTGGAGATAAACTATCATCCTGAAGATTACATTTATCATCCCGAAGATGGACTATTATTAATCAGCCCAAAGATGAAAACTTCATACAACAGTCGTTGATGAAGAAACATGAAAATCATTCTACACTAAATACATCTATTTGGTTGTATGGATACAAATTAAAAGACCCCTTTCCGTTAGCTGGAAGAGGGGAAAAATATACAAGGTCCAGAAGTACCTTAAGTGTCTTTGGAACACTCTTTTACCTGGTCAACTGCATACGTCTCTTTTGAGCGTTAGCAGTATAGCTATTAGCCAGGTACAGTGTAGTGCCTGCAGCGCACCACTGGACCAGAGATATGTAGCTTTTGCGCTATCTCCAAGGGTCGAGGAAAAATCCTCCATGTTAAATGTATTTGCATATGCAGGTTACAGATCATCGCGATGAATAGCATAAAAGAGACGTCCACCTCCTGCAGATCTACACAGAATCCTCCCAAGTCTACATCCTCCTACCATCCCGAGAAGCCCATCATTCAAGAAGCAGTTCAAGAACATACAAAGCTAGGTCCTAAAGTACATCACAGACAATGACGATTGAGACGTGGAGCTGTCTACTAAGTCCATAGCGCTCCTTTAGTTTCAGCTACTGCCCTATTATGAGTGAAACTTGTATAGATGAGTGATGTTTGAACTTTACATTTGCTTTCAGAATGTTGCAGATGAGATGAATGTATAGACGCATAGGAGATTAATGTATAGATATATAGGATATCTGCAAGCCTGATCAGATAAGGGGGAGTCAACTGTAGAGTTGTACTCTTTTTCCTTGGCTAGTGGTTTTTCCCACATGGTTTTCCATAGTCAAGGTTTTAACAAGGCAACCACATTGACTCTGGATCCAGAAGTATCCACCCCTCGACACATCCCCAAATCAGGGGAAGTTATGGAGTGCTGTACTCTTTTTCCTTCGCTATTGGTTTTTTCCACAGGGTTTTCCATAGCTAAGGGTTTTTAACGAGGCAGTTATCCCTAGCTTGGATCTAGAAATATCCACCCTTTAAGATACTCATTAGTACTAATGAATCATTCAATATTCATACGTCGAGTATACCACGTTGGTTGGATAAGGGGAAGTGTTATGAATAGGACCCATTGGGCCTATTGGGTATCCACCCATATGAGTAACCAATATGAATACTATATAAAGGAGACTAGGGGTTTCCTAGCCTCAACATTCTCCAAACCTGTTTCTCCTTCACAACAAATCCTAATATTTTACCATTGCTAAGGAGATCAAATCTCCACGATCTTTCCACGATCTCTATAACAACACCCACTTATCTTTTTGTCTCCACACAACCGTCCATGTACCCTACAAAAAAAATGAAGCAATAAAGGAACACATGCTCTCAGCCTTCCCCTATATCCCTCTCTCTGTTTCCCTTACTTCACAAACTCATGCAAACCCTAGACCGCACCCCTCTGCCAAACTCAGGACATCATGTAAACTCACCATCATCTCCTCCCCTACAATCTCTGAAACCACCTTCAACTAAGCCCACAACTACCGAAAGACACGTTCTTTAAACTCTAAGCCCTCAGCGCCATCTTCCTCTTGAACTCACAGAAAACCCAACCCTCCACTTCAAACTCATGCAGCCTCCTCAAAAGCCCATGACCCCACCTTCTCAGTCGAACTCCTCCGGTGCCACCACCAACAAGCCCAAACCCCCGCCAACATCACCGCGCCTTCCTCCAACCTTCAACCAACTCCGGTAGTCTCCACCCACTCACGGAAACATCGCCGGACGACTGCCCAAAATCCGACGGTGACTGCGGTAGTCTCCACCCACTCACAGCAACATCGCGGGTAGCGAGGCTTGCGGCAGATCTCACCGTCGGATCGGGATGGCGACTGCGGTGGCTTGGACTTGCGGCAACGATAACTCATGGCCCAGAGGGTTTATGCACGACAGCAAGGGGACGACGCAGCGAGGGCTAGGGGTAGGTGGTGGTTGAGACTAGGTGAGGGAAGAGGACAGCTTCGGCCTCTAGGGCTTCGGGTAGGGCTGTGCGAGTGGGAGAAAGGGAGGTAGGTGTGGGTCGCATGCGTGGGAGGTTGAAGCAAGGGAGAGGATGACGACATGGTTGATGGTCGGATATTGGTGGTCAGGTCGTGTGGAGTGGGCTGTGGGTTGAGGGGAGGCCGCGGCATGGAGAGGGAGCTGCCTATCGGTGTAGAGGGCCGGTGGCTTGCTGTTTGCTGGGAGGAGGCCGGTGGTTGTCAATGAGGATGCCGGCGGGTCTAAGTGAGGGGAGAAGAGAAATGGAGAAGGAGGGCTAGCCGGTAGTAGAGCTGTCGAATGAAGGGGAGAACGAAGGGTGGTCGGCGACTCTTGGGGGTGGTGCACGGGGATCGGACGGCCTGGGTTCGGAGAGGGGTTGGTCGGAGGGCGTCGGGCTGAAGGGGGTGGGCTCCCTTCGAGAGTTGCTGGGTTGGGTTTTTATTAAAACCCTAGGTTGCTATTGTTGGATAGGAGAAAGAGAGAGATATGAGTGTACGGCTGTTGTTTTTACTCTATTCGTGAAACCCTAGGATGGCTATATATTAGAGTAGGGGAGGGCATCACGTGGGGAGAGAAGTTTGGGGAGTGGGGCTGATGACATGTGATATGGTTGAGTGATTTGAGGGGTATGGTTTAGGGTAGTTTTAATTAGGATTTGATTTTTAAAATGTAAATGAAATTTGAATTTCGAAAACTTGGGGAATAACAATATTAAGGATAATGGGCTTAGCGGGTCGATCAAACGACGTCCAAAAATTACGAGAAAAATACCGGGACAATCGTGACAATGTGAGGTTCGAGAATACGGGGTCCGGTCACGTGCTAGGCCTACTGAAACCAATAATAAAATAAAGTACGAAATTATGCATTCCGAGCAAAAATACGTACACAATACGCGTGGTCAGAAAGCGACCGTTACATCCTACACACCTTAAGAAAATTCCACCCTCGAAATTTCTAACAGCTACGGCTCAGGAAACAAATGAGGGTAGCGCTCTCTCATCTCATCTTCTCTCTCCTAGGTGGACTCTCCTAGCGATCCGTGACGCCACATCACTCTGACGTGTGTGTATATTTTATATATTCACGCATGTCTTCTTTGTGTTTTTCCGTTATTTCCCACCGTCCCGTATCCATTTTCTTATGATTTCTAGTTTTCTTTCACTTCTTCGTCTATTTGTGTGAATGCAGGAGATTGCCAACGTTGGGGACGTTTAAAGAAGATATCATGAGTCCCCGGAGCAACGGGAGGAGCCGTGCGCGATCCAGAGGGTCAAATGACGAAGATCGCTATTTCTCAGCCCTTCAACCGATCGTGTGGACCAGCTACCCGGTCGGTTGATGCACGCGTATCCGACCTGGACGGCAACCGAAGAAGAGTAACAGCTCACCCGATCGGTTCAGCGATCGGGTGAACCGACAGAGCTCTCTGTCTAATTACGCTAAATTCCAACCGATCGGGTGAAATATCACCCAATCGGTTCACCTGTAGCTGCAAATCTTCAAGTGATGACCCGATGAACTCAACCGACCGTTTCGCCGACCGGGTGAATCGACAGTCTTCTCTGTCATTTGAAGCTGAATTCCAACCGATCGGGTGACATCTCACCCGATCGGTTCATCTACAGCTGTAATTCCTCAAACGACGACCCGGTCGCGCCACCCGTTCGCCTCAGCGCCCGGTTGAAGATCTTCAAAGCTCTCACCCGATCGGTTGACTCATCAACCGATCGGGTGGTGATTTTTCTGCAGTTTTGGACCCGAACCATTAGGGTTTCGAAGGGGGCTATAAATACACGGTGTTGGCCGACTGAAGGGGGATCCTCTTCTATTTTTAGGGATTTTTCGGTCCCTTTGCTAGGGGCTTAGGTTAGTTTAGATTAAGTCTTTTGATCAATAAACCTTGTACCGGATTGAAAGATTCAAACGCGAGATAAGTATTTCTTTCTCTTGTTTTCCATTGTTTTGTATTGTGCTTATTTTGCTTGATGGTGAACGTTTGTATGTCGTTTCTGTTGCTTGTTTTTATGTTCTTCACCATGGAGTAGTATTGATGAACCCTAATACGGGTTAGAGTAGGATTGATGCTTGGGTTGTTTCATTTGGCTTGGTTGCATGGCATGTATTCGATGGAATATGTCAATGGGGATTTCTAGCAATCTGAGTCCAATTCGTATAGCAACACACTAGTTGTGTTGGGGATTGGGGTCCGGTGTCTTGTCCAGTCAAGATCCGCTTTGATGTATTGCTAGAAATCACATTCGACCTATTTGGCCATTAGGGTTACACGGGGGCGTTTCATTGTCATTGACGGGAGAAAGACCGCCTCTGACTGTCAGGCCAAGGGGGAATAAACTTGGCGGTTGACTCCCTAGCCACAGCTCACACCCCTAGCGTAGACATTGAGTCCTCGCGCGTGGGAACGGCTTGGACGAAGTGTTGGGAGTTATCTTTTTGGCCTTAATGCTCTCAGTTGTAGTCGGTGTTAATGGACATGGGAATGCCCAGCGTCCGAAACTGGGTAGACCAAGCGTACTGGGCGTCGACCGGAATATCGGGCCCATGGATGCTAGGTACCACCTTTAGGGGGCAGTGTCTCACCCTGGGTCAAGTCAAATGCCAAGTGTCATGAGTGCTCTAGCCCATGTTAGCTTCTTGTCTTTTTCATTTCTTTCTTTTATTTCTACACTTCCAGCCATATCATCCACGTAGCTAGCACACAACCTAGGCGAGGCTAGTAGCCATTCAAGCCATCCACCTCCCTGAGTTCGATAAACCCGCACCCTACACTAACCGTGCACTTGTGGTAAAACGACACCGTGCCCAGACCGTAAACGGGGCGCCAGTCACACTCTCACCAGGTCGACTACATTGTTCCTCAACTGCTTCTATCGACGATCCAAAATCTGCACTGGATGATGCTCATATGCCAGGTCCGCTCAGACCGTGATCTCTGAAAAGTCCACAGTGTGCGATGGGTCACTGACGTATCGACGTAGCTGAGATACGTGAAACACGTCGTGAACTCCCTCCAAAGATGGTTGTAGAGCAAGGCGATATGCCACTGCTCCCTCACGCTTCAGCATGTCAAATGGTCCAATATACTTCGAACTCAGCTTTTCCTTCTTCTAGAAATGAATAACTCTGCGGTTCGGAGAAATCTTCAAGAAGATATGATCTCCTGGCTGAAACTCCAAAGGTCGTCTCTTGGTATCTGCCTAATGCTTGAAGCGATCTTGAGCAATCCAGAGCTTATCCCTGATGTCTCTCACAACATCCACAGCTTCTACAATCATCTCCAGACCCAACAGCTCTCTATCTCCGATGTCATCCCAGCTCAGTAGCGATCGACATTTCCTTCCAGATAGAGCAGCAAATGGCGTCATGCCAATGCTCTCCTGGTAGCTGTTGTTGTAGAAAAATTTCATTAAGTGGAGATGATCCTCCCACGAACCCTTCCAATCGAGCGTACAAGCTCTCAGCATATCCTCCAAAATCTAGATCGTCCTTTTCGACTGGCCATCGGTCTGTGGATGGTATGCCATGCTAAAACTCAGACTCGTACCAAGGTTCTCCTGTAGACTCTTCCAGAACTGGGACGTGAATCTCGAGTCCCTATTAGATACGATGCTCACTGAAACTCCATGCATGCGCACAATCTCCTGCACATACATGGTCTACATCACAAACTAACCTTATGGAGGAACTATGAATAGAGAAGTAAAATATCTTTACATCTAGATACTTCCTCGCCAAGATTTCCTTGGACTGTCCCATTCGGAATGGATGAAATGTACAGACTTGGTCAATCGGTCAACGATCACCCAGACTGCGTCGTTCTGCTTAGGACTCCGAGGTAGACCAGTCATGAAATCTATCGAGATGTGTTGCCACTTTCACTTTGGAATAGGAAGCAGTTGTAACAATCCTGATGTCTGATGGTGTTCTGCCTTTCACTTTCTAGCATACAAGGCACTTGGCAATGCTCCGTGCCACACTCCTCTTCATGCCAATCCACCAATAGTTCGGACGGAGGTCCTTGTACATCTTCGTGCCTCCTGGATGTATGGAATAAGGCAGCTATGTGCCTCATTCAACAGCTCATCTCTAATGTTTCCTGCAAGTATGTAGAGTCTACTGTCGTATCTCAAGGATCCATCATCATGACTGATGAACTCCGTCCGAAGTCCAGCTTCTACCTGCCTTCTGATCCTCTATAGCTTCGGGTCTCCTGCCTAAGCTGCCTTGATACGATCCATAATCGTTGACTGAATCTACAAGTTCATCAACGAAACAGTCATGCCTGGTAGGACAACCTCGATGTTCATCCCTCTCACCTCCTGATGTATTCTCCAGTCAGCAGTATGCATCATCACTGCGGGGAGTCTGCTCAAGGCATCTGGCACTACATTCACTTTCCCCGGGTGATACTGCAGATCTATCTCATAATCTGCCATCAGCTCCAATCATCGTCTCTGACACATATTGAGCACCTTCTGAGTAAATATATACTTCAAGCTTTTATGATCGGTGAATATTTTCATGCCCTCACTCAACAGGAAGTGTCTCCAAATCTTCAGCGCAAATATCACGGCTACTAGCTCCAGATCATGTATCGGGTAGTTCTTCTCATGATTACTCAACTGTCGTGAAGCATACACGACCACGTGACCATGCTGATGCAGGACGCATCTGAGACCCTTTCCAAATGCATCACAGTAAATCTCGAAGCCTCCGCTTCGATCCGGTACCGTTAAACCGGTGCTGTGGTCAATCTTGCCTTCAAAATACTGAAAGCCTTCTCATAATCCTCTGACCAAACGAACTCTACGTCCTTCCTTGTCAGCTTCGTCATCGGCTCTGCAATCCTCGAAAAATCCTTAATGAACCGACAGTAGTAGCCAGCTAATCTAAGAAAGCTCCTGATATCTGATGCTGACTGCGGAGTCGGCCACTCGCTGACTGCTCTGACCTTCCCCGAGTATACTGATATGCCATCTCTAGACACAACACGTCCCAGGAATGCGACTCTATCCAACCAGAACTTGCACGTACTATACTTGGCATACAGTTGATGACGCCTCAGTGTCTCCAACACTATCCTCAGATGTCGGCTGTGCTCCTCCTCAGACTTTGAGTAAATAAGAATGTCGTCAATGAAGATGACGACGAACTTATCCAGATAGTCATAGAAGATCAAATTCATCAAGTTCATGAACACTGCGGGAGCGTTGGTTACACCGAAGGCATGACCATGAACTTATAGTGTCCGTACTTTGTCCTGAAAGCCGTCTTCGAAATGTCATCCTTCTTCACATTCAGTTGATGGTATCCGCTCCTCAATTCCAACTTCGAGAAAACTCTGGAACCTCCGAGCTGATCAAATATGTCGTCAATGCGGGGGCAACGGATACCTGTTCTTCACATTCACTGCATTTAGCCTTCTGTAATCCACACATATCCTGCGAGACCCATCCTTCTTCTTCACCAATAGGACTGGTACACCCCAAGGTGACACACTAGGGTGTATGAATCCCTTCTGCAACACTTCGTCCAACTGCTTTTGCAGCTCCTCAAGCTCTGTAGGAGCCATACGATACCTCGCCTTCGAAATAGGTTGCGCTCCCGGCATAAGGTCTATGCTGAACTCCAAAGTTCTGTTGGGTGGCAATCCTGAAATATCATCCGAAAAGACGTCGTCGAAGTCTCTGACGACTGCTGGTCTATTGATCACCATCTGCATGGCGGCAACGATCGACTCCTCTGGCTTGGCATGAAATCTGATGGGCCCAAGCGATCGCTCTCTGCTATGAAATTCAAACTCCTGGTGGCCTGGTATCCTGAACACCACCTTCTTGCTGTGACAATCGATCGAAGCATGGAAATCTCCCAGCCAATCAATGCCAAGGACAACATCGAAATGCGATAGATCATGGAAATTGAAGTCGGCAAAAGTTCGTGTCCCCTAATCACCAACAGAATCGATCGACATCCCAAAGTAACCGTAACCACTCCGTTTCCTGTAGTGATATCCCAACACTTTGGAGCGTATGGGTGGGAATGGAGTGCTTTGGTACGAAACTCCGGGTTATGATGCACATTGATGCACCTGAGTCGAACAAAGTTAGTGCCGGATAAGATGACACTAAGATGGTGTCTAAGATAAAGAGATAAAAACTAAGGTCAACCAAGGGTTACTAATCTAACTAGGGATTATTAGACTTTGCACATGTTAAACTGGATATTAAATGAATGTGAGTACTTTTATCGTTCCGAACTTTTCGTATGACCTGTATGGGCCACCACAAAAACCTGTCACGCCCCGCTTCCCATAATATAGGAACGAGGACGTGGCTAAGGTCCGCATGGGCTGGAGCTGTGAAGCTCGGACCCAATAAGCGTCGTAGAGGCACACCAAATGAAGTACATGTTCTTGTATTTAAAGTTCAGAAGAATAATAGTACTTAAAGGAGACATCATTCATTCATTAAGATAATAATCCAGCAAGTACAAGAAGTCTAATAAAGTAAGCCTCGTGCATGGCTACAACTGAAAAGGGAAACTACCGGTGTTACACACCCAACCTAGGCAAGAAAGTAAAATGGTGCTACATACCAAAACCAGAAAGCTGAAACTCCAATTCAGCAACGGCAAAGAACTCTAAGACTGGTCCTTGTCCGGATCGTACTGAGCAACGTACTCCTGCTCCGAGTCCTCAGGTACTGCCTCTTTGTCCACGAACTCTGTCTCGGTACCTGACATACAACACCCAAGAGAAAAGGAGTTGTATGTCAGGCAGAGTCTACAAGTAAAGGTAAGACGACTCTGCTACAAGGTGTATGAAATTTAAAGACAGATATTGAAATGTTCTTTACATGACAAAATTATAAGATGCAACAACATGACATTCTATAGCATGGTAAGTAAGTAAAGACTGTTCAAGAAAGTAAACATGATATGGCAATTGCCATAGCGTGTGCTACCGGTTACAAGACAAGACAAGACGTGTGTGTCATGAAAAGGGTCCACGCCTTACGGTTAGAGGGCGGCCAAACCCTCTAAACCGTGTGACCGCTCAACCCTACCCCAAACCTGTGCAAAAGACAAGACCAGACAAGGGATCACTCTCTCTATCTTGGAGAGTGCCATATTCCCCGCTGGTTGTGTTTTCCAGACAAGGGATCACTCTCTCTATCTTGGAGAGTGCCATGTTCCATGTGTTGGATATGGACGACATGTATACACCCATGAGGGGATGTGTGAAGGTCTATGGACCTCAGATGTCGCGTGCACGAAAGCGTGCACGAAGGAAACCTTTTCTCGTGTGAAAAGGACCACTCGATAAGTGGAAAAAGTCACTTTATAAGTGCATAAAGGCACTTGATAAGTGAATGAAGAAGAGGATAAGTAAAAGGGCTAATATAGGCTAATAAGCTTATATGTAGTTATTTCCTACAATAACTACCCCTAAAGCCTATAAATAGGACCCAAGGGTAAGGCTTTTACACCATTCCATCCATGCCATACGTTTGCATACGGCAACTTATGTTCTTCTTCTCCCTTTCCATTAAATTCTTCTTCTAAATAGAGATTTAGACGGTGAAACGCTGCTTCGATCCTCCGTGACGAAGTACCGACCATTGTGGCAAATCCGAGGGCGAAGTTCAGAGACTACGGTACCGCATACGCAAACGTAAGTCTCTCCTCTTCATTCGATCCTAACATCATCATTTTGACATGATCCAACATTGGTATCAGAGCCATACGGGTTCACCCCAGTCTCACTGATGAACGAGGCGTTGTCTTTTTCACGAATGAGTTTCCTACCATTATGGATATGGTAGGAGCGCATCATGACGGAGAGAATTGCAGCAGTTGTTCTTTTCACGTTAGGGTCTTCTGTCATTACGGATATGGCAGTAACTCTCTGTGACGGGAAGAACTGACCGTTCATCTCACCAAACTCGCACTCTTCATGGATGCCGAGTCTCCATTCAATAGAGAATGTGAACTCTCTTCATGTGGAGAGTGAAGTTTGCGGTCGTGAAGGTATGTTATTTTTTTGGCACACGGCCATTGAAGCATGATTACTTTCTCGATGAACAGGTGTCTCATCGGAGAAGATGGAGATGGCGGTTACAAAACTTCTTATCGGAGAAGATGACCTCTTTGGTGCATGATCGCCATGGCCATATGGGCCATGGAGGCTATGCACCCCCTCCCCATGCGGAGGGGGTTGGCTACGACCAATGACCACCAAAGCCACCACCCCTTTGGGGGGGGTGTGCAACCGGACCCCTCAAGGGGGGAGGCCGGCCATGGCCAAGAGGCCAAGGCCGGCCGGCAAGGGCCAAGGGGCCCTGGCCAAGGCCAGTGCCAACCCTGGCCGCGGCCAGGCCAGGGCCAAGGGGCCCTGGCCACGGCCAGGCCGGGGCTAACCCTGGCCCCAGCCAGGCCAGGGCCAAGGGGCCCTGGCCGGCCACGGCCAGGGCCAGGCCGGCCCTGGCCCCAGGCCAGGGCCTGGCCAGGGCCGGCAGAGGCCAGGGCCGGCGCCCTGGCCTCAGGCCAGGGCCTGGCCGGCCCTGGCAGAGGCCAGGGCCGGCGCCCTGGCCTCAGGCCAGGGCCTGGCCGGCCCTGGCAGAGGCCAGGGTCGGCGCCCTGGCCTCAGGCCAGGGCCAGGCCGGCCCTGGCCGGGGCCAGGGCCAGGCCACTGCCGGCCCTTGGCCTCAGCCAGGGCCAAGCCCCGATCAGCCCAGTAAATGGGGGGACTTGCATGGGTGGTGGCTTGCATGGCCGGTCTCTACGGAGCCGGCGGTAGTTGTCTACGGCAAAATTCCCCCGTAGGAGGGGAGCGCCTGGATCCATACGGGAGTCGACGGCGGTGGCTTGCAGAAAACTCCCCTCAAGGGGTGTTCGGCCTTGGCCAAGTTGCGATGGCAACTCTCTCTTCGGAAGGGAGAAGAATCTGGCCTTGGCACGGCCACGACACGACCCCGGTAATGGCCGGGGAATTGTCGAAATATTTCGACTATGTCACCCTGTAAGGGGGTGTAGGCCTTGCCGAATATTTTGCAAATACAACAAGGGTATTTTTAGTACCATAAGGGTACCAAGTTGAAATTCCCTAATTTTTTTTGAAAAATCCGTTTACAAAATCGCTTTTCCGCTGCAAAGTACTATAAGAGTACTGTTATTTGATAAAGTGATGGGAAAATATTGAAAGTTGTTCTAGATGGTGATTGGGATCGTAATGACTTTTCCGATTCTAGAACAACATCTTCAATATTTTTCGAAAGTAACTTATCAAATATAATAATATCATTCCAAGTGGGATTTTCCAAGTGGGAGTGATATTAAACTAGTCTGAAATTTCCACATTCGATTGATTCAGCATCTCAATGGATCATGATTCGGCCAGTGGTCTTTTGGACTAGTTTGTGGGACACCTCGGCTCTGTCTGAGGGTAGTGAACCATGGACTAGCCATTCCCCTGGTCGGTCCACTGGCCGAGACTGCTGAATTATGAAAATGTCTAAAATGATGACTATAAATATGAAATTTATGCAATGTTTTTTGATCGAACCTTTGTTTTATGTCTTTTGCAGCATTTTAAAGCTAAAATGTCTTCTGTCGCTAAGAACATCGTCGCTGAGTTGAACAAAGGTGAAAAACTCAACGGCGATAATTACAAACTATGGTCCATAAAGATACAATATGTTCTAGAGGAGCAAGATGTGCTCGAAACTCTAAAGAACATAATGATTGAAACTGAGTTGGGTACTACGGCCCAACACAGAAGAGACAAGGAAGCTTTTGATGCTTGGTCTCAGAAGAACAAGATTGCTCGCATTACGTTGTTGTCCAGTATGGCCGATGACATAATGCGCATCTTCCGAGAGCATGACCTAGCCATGGACATATGGTCCAAGCTAGAGAAGAAGTTTTGTGGCACCTCGGTGTCCAAACTTCGTTCTTTAACTATAAGATTCGATTCGTACAAGAAACGTCCAGATCATTCCATAGGGAAGCATCTGCGACATATGGCGAATCTAATCTCAGAGTTAAAGGATGCATGTCATGTGCTCACTGATGAGCAACAAATCCAAGCCGTCATATGTTCCCTACCAAATGGGTGGGACCAAATGAAGATGCATCTCACTCATAATGAGAGCATCAAGAACTTCAGCGATGTTTCTAAGCACCTCGAGTTAGAGGAAGAGCGGCTTGCGGCCGCCAAGCCAAGTGCAGAAGTGCACATGGTTGCTAGTTCCTCACACGGGCGAAAGAAACGGAAAAATCGTTCGAAGTTTACTAATGAACGTAATAAGCAACCCGAGTCTACCAAGAAACCCAAACATAAGGGTGGGCACAAGAAATGGCACAAGAAGAAGGACTTGAAGAAGATCAAGTGTTTCAAGTGCAACAAGTTAGGTCACTATGCTCGTTCATGTACGAGTGGAGGTGACGAGGTAACTTGTAATAATACTAGTTACATATGTGTTTCTAGTTCAATATTTCTTGTAGAATCTAATCCTTTTTGGATAATTGATTCAGGTGCCACCGACCACATAGCAAGGGACAGACAGTCCTTCGTGGAGTATCACCGGATACCCCAAGGAACGAAGTGGATCTATGTAGGAAACAACACACGTGTTGAAGTGAATGGTGTTGGGACGTGCAAGCTCGTCTTGGACAACGGCCGCACTATCCTACTTCATGATGTTCTCTTCGCTCTGGATATTCGAAGGAATATTATATATGTGGTCGTTTTAATGGGTCTTGGTTATAGTTGGTTCTTTCATAGTTGTAAAGTGGACTTGTCTTGTAATAATTCTTTAATTGGTTCTGGGTTTGTTTTCAAAGGATTTGTTGTATTAAATACAATGTATGATTCCTCATTTTATAATGAAAATTTCCTTGTTGCAAATTCATCAAATTATGAGTCAGATATAATTTGTTGGCATGCAAGGCTTGGTCACATTGGACCAACACGAATGGATAGACTTGCCAAACGTGGCCTTCTATCCAATGTTTCAAAGGTCGAAATGTCGAATTGTGAACATTTCCTTGTAGGGAAATCTTGTCGCAAGCCGTTTGGAACAGGCACAAGGGCCGAGGTTCCATTACAGCTCATCCATTCGAACATATGTGGTCCGATGAATGTCAAGACAAGACACGGGAAGTCCTATTTCATCACTTTTATTGATGACTTCACCCAATTCGGTCATATCTATTTGATATCCCACAAAAGTGAAGCATTAACCTGCTTTAAAAACTATATGAGTTTGGTAGAAAATCAATTAGATCGCAAGATTAAGGTCTTGCGAACCGATAGAGGCGGTGAATACCAATCAACAAGTTTTAAGGAATTTTGTGATGAAAAAGGCATAGTTCATCAGGTAACTATGCCTTATACTCCGCAACAAAATGGTGTTGCAGAAAGGAGGAATAGGACTTTAATGGAAATGGTCCGTTCAATGATGGCACAAGCCAACTTGCCGATCACCTTTTGGGGTGATGCATTATTGACGGCCGCTTTCATTTTAAACCGCGTACCCTCGAAATCAGTTAGCTCCACTCCTTATGAGTTGTGGAACCAAAGGTCTCCTGACTTAGCCATTTTAAAACCTCGGGGATGTGCATCCTATGCACATATTTCCTCCCATAAGTATGGCAAACTTGGGCCAAGGGGGAGGAAATGTATCTTTAAACGATACACAGAAAACTCTAAAGGTTATGTTTTCATTGGTCAGGAAGACAATGGAGGACTAATTGAATTTGAGTCGAGGGATGTCACTTTCTTGGAAAACGAGTTTCCAAGACAGGGCAAGATAAGTCAGGACTTATCTCTATTTGAGATTTATGATCAAGAAGGATTACCTCATTCGAGTGGGAGAATTCTTGGTGAAAATGAAAATACGTTTCAACCTTCACCAATGGATGATACGAATGATGCGAATCCTATTCCATACGGGAATAATGATCCAAGTGGGAGCATTTCTAACGACATTCCAAGTGGGAGTGATATTAGAATTGATCTAAATTCGAGTCAACAAGGACTTGAAGAATCTCAAATACGACGTAGTAGTCGTACAAGGTTAGCTCCTCTAAGATTTGAGGATGAATTCCCACAAACCTTTATGATTTTACTACAAGAAGATGACGAGCCTGCTACTTTCAAACAGGCCGTATCATGCCCTGCAAAAGTAAAATGGATAGAAGCGATGAAGGAGGAATTAGAATCCATGAAAGTTAACCAAGTCTGGGACTTGGTTGACTTACCCAGAGGACGTAGAGCTATTGGGAACAAATGGGTTCTCAAGATCAAGCATAAGGCTGATGGCTCTATAGACAGATATAAAGCTTGCCTTGTCGCAAAAGGTTTTACGCAACAGGAAGGGATAGACTACGAAGAGGCCTTCTCACCTGTTGTTCGTTTTACCTCGATTCGCTTAATTCTGGCTATGGTAGCTTGCTTAGGCCTCGAATTACATCAAATGGATGTAAAGACTGCCTTTCTCAATGGAGAATTGGACGAGGAGATCTATATGAAACAACCAACAGGGTTTGTAAAAGAAGGAAACGAACATAAGGTTTGTAAACTTCGTAAGTTCATATATGGTCTTAAACAATCCTCGAGGCAATGGTATATACGATTTCAAGAAGTTGTCTTATCAAATGGTTTTTCCATGCTTGATGAAGATAAATGTGTATATATCAAGAGGATTAAGAGCAAGTATGTTATTATGTCTCTATATGTAGATGACATTTTAATAGCTGGAAATGACAAGGGCTTTGTGATGGATATCAAGACTTGGCTTTCATCAGTTTTTGAGATGAAAGACATGGGAGAAGCCGCATCTATCCTTGGAGTTAAGATTTCAAGGAATCGTTCGAAGAAACTTCTCTCTCTTTCACAAGAGATTTATATAAAGAAGGTTCTAGAACGTTTTAATATGCAGGACTGCAAGTCCATTGATACTCCTATAAGCAAATGCGATAATTTATGTCTGAAATCGTGTCCAAAGAACCAAAATGAAAAGGAAATTATGGAAAAAGTTCCATATTCCAGTGCAGTTGGTAGTCTTATGTACGCTATGGTGTGTACAAGACCGGACATCTGTTTTGCCGTTGGAATGGTAAGTCGTTACCAATCCAATCCAGGGCAAGTACACTGTAAAGCGGTTAAGAGGATAATGCGGTATCTTAAAGGAACTGCAGACTATGCTTTATGCTATCAAGGAGATGCCTTGAGGCTCGAAGGCTACACTGATGCTGATTGGGCGGGTGATCTCGATGAGCGACGATCGACCTCAGGATATGTTTTTCTACTCGGATCTGGTGCAATATCCTGGAGTAGCAAGAAACAATCCTGCATCGCACTTTCAACTATGGAAGCCGAGTTCGTAGCATTTAGCATGGCAGTCCAAGAAGCTGTTTGGCTTAGGAAGTTCTTAGACAGGCTAATTGATGCAAGTGACTCAGGTGCTGTACCAATACACAGTGAAAGTCAAGCATCTATAGCCTATGTCAAAGATCCAAAATTCCATTGTAAGACCAAACACATTGATATCCGCTACAAATTTGCAAAAGACTATGATAAAAACAAGAAGGTAGACATTAGATACATATCTACGCATGAGATGATAGCAGATCCGCTTACGAAGGCGATCCCCAGAGATGTGTTTTACAAACACTTATCATCACAAGGGTTGCGTAAGAGCTGAGTTGTATCAATATATTCCCATGTCTATGAAAGATCAAATTTAATAAAAGAATAAGTTCTTTTTCGACATTGCATATGAGTTTCTTGAAAATGTTTATGTACATTTCTTTTAATCTCAGCTGTTTTTTTGTATGTCGGATAAATTGAGGTTGGCTCTCCCACATGAGCAACCGCCTTTATTTTATCAGACGGATAAGATAAAGATGAGACCTGTTTAAAGTCAAAATCATCAGACATATGATTTAGAGTCGTGACTTAAACAAAATGGTCGTATGAAAGATCTGCATCATATGGATGCTTACAAAAGATCTAAGAAGATTTTTTAATCTTGTCTGTCTTATGCGGGATGTGGGTCCAAGAGATCAATGAGTAGTAAAAGGGACTCAAAGTCAGACATTATGGTGTCTGACCATTATCCTTACAACATCATTAAGACATACGCTTCCTGGGAAAGGAGTGATGTTGTAATACGTATTCATACTACGTATGCATTTGACCATTGGGTTAGAATAGTAATTGTGTTTGCTATTATGTGAGACCCAAAAGACCACATGGGTCTGAACTTCTTACCCTTATGGACTCTAATTGGTTCCTTTAGATTTGACTGGGTGATCGCTATCTTAGCATGTTGCTTATGGACTATGGTCAATTCGGTCCGGCGGGGCATGTTAGAAAAGCGAGTCAAGTCAAGATCGAAAGGATCGCAAGAAGAGAAAGATTAATTTCATATTCACATTTGGACTTTAAAGATTCAAAGCTGGCCAGCCAATTGTAATCCAGATGGGATTCAATTGTTGAATATAAAGTATAAGAAATGTGAAGAAATAATCTAGGGTAAAGCATGCGTTGATCTACTTAACTTTGCACCTCGAGGAGTGTTGTGTATCTCTAACAAGTGCACAACAGCGGACTCTATACGTATGACGGTCACATGGTCTATTTCTCGGTATGATAAACAGAAGAACTAAAGGAAAATATGTTTTCTTACAATCCCCTCAAGTGTGAGTGGGAGATGTTGGATATGGACGACATGTATACACCCATGAGGGGATGTGTGAGGGTCTATGGACCTCAGATGTCGCGTGCACGAAAGCGTGCACGAAGGCAACCTTTTCTCGTGTGAAAAGGACCACTCGATAAGTGGAAAAAGTCACTTTATAAGTGCATAAAGGCACTTGATAAGTAAAAGGGCTAATATAGGCTAATAAGCTTATATGTAGTTATTTCCTACAATAACTACCCCTAAAGCCTATAAATAGGACCCAAGGGTAAGGCTTTTACACCATTCCATCCATGCCATAAGTTTGCATAAGGCAACATATGTTCTTCTTCTCCCTTTCCATTAAATTCTTCTTCTAAATAGAGATTTAGACGGTGAAACGCTGCTTCGATCCTCCGTGACGAAGTACCGACCGTTGTGGCAAATCCGAGGGCGAAGTTCAGAGACTACGGTGCCACGTACGCGAACGTAAGTCTCTCCTCTTCATTCGATCCTAACATCATCGTTTTGACAGGATCCAACACCCCGCTGGTTGTGTATTTTAGACAAGGGATCACTCTCTCTATCTTGGAGAGTGCCCTATTTCCCGTAGGTTGTGTATTCCAGATAAGGGAACACTCTCTCTATCTTGGAGAGTGCCCTATTCCCCGTAGTTTGTGCAATACATTTCAAGAATGATGTTACATGGCATGACAAAGGTAATGTATGTTCTCTTCATTCTATGGGGTCCACACGTGCACACACACAGATAGTTCCTAGCATGGAAGTTTTAGCAGTTTATACCTAGACTTTGTCGTCAAGTCTAGGCTGTTGTGAGTGTGTACCAGACACTATCATTTCACGTCTGGTTCTCTTGTTCAACAATTTACAATTTTAAAAAGGAAAGGGGCCTAAACGTGGCCGTAACTATGCAATTGAGAACACTTGCCTAAAGTAGCGAGAAGTACGTCCGTCGGGAGCATCTCGTCACGACCAGTGTGTAAGTTATGATTCGCTGAAATAAAATTAAGGGGGCGGTGTCAGGTCTAGTTTTAGAAAGTCCTATTATGGTTTGTTTTCTAAGTTGAGCGTGGCTATCCTAACCGTTCCAAGTCAAGTTGTTCAAACGTTCAACCTATCCGACGATTCTATCCTATGTGCACAGTCAAAATTGTCCAATCGTCGATCTAGATTTTTACAACAGTTTAAAGGTGCGTAAAAGTAAATTTAGCATTTAGTTGTCAATTTTTAGTTAGTTTTCAATGTCGTACGGTGTGGGTTACTACATGTGAGGGGAATCAACCTAGTACGACGAACACGCACGAGTCTGACGTCGGATCTGAAACGATGATGGGTCTCGTCATCTTCGATTCCTCGACTACGGGTAGCGCAGTAAGGAAAAAGGTCGCCTCCGGATCGTTTCGGCTGTGGGTAGCACAGTGAAACACCGTATACGAAGTGTTGGATCCCCGTGCACCTCTCCAACACTTAGGCTAGGTACACAATGCCACCTACAATGCGCGGAAACGGTGGCCAAACAATCCCAAGCCCGAATTCCATCGAGATGTCACCTAGGCACAAAACCAAACACCTCACGGGCACAAGAGAGAGTTGTCACTAACTACCAACTCCCTCGACGATCTTGCGATAAATAATGTAAGCACACAAATATAATACGAAATTAAGAGCAACACAAAAGAGACGAAGATTTATCCTGGTTCGGTTGCGAACAACCTACATCCAGCATCCAATGCACCCGGTTCCACTACTGATCAAGCAAGACATACATCGACCCCATCATCTTCTTCCTCCATAATGAGAGAATAGCTCCAAGTAACAAGACCTAACCCTAGATCTCTCACCAAGCTCACACACTCTCTCAACCAAGTGGGAATCCTTGCTAACAAAGCCTCTACAACACGTAGAGCTCCTCAAGGGACCAATCCCACACCAATGGAGATCACTCCTTGGTAATATAGCTCCAAACTAGGAAGCTATCCAAGGGACTCTAGATCTCAAACACGGAAGAAGAAATACAGACACTCACCTTGGATCTCATTAGCAAAGCTATTTGGCTTTCCAAAAACCTAGCTTTGCACTCACTTTTCTTCTCTGATCCAAGACCCTAAGCCAAACAAAAGAGAGAGGGCTCTCTGTTTCTGCACTCTGCAAAAATGAGAGTAGGCACTCCTTTTTGCTCTCTGGAAAATGGGAGTGCGCAGGCTTCTGCAAATGGCCATTGGCCCCTCTTCCTCTCTCTAGCTCACTGGAAAATGAGAGCTGGCTACTTGTATTTGCTGTCGGCTGCAACCAAGAAAACAAAGGCACATGCTGCCTTTATTTCCTAACAACCCACATATGGGTTGGGCCCAAGTTCTGTGAAGTGTGCTGAATTTTTCAGCATAAAAAACAACACTCTACCCTGCTGATAAATCCACACACTCACAACGCACAGCTCCAGCATCAACCTGTACCTGTCGTGTATGAACTCACCTTGTCTTGATCATCGAACATGTGAACCTCCATCATGTGCCTCGGAAATCACGCCCTCTGGCGCCTCAATCCTCCGAGAGACATGCCAAGCTCAGAAGTCGTCTGAGCCTAGCCTCACGCATCTCCGCCTCGTTCATCGCCATGTCTGTGATGAAGTCATCTGTTTCTGAGGATAACCCTGCGAGCTCAGACTCCATGAATGAACCAAATGACACCGTGCCTGCGTCCAATGAGCCCTCTGTCGATTCATGAACATAACAATCATCACCCCACAGGTCTGTGAGCCACTCATGCTCGCCATGGCCATCATCTGTGAGAAACACGCTGTCATCCCCACTGCTCTGCAGACTGACCCCAGCTGGGTCACATCGATACGTCGTCTGTATTTGCTCTGTCTGCTGATGCCTATCATCAAGACTTTCCGTCCATCGGCTCTGTGCCTCAACTGACTGTGCCGACGAATCAAGACACGAATGCGCACATACAAGCACCAAACTGTCCGCCGCACCAACATCTAGCCTCTGAAGATCGTCCTCACCTGCCATGCCCAGTGATGAACTCGCCGAAGATGACATATGAGAGCACACTGAAGGAGATTCTCTCGGCTCTTCCTCCTCCCTATATCGAGCGAGAACGCACTCGATACGTGGCCTCCTAACTCTCAACTCCATGTCCCTAGTGGTAACTCCACCTGGGACCACCATCGCATTCTCCACAATACTGTGGGAGTCTCCACGCTCCACCAAACTATCAGATTCCCTGCTCCTCTACATCTCTACTGGTCTGGCATTTGAAGTATCAGAAGATGCGCCTGATAAATTACACATAGCCAAACAAGAGCTATATCGCTTGTGCCCATGCTGTGAAGACTGCTCTACCATGCACAGCGAATGCTCTACCCTGATGTCAAGCTCCTCAGAAGACATCTCTACCTTGAAGCTGAAGCTGCACACCTCAACACGCTGGTCCTCCTTAAAAGCAACCAACTCATGCTTTCTTGAAACGTGAGAGATCTCCGTCTCCTCACCCACTGCAACCTCTGGCATTAGTGCGGAAACCAACTGCCCTACTCCTCCGTAAATCGACAGCTCTACCACGAAGTTAAATCTACACACCTCAACATGCTGGGTCTCCTTAAGAGCACCCACAACGTGCATGCTGGAACTGTGAGAGACCTCTGTCTCCTCACACACTGCAACTGACTGCATCGATACGATGACCAACTGCAACGCCTCCTCGTAGACCGATGTCTTCTGCACCTCCAACTGAACTGAATCTGGAGCTACATCGTGAGATACCTGCTGATCTTTGACACTGACCACATCAGATGAACTCTGCACCCTGTCCGTCTGCACACGTGTCTGATCATCTTCATGAGTCTGAATCTGAACCACCTTATCCTCTCTATGGACCAGGCTGTCCTCTGTTCTCTGCACACCGTCATGAGTCTGCTCCGCCCTAAGCACTGCAGACTCGTCAACCATGACGTGTCGTCTGACCATCACCTCGTGGGTACTAGGACACCATAACCTGTACCCTCTCGCACCTCCACTAGCGTACCCGATTAGGACACAATTATGCATGCACTGTCCTTCATCGTCATCGTCCCTCTCGTGTGGCCACACAGGACATCCAAACGTATACAAGTGCGAGAAGTCAACGACTTTGCCCGTCCATAACTCCTCAGGAATAGAACTACCTGTGGCTAGTGACGGTGTTCAGTTGATGAGGTATGCCGCAATAGTAAGGGTCTCCGCCCATAATTCCCTAGGAAGGCCTGCTGGTCTCAATAGCCCCCGTGTCTTCTCTACCAACATCCTGATCATGATGTCTGCTACGCCACCGTGAGGGTCTCCATCAGGAATGGTGTAACGGCACGCGATCCCCTCTGACTTGCAAACATCTCGTATCTCTACGTCATTGGTACGGATCTCTCCTACAGGTCTACCCATCTGCCTCTCGACTATGCTCCTCCATAGCCGCACCTTCTCATGGATCTCCTCCCGATATCCCATGAGAGTAACCATGACTCTCCTCGAGAAGTCATCTATGAAGGCTGCGAAGTACCTCGCGCCTTCAAGGGAAGGAACTGGATATGGACCCCATACACCTGCGTAGACGTACTCTAGGGGCTCCCTACTGTGTCTGACAGCTGTCCCAAACTGCACTTGCCTCGGCCGCTCTGCACCACAGTCACTGCAAGACTCAAGCCTACAATCACCTCTGAACACACTCCTCCTCTGAAGAATGTCAAGGGTCTGCTCATCAGCATGCCCCAATCTGAGATGCCACAGTCTCGATGAATCTCCAATCTCAGACTCCTGTGATCTGCCAGTCTCGCCCACTACCGTGTGCCCATCGAGCACATACAAGTTTCCGCGCTTCTTCCCCCTCATGACAACCAGGCATCCTCGGGAAATACGCAGTCGATCCTCCTCGATCACTGCCCTGTAGCCCATCCCGGTCAAAGCTCCTATCAATATCAGGCCACTGTGAAGATCAGGAACATGTCTGACGCCATCAAACACACGGACGATGCCATCATGCATCCTGACTCTGACTGTTCCACTCCCAACCTGCTCGCACTCCATACCATTCCCCACGAGAATCCTCTCTCCAATGCATGGAATGTATGAGTCGAACGCACTCCTATCTTGAGTCATATGGAATGAACACCCCGAGTCCAATAGCCACGAACATTGCGCTTCTCCCACGGAGTATGCCACAAACACCGAGCAATCATCCTCGCCAGAAAACATCCTGTCTCGTACTCCGACAAGAGTCAAACTTTGAGCACCATCTTCCACATTGCCAATCGACGTCCTCGCTTTCAACCTCGGACAATCCCTTTTCCAATGCCCGCTTTCCTTACATAGAAAGCATTTGTTGTCACCGCTGCCCCTTGACTTGGACCGCTACCGCTGCCGCTGCCATCGATTCCAACTCTTGGAACGGCCCGTCTTGGATCTTGGAGTGGGTCCGCCCTCTTGGCGACCCCGGATGACATTAGGTACCTCACAACCATCGGTGTCACATAACACCAAACTTTGAAGATCCTCCGTATTCAATGCAAACTTCACCTCATCCAACGTGAGTGAGTCTCGGCCATTTAACATCGAGCCTACAAACTTGGAATACATCAGAGCAAGAGAACACAGTAGCGCCATGGCATGTTGCTTGTCCTCTATCACACTCTCCAATTCCCGTAGGTCCATTACTATACGGTCCATCTCACCAACATGATTCCACAACGAGGTTCCCCTTTTCATCCTGTGAGTATAGAAGCGTTGCCATAATTGTAACCTTCGTCCAATTTGTGTCTTGGTCGAGTACCGAGCTTCAAGCATCCTCCATAGGTCGCTCACGACCTCCATATTTGCAAATTACTGAAGAATCTCATCCTCCAAGGATTGCAATATCTCACCGAGGGCTTTAAGCTCCATCATTCGCTTATCATTCACCGTTGCCTTACATGACATGCATGTATCACATACCACACCGTAAACTCCATGGTGCTTCAACAAAGCCACCATCTTTTGTCGCCACGGACCATAGTTGTCCCGGCCATTAAGCCTCTCTACTTCATATGAACACCCGGCCATCTCCTCACATGAGCAAGACGCCATCGCGGCACTACACTTCTTCGCAAACTGGAAGCTCTGATACCACTTGTTGGATCCCCGTGCACCTCTCCAACACTTAGGCTAGGTACACAATGCCACCTACAATGCGCGGAAATGATGGCCAAACAATCCCAAGCCCGAATTCCACCGAGATGTCACCTAGGCACAAAACCAAACACCTCACGGGCACAAGAGAGAGTTGTCACTAACTACCAACTCCCTCGACGATCTTGCGATAGATAATGTAAGCACGCAAATATAATACGAAATTAAGAGCAACACAAAAGAGACGAAGATTTATCCTGGTTCGGTTGCGAACAACCTACATCCAGCATCCAATGCACCCGGTTCCACTACTGATCAAGCAAGACATACATCGACCCCATCATCTTCTTCCTCCATAATGAGAGAATAGCTCCAAGTAACAAGACCTAACCCTAGATCTCTCACCAAGCTCACACACTCTCTCAACCAAGTGGGAATCCTTGATAACAAAGCCTCTACAACACGTAGAGCTCCTCAAGGGACCAATCCCACACCAATGGAGATCACTCCTTGGTAATATAGCTCCAAACTAGGAAGCTATCCAAGGGACTCTAGATCTCAAACACGGAAGAAGAAATACAGACACTCACCTTGGATCTCATTAGCAAAGCTATTTGGCTTTCCAAAAACCTAGCTTTGCACTCACTTTTCTTCTCTGATCCAAGACCCTAAGCCAAACAAAAGAGAGAGGGCTCTCTGTTTCTGCACTCTGCAAAAATGAGAGTAGGCACTCCTTTTTGCTCTCTGGAAAATGGGAGTGCGCAGGCTTCTGCAAATGGCCATTGGCCCCTCTTCCTCTCTCTAGCTCACTGGAAAATGAGAGCTGGCTACTTGTATTTGCTGTCGGCTGCAACCAAGAAAACAAAGGCACATGCTGCCTTTATTTCCCAACAACCCACACATGGGTTGGGCCCAAGTGCTGTGAAGTGTGCTGAATTTTTCAGCATAAAAAACAACACGAAGAGGGCAGCGGCTACGTTGTATTGCGGTAATGGCGACAACGAAACAACGAACAATAAGGCAACGAACATCAGGGCAGCAGACTGTCGCGCAGCGGGTAGCGAGCTGTACGGTAGATATGAACGTTGAATCGGGATGGCTGTTGAGACGGCTTGGACTTGCGACAGCTATAACTTGCAGCCCGGAGGGTTTACGCATGGTAGCGAGGGGACGGTGCAGCGAGTGCTAGGGTTAGGTGGCGGTTGAGATTAGGTGAGGGGAGAGGACAGCTTTGGCCTTTAGGGCTTCGGGTAGGGCTGTACGAGTGGGAGAAAGGGAGGTAGGTCTGGGTCGCGTGCGTCGGAGGTTGAAGCAAGGGAGAGGATGACGACATGGTTGATGGCTGGAGATTGGTGGTCGGGTCGTGTGGAGTGGGCTACGGGTTGAGGGGAGGCCACGACGTGGAGAGGGAGCGGCCTGTCGGTGTAGAGGGCCAGCGGGTTGAGGGGAGGCCACGGCGTGAAGAGGGAGTGGCTTGTCAATGAGGATGCCGGTGGGTCTGAAGTGAGAGGAGAAGAGAAACGGAGAAGGAGGGGTGGCCGGCAGTAGTACTGTCGAATGAAGGGGAGAACGAAGGGTGGTCAGGGGTGGCGCACAGGGAGCAAACTGTTGGATCTGGATCGTAGCCTAGAGGGGGGTGAATAGGCTAATAAAAAAATTCTCGCACAACCCACGAGAAATCACACGCAGTTATAGGCACAGGCATGGTAATAAAATAGCAATCACAGAGTACGCACACATATACCCTGGTTCGGTCGTCCCCACGACCTACTCCAGCCCTGAAAGCAACTACTAGATAGATATGTAGTCAAGGTATAGCTACAATGAGTCAAGATCCAAAATCAACTCTCACCTAGCTCGTACACACTCCCGTGTGCTCTACACTATCAACCAAGTCAGATGCTCTCACCCTTGACGAGCCCCAACTCGTCAAGTCCTTAAAAACACAATAAACTGGTAAAGTTTCTCCTACAGAGATTAATACACTAATACACGAGTATAATGAATAATGAGTTCAGAAAATCATAATTCGTGTCTGTGTAGTCGTCTCTGTCAGTTGGCACGGGTCAGACCTGGGTCTGACGTGATGTCGTAGTTTCATCTCACAACTCAAGTTGTGACTCCTCGCTTCTCTTGGCAACTTGCGAATTCGACGATTGGGTACTTGTAAGTTGCGGCTTGGTCGTGCACAGGGGTCTTGTGCTCTTCTACAAGTCACGGCAGGTCACACACAAGGGATCTTGTGCTCTACTACAAGTCACGGCCTTACAGAGATTTTATTTGCTCTCTCTCTCTCTCTCTCTCTCTCTCACATGCGTGGCTTCATAGAAATCGGCAGCATTTTGGTTGTGAGTCTTGTTTTGTTTTTTTTCTTTTTATAATGATGTATGGTCGACTTTTTCTCTTCCCCTTGCTTAATGGTTTATATATTGAGATGACTAGGGTTTGCGGAAATAGGAGGCGAGATGGATGGCTAGGATTTAGAGATTGATTGAGAGCTTGACTTGGTCTAAATGGGATTTGAATAGGGAATAGATAGGAGCAAAAAATCTTTAATTGATTTGATCAATCTCATCTTGATTATATTTGTCTCCATCTCTCCCAATATTAACCAACTCCAAATAGCTTTGTGCACACCACTTCATTTCTCTCCCAATTTGCTATATGATTAGCAATTACTCCAAGTATTGAAAGAAGTATCGTTTCACCTTTTCTGAAACACACTTAGCACACACGTTACATATAACACAACATTTGTCATCTTCAAACTAGAGATCCTAGATCGTTGCTTCCAACAATCTCCCACTTTTGATGATGACAAACCCATAAAGGATTTGTACAAATAAGTGTGCGTGTGTAAAGTGTGATGGCATGCACAATATAACAATAAAATTAGCATGCTCCCCCCTTTTCCAAGCTCCCCATTTTCATGTATTTTCAATGCTCCCCCTTCAATCAATAATACCGATCAATAATACTGTATTTTGAGCCCAATAATACCACATATCTTAGCCCAATAATACCACAAATCTTACAACACTTTTCTTCTCCTTTGTCATCATCAAAAGTGTATTCTTGAAGATTAAAACATACCACATGCAAAAAGAGAGCATTATTAACTATAACTAGTATTTGCATGTCGTTATTCTATAAGTGGCACTGCAAATCCAACGATAAAAATAATTAGAATTCAACACCATCGTGTAAGTGCAATTATTAAACATAGAAGTACAAAGGGAGATACTTTTACAAATTCAACCAAATCAATCCAACATTTTCCAAAATAACTTTGTATCATCTAAGATAGATTTTTCCCACCTCATCAAAGATGAGTTCAAGGTATCACACCCCACAACATAGCCTATAAGGACTCTTAGATGTGGAAGTGACATTGCTTGACGAGTAAGTACACCAACGCTAAAGTTTACCCATAAAGCTTATATTGGATACTCATGGGTAGTGTATTTTCCATGAATTGTATCCATTTTTCATACGTATCAATTTTCATGCTTTTTTTCATATTCATTTCCTTTGTTTTGTGCTCAATTTTTATTCATGGTAACTCACATCATATCCCTTAGATTTTTTCAGTTAATAATTCACTTACCAATATTCATAAATATGTATCTCCAAAAGTACGACATAGTTTAACATTCGTGGAAGTAAAAGTAGGTATAGAAATCATATTATCAATTCATCGAACTTGGCATGGCTATTATGAAATAAAACATACGCATGTAGCCATAATAATAATACTACAATTTCTACGAGGATATGATCATCATTCATTTATATCACTAGAATGATGCAAAGAGAAAGATATGCATTAAGCTCCATTTTTTTGGTTTTATAATGGACTAAAACACACTAAAAACATCCAAGTGAACACACAAAAAATCAAGCACACAAAAAAATGCGAACAAAAAATATGCTATGAAGGTATGCATTAAGACCAAAAATATGAAATCATACCTTCGCGTCGCTATTTGACTAAGGAGCTAAAAAATAATGAGTCATTTAATTTATCGCTCCTCGTCAAATTTCCTTCCACCTATAAAAGAGGTGTCGTGTGTGACCTTGGAATCTAACAAGGTCCACTAGTGTTATTCAACAAAGATTTAGGAACCCATATTTGTTTGAATTTAATATTGGAGTTCCTATATTTGCAATGATACGATGTGTGACCAATACTATCACATGTAAAACACTTTGCATAAACATTTTTAGCAATGGAAGGCACATTGTGATATTTTTTATACTTAGGCTTTTCAACAGTTTTAGCGCTAAATCCAAGGCCACACATATTATTGCCAAACAATTGATTTTCTAAGAATGATATCCAAGTTTTGTTTTCCTATGGAAAATCTCTTTAATGACAATTCAAGGGTAGTAACTTTGGATTTCAAGATATTGTTTTTATTCACAAGCAAAGTGCATTTACTAATGAAAGCTCGCTTGTTTTCCTCTTCTTTCTTTTCAAAATCCCTCATTTTTTAAGTTCAAGATTTAGCATGTTAATCTTTTCAGAGAGCAATTCATTTTCAACTTCAAGCTTTATCTTATCTTGCTTATACATGCTAATATCCTTTAATAAAGAGGGATATGAAAGACAACCAATTTTTTCAGGCAAGCTAGCTTTCTCCTTATTTGACATGTCAATTGTAGAGTTACATGCAGCAATTTCAGTTTTCAGTTTTTCAATTTCCTTAGACATGTCATACTCAGATTGTTGCATATCAAAGTTATCATTCTTATAACTATCCACATCATCTTCTAGCTCATTAATAGTATTTTGCATTCCTTTCAAGATTTCTAACAATTCAACTTTAGTGGAAGATCCTACCTCATTGTGTTTGATCATTAATGCCATGCAGGAGTGAGCTTCATGTTCATCCTCCTCATCCTCAGCTTCGCTATCCATATCCCATGTCAGCACTTTGGTTTTTCCTCTTGCAATTTGAGCTGTGTGTTGTTGTGGGCAATCTTTTATGTGATGTCCCTTCTTCCTGCATTTAAAGCATTCATTTCTATTAACAGCTTTCTGATCAGAGGAATTTTTACCAAAATTAGAATTATTAGGACGAATGAACCTTTTTCCCATCTCAGCTCTTCCTTGATCAGTTTGAATGTATCTTCTGAATTTTCTGACCATTAGTGCTAGCTCCTCATCAAGATCGTCGTTGTTAGCTTGAAGAGCTAGTGGTGTGGAAGCTTTGGCCTTTTCTTCAGGTTTCTCTCTGGCTTCTATACTCTGCAACTCAAGCTCGTGTGACATTAGGTTGCCTATCAAGTCCTCCACTTTCATTGTTGATAATTCCTTAGCTTCTTGAATAGCGATGACTTTAGGCCTGAACGAGCTTGGTAGTGCCCTTAAGATCTTTTGTACCTGTTCATGGTTAGAGTATGGCTTATCGAGGGAACTGGATTTGTAGACGCTGTCTGTGAACTTCGCAAACATGTCTTTAACTGATTCTGTTGGTAGCATGCAGAAGCTCTCATATGCTGTGCTCAGCAACACAAGTCTGGATTCCTTTACTTGCAATGTTCCCTCGTGTGTCACCTCCAGAGTATGCCAGATTTTCTGCGCAGTTAGACAGTGTGAGATACGATTAAACTCAGATTTATCAAGAGAGCATATAAGCACATTCATAGCTTTATTGTTAAGGGTATAAAGTTTCTTATCAGCTACATCCCACTTGTCTTTAGGCTTAATTATCTCAGTGTCAGCAACTTTAATAGTGGGCAAGTTATAACCACTTTCAATAATATCCCACACATCATAATCGACAGACACTAAATATATTTTCATCCTAGCCTTCCAATAAGCAAAGTCAACTCCATTAAACTTAGGGGGACATGCTATAGACTGACCTTCATCAAAAGCACAATCAGACATATTCATGGTCATCTAAAGCAAATCTAGACTAGATCCTCTAAACTGGCTCTGATACCACTTGTTGGATCTGGATCGTAGCCTAGAGGGGGGTGAATAGGCTAATAAAAAAATTCTCACGTAACCCACGAGAAATCACACACAGTTATAGGCACAGGCAGGGTAATAAAATAGCAATCACAGAGTACACACAAATATACCCTGGTTCGGTCGTCTCCACGACCTACTCCAGCACCGAAAGCAACTACTAAATAAATATATAGTCAAGATACAGCTACAATGAGTCAAGATCCCCAAATCAACTCTCACCTAGCTCGTACACACTCCCACGTGCTCTACACTATCAACCTAGTCAGATGCTCTCACCCTTGACGATCCCCAACTCGACAAGTCCCCAAAAACACAATAAACTGGTAAAGTTTTCCTTACAGAGATCAATACACTAATACACGAGTATAATGAATAATTAGTTTAGAAAAGCTTAATTCGTGTCTGTGTAGTCGTCTCTGTTAGTTGGCACGGGTCAGATCTGGGTCTGATGTGATGTCGTAGTTTCGTCTTACAACTCAAGTTGTGACTCCTCGCTTCCTTGGCAACTTGCAGATTCGACGATTGGGTACTTGTAAGTTTCGGCTTGGTCGTGCACAGGGGTCTTGTGCTCTTCTACAAGTCGTGGCAGGTCACGCACAAGGGATCTTGTGCTCTACTACAAGTCACGGCCTTGCAGAGATTTTATTTGCTCTCTCTCTTTCTCATGTGTGGCTTCATAGAAATCGGCAGCAGAACTTTTGGTTGTGAGTCTTGTCTTGTTTTTTTTCTTTTTAGAATGATGTATGGCTGAAATTTTCTCTTCCCCTTGCTTGATGGTTTATATATTGAGATGACTAGGGTTTGCGGCAATAGGAGGCAAGATGGATGGCTAGGATTTAGAGATTGATTAAGAGCTTGACTTGGTCTAAATGGGATTTGAATAGGGAATAGATAGGAGAAAAAAATCTTTAATTGATTTGATCAAATCTCATCTTGATTAGATTTGTCTCCATCTCTCCCAATATTAACTAAGTCCAAATAGCTTTGTGCACACCACTTCATTTCTCTCCCAATTTGCTATATGATTAGCAATTACTCCAAGTATCGAAAGAAGTATCGTTTCGCCTTTTCTGAAACACACTTAGCACACACGTTACATATAACACAATGTTTGTCATCATCAAACTAGAGATTCTAGATCGTTGCTTCCAACATGAACGGCCTGGGTTCGGAGAGGGGCTGGTTGGAGGGTGTCGGGCTTTAGGGGATGGGCTCCCTTCGAGAGTTGCTGGGTTGGGTTTTTATTAAAACACTAGGTTTCTATTATAGGATAGGAGAAAGAGAGAGATATGAGTGTGCGGCTGTTGTTTTTACTCTATTCGTGAAACCCTAGGATGGCTATATATTAGAGTATGGGAGGGCATCACGTGGGAGAGAGAAGTTTGGGGAGTGGGGCTGATGACGTGGGATATGGTTGAGTGATTTGAGCGGTACGATTTAGGGTAGTTTTAATTAGGATTTGATTTTTAAAATGTAAATGAAATTTGAATTTCGAAAACTTGGGGAAATAACAATATTAAGGATAATGGGTTTAGCGGGTCGATCAAACGACGTCCAAAAATTACGAGAAAAATACCGGGTCGATCGTGACGACGCGAGGTTCAAGAATACAGGATCCGGTCACATGCTAGGCCTACCGAAACCAATAATAAAATAAAGTACGAAATTATATATTCCGATCAAAAATACATACGAAATACGCGCGGTCGAAAAGCGATCGTTACAAGAAATTCTACCTTATCCATTTAAAGGTATGTGGTTGTCATGCATATGTCAAGAGGCATAATCCAGACTAACTGGAAGATAGATCTGTCTTGTGTAAATTCATTGGGTACCAGAAACATTATTCAGGGTACACCTTCTACCATCCAGAGACACAAAAGGTTGTTGTCTCCAAACATGCCATCTTTTAAGAAAAGGAATTCCTTACGAAGGAAGCTGTTGGCAAGGTGGTAGATCTGGACGAATGTTCAGAAGGATAATTAACACAAGGACATGTGTCGGAACCAGTGGGAGAATCAGAGCTTGATGTTTCCCAACCAGTCGTTAGGAGGTCTGATAGGATTTCTCGAGCCCCTGATAGGTACTACGATTTTCTCGTAGACGGAGAGGTTGAGGATGGCGTCATATTAGATGATGATCCTATTAGCTTCCAAGATGCCATTAAGAATAGGGATTCTGACAAGTGGCTAGATGCAATGAGATCCGAAATGGAATCCATGCACGTAAATGAGGTATGGACCTTAGAGAACGTGCCCAAAGGAAGTGTTCCCATTGGCTGCAAATGGATCTTCAAGAAGAAGATTGGTGCAGATGGAAAGATAGAAACATACAAGGCTAGGCTGGTTGCAAAAGGTTATCATCAGATTCTAGGAATAGATTATGACGAGACTTTCTCACAGTCGCCATGCATAAGTCTATCCGGATTGTACTCGCTATTGTTGCCCACCATAACTATGAAATCTGGCAAATGGATGTAAAGACTGATGTTCTAAATGGTGATTTAGAGGATCAGATTTACATGACTCAGCCAGAAGGTTTCGAAGTCAGTGGGAGTGAAGGAAAAGCGTGTAGGCTGCATAGGTCCATCTACGGACTTAAGCAGGCTTCAAGAAGTTGGAACATCCGTTTTGACATGACAGTCAAAGAGTTTGGTTTTGTCAGAAATGAGGATGATCCATGCATCTATAAGAAAACCAGTAATAATTCTTTAATCATCCTTGTATTGTACGTGGATGATATTCTTATAATAGGCAATAACATAGAGTTGTTGAAGTCTGTAAAAGGATGGCTGTCAACTAACTTCTCCATGAAGGACTTGGGAGAAGCATCCTACATATTAGGCGTAAAGATCTATAGAGATAGATCTAAACGGATGCTAGGACTCTCCCAAAAAGGTACATAGGCTCCGTGTAAAAACGGGTTAGCATGGAAAATGGTAAGGGCGGTTTAATACCAGCCAATCATGGAATAAACCTTTCCAAGAAGATGTCTCCAAAAACTGACTTGGAAAAGGAACGCATGAGTAAGATCCAATATGTTTCAACTGTGGGATCTATCATGTATTCCATGATCTGTACCAGACCTGATGTCACCTTTGCACTAGGTGCAGTAAGTCGATATCAGTCTAACCCTGGAGAAGAACACTGGAAAGCCGTTAAGACAATTCTAAAGTATTTACGAAGGACTAAAGACTTGGTCTTGATTTATGGAAGTGAAGAGCTCAAGGTTGAAGGCTTCACAGATTCCAGCTTTTAGAGTGATATAGATGATAGCAAATCGATCTCTGGATATATTTTTACTCTCAACAGAGGAGCAGTTAGTTGGAGGAGTTCCAAACAAGACACTGTTGCAGACTCCACGATGGAGGCTGAGTATATAGCGGCCAGTAATGCAGCAAATGAAGCGGTCTGGATGAGGAAGTTCATAAACCAGTTAGGGATGTTGCCTGCAGTTCAAGATCCGATACCTCTGTATTGCGACAATAATGCAACCATTAGTCTGGTTCAAGAACCAAGATTCCACAAGAGATCCAGACACATTCTTCGGAAGTATCACCTGATACGGGATATTGAGAAGATGAAAGATATAGAACTCCTTAGAGTCTGTTCAGAGGACAACTTAGCAGATCCATTCACAAAGGCGCTGGCCCGCGATCGTCTGGAGAGACTAGTGTATAAAAGTGATATAAGATACCATAATAAATGGTCCTGAGTGCAAGTGGGAGATGTTGAGAGATATATGCCCTTGAGGCAATTTATCTATGTAAACATCTTGTTCATAAATGAAAGTATGCTTCCTAGTATCAATTATCTGAGTAATCCTCTTTTATATGTTGCTTGGATAATTTCCTTAGACTCGTAGTAAGGTCATACATGTTTCGAGCTAGAGATCCCGATTATGGAAAATGTCTGACCATTAAAAGCTTGAGTCTTAAGGTGTTCGTGGTCATAGATGCATCGAGATAGGGATATCGGCACATCGGACCGACCATTGTGTCTTTGTCTTGTTGGTCTCATAATCATGCGACTTGGTGAAGTCGGAGACAAGACACATGTGCTCATTAGAGCTTGAGTCCACTGAACGACCAAAACCAAGAGTTATCAAATGGATAAACATTAACTAACTGTCATTTATAACTCTTAGTGATGATAGGCAAGTTGGTCCTTAGGACTTGATATCATTGTATGAAGCTGTGCGTGAACATTGTTACTTAGATCTATGATCTAGCTTCGAGGCAAGGCCTGCTGAAAGGTCTTAGGTTGGATGACACTTGAAGCGTATGAGGTGAGTAATGATCAAGATAGGATTCGCCTCTTTCGTTAAAGGGACGTTAGTATCGCAGGCTCAGTACCTTGGTAAAACCTTGGCCAAGGTATGTTGTAGGATGTACAATATGAATGTACCAGAGACCAAAGGATACTGACCAGTGCTAGCTAGTAGGGTTGACAACATTCCATACCCTAGGCTACGCAAGTGACATAGTCAAGATGAAGGGACTAAAACTGTGGTATTCATCACGAACACAGTAAGAGTGATCCCGATGACACTTTTTCGACGAAGTCAATCACGTAATTATGATGCTGAAACAGGGACGACACCTGCTGCTCGTGGTTACTGTCTGTAACGACCGGTTTTGCTAGCTACGAGTACCTCCGCAGCTACGAACTTGTCATGTTACCTTGCGGTCGTTATTCGATGTGCGTTGGGTTAGCGTAACATTTATTTGACGCGAGTGTTTAGTAGCTACTGTTATTAATAAGATACTAATGCTATAAGTTAGTTAAATTAGAACCGTATTAGATTAATCCTTTTTATAGTTAACCTTAGCCGTTTTCAAATCAAACCCGATCTTTCCACAACAAATCTTTCTGCTTTCCCATCCTATCGCAAAGGCACAAACCCCCATTCCCTAACAAAACCTGAGGGTCCAACCCTTTACCCGTCAGCCCAACAAGAAGACCGCAGGCCGCTCTTATCCCATAACCCCATGTTCACAACCTTCCCCTATTTTTCTCTACCCCCTGTACATCAAAGCCACGTTTCCCATCCACTCTCCCATGTTTCACAGACACTCCCTCAAACCAACCCCGATTTACTATCTAAAATCCTAACCAATGAACACCTAGGTTTATTTTAAAAACCAGCCACCACACACTGCTCTAAAAATTACCCTACAGGGAGACCCCTCTATAATGCCCCGCTTCCCAAAAGACGACAAGAGCGAGGACGTTACTAAGGTCCGCATGAACTAGAGCGGTGAAGCTCGAGTTCAATAAGCGTTTGTGGTAAAAAAGCGCAAGGTAGGTCCTTTGCATGCATTTCAGAACAATAAGAATTATTCATACATTAAAGCCACATCCAGAATATTAAATGTCCATACACGAAATAAAGCGTCAAGCCACAGCTGGGCCAAATAATAACAAGGATAACGTACGCAACAACTGAACTAAACTAAGATAAAGTAGCAATGGGATAGTCCTCTAGTCCTCCGCAGGGAGAGACTCGGCGTCTACGGCAAACTCCTGGCTTTCTAAGTCAGGTGTCTCGTAAGGAACCTCTTGGTACTCAAGCTCGAGATCTGACATACATCCAAAAACATGAATGCATGTCAGCAAGGTTCTGCAAGAAGATGTTAGAACCCAAGGCAAGATATACAAAATTATACCGAATTTAAGAGGAATTAATAAATTAAACGTGATAACGACAACAAGTTTAAGCATGCGGATTATAAAATGACATAAAGTAAAATACATCCCATCATGCAGTTCTAAGCAGTTTAACAAGTAAAGTAGATCTTTTCTTTGGTTCATTAGCATGTCATTTTAACTGAGATGACAATTTCAAGTTTCATGTCAGCATTTCATGTCTATCATAGGGTTCATTCCTTTAGGTCGTGATGAGTGAGTCGTTCTTCTCAGGGGGCTTACCGTGATTGGCGCTAACCCACCGTATGCAGGTGGTGCCCTTGAAGAGAGTACCCTTTCATATGCCTAGTGGTCGCTCAACCCTAACCCCATCCAAATTTGTGCTGGAACACGAGCCAGCCTAGTCAACTCACATGACATCACAAAAATCACGATTTCGCTTTTGAGGCGCACGATTTCACGATGTCACACATTTGTTAGTTCTTCCAAGACATGCATCAATTAAATAATATAATCGTTTATTTTTATACAGCATTTTCCAAGATTACAAGAGTGTCGAACAACATTCACAATAATTTAACAAAAGGGTTGAACATGAGAGTTTAACGAATATGTCACGGAAAGCTAACTTTCCTTGCTATTGTTCTAAACTAAGATATATCAAGTTATATGCCGTTGGATCACATTTTTAGTCAAGAATGTCATGGTAGTAATATCACGCGTCATTTCACGAATAGATTTTGAGTTATACAACTTTACAAGCAAAAGACTAAATGAGCATATCCAACTTCAAAAATTCACTATAAATTGTACACTTGCCTGATTTCAGCGATTTTGGTGTCGTTGGGTTCGTCTTGACGGGTACTACATATTGATACGTCTGGTTCTCTGTTTTGGTTAAACATATCAAAGTATCTTGGTCCTTTCTCATGAACAAATTGTAATTGGAAGTAACCAATTAGGTTTACGACGAAACCTAGAAATCAATCACTGATCCAATTTGAGTACCTCTATGGGATAGACCTCAACAGAAAAGTTCCCCCTAAAATAAAAAAGGAATTAAATACAAATACTAAAATAGTATAATACTAATAATATCGTATTTAGTTTAGTATTATAACTATGTTTTTTTCAGAAATAAAAAGAATCGAGTCCTAAATACTAAGGGAAGGAATTGACCCACCTATTCCAACCGGGGAGAACATGCCATTCTACAGGGTGATTCTGAAATTGCGGAGGCTTGGTCCGATCAAGCTGTTGAGTATTGGAAACAAGCTATAGCGCTTACTCCAGGTTATGTGATTTCTTGGTATCATAAATATACGATTAATGATGAAAGTAGATGAGTTGAGAAAGAGACGGTTGAATCAAAATAATTCTTTTTTTTTTGAAGTTCGATTTCTGTCAGAGGACAAAGATATGTGGCCAAGAAAAAGGGATTAAGTGGAACAGAATTGGCCGGGTGGTAGAGTCACGGAAACACTTGTTTATTCCATATTTTGGACCTTAGCTCCATGGAACAATATGCTACTGCTACCCCACTTATATTTTGTATTTAGATTCCGTTTAGACATGGTGTAGATATAGGATGCTTTTACACAGATATATTAGAATCGTTTTTTCTCGAGCCATATGAGGAGAAAACCTCCTATACGTTTCTAGGGGGGTATTGTTTATCTACATCTATCCCAATGAGCGATCTTATACATACGCGAGGAAGGTAATCAAAAAAGAAAGAAGATGAGTTCTTCTTTCTTTTATCACTTAGGAGCCGTGCGAGATGAAAGTCTCATGCACGGTTTTGAATGAGAGAAAGAAGTGAGGAATCGTCTTTTCGACTCTGACTCTCCCACTCCCAAACAAATCCTCCTACATCTATATATAAACGCTGGCTCATCAAGAATACGCAAGAAAAGCACTTCGAATTGTTCTAAGTTTCTTATTTATCTTGTGCCAATCCAACACAAATATTTTTTTACTTAACCAATTGATTACTAATTAGTTGAATTTGTTTTCTCATCATTTCATTCATATTGGCCCTAGTTTTTCAATCAAAAAAATGACTTAAGACTCGGATTTATAGACCATTCTGGTAGTTCGACAACGAAAACGACTGACCAACGGAAGATCAGCCCGGCTGGTCACGTAATGCCTTAATTGACCTAGTCTACTCTTTTCTCTTTTTTTCTTTTCTATAGTGCTTCAAAGTGGGTTTTCTTCACTTTCAGATCATCTCTTCTTATCTATTTTATTATACGAAATTTCGTTATTTCTCTGCCACGCCTTCATAACTCCAAATACCCGGATTCGTTATAGTTCCTCCTGAAATACTCCAACCACCCTAATAATTCTTGAAAGTGAAAGATAGTATTATCTTCACACAATTCAATTATATGTAAAATCTATAAACCCTTTTTTTATAATTCTAATTTTTTTTGTTCGAATACTTTCTTTAATCTCAAGTAATTGATTGGTCGTACAAAAAATATACTATAATAGATATAATAATAGATATAGTAGATAGTAAATACTAAACATTCGAGCCATAGAATTTCTCAATTCTGACACAAAGTACTTATTAGATCGAATCGAATGATTTTTCCGTATCCAGAATAATACCAATCCAACCCATTTCATGAATAAAATGTGACCAATTAACCAACCAACAAAACTACTTGTTACAAATAACATCTTGTTAAAAAAATTGGTCCGGATCTACTGCAGGAATGATTTGGAAGATCCAAAACTAAAAACCGCGGTATTTTCTAGCAACAACATCATGGAGGCAGTCAATCAATATAGATTGATCCGAAATCTGATTCAAATCCAATATAGCACCTATGGGTACATAAGAAATGTATCGAATCGATTCTTTTTAATGAATAGATCCGACCGCAACTTCGAATATGGTGATGAAACGTATAACTTGTACAAATCTTTCCATTTTCCAATTCGATTCGATCCATTCGTTCGTAGAGCCATTTACTCGATCGCAGACATTTCTGCAACACCTCTAAGAGAGGAACAAATAGTCAATTTTGAAAGAACTTATTGTCAGCCTCTTTCAGATATGAATCTATCTGATTCAGAAGGGAAGAACTTGCATCAGTATCTCAGTTTCAATTCAAACATGGAAGTGAAGTGTCTTAGTATTATTTTATTAAATATTAATACTATAGAATATGAATAATATTTTTCACATTTTTCAATATTTTCAAAGTATTAGTATTTTTTATCAATTTACTTAATTACTTAACTGAAAAAGAACACATACATATATTAATATTAAACAATACCAAAAATGAAACAGGACAATTAGCTAGAGCTGCGGGCGCTGTAGCGAAGCTGATTGCAAAAGTGGGTAAATCGGCCACATTAAGATTACCATCTGGGGAGGTCCGTTTGATATCCAAAAACTGCTTAGCAACAGTCGGACAAGTGGGTAATGTTGGGGTGAACCAAAAAAGTTTGAGTAGAGCCGGATCGAAGTGTTGGCTAGGTATAAAGGGTTTTCGATAGATCGTGGGACACTTTTTTTCTTCTGATTTGAGATATTATGGGCAATTAACCAACCTATTACTGTACTGAACTGAATCCGATGGTTTAAAATTAGTATAAAATTAAAAAATAGAAAATTTATTAAAAGTTGGTATCAAGCCGTTTTCTCCAAAATGGACTAGATCCTATTGAAAAAGAAATGATCAAAATTGAAGTTATTTTCAAATCCATTTTTTTCCAAAATTACTTAACTTAAAATAGAATTTTTTTTGAATGAAATTACACGACATAGATTATTACTATTACTTTATTCAACTCACAAATTGCACAATGAATATATTTACTCAGGATTGGTCGATATCACGATGGATAAATCCATTTTTTCTACCTAATGTAATTTGTAATTCTATTTGTTTTTTAAGTGCTATCTATAATAACTGATGAATCAAGAACTTTCAATTAAAACTAAACTAATTCTGTCAATTGATTTTTTCTACAGATCCCATACTACCTCCCATGAACTGAAAATCCATAACCCCGATTGCTATGGGAATACCGTTTAGTTGACCTATGCCTGTTTGAACAGCTTCAGTTAAACCTGTCCTTCCGTGTAATTTCATTCAAAAAAAATTCTATTTTAAGTTAAGTAATTTTGGAAAAAATTGGATTTGAAAATAACTTCAATTTTGATCATTTCTTTTTCAATAGGATCTAGTCCATTTTGGAGAAAACGGCTTGATACGAACTTTTAATAAATTTTCTATTTTTTAATTTTATACTAATTTTAAACCATCGGATTCAGTTCAGTACAGTAATAGGTTGGTTAATTGCCCATAATATCTCTTGTCTAAAGCTAAATTTTGTACCGTATCAGGTCATCCTATTAGTAAGCCGATCTGGGCCGATTTATCAGATTCTGACATTCTTGATCGATTCGGTCAGATATAATATGTATCCCGATCTGTCTCAATTAATTTGTAAGTGAAAGAGGTATGAATATCTTTTCGATACATTATTCATGTGTCAATGAATTAGATCTATTGCAAGATAAGCACAATATTAAAATAAATCCTAAATTGGGTTCGTCTAATTTTATTGGGTTCTCTGGCTAGGGTGATGTTTATATTGTTAAACTAACATGATACACCTTATTTTATTTAATATTATTAACCTATCATTATTTAACCATTTAATAACATGCTGAATTTAAGTATTATTGGGTTCTCTGGCTAGGGTGATGTTTATATTGTTAAACTAACATGGTACACCTTATTTTATTTAATATTATTAACCTAGCATTATTTAACCATTTAATAACATGCTGGAATTAAGTAATATCTAACAAATCATCATTTAAATTTCAACTAACACTAACTAATACTAACAATCTATTAATTAACTTTACTAAACTAATTACAAGGTTATCATGACATTAATTAGGTCTACCTACTCTACCTACAACAAATATATTAACATCTATCTAAATCCCTTTAATATTCTCTTACAACATGTCTCCTCATTAACTCTATATATATATATATATATATATATATATATATATATATATATATATATATATATATATATATATATATATATATATATATATATATATATATATATATATACTAGTCATAACCCGTGCCCGTAGGGCACGGTTTATTTTAGATATCCCCCTCAAAATCTTAGTTCCTCCAAAAATTTAGCTCATCCAAAGGAATTTTGTTCCCCCGAAAAATCGTAGTTCCTCGCAAAATTTAGTATCCTCTAGATTTAGTTCCACTCCAAAATTTTCGAGTTTTTTCTTCTAAATTGTCACTTTCAAAAAATTTTAGTTTCCCCCCAAAATTTAGTTTCTAAAGAGAATTTCGTTCCCCTCAAAAATTATAGTTCACCCGAAAAATTAATTCCTACCAGATTTAGTCCCCCCAAAAGTTCCATCAAAAATTTGATTGCCTCCAGATTTATTTCCCTTAAAATTATAAATTTTAGTTTCCTCCAAAATTTACTTCCACCAAAATTTTAAATTTAATTACCCCGGAAAATTTAACTCCACCTCAAAATGTAATTCCCCATAATTTAATTCCCCCAAAATTTAAAATTTTAGTTTACTGAAAAATTTTAGTTCTCTGTATTTTGTCTTCCCATTTCTTGGCATCAAGCAAGGGTGAAGATCAGCGCATAATGTAGTAGCTTCAATTTCATCTATCCGAGCAAGTTATTGAATAAAAGCCTGATGAGTGCCTGATCCCATTAAACCAAATCAGGTACCCAATGATCCAAGGTGGGGTCGCGACTACGAAAACTACAGTGAAGACCAGTTGCTACGAAAGATGAAGTGAAGACCACATGATTGTCCATGCAATGACATAAATTATTTCATGAAATGGCATAAATTTGATATCACTTATACAAATTTTATATCACCAGAACAACATTTATACAACCTTAACTGGCATGAATGCAACCAAAACAACATTTAAACAATCAGAATAAAATAAAAGCAACCAAAATAACATTTGAGAACTGGCAACATTCAGTATGCAAATCCTATATCATATTTCAGCTCAAAAAAACCAGCACAACAATATACAAATTGAACAACCATCCATATTTTATTCATATTCCAGAATTGGCAACAAACATAACATCCACTATTGTATTCATAATCCATAACAACCAGAGCAACAAAAAACCAGCAAACATGATCATTCTTAGCATACATGTTCATTCTAAGCAATATATCACTTGTAACCATTTGTATCAGTAATATTCCTTGTAGTCAAGTTCACCAATAATCCAATATATATAGTCCACTTCACCAAGTACACATTCAATCGTAAATCAGTAAGTGTACCACCATCATTTTCATCCGAAGTCTAGTTCAACAATACGTTGACAATATCATAGATCGGTTGCCTCTGGACCACCAATCTCATCACGACATCATCCAAACCCTCCTATCCCACATCATCTTTATCGTAATGACTCACAAAACTGCCACAAGATTCAAGAAACCAAAGAAAAATTCAGACATTTTGTAGACCAAATATAAAAGGAGTGGAACCCATAGGCGTACCATCAATTAACCTCTGCCCTCATCGACAGGTCCTCCAGCCCTACGTCAACCCCGACACACTTTAACTGATATCCACTTGCAGTAACTTCCATTAATCATTGCTGAAAAAGATTGAAACTTTAAACCTCTAGGTCAAAATCCACTGAACCTACAAACATAACCCACAGAATCAACAAAAATTTAACAGAATTATTGGCTATGTTGTACCAAATACAAAGCACCAATCTGTGTATTATCATAACAAAAAATAAATATCAAGCTTGCTATCGTAGTGTACTTGTATGTAATCTGCGGTAAAATTTCATAAACGACCATGGACTTTGCACAAGCTTCCAAAAACGAACTTGTGCTTTGAAACATAAAAAACCTACCATATCATTTGAAAAATACAGAAACCATCACAAATTTTCCAGTTTCAAGTAACCACCATATACTTTGAAAAAAATACACAAAAACAATTTGCAGTATCCATAAGTGCTTGCTGATGCCCATGAACTTTGGAGTACCGTTTAGTTATTTGAACCAATAAATATGTAGAACTTTTTTGGTATTTCGAATGTATATGGCAACTTTTTGTTATATTCAAAGCAGATTATATGTTTTTGAAATATGGTCAGAGTTCATGTGAGGTTTTCAAAATTTATTTGCAATTCGCAAACATTGACAGTAACTAACATAACCTTCACTCCTAGTGCCAATGAAAGGTACACATCAAAAGATATAAAACCTCAAATGAAAGGTCTCTAGTTTCATTGAGAAAGAAAAAATGCATGTAAACTAAAATATCAGCAAATCACAAATATAAAGTCTTACCAATATGTTCGCATGACGCTCGACATAGCAACATGTCAAAAAAATTTCTTTGACATTAAGCTTGCAGTATAGCATAGGAGGGCACAAAGTACAACCACCATCAAACATGAATCTTAGAACACATTGATTAGAAAAACACATATAGCCAACTTAATTAGCTAATAAGAGGTCCAGCAAATCATCCATGTAATCCGAATGAGGAACGCTACACCCTTTATTGGTGCACTTCAAATTCAGAAAAGGTTTCTTTTGCCTAATCAGATTGACAGAACTTCTAACAATGAAATTAGACTAAACAGATTATCGATACAGTTAAATGCAATTTAAAAAAATGAGAGATATAATGCAATTCATACCTTTATCACTTCACTTATTTGCCACAAAATGCCTGCTCTATCTCCTCAGAGCTTGTCACCATCCTCTGCTCCGCTTCCTATGTCAAAATGCATCGATAAGCAAATACCAACTTTGAGATATGCCCTGATCAAATGAACAAACCCCATATGTTTTACCTCTGAGCAAGTAGCCCAACACACTGCTGAATCTCGAGCCCAACAGCCTCTAGCGCACAGATCGTGGAGAGTAGAAGCCCCGGCTTCGTCGCGCAGCAGATCTCTATCTTTGTGTCTCCATCTCTCCTCTCCACCTGAAATTTCAGAAAGGGGAAAAGAAAAATTTGACGCGGTTGAAGTATAAAAAGCGCACCTTTGGTGAGTTTCTGACCAAGTTCAAAATGATTTAAGAGCAAATGATGTGCACAAACAAAAATTCAGAAGAGCTGATGTTACATAATAAGAGGTGATGTTACTCAATGGTAAGTAAGATCAAAAGTTGATTTAAACTCAAAAGTTTGATCATCCAATAGCTTAACTATTTTCCTTCCTTTTTATTCTTTCAGATATTCTTGCTATATTTCCTTCCTTTTTAAGATAACAATTTTCCTCATAGATTTATGAAACATGTCCATATTACAGGACATTGGTGTCCAAATGTCTTGAAGTATCCGAGTGTCTAACATGGCAAGTTCTGTTTATATAGCAAAGAAAGGAGTTTATCATGATACCGTTTGATACCATTTGTTTCTTCTTCCACCGAGTGCCAATGCCTTGTAAACATTAGTCCTGCAACAAACACATCCGTCCAGTAGAAATGGAATTGCTCCTGAAACACCTGAAACACCTGCATATAGCAGCAACATTATGCCATAACAAATAGTTTAATGGCAAGGAAGCAGAACTGAAACTGAAAGTAACTGAGCAAATAGTCGCATCTTCAAGTATTAATATTGGAGCCGATGAGAAATCAAGCTGCCATGCACTATAATTGGATACAATTATTCTAGAAACTCCGGCATTTTCGAGTTGTTTCATGCTTTGGCATTGTATGTTGCATATTGAATTGATCGCAAGTTTTCATTTCAGTTTCAGTCAACAAAATGTTAATAAAGGGCCAGCCAAACAAAATGTTAGTGAAACATAATTAGGAGAGAATTTTCTAATTGAAGCAAAATGTTAGCTAAACTTAACTGAAACAAACTGTTTGCCAAACATAACTGAAAGCAGATAATGGCCAGCCAAACAAAATCCATTTCCTCATCAACAACCAAAGATGCAACCAAAATTCTCAATCAAACAACCAAAAAAGATCAGAATTAGCCTCTCAAAGCCCCAAAAAAATGCAGAATTCAATACATTAACATCTAAATCAAACATCTGTGAACAACGCCACATCAGATTCTTTAAAATTCAAGATCGTCGTGAGACTATCACCATCCGACAAACGACGGCACACAAAACACTGGGAATTTCACCGTCAGGCCAACTTCGCACAAAGAATATAAATAGAAAGTAGAAGAAAATACGCTGAACTGGCCCAAATTTCAAAACCGATCTAAGAAATCAGATACATAACCAGATAATCCCAAAACAAAAAAACAAAAATTGAGCAAAAATCAGAAGACCAGAGATCAAGGATACCTCAAATCCAATACACTGACCAATCGAGATCTCCGATAGCATGAACAGATGAAATTTTAGAGAGATGATAGCTTTCTCTTTCTCGAATTAGCTTCTGTCCAAAGATGAAATTTTGTTGTTGTCGTCAGATCGATCATCGTTCGTTCTCTTAGAAAGAAAGAGAAAAGAATTTTAGAGAGAGCTAATATCAGAAGATCAAATCAAGGATACCTCGATTTCAAATTTTGCATTATCTCTCTCTTTTTTCGATCAGCTCCAGTCTGCGGATGAAATTTTGTGGGCGTCATCGAAATTTTGTGGGCGTCTTTCTCTTTCTCCGATCGAAACCTTTGCTAAGTTTTAAAGCCCGATTTCTCTTCCCTTCAACAACCTTCAAGGAGCAAGCTAAAAAGATGAAGGAAAACAGAAAAGATAAGAGAGAGAGAGAGAGGGAGAGAGAGAGAGAGAGATTTCTCGCTGGTGACGCTTGGAGAAATGAAGCAGCATAAAGACACTGGATTTTCCCCGATGCACTTTTCCCCAACAACACAGTTCCCATGTGAATTCAAACGACGTTTGGTTTCCCCCAGACACTTTTCATCCGTAAAGTTTAAGTTGTTCCCACAAATTTTTTCAAAAAACTCATCTCAACCGTTAATTTTTCAAGATTCAATCTCAGCCCTCTTTTATCAACCAGTTTGTCCTAGTCAGCTTGTCCTAGTCAGCCCTAGAATTCAAAAAACGCTGTCAAATGTATAATAGATATATATATATATATATATATATATATCTCTCTCTCTCTCTCTCTCCCCCTGTCTCTTACTTTCTTCTGTCTTTTTTCTTTTTCTTCAAAGCTTGCAGGCAGCCATGGGAGTTCACGCAAAACAAAGGCGAAGGGGCTACTCACGCACGCGCGATGGGAGGGAGAGCTGCCGGCGGACGGCGGCGCAGGGGGCAGTTTCCGGCGGTCTGCATGGTGGCGCACGCGCGTGCAGCAGCGGCAGCGGCGGTGACTTCCTCCAGCGCACGGGCAGCGCTCCGGCGGTGCTCACGGCACTGGGGCGACGCGCGAGGGTAGGCCGGCGATCGGAGCTCCGACGATGGCAAGTTCAGGAAGAAGAAGTATGAAGTTGAAAATCGGGTTTGGATGTAGAGGGTTTGATCTGAAGTTGTGTTTCAGATTTGGTTTTCTGTTTCCAATTTTCAGTTGAGTTTTGTTTGGGAAGTGAGTTGATTTTGGGAAGAATCTGATGAGAGTTTTTTGGTTTGATTTTTTGGATTTGGGAATGGTGAACAGATTTGGGAAACTGATGTTTGTGGGTTGTGATTTGGGTTTTCAGAATGGTTTAGCAGGGGAGAGACGTTGGCAATCTTAAGAAGAAATTGGCCGGGGTCAGGGTTTGCATTAGTCAAATTAGATTAGGTTTTGGATTAAGATGGGAATTAATGAGAATTTTGACTAATTTTTAGGGGGAGAGGAACCTGGTTAACGAAACGTGTTTCTTTTTCTTAACTTGTTTTTTTTCCTTTAAATTTTAAAACGTGAATGATAAGTTGTTAAGATAGGAGGTTAAAGTAATTAAGTAAAATTAAGTGTAATTGGTAAAATAAATAAGTAATTAGTAAAATTTAAAAGTGATTAGCAAGTTGTAATTAGTAAGATAATTAGATTAAAGTTTTTAGTTAAACTTGATGGTTAATTAGTGATGATACAGTAAAAACGAAAAATGGAGACGCGATCGCGTCGACGTGTAGCAAAGAACGTATGGATGTAAAATTATTCAGACGACAGAAATAAAATGCTACTACGCATGATTTCAAACATGTCTAAAAATACATGCCGTTACATGCTACCTACCTTAATAAAAATTCCGCCCTCAGAATTCCTATCAACTAAAGAGCAGGAAACAAATATGGATAACGCTCTCGTATCTCATCTTCCCACTCCCAGGTAGACTCTCCTGGCGAGTCGTGTCGCCACTTCACTCTGACTAGATCGACAGTCCTGTTCCTGAAGACTATCTGACGTCGATCTAGAATCTCCACTGGTTGCTGTTCATACGTCAAATCTGGTCGAATTGTAATCTCAGAGTAGTCCACAGCATGAGAAGGGTCGCTGATATAACGATGGAGCTGGGACACATGAAAGACGTCATGAACTCCCTCTAAGGACGGTGGCAAAGCTAAGCGATAAGCTACTTCTCCAACTCGCTCTAGCATATCGAAGGGTCCAATATATCTCGGACTAAGCTGGCCTCTCTTCCCAAATCGGATCACTCCTCGATTCAGGGAAATCTTCAGGAACATATGATCTCATGGCTGAAACTCCAGAGGAAGTCATTTAGCATCTGCCCAATGCTTATAACGGTCTTAGGCGATCCGAAGCTTGTCTCTAATATCATGCACAACATCAACTGCTTCCACTATCATCTCTTGCCCCAAGAGCTCTCTATCACATACGTCATCCCAACTCAGTGGCGATCGACATTTCCTCCTGTAGAGAGCAGCAAAAGGCGTCATGCCAATGCTTGCCTGATAGCTGTTGTTGTAGAAAAACTCCACCAGGTGTAGATGATCCTCCCATGAGCTTTTGAGATCCAGCATGCAGGAACTCATCATATCCTCCAAGATCTGAATGATACGCTCTGACTGACCATCCGTCTGCGGATGATACACAGTACTAAATTTCAGACTAGTACCCAGATTGGTTTGCAGACCTTTCCAGAACTTAGACGTGAATTTCATATCACGATCAGATACAATGCTCACGGGGACTCCATGCAAGCGCACGATCTCCTCCATATACTTCCTTGTTAATATCTCCGTGGATTGCCCAACTCGAAATGGTATAAAGTGTGCAGACTTGGTCGATCGATCAACGATGACCCAGATGGCATCTTCTGCTTGGTGCTCCGAGTTAAGCCAGTCACGAAGTCCATCGTGATGTGCTGCCACTTCCACTCTGGAATCGGCAGAGGTTGTAGTAGTCCAGCAGTGCGATGATGTTTAGCCTTCACTTACTGATATACAAGACACTTAGCAATGCTCCGTGCCACACTTCTCTTCATCCCATGCCACCAGAAGTTCTGACGAAGATCCTTGTACATCTTAGTACCTCCAGGATGAATAGAATAAGGCGAACTGTGAGCCTCATTCATCAACTCTTCTTTGACATCTCTTGCAGGTACGCAGATCCTACTACCATATCTCAAAGATCTATCCTCGTGAATCAAAAAATCTATCCGAAGTCCTGCTTCGACTTGTTTCCTGATCTTCTTCAACTTAGCATCTCCAGCTTGAGTAGTCTTGATTCGATCCACAATCGTCGATTGAATCTGCATGTTCATCAACGACGACGTGACGCCCGATAGGACAGCTTCAACATCCATCCTTCGCAGATCCTGTTGCAATCTCCACTGAGCGGTGAGAATCATCACTTCGGGCAGTCGACTTAAGCCATCCGGTACGACATTCACCTTTCCTGGATGTTACTGGATATCGATGTCGTAGTCTGCCATCAATTCCAACCATCTGTGTTGTCTCATATTCAGCTCCTTCTGGGTGAATATATATTTCAAATTTTTGTGATCAGTGAAATTTTCACCTTCGCACTCAGTAAGAAATGTCGCCAGATCTTTAGTGCAAAGATGACAACTTCTAGCTCCAAATCGTGGGTTGGATAATTCTTCTCATAGACCTTCAACTGTCGCGAAGCGTATGAGACCAAATGATTGTGCTGTTGTAGAACGCATCCAAGTCCCTTGCTCGATGTGTCGCAGAAAATCTCGAAGCCTCTGCTTCTATCTGGAATAGCTAAGACTGGCGCAGTAGTCAGTCTCTCCTTCGAAGTAGAAAAGGCTTGCTCACAAGAGTCTGACCAACTGAACTTAATATCCTTCCTCGTCAATCTCGTCATCAGTTCAGCTATCCTCGAGAAATCCTTGATAAATCTGCAGTAGTATCCAGCCAATCCAAGGAAACTCCTGATGTCTGATGCCGAACGAGGTGTAGGCCATTCACTGACTGCTTTGACCTTCTCTGGATCCACTGAGAAACCAGCTCCCGATACTACATACCCAAGAAATGCAATTCTATCCAGCCAGAATTTGCATTTGCTGTACTTGGCATACAGTCTATGGTGATGGAGCATCTCTAACACCATCTTCAAATGCTCTGCATACTCCTCTTCGCTCTTCGAGTACACCAGGATGTCGTCTATGAAGATCACCACAAAATTGTCAAGGAAGTCGTAAAAGATAAGGTTCATGAGATTCATGAACACAGCATGAGTGTTGGTCACACCGAACGGCATGACAACGAATTCATAATGCCCGTACTTAGTCTGAAAAGCTGTCTTGGGCACATCTTCCTTCTTGACTCTGACTTGATGGTATCCGCTCCGGAGATCCAACTTCGAAAATACCCTCGATCCACCAAGCTGATCGAAGATATCGTCAATACGGGGTAGCGGGTACTTGTTCTTCACAGTGATCTGATTTAACTCTCGATAATCAGTGCACATCCTTCTCGAGCCATCATTCTTCTTCACCAGCAAGACGGTGCACCCCAGGGAGATACACTGGGATGAATGAAACCCTTCTATAGTAGATCATCCAACTGCTTCCTCAGCTCTTCTAACTCTGCAGGAGCCATACGGTAAGGCGCCTTCGAAATCGGTTGAGCTCCTGGCATAAGATCGAAGCCGAAATCCAACGCTCGATCGGGCGTCAATCCAGAAATGTCTTTAGGAAAGACGTCTTCAAAATCTCTCACTACTGCAGGCTTCTCTGGTTCAGCTATCATAGATGCACTAGTCAATCTATACCGCTGGGCCCGGAACTTGACAAGTCCAAGCGAACGTCCTCTGCTGACAAACTCGAACACTGGGTGATCAGTAATTTCAAATACCACTTTCTTCCAGTGACAGTAGATCATGGCATAAAAAGCTCCTAACCAGTCAATGCCGAGAATATCATCAAAGTTGGGTAGGTCATGGACAATGAAATCAGCATATAATTCGTGTCCACTAACCACCAACGGCCGTGGTCTACATCCCAGTGCGACCTTCATTATACCATTCCCAGTTGTAATATTCCAACACTTGGGAAGTGTATAGGTGGGTATCAAGTGTTCGACTATGAACTTCCGAGATAGGATGCACATGAAAGCTCCAGAATCAAACAGGATCAAGGCCGGATGAGATGAAACTAAGATGACACCTAAGGGTAACATGCAACTAGATTAACATGGATCTAACTAATCAACCATAAATGTAAAAATAAGGAAGACTAGTCTAGAGGTTACCTGTAAGCACATCGTCCTCAGCTTCAGCCTCAACGGCTGTCATATTGAATGCTCGGTGCTTTGGCAGGTTGACCCGCTGAAAGGCTCGATCCTATGGAACCAAAGGTGGTCCTCGTAGTCCAGGTGTTTGTACGGTCCGTTGAGCGGGTCTAGATGCTCTAGCAGGCACGGGTCGAGAACCACGGTTGCAATCCTTTACAGCATGAGTAGGCGATCTACAGACCAAACACTGATTCAGCATCCTCCTACAATCTTTCTTCACTTGACCAAGTTTGTCACAGAAATGGCAAATCAACTCCGCTCGGTTGGGGACAGGTGTAGCTGGCCTTTTGAACTGTATGGTCTGAAAGGGACGAAAACCGAGCCTAGGTGCACTCCTTAGTAGCTCCATCGGGCATTTTCCAGCCTGGCATGCCTTCTTCTGATAAGCTATCTGCTCGTGCTTCTTCGCAGCTACCAGGACTTGCTCATAAGTGGTAAAGGTGCTCCCAGACAACACACTTTGTATGCCCAGATCTAAGCCCTGTAGAAAGCGATGTGCACAGTCCTCCTCGTCTGCTACCAGAGTAGGGGTGAATCGACTCAGCATGGTAAATTCAGCCTCATACTCGTCGACTGCCCTAGTGCCCTGCTCCAGGTTGATGAAGCGCTGCTGCATCTCCCTCTTTGCAGCCTTCGGGAAGTACTAGGCATCAAACCTCTGATGGAAAGTATCCCATGGAATCGGCTTGATCAACCTGGCCTCTTCAGCATCCCACCAGTGGCGGGCATTATCTGTCAGCTGTTTCTTGGCAAGTTCAACCCAATCGTTCGGATTGACTCGGGCAAGACCCAAGTTATCCATAGTGTTGTGAAGCCATTCCTCAGCTGCTAATGGGCCCTCTCGTCCAGAGAAGCTCGTCAGATGCATCTCTCGAAACTGCTTGGCTCCAGGCTCATAGCGGGGTGGTGGAGTAGCTGCTACAGCCTGACGTCCCTGTTGGACCAAATGGTGCTGAACCTCCAGCATTTCCCTCATAACTCCAAGCATCTGGCGGATGTTGTCCTCTCCGCCTCCAGCAGCTCCAGGTCCATTTCGAGTGTTTCGTCTCCTAGCCATTCTGAGATAAGAAAAGCCCGAGTTAATCTCGTGTATATGATTTCTCTAGATGATTGGCCAATGAAAATATTCTCATTGTTCTGAATTTGTAAATGCAAAGAGACAAAGGACATGCATGGGCCACAACTAAAACCTGTAACGTCCCGCTTCCCAAAAGACGACGGGAGCGATGACATTACTAAGGTCCGCATAAACTGGAGCGGTGACGCTCGAGTTCAATAAGCGCCTGTGGTAAAAAATGCAAGGTAGGTCCTTTGCATGCATTTCAGAACAATAATACTTATTCATACATTAAAGCCACATCCAGAATATTAAACGTCCATACACGAAATAAAGCGTCAAGCCACAGGTGGGCCAAATAATAACAAGGATAACGTACACAACAACTGAAGTAAACTAAGATAAAGTAGCAACGGGATAGTCCTCTAGTCCTCCGCAGGGAGAGGCTCGGTGTCTACGGCAAACTCCTGGCTTTCTAAGCCAGGTGTCTCGTAAGGAACCTCCTGGTACTCAAGCTCGGGATCTGACATACATCCAAAAACATGAATGTATGTCAGCAAGGTTCTGCAAGAAGATGTTTGAACCCAAGGCAAGATATACAAAAGTATACTGAGTTTAAGAGGCATTAATAAATTAAACGTGATAATGACAACAAGTTTAAACATGCTGATTATAAAATGACATAAAGTAAAATTCATCCTATCATGCTGTTCTAAGCAGTTTAACAAGTAAATTAAATCTTTTCTTTGGTTCATTAGCATGTCATTTTAACTGAGATAACCATTTCAAGTTTCATGTCAGCATTTCACGTCTATCATAGGGTTCACGCCTTTAGGTCGTGATAAGTGAGTCGTTCTTCTCACAGGGGCTTACCGTGATTGGTGCTACCCCACCGCATGCAGGTGGTGCCCTTGAAGAGAGCATCCTTTCATACGTCTAGTAGCCGCTTAACCCTAATCCCGCCCAAATTTGTGCTAGAACACGAGAGCCAGCCTAGTCAACTCACATGACATCACGAAAATCACGATTTCGCCTTCGAGGCGCACGATTTCACGATGTCACACATTTGTTAGTTCTTCCAAGACATGCATCAACTAAATAATATAATCATTATTTTTATACAGCATTTTCCAAGATTACAAGAGTGTCGAACAACATTCATAATAATTTAACAAAAGGGTTGAACATGAGAGTTTAACGAATATGTTACGGAAAGCTAACTTTCCTTGCTATTGTTCTAAACTAAGGTATATCAAGTTATATGCCGTTGGATCACATTTTTAGTCAAGAATGTCATGGTAGTAATATCACGCGTCATTTCACGAATAGATTTTGAGTTATACAACTTTACAAGCAAAAGACTAAATGAGCATCCAACTTCAAAAATTCACTATAAATTGTACCCTTGCCTGATTTCAGCGATTTTGGTGTCGTTGGGTTCGTCTTGACGGGTACTACGTATTGGTATGTCTGATTCTCTGTTTTGGTTAAAAATATCAATGAATTAGATCTATCACAAGATAAGCATAATATTAAAATAATCCCTAAATTGGGTTCGTCTGATTTTATTGGGTTCTCTGGCTAGGGTGATGTTTATATTGTTAAACTAACATGGTACACCTTATTTTATTTAATATTATTAACCTAGCATTATTTAACCATTTAATAACATGCTGAAATTAAGTATTATTGGGTTCTCTGGCTAGGGTGATGTTTATATTGTAAAACTAACACAATACACCTTATTTTATTTAATAGTATTAACCTAGCATTATTTAACCATTTAATAACATACTGAAATTAAGTAATATCTAACAAATCATCATTTAAATTTAAACTAACACTAACTAAAACTAACAACCTATTAATTAACTTTACTAAACTAATTTCAAGGTTATCATGACATTAATTAGGTCTACCTATTCTACCTACAACAAATATATTAATATCTATCTAAATCCCTTTAATATTCTCTTACAACATGTCTCCTCATTAAAACTATCCATCTCTCTCTCTCTCTATGTCACTTCCTCTCTCACTGTCTCTTACTTTCTTCTGTCTTTTTTCTTTTTTTTCAAAGCTTGCAGGCAGCCATGAGAGCTCACGCAAAACAAAGGGGGAGGGGCTACTCACTCACGCACGAGAGGGAGGGAGAGCTGCCTGCGGACGGCGGCACAGATGGCGGTTTCCGGCGGTCTGCACGGCAGCGTATGTGTGCGCAACAGCAGCAGCAGCGACATCGGCTTCCTCCAGCACACGGGCGGCACTTCGGAGGTGCTCACAGCGCTGGGGCAGCGTGGGAGGGTGGGCCGGTGATTGGAGCTCCGACGATGGCGAGTTTGGGAAGAAGAAGTCTGAAGTTGCAAATGGGGTTTGGATGTAGAGGGTTTGATCTGAAGTAGTGTTTCAGTTTTGGTTCTCTGTTTCCAATTTTCAGTTGAGTTTTGTTTGGGAAGTGGGTTAATTTTGGAAAGAATCTGATGAGAGTTTTTGGTTTGATTTTTTTTGGATTTGGAAATGGTGAACAGATTTGGAAAACAGTTGTGATTTTGGTTTGCAGAATGGTTTAGCAGGGGAGAGATGTGGCAACCTTAAGAAGAAATTGGCGTGAGACATGGTTTGTATTAGTCAAATTAGATTAGGTTCTGGATTACGATGGGAATTAATGAGAATTTTGACTAAATTTTAGAGGGGAGGAACCTGGTTAATAAAACGTGTTTCTCTTCCTTAACTTGTTTTTTTCCTTTAAATTTTAAAACGTGAATGGTAAGTTGTTAAGATGGGAGGTTAAAGTAATTAAGTAAAATTAAATGTAATTGGTAAAATAAATAAGTAATTAGTAAAAGTTAAAAGTGATTAGCAAGTTATAATTAGTAAGATAATTAGATTAAAATTTTTAGTTAAACTTGATGGTTAATTAGTGATGATACGGTAAAAACAAAAAACGGAGCCGCGCTCGTGTCGATGTTTAGCAAAGAACGTACGGACGTAAAATTATCCGGACGACAGAAATAAAATACTGGTACGCATGATTTCAAACACGTCTAAAAATACAGGCCGTTACACCCTCTCTTTCTCCTTCCAAAAATCCACACAGCCGAATCATAGACTACTCGCATTCGTCCTCTCTCTTGCCTCAGCCGTTGTCTTCCCGGCGGCCAACACCACCGCCCCTCGCCACTCCACGCGCCACCCACCATTAGGCCGCAACCACTGCTGGTTGTTTTCCCCTCGCCGTTGTAGACTGGAACATGGCCACGTGTGGCACCAGCCCACCGAAGCATCCCCTCCACCTCCACGACGCCGGCAGTCCCCGACGCTTAGCCCGTCGTCCTCTCGTCGGCCCCGTTTCTGCTGCAGACTACCGATCTCTCCCCTACAACAGTCGGTGATCCTCCCTCCATTCTTTCGCCTTCCCCCAGCCCTGCACTGTCGCCCGGCCACCTTCGCAAGCACCCTGCTCCGATCCAGTTCGTCACTTCGACACCAAACGACGAAGTCCGCCTCCTTCCTCCACCCTCGCGCCTACCACAACACCCTCATCTCCAAAGCTCCCAACAGCCGTGCATGCCCCCTTCTCGGCAACAACCACCCAATGCCTCTCCTCTCCCACCGTCGGCAACACCCAGGCTCTGACCGCCATGAAGCCTCATCGAACACCCGCACCACCTCCCTCCTGCATCTTCTCCCCTTTATAACAGCCTGCCGTCGAGCCCCGAACCCCAGCTGGTGCACCCACTACCGGAGCCCCTACACACCGATAACCATTCCCTTCCCTCGACCAAAACTGCTGTGCCGCTCTGCCTCTGCCTGGGCGCCCTGACCCGCTGCCGCACCGCCTCCAACCACGGCCTGTAGCTCCTCTTCCCTCCCTGCAATAGAAACGAAAGGAGAAAAAGGAAGAAAGAAAGTAAGAAAAGGATAAGGAGAAGATGTAGACAGAAGGTATAAGTTGGTGAGTTTCTTTACAAAGAAAAGTTAGGCTTTCATGAACAGTACCCATACCCCATGATCAGTACCCTATGCTAGTAATAAAATCATATAGGTTATTGATCGCTCCATATTTTACACCTTTTTTCTGTATGTTTTCATGTCATTTCGATCGCCCATATTGCGTTTTCCACGATTATTCGACGATATCACGTTGCTTTTTTTACTATTTCTTGTTTTTGTCGTATTTCAGGAGATATGGAGCGATCTGGAGAAAAAATGAGACCAAAGGACTTTCACGCACATCAAAGCATCTTCCACAGCTTATTTGAGGAGTTAGCAACGCTAGAGGATGAGCGGAAGAGGAAGAAATTCGATAGAATCGACGAGGAGGCGAGGAGGAGAAGAAAAGAGCCCAGAAGCAGCCTACTCGGCCGAGTCAGAAGCTACATTCGACCGAGTGAAACGGATACGCACAGCAAAAATTCAAAGTTTCCTCGGCCGAGCAAGGAAGTCTACTCGGCCGAGTGAGAAAGCCTACTTGCCCGAGTAGAACAGGGATTTTCAACCGAGAAAGAGCCAAGTTACTGGAATTTTTGAGAAGCCTACTCAGCCGAGTACGATTGCTTACTCGGCCGAGTAAAGAAGTCTACTCGCCCGAGTCAGTCAGAGAGACAGACCCCCGAAACCCCCAGATTCTCTATTTTATTATTGGGTCTGTCACTCGGCCGAGTGACATTGTTACTCGGCCGAGTGACACATTCCGACTGCTACGCAGATTGCGAATTCTGGGATGTACAGGGGCAATTCTGTTAGGAATTTTTGGACGATTTTGACTTGTATTTAAACCTAGTTTTTTCCCTAGTTTTAGGGGAGACTTATATTATTTTTTGACGGCTATTCTTTTGTGAAATTTCAGCTGGAGATCATAGGCGACAATTTTGGTTTGTTCTTTCTTGCTAAAAAAATCTTATTTTTATGAATTGTCTCTTCTTTGCAATGAATTGTGCCATGATTTATTGCTTTATTTCTGAGATTTACATGATGATTTGTGAGTAGTTTATTCATTCTAGGGCATGTGGATGAACCCTATGGACCCGATCTTTTGAATTGTGATGAATGAATAGAATTGTTGCTAGGATTGAAGAAAGGTTAGGTTTTGATTGATTTATTGCGAGTAGCTAGGAATTTCCATCGATTGGGATTTGCAAGAGATTGGATCTCAATTGATGGGAAGGCCTAGATATTCGACTTAGGTTTATAATCGAAATTCTCTAGATTTGGTTTGCAAGAGATTGGAACAAAGCTAGGATTTTTATTATAAATCTATACTAATATTCATTTGCAAGAGATTGGACGAATACGAACTATCATAACCTAGATCGTAGCTCGAGTTTGCACGAGAGTGGGCTCGAGTTGCGATTGGACGATGATGTCGATCATCACACTAGTGGCTTAGGTTAGGGTTTGCACGAGAGTGGGCCCTAATCTAGGTTGCTATAGACCGACAATAGCGCGAGAGCGTGAGCTTGGTTCTACATTAAGTTGCGACTAGTTCACCTACATTCAAGCCTTGCAACATTGATATTCATGATCCACAAGGATGAGAAACGGTTCGTAGTGGGGATTTCCTATCCCTAGACGCTTTTATTATATTGATATCTATTTTCTATTCGAACGATTATGATACCACCAACAAAACTATTCTTATTCCACCAATAGCTAGGTAATCAAAGTAGGATACTGTCAATTGTCCTCCTTGTGTTCGATACCCGCTCGCCACTACGCCGTGCGCTTACGGTAAAACTACAGTCGTTTTACGGGTGTATATCCGGGTGCGATCAAGTTTTTGGCACTGTTGCCGGGGAGGCGACGGTATTTTATTTTATTTACTTAGTTATTTCTTTTTCTTTTTATTATTTTTATCTTTTTATTCCTCTGTTGTGCTAACGATTTCATCGAGATTCTCTTTTTTTGTGCATGTACCCGAGACCAAAGGCACATCAAGAAGACATATTATTTGATCCTGAGATCGAGCGTACATCATGAAGGCTTAGAGCCGAGAGGAGCCGAGAGGAGACGTGTTATAGAGGACGATCATATGAACCGACCGGAGACACTGGAGGAGTTAGCAGCATGCTGATTTGGGTTGAATATTGCGTATTTAACCCCTCATCTAGCAATACTTTGTGCCCATATGATGCTACATTGCTCTCTAATTCATACGTATTTTCTACACATTTATTTATTAGAGGAAACCCACTATTTGAGCACAAAACAGTAATTCTATTGAGTATTTCTGCATTTTTATATTTTTCCTAGCTTGGTCTCGATCACACGATTCCAACGACTATTTATTTGTATTTTTCTGAGATCTGTGCTAATTACTGTGTATTTTTGAATGCAGAATACCACTTAAATGGGGAAATACGCTAGAAATACTCTACAAATACGAGACTACGTCGACCGCACGAACCTCCATGGCCACGTGGCATCGCCACAGCCGTTGATCTCCTATCCAACGCGCCAGATCATCCGGACGACGCGGCCGAAGCGAAGCCGTCAGATCCTAATCTGACGGTCCACACACGCAGACGAGACAGCGGTGAGGCAGTCTGATCTAGGCCGTAGATCAATGATCCGACGGACGAAATCGGCGCCCACGATTGAATTCGAAAACGGAGCGGATCCTCTCGATTGTGTACACGCGGCATCATCGGAACGGTGCGCAAGCGATCGAACGGCGAATAAAACGAACCCGCATTGAATTCGCCTGAAGCAAAAGAAGCGGCGACGTGGCCTCTCCTCAACCGTCCATCCTCAGATCCGACGGCCTAGGTCACGTCCGAAGCGGATTCGGATCAAGCGGGTAGCGCACGAAGATTAAAGCGCCACGCGGCGCTGCCATGTTAAATCCCGCATTTTTGAAACCCGATCGGACGGCTGCGGATTGATCCGCTCGAGATGAGCGGCCGAGATGCTTTCGGGTGCGATTACTGTGCGGGTTTGAACCCGTTAAGCCCAATAAACCCGCAATCTTATTATTTAAGCGTATTCTAGGGTTTTTGGGCGTATAATTGGCGTATTGGAGCACTTAGGAGCCGTATTTTCTTCTGCAAAAATTCTGTAAAATTCCAGAGCCTAGTTTCTAATTTCCAGAGAGTTTTGAAGACTTTTCAGAGAGATTTGGTGATATTCTTTTCAACTTTAGCTTGTATTTGGGTGTTTTAGCTTGTATTTTGCCTCTAAACTTCCGTATTTTGCTATGAAACTTATGAATTTGAATCTGAAAATTGTGTATTTCTGCACCATGAGTAGCTAAATATTTTATGTGCATGGTGTGGGGGTAATTAGGTGATGTGAATCGTATTCTTTGGTTGTATTATTGCGCTTAATCGTTGTATTTGCTAAAGTTTTAATCGTCGCTCTTAATTCTACTTTTTCGTATTCCAAAAGAATTGTTCTAAGTAGATGATCACCCCACAAGGGTGAGATTTGATCTCTCCAAAAGAGAGCTTCATACTTCATATTTACGTTTATAACTTTAGCGATAAATTATTAGAATTGATGCGTTAAACTCCCAAAAGGACATCTTCCGACGATTCGCTCCCAAAAGGAGGTTTCGTTGAGTTATACTTGATCAACCAAAGATTACGATTCGCTGATCCTAATGAACCCATGCCATGTACATGCCTTTTTATATCTATTTTTCACGAATTAGAGTTCGTTGTTTGCATTGATCACACGTGACAATTCCATCACCACACCTTTCATACCACCTTCACCATCACTATTAAAGTGCTTAGATTTTATTCGTAGTTACTCTATTTGATTTAGACTTGTGGTTTCAACAGATTCTCCCGAGGATTCGACATCTGGACTCCCAGATTTACTACTTGAACGGACTCTTGCGCTTGAGAGAAGCACCTTTCGGAGCCCACCAAGTTTTTGGCGCCGTTGCCGGGGAGAACGGTTTGTTACTACGGTTTATTTCATTCAGAGGACCTTCGGTGAGATCTTTCCACTTTATTGTATATAATTTTGTTTGCTTTTATAAAAAAAAATATATATTTGTGCTAGTTTATGTGGCATAGGACTCCTAGGACACATAGGTTGACTCGACGTTTTGATATGGCTAATAATAATATGGATGAAAACTTTAGCAACAATAACGAGAATAATGTGCAACCTGGAGTGCCTAGGACTTTAAAAGATTTACTTCGACCCACTAGGACTAGCACTGCTTCATGCTTTGTTTTACCTGCCGATGCAAATTCTTTCAATTTTAAACCTGGGGTGATCCAACTCTTACCCACCTTTCATGGGTTAGATAAGGAAAATCCATATCTTCAAATTAAAGGATTTGAGGAGGTTTGCTTGACATGCTTTGATGGGAAAACTAGCGAGGACACGATATATCTTAAACTATTCCCATTTTCATTGAAAGACAAAGCTAAGAATTGGTTGAATGCATTGCCATCACGATCTATTACTACATGGATTGATTTGCAGGCTGAATTTCTAAAGAAGTTTTTTCCTATCCACAGGACACAGGGACTGAAGCGGCAGATTATGAACTTTGCCCAGAAAAGCGAAGAAACATTCTACCAGGCATTTGAAAGGTTCAATGAGTTGCTGCTCGCATGTCCGCACAATGGCTTCGACAAAAGCAGGATTATTGGCTTCTTCTACGATGGACTGCAGCCGAAAATGAAGCAATTTGTAGAGATGATGTGCAATGGAGGATTCTTTGATAAAGAGCCAGACGAAGCTTGGACGTACCTGGAGGAGATAGCAGAAAATGCGCAGACATGGGACACTACTTCAGACTACGAGAGAGGAGGCCATTCTGCACCATCCCAGCCTACGCGAGTAGTGGTTTATAATTTGAAGCAAGATGATGCGTTGGAGGCAAAGATGGAGGCCATGATCTCAAACAAGCTTCATACAATGAATTTGAAAGAGGCCAAGGCAGTCGAGATAGAGCAAATTTGCGCACTTTGCAATGTTGGTGGCCACGACACTAGTGCTTGTCCTACACTCACAGCCTTGAAGAGCATGCTAGGAAATCCTACGGGAGTAAATCAAGTTTCTTCGAACTACCAGAACTTCAATTCCAACAAGGGGTGGCGCAACAATCCAAACTTGAACTGGGGCCCCAATCAGCAGACTCAGCAGCAGCAGGCTCCCCCTCCGTTCCGACAACCTCAATACAACAACAACAACTATCAAGGTGGGAACCAGAGGAGGGACCCTGAGCCAGTGCAACAACAACAGATGCAACCATTTGGCGATGCGCTTCAGCAGCTTATCCAATTGCAACAAGCCCAGATGCAGCAGCAGCAGGCTCAATTTCAGGCTCAGCAGACTCAGAATCAGCAGATGAGCGAGAGCTTGGCGAGGCTTACAGCGACATTAGAAAAAGGTAAGCTTCCATCTCAGTCGATTCCAAATCCTAATATGGGCTCATCTTCTTCTGCAGGAAATAATATGAAGCCTTGCCAAGCGGTGTCCACTTTGAGGAGTGGAAAAGAGATTCAGAAGCCTGATCCACCGAGCAAACAAGCTGAGCAGGAAGAGGAAATTCAGATCCAAGAAGAGGAAATTAAAGAACAAGAGGAGGTGCAGGAAGAGAGCACGGATGTGGGTGTGAGCAAAAGCGTCATTAAAGAAAAGGAACCCGCAGCATATGTACCTGCAGCACCCTACCCTCATCGGCTACTTCAGAAAAGCAAAGATAAGTATCAAACTGAGATTCGTGAAATTTTTCAGAAGTGTCAGATCAATATTCCATTGCTTGATGCTATTAATCAAATACCTGCTTATGCTAAATTTCTGAAAGATTTGTGCACTGTTAAAAGAAAGTTAAATGTGAAAAAGAAAGCATTCTTGACTGAACAGGTTAGCTCTATTGTGCAACAAAATACACCACCTAAATTTAGAGACCCTGGATCACCCACCATCACTTGCACCATTGGCACTAAGAAAATTGGAAATGCTTTATTGGATTTAGGTTCTAGTTTCAATATTTTGCCATATCCTATTTTTGTGCAGCTTGGGTTAGGACAGCTAAAGCCTACATCTGTTATATTACAACTAGCTGATAGATCTATTAAAGTTCCTAAGGGATGCATTGAGGATGTCCTCGTTCAGGTGGACAAATTTTACTACCCCGCGGACTTTATAGTTCTAGACATCCAGGGACCCCAAACTGCCAATGCTACTCCTATCATCCTAGGTAGACCATTCCTAGCTACATGCAACGCTTTAATAAATTGTAGAGATGGTCAACTGAAACTAACTTTTGGCAACATGACTTTGGACATGAATATTTTCAATACTTGCAAGTTGCCACATGTGGATGATGAGATTGAGAGGGTGCATATGATTGATTCGTTGGTGGATGATTATATTTGTTCTGAATTTTGTGATGATGCTTCTATTGTTGAGACTTTTATTGGTGATTCTGATGACATATCTTTTGTGCAGGAGAACGTGAAGGAGCTCAATGCGGTATGGGAGCCTAGGTTCGAGGCTTTGCCACCTAATGCATCAATTCAAATTTCGTCTGAGGTGGAGGATCCAAAGCCAGAGTTGAAGCCACTTCCTGACTACCTTAAGTATGCTTTTCTTGGCAATGAAAACAGCTTCCCTGTGGTAATATCTTCTAAACTTTCTTTAGAGCAGGAAAGCTCATTACTTGATGTGCTGAGGAAACATAGAGGTGCTATTGGTTGGTCCATTGCTGACATTAAAGGTATAAGCCCTATTGTATGCATGCATCACATTTATTTAGAGGATGACGCCAAACCCACTAGAGAAATGCAACATAGGTTAAATCCAACATTAAAAGAAGTGGTTAAAGGCGAGGTACTAAAATTATTGGATGCAGGCATTATATATCCTATTTCTGACAGCAAGTGGGATAGTCCTACACAGGTTGTTCCTAAAAAGTCTGGCCTCACCGTGGTTAAAAATGAGAATAATGAGCTTATCCCAGTTAGAGCCACCACAGGTTGGAGGATGTGCATAGACTATAGGAAGTTGAATTCTAGAACTAGAAAAGATCATTTCCCTCTTCCATTTCTTGACCAAATTTTAGAGAGGGTAGCTGGACATGAATATTATTGCTTTCTAGACGGTTATTCAGGTTATTATCAGATTGAGATTGCACCTGAGGACCAGGAAAAGACCACTTTTACCTGTCCCTTTGGTACTTTTGCATTTAAAAGAATGCCGTTTGGTTTATGTAATGCTACAGCTACTTTTCAGCGATGCATGCTCAGTATTTTTGATGATATGGTTGAGAAAATCGTTGAGGTATTTATGGATGATTTTTCAGTATATGGTAGCTCTTTCCATGATTGCTTGGCTAACTTGGCTCTTGTTCTTGACAGGTGCATTGAAAAGAACCTCCTATTGAATTGGGAGAAGTGTCATTTTATGACCACAGAGGGACTTGTCCTAGGTCACCTGGTTTCTAAAGATGGTATACAGGTAGACAGAGCCAAGGTAGCGGTAATTGAGAAGCTACCAAGCCCTAAATGCGTGAAAGACATCAGATCATTTTTGGGACATGCAGGATTTTATAGGCGGTTCATCAAAGATTTTAGCGCAATATCTCGCCCTCTTTGCAACTTACTTACTTTAAATGTGGACTTTATTTGGACACCTGAGTGTCAACTTTCTTTTGAAACTTTAAAGAAGTTGCTGATTTCTGCTCCTATTTTGCAGGTGCCAGACTGGTCCCTACCATTTGAAATAATGTGTGATGCAAGCAATTACGCAGTTGGTGCAGTCCTAGGCCAAAGAAAAGACAAAGTTCCAGTAGTGATTTACTACGCCAGCAAGACATTAAATGACGCTCAAAGGAATTATACAACAACAGAGAAGGAGTTGCTGGCAGTAGTCTTTGCGTTGGAAAAATTCAGGAGCTATATTTTAGGATCACCAATTTTGATATATACTGATAACTCTGCTTTAAAATATTTATTATCTAAAAAAGATGCTAAGCCTCGATTGATACGATGGATTTTATTGTTGCAGGAGTTCAATGTCACAATCAAGGACAAGAAAGGCGTGGAGAATCTAGTAGCTGACCATTTATCACGTTTGACAGTAGGCCTTGATTCAGCGGATGTGCCTTTGAAGGACTCCTTTCCTGACGAGCATCTTTTTAGCGTCTCCACCTCTCCATGGTATGCTGATATCGTTAATTATCTGGTAACTGGTAAGACCCCTGACACTTGGTCTCTTCAAGACTTTAAACGGTTCAAGTACGAGGTAAAATATTTCTTCTTTGATGATCCGTACTTATATAAATATTGTAGTGACCAAATTGTTAGGAGATGCATTCCTGATCATGAAATAACCAGTGTGATACAATTTTGCCATGATGGAGTATGTGGTGGACACTTTTCAGCGAACAAAACTGTGGCAAAAATCTCGCAATGTGGCTTTTATTGGCCATCTATGTTTAAAGACACATTTCATTATTGCAAGACTTGTGCTGCATGCCAACAATTAGGGGGAATTACTAAACGTAACATGATGCCTCTGAACCCCATTCTAGAGATTAAAATATTTGATTGTTGGGGCATAGACTTCATGGGACCTTTCCCACCTTCATTTGGATATGCTTATATTTTGGTTTGTATTGATTATGTTTCTAAATGGGTGGAAGCTATTCCTTGCAGGTCGAACGACACTTCCGTTGTGCTTAAGTTCCTTAAAGAGAACATTTTCTCTAGGTTTGGAGTGCCCAAGGCCTTGATCAGTGATGGAGGGTCTCATTTTTGCAACCGCATGTTCGCCACTTTAATGAAGAGGTTTGGGGTCACACATAAAGTTTCTACTCCGTATCACCCCCAAACCAATGGTCAAGCAGAGTTGGCAAATAGAGAGATCAAAGGAATTTTGCAGAAAACGGTGAATCCATCAAGAAAAGATTGGAGTTTGCGCTTACCTGAAGCGTTGTGGGCCTACAGGACGGCCTACAAAACAATTTTGGGGATGTCACCTTACCGTCTAGTATTTGGGAAGTCTTGTCACCTACCTGTTGAGATAGAGCATAGATCTTATTGGGCTATAAAGAAAATGAATTTTGATACTGATGTCTCTTTTTCTTCTCGCAGGTTGCAATTGTTGGAGCTGGAGGAATTGAGGAGAAATGCGTACGACAACGCTAAAATATCAAAAGAGAGGATGAAATCCGTCCACGACATGATGATCTTGAGGAGGGAGTTCACCCCAGGCCAAAAAGTATTGCTATACAATTCCAGGCTGCACATCTTTCCTGGGAAGCTTCGCTCTAGGTGGTATGGATCTTTCGTCATCAAAGAAGTTTTCCCACATGGCGCTGTGCTCTTACTAAATGAGAAAGATGAAAGCGAGTTCAAGGTGAATGGCCAGAGATTGAAACATTTTCACGAGCCTTGGACCAAGGAAGCGAGCACCATGGATCTCACAGACCCACCTTCGGGTGGGAACTAATCAGGTGTGTTCTTTCCATGATTCCCTCTTCCTAACATTGAGGACAATGTCTATTTTAAGTTGGGGGGAGGGAAATAACTTTTAGGACTTTTCTTTTTCATTTTTTTTGCTTTTTTATGATTTTATTTTCTTTTTTTGCTTTTTTATGATTTTATTTTCTTTTTCTTTTTCTTTTAGGATTTTATTTTTTTTAAGTTCCCTTTTTGCATTGAAAAAAAAAAATTTTTTTTTTTTGAGTTAAGAAATATCACCAAAGTCTATCTCTACCTAGAAATGACCCTCATGTGATGAAATTTCTCGATATTTATTCACCACCGTACACTCGTGATTTATTTTCTCCACCACTATTATTCAACATTTCAATCTCATTTTACATGAATTTGAGTGCTTGTGGTGAATTTCTTTTTGTACATCTCAATGGCAAGATTAATCGATGACTTAATGAATCTAAAAATTATGGATTAGCAAGTGGTACGCTTTCATTGGAACACACCAAAGTTCATGTACCAATAATTCATAAATTAACTGGAGCATTGTTCTTTATCTCGTATTCATTGCCATTTGCATGCTTGGTGTGATTTTGGGTAGAAAAACGTACCACGTCATTTGAAAAGATTAGGATACCCATTCTTGTGAAAAATTAAAGAATAGGAAGTTATCTTGCCAAGTTGTTTATGCACGCACAAAAGAAGAAAAAAATGAGATGAATAAAAAAAAGGATGATGAATAAATGTGCTATTAAAGAAATAACTTGGTTGGCTTGAGTAGTACAGTCCGAGGGGTCCTTCTTGGCCTAATGCCCTATTATCGTCTGATTTGGGAGCCATTGACCGGAACCTCAATTATTTGATGGAGCGATCCAAGTTATATACTTTTCTGCGAATGTTGCTTGATGCGCGTTACGCGGAACTATGGAGAAAAGTGAAAGAACATAGAGAATAAGTGTACATGATTAGCGAGGCAAGAAAACTTCCAAAGCTTAAAGAAAACACAAGATGTGGTGTGAGTTCCTATGAATAGAGATTGACGTGTGTATGTCTTGATACCATCCTACTTTTGATGCTTGCTTTGCATGAACCATCTACGCTCCAAGTTAAGATATTTGATTGAACGGTGTGGGCCATTGATTTTGTGTACTATGAGCTATGAAGTAATGGATAGTGAATTTGAGTCTATTTTATAACCATTTGAGATGCTTGACATTCATTTTTGAAAACCCACAAGTACCATTACTTGATGAGTTTGAAATATTGATGTTAGTGTTTGGTTATCTCTTTTGTCGTTGTAGTATGTTGGTGAATGATTTGAGATCTGATAAGGTGATCTAGGCGTATTTTTAATCGCTCCTTTTTGCTAGAGACTAGCAAAACGCTAGTTGGGGGGTGTGATTTGGGTTGAATATTGCGTATTTAACCCCTCATCTAGCAATACTTTGTGCCCATATGATGCTACATTGCTCTCTAATTCATACGTATTTTCTACACATTTATTTATTAGAGGAAACCCACTATTTGAGCACAAAACAGTAATTCTATTGAGTATTTCTGCATTTTTATATTTTTCCTAGCTTGGTCTCGATCACACGATTCCAACGACTATTTATTTGTATTTTTCTGAGATCTGTGCTAATTACTGTGTATTTTTGAATGCAGAATACCACTTAAATGGGGAAATACGCTAGAAATACTCTACAAATACGAGACTACGTCGACCGCACGAACCTCCACGGCCACGTGGCATCGCCACAGCCGTTGATCTCCTATCCAACGCGCCAGATCATCCGGACGACGCGGCCGAAGCGAAGCCGTCAGATCCTAATCTGACGGTCCACACACGCAGACGAGACAGCGGTGAGGCAGTCTGATCTAGGCCGTAGATCAATGATCCGACGGACGAAATCGGCGCCCACGATTGAATTCGAAAACGGAGCGGATCCTCTCGATTGTGTACACGCGGCATCATCGGAACGGTGCACAAGCGATCGAACGGCGAATAAAACGAACCCGCATTGAATTCGCCTGAAGCAAAAGAAGCGGCGACGTGGCCTCTCCTCAACCGTCCATCCTCAGATCCGACGGCCTAGGTCACGTCCGAAGCGGATTCGGATCAAGCGGGTAGCGCACGAAGATTAAAGCGCCACGCGGCGCTGCCATGTTAAATCCCGCATTTTTGAAACCCGATCGGACGGCTGCGGATTGATCCGCTCGAGATGAGCGGCCGAGATGCTTTCGGGTGCGATTACTGTGCGGGTTTGAACCCGTTAAGCCCAATAAACCCGCAATCTTATTATTTAAGTGTATTCTAGGGTTTTTGGGCGTATAATTGGCGTATTGGAGCACTTAGGAGCCGTATTTTCTTCTGCAAAAATTCTGTAAAATTCCAGAGCCTAGTTTCTAATTTCCAGAGAGTTTTGAAGACTTTTCAGAGAGATTTGGTGATATTCTTTTCAACTTTAGCTTGTATTTGGGTGTTTTAGCTTGTATTTTGCCTCTAAACTTCCGTATTTTGCTATGAAACTTATGAATTTGAATCTGAAAATTGTGTATTTCTGCACCATGAGTAGCTAAATATTTTATGTGCATGGTGTGGGGGTAATTAGGTGATGTGAATCGTATTCTTTGGTTGTATTATTGCGCTTAATCGTTGTATTTGCTAAAGTTTTAATCGTCGCTCTTAATTCTACTTTTTCGTATTCCAAAAGAATTGTTCTAAGTAGATGATCACCCCACAAGGGTGAGATTTGATCTCTCCAAAAGAGAGCTTCATACTTCATATTTACGTTTATAACTTTAGCGATAAATTATTAGAATTGATGCGTTAAACTCCCAAAAGGACATCTTCCGACGATTCGCTCCCAAAAGGAGGTTTCGTTGAGTTATACTTGATCAACCAAAGATTACGATTCGCTGATCCTAATGAACCCATGCCATGTACATGCCTTTTTATATCTATTTTTCACGAATTAGAGTTCGTTGTTTGCATTGATCACACGTGACAATTCCATCACCACACCTTTCATACCACCTTCACCATCACTATTAAAGTGCTTAGATTTTATTCGTAGTTACTCTATTTGATTTAGACTTGTGGTTTCAACAGATTCTCCCGAGGATTCGACATCTGGACTCCCAGATTTACTACTTGAACGGACTCTTGCGCTTGAGAGAAGCACCTTTCGGAGCCCACCACATGCATGGCTAGGCTTGTTTCTATCAGAGATAGGCTACGGCCTAAGACTACTTCTACTACCTCGTCTATTGCGATGCTAGAGTTGGCGGCTGATAAGAACTTTGAGTTTAAAACGGGACCAATGGTGTTGATGCAACAAGACCCATTTCATGGGAACTCTCACGAGAATCCACACTACCACCTACAGTTGTTCCTATCCAAATGCGCCACTTTTCAGATGCCCGGTGTACCGGCCGACGCTATCCGACTGCGCCTCTTCCCATTTACCCTACAGGACAAAGCATTGTATTGGTTGAGGACGCAAACGGATGGGATCTTTACCACATGGGATGAGTTGGCGAGCGCTTTTGTTAACAAATTCTACCCACCATCCAAGACCGTCAAGATAAGGAGTGCATTCATGTCCTTTAAGCAAGGACCACATGAAACTCTATTTAAGGCATGGGAGCGCTTAAAGATCTACAACACCAATGCCCCCATCATAGTATTAAAGCATGTGAGCTTGTGCATAGCTTTTACAATGGATTGCAACCGGGCACCAATCAAATCATCGATGCAACCACTAATGGAGCAATATTATCTAAGACGCCGGATGATGATACGGCCCTACTTGAGGAGATGGCCTCTAATAACCAACAATGGGGCGATGAGAGAGGACATTCTACATCTACCTTGAAGCCAACAAGTATTTATGAGGCAAAGGCCGTAGCAGAGCTCTCTACGAAGTTTGATTCTCTCCACAAGGTCGTAGAGAGATTGGAGAAGTTGATAAGTGATCTGCATGGGACCCCCACCACATCTACACCGGGAGGAAGTATGGGCGATTGGCAAGACCAAGCCCATGTCATGTATGTTATAGGAGAGCAAGGAGAGGAAGCTATAGATCAAGTCCAATACGTTGCGGGAAACACTGGTTATTGGGCAAACCCGGCCACGAGAAACCATCCAGGAGTTTCATATGCAAATAATAATGGAGCCTTAAACCCGCCACTGCAACAACCTCAAGCTCGGCCTCCACAACAACCGCAATATCCACCGAGAGGGCTTCAACAACAAAATTTCCAACCGAGGGAACAAGCGGGACCATATGGACCTCTGGGGTATAATCAAGGGTGGAGAGCACCTAATCCTCCACAAGCACCACCGAGGTCTGACCATGAAGTGAGGGTTGAAGAATTTATGGCAGATCAAAAGAAGGTAAATGCTAGATTAACGGCTCAACAAGACTCTCTCAACACCGTCGTGGCAAAATTATCGGAGCAACTAGCATTGCTCAACAAAAATACTCAACAATTGCTTGCTTAACCGGAGCCAAACCCACGGAGCAATACCGACCACATCAATGCGGTAGTGGCGGTAACTACTAGGGGTGGGAAGGACATCACTCCCACCATGATTCAAACCAAGGAGCAGGGGAAAGAAAATTTGGATGACAAGGAGCCGGCTAATGAGGAGGAGTGCCCGAAAGAGCCAAAAGACGGTGAAAATTCTGAAACTATGAAGCCATGTGAGGAGCGTAACTATATGCCACCGGTACCCTTCCCACAAAGGTTGGCAAGAGCAAAGATTGAGAAGCGGCTCGTCAAGTTCCTTGAGTACTTGCGGGGAGTGATCTTAAATATCCCTTTCTTGGACGCCATAGTAGAGATCCCGTCTTATGCCAAATTCCTAAAAGACTTGATTTCGGAAAAGAAGCGAAAGGAGAAGATAATGCTCGCCGAGCAAGGTACATGGTTCACCCGGAAGGAGAAGGAGCATACAAAGTTTAAAGATCCCAAAAGCTTCTGCATTCCTTGCACGCTTGGAGGAGTCCCGCTACAAAAAGCCTTAGAAGATTTGGGAGCAAGCGTGAGCCTAATACCCCTAACAATGTTTAAAAAGTTGAATACATGGAACGACTTAAAGCCGACGGATATGAGAATACAACTCGCGGACGGTCGGGTCACTAGGCTGATGGGAATTGCGGAGAACATACCGCTCCAAGTACCGGGAGGAATTTGCATGCCGTGCGACTTCGTGGTAATGGATATCAAAGAAGAGGGCGATACGTCGCTAATTCTTGGACGCCCCTTTTTGGCCATCGCCGGCGTGATAATTGACATGAGAGAGGGCACCTTATCTTTGAATGTCGGAAACATGGAGGTGGAGCTTCACATTCCTAAGGAAACGAAGCACATGCCTTGGCAAGAGGACGTCGATTACGTGGACCTCCTCGACGAGGTCATTGATGATGCTATGCCGCATGCTATCGGCACCTTACACAATGACGGCATCGAAGAAAGCCAATCTTCTAGAGATGGAGAAAAGTTAGAGGGCCTGCCGGATCATTCTACGGTTAATGAAAAAGACGATGCTGATGCCGTAAGGATTAGGGAGCTATGCAAACTCTCCACGGCAAAGAATTTGAAGAAAGCTCCACCTGACAAGAAACTTTCATCACCGGCAAAGAAAAAGAACGCTAAAAGCTCAAGCTTGGAGACTCATCCCCCACTACCATCCATGATGAGGAGGAGCCGAGGAATGCCTACGAACAACAACAATTAAATCCAAGTGGCCTTCCCGGCAAATTTGACGCGCGCATCTCACATGCATCGAATATCGAGCATTAAACAAATATCTTAAGGGGTCGAGCTAAAGACCTTAAATGAGCGCTTGTCGGGAGGCAACCCGACGGTTTTTCGTTGAATCTTTCATTTTTATTTTTGTTTTAGATCTTTCTTAGTGTTTAGAGTCTAGAGTCGATAAAAATCCTAACAACGGGCTCTATTTTTCAAGACAGGAGATGGAGAACGAGTAACCATTTGAATGAAGGATTGCAATGGCAAAGGAGAGCGCTCCAGGAATGCGCTCAGGCCTCAGGAGTGTTGGGATTTCATAATCCCATGTTCACTTTCCTATTCTATTCCATATGATTTTGATGTGACAACTATTATTATTGTTACTCACTCTATCTATGCAGATGTGCATTTTCCCAATATATCCATGCTTGGACAATAATCACTTGATAAGGAATCCATGCACAAAGGCATCTCAAATACTCACATGAAGCTCATCATACATATCTACGAAAATCTACGGACTGTTGTATTTTTATATTTATAGATTTCAGAGCCTTGAATATGAAATCCATCTAAGTCCTAGGTTCCTAATAACATATCCTACCAACCCTTTTTCAGATAAGTCAAAATTCACGTTTTTCTGTCCTGGTCGACTAAGCCAACCATTAGTCGACTAAAAACTTTTTGTTCGAATTTTGACCTGAAAATTTCTGAGTAGTCTTCAGTCAACTTCAGAAACTTACCGTTAAAATTTCAGTCAAAAATTCCAAAGTTTGACTTTTAGTCGACTAAGACTTCTTTAGTCGACTAATGAAGTTTTTATGACCGTTTTGCCTGAAACTTTCCAGACCGTTTCTCAACGGTAGGAAACTCCTTTTCCCCCCATTTTCCCTCAGAATAACTGCCCAAAAATAGTATAAATAAGAGGGCATACCCCTCATTCTTTCCACACAACTTTCTTCTCTCTTTCTTCCTAGAATTGTTGATTCTAAGCAATCTTGCCTTAGTTGCTCTTTTCTCATTTGCAAGAAGAAATCCATAGATTTTTCTCTTCTTATGAGAATGGAAGAACTTCAAGATTCTTAATCATAGATCTTTTGGAAATTGAAGTTTTCTTCCTTGAAGCAATTTTGATCTTTTTCAACATCATTTTAGAAAGTTTTTTGTGTTCATAATTGTAAGAAGAAATCGATTGATCTCTCTCTTCTTTTATGAACCAGAGAACTTCAAGTTTTGTTCTTCATTTTCATATCTTATATATCTTGAAGTCTCTTTTGAAAACACCATCCTTGAATTTCATTTTAAATTCATAACAAGGCTATATGTGTTTTTCTATTTCTTATTTAACAGGTTTGAATCTCTTTTGAGATTGTACAAAGTTTGGGACACGGGGAGTGTCACCATTTTTGTAAGTTGGTGCTTGCGGGGCAAGTGATTATAGTGGATTGAAAATCTCTACGGGGTAGAGGACTGGAGTAGGATCAAGATGATCCGAACCAGGATAAATCTCTGTGTTTGCGTTTGATTTACTTTTTCTACATACTTTACTTTCTGCACATCTTACGCAATTAGAAGTAACTCTTTAATTGCAACAGTTAATTTTTTTAATATACACTATTCACCCCCCTCTAGTGTATTTGATCCTTACAGGCTAGAATTACATTTGGTATCAGAGCAAGGCTAAGATGGCAGCAAGTTCCTCAACATCAAACATGAACGCTGTTCCACACAACTACAATCAGCATCCTAAAGGGCATTCTCAAACTCGTCCTCCTCTATTTAATGGTTCAAATTACTCATATTGGAAAATACGAATGGAGATTCATCTCCAAAGTATGAATTATGAGATTTGGGACATCGTAGAGACAAGATACACAAAGCCAGAAACACCTGTTGCTGATTGGACCACCAACGACAAATCTGCAAAGACCAACAACTCAAAGGCCATGAATGCTTTATTCTGTGCTATGGATAATGTCACGCCCCGTGTAACGGTACGTTTTCGTTGTGCTTCGTTCGTGCACGTGCTTTTGGCCGTGCACGTGTTTATTTTAGAATATATTTGTTTGTGAACACTTTTGTGTGATATGCCGTTGCGAACGTCTCTGAGAGTATTAAATAGTGGCACTATCTTGGAACGACACTTCTCGAGTCGTTTTCCCACAATTTAAACCCACTCGATGAGACGTGACGATTTTCACTTTTGACGGGAGACGTTTCTATTTTTAGTTTCGTCGTCCGACGTCGAATTTGAGATCCGTCTTCTTAGTTAGCTCACATTCATCGCCACGATCACAACGATATTTATTTTATAATTTTTGGAGTTTATTTGACCACTTTTATAATTTTTACAAGTTTTATATTATTTTTAATAATTTATTTTTAAATTAATTTCGGCCAAATAAAATTTATTTGAGTTTAAAACGTTTTAAAGAATTTTTGAGCCAATTTCCAGCTCATTTGGACCAGGTCAAATCCTAGATTGGGTTGGAGAAGTTTAAATTCAAATTTCAAATCTTTTTGAATTCTAATCCTATTAGATTTAGCCCTAGACCAAGTCAACCCACCTATACTATATAAGCAACCCCTAGCAAGTCCTATTTTCCAAAGAAATTAGCCCTAGCCTCTTCCAAACTCATTTTGGACGTTGCGACGAATCGTCGCAACGTTGCGACGTTCAGCACCCCGTACGACCGAAGAAAACCCCCGCATCCACCCGCTCTGACCGGCCGCCTCGCCCGCATTCTCGCCGCTCCGCACCGCTGCAGCCAACCCCCGCCCATTCCCCCGTTTGACCGAGAGGAGCTCTCTGTCTGACCGAGGCCCCGCTCCACACCGACCCCCGCACAGCGCTCCGCTTCGTTCCCCCGCCCCGCTCCGTGCCCGACCGAAGGAAACGCCCGCAGCGACCGACGATCGCAGCGCTGCACGCTGCAACGCTGCCGCCCCGCATCCCAAGCGAACGACCGAGGATCCCTATCGGTCTGACCGAAGGAAACGCCGCACCCCGCTGCTGCGACCGACCCCCAACGCTGCAACAGCGCCGCCCAGCGTGTCTGACCGAGGAATCTCCCCGCACCGAGGCTGTACGACCGACGGCCACTTGTCGCAACCCCGCATCCGTCGCACCACTTGCCTCCGTGGGCCCCCCAAGTTCTCCAGAGTTATTGTGGGTTCCCCAAAGGTCCCTAGGACTACTGTGGGCCCCACCTAGGTGTGTTCTCTTCGACGACTTGCCGCGTACGACGTCGTCGCACGTCGTAGCCCGTCGTCGCACGTGCGAGCTTTGGAATCTGGAATCGTCGCCCGGGTTGATGCTCTGAACTTTCCAGCGAGGAAACTATATTGGAATCAGGACTTGGAGCACGTTCTATTATTCCAACCCCCGGTGTCGCTACCCGACGCCGGTGTAGCTTTCGCGTCGTGTTGAGGTAACGTTTTGCACCCCTAGGACCCCCAACCCAATACATGCTAATCAAGACTAAAATAGGTATTTTCAAAGTATTTTAAATGTTTTAAATTCACTAATCAAGATTAATAATATGGACTTTAGGCCGGTGGACTTGTGCACGTAGGAATCGTGACTTGGACTCGTTGGACGGTTTTCTTGACGTGATAGTTGCAGGCAAGTGAAACTTGCCAACTTTTGTGTAGGGCCATGTTTTAGGCCACTTACTTGCTTTTAGCGTAAAAGAGACTAGTCAGTGAAATGATAGCTGACTAGACGCCTACTTGATCTAGTTTGACAACGAAACTAGATCCGTCACCTAAATGATCTAGCTTGACAACGAAGCTAGATCCAACCATTAAAATTGTCATTCATGCATGCTAAAATGTCACGTTTACTTTTCTTACTTGTACGCTTTACTACTTGCCATGCCATGTCATCCATGCATTGATTGTTGCATCGTAGCACACGCTACAATACTTGTCCTTGTACTACTTGTCCGGCTAGGTGCACCCCTACGCCATACTTGTTTACACACTTCCTGGCTCGTGGTCCAGAAGCGAGCATTCCAAGTTCGGGGGTAATGCCCTGGCTCGATACACGTGGAGGGGTAGGGATAAACGTTCGCTTGAGCTTAGGAGTTGGCCCGCGCAGCCACTCTAGCCAAAAGGCGGAATCTCTGTGCACGAGGTGTTTTCTTTACTTGTCTTGTACTTGTCTTGTGAATGCCATGCCATGCTCGTACTTTACTTTACTTTTCTTTACCTGTTGCACTCATACTTTAAACTGCCATGTCATCGCATTCATGCTAGAACTGCTAGGTTGCTTTACTTTTCCCACTTCCAGTTTCCTTGCACAAGTCTTCCAGACTTGCTGACATGTGCCCCTTGCTCTTTTGGGTGTCACATGTTAGACCCTGAGCCAGAGACAGTTGCTGAGGACGAGGTGTTTGCTGACGCTGAGCCCGAGCCTACGTTTGTCGAGGAGTTCGAGGACACCGGAGACCAGTCTTAGAGACTGATTTTACTTGCTTTTGCTTTAGGTTGCTGTTAGATGTCGGTGCTTGCACCCTTTCTTTGTTTTCGTACTTTGTACTTTTGTTGGCCATGCTGGGCCTCTTTTAGACTCTTTTATTTGTAGCCTGGTGGCTTTTTCTGCGATGTTGAGATTTATTATTATGGATATTCTGAGATGTACTTTTGTCTCTTTTCGTTATTATTATCTTTGTTTCGTTTCGCGTTGCAAGGACCTGCAGTTTAAAGTGATTGACGCTTATCGGACTTGCGGCTTTGTAGCTTCAAGTCTGAGCGGACCTTCTCACGCTTCGCCTCCACGTTTTTGGGAAGCGGGGCGTGACACCCCGCTTCCCTAAAATGGAGGCGAGATGTGAAAAGGTCCGCACGGGAGTGGAGCTGTGAAGCCCCAAACCCGATAAGCGTCAATAAAACATAAGCAGGTCCCTGTAAACACAAACGGAACAACAATAATAACACAAGGAGAGACAGAAATAAAATCTCAAATCTCAGAATTTGTCCAACATGAAAATTAAGTTCAACATCCAGAAAAGCCACCAGGCTAAAAGAAAGAGTCTAAAGGCCCAGAACAAGGCCAACAAGGACAAACATAACAAAGTATTGGTGCCACGCACCGACAACAAAACAGTCTAAACAACAACACAAACAGTCTCTACGACTGATCGCCCGTGTCCACGAAGTCCTCATCAAACACATGCTCGGGCTCGGTGACTGCAAACACCTCGTCCTCAACAATGAACTCAGGCTCAGGATCTAACATGTGTCACCCAAAAGAGTAAAGGGGCACATGTCAGCAAGTCTAAAAGACTTGGGCAAGGAAACTGAAAGTACGGTAAACTAACAACCTAGCAGTTATAGTATGCTGCATGACATGGCAAGTAGAGTATGGAAGTGACAAGTAAAGGAAAGTACAAGTAGCAAGTAGCAAGTATGTCATGGATAACAAGTTTTACAAGTAAAACACGGACAAGTACAAGTCAAGTGGTTCACGTCAAGTGATCACGTCAAGTAAACACGTCAAGTAAACAAGTTGTGCACAGAGATTTCGTCTGCTGGCTAGAGTGGCTGATCGGGCCAACTCGTAAGCTCAGGTGACCGCTTATCCCTACCCCTCCACATGTATCGAGCCAGGAAATTACCCCCGAACACGGAATGCTCGCTTCTGGATCACGAGCCAGGAAGTGTTTTTAACATGTATGGCGTATGGTTATGCCTGCAACGCAGGTGCCTAGCCGGAAACAAGTAGATCGGGCATTGGCTATCAACCAACTCATGTGGCCCGCTTCTGGAACACGAGCCAGGAAACACAAGTATTGTAGCGTGTGCTATGAATGCGACATTCAACATGGATAGCATGGCATGGCATGTAGTAAGGCATACAGATAAGGAATTACACATGGCAGTTTAATATGCATGAACAACAAGTTAAAAGGGTTGGATCTAGCTTCGTTGTCAAGCTAGATCAATTGAGGTGATGGATCTAGTTTCGTTGTCAAACTAGATCAAATAGGCGTCTAGGCAGCTATCATTTCATTGTCTAGTCTCTTTTACGCTACAACAAGCAAATGGCCAAAGGCATGGCCTAAAACCCTAAGTGGCAATTTTCACTTGCCTAGCACCGAGGATGACGATCATGAAGGTTCATCTCACGGACGCTAATCTACGGGGAAGAGGTCCGATATCCCGAGCGCTCGTTTAAGGTCGTGAGCTCGGCCCCCTATAATTTTCAATCAATGCGGGATGTTTGGTGCATATGAGATGCACCCATCAAACTTTCCGGGGAGAACGCTTGGATTGGGAAGTTGCGGCGTAGTGTTCTCCCGCGGTGGTCTCTCGTCTCGAATAGTGTTGGGGGGAGGCTCCCCCAAGCTAGCATTTGCTCCGGTCAACGGTTTTACCGGTGATGCCGATTTCCGTGCCGGCGGAGCTTTCTTCGGAGACTTTAGTTTCGCGAGCTTGCAGAGCTCTCGAATCCTTGCGACATCAGCGTCGCCTTCATCATCTTCAGCGGAGAGGTCGGGGTAATCATTTTTCTTCTCATCGTGGCCTAAATCTGGGCTTTCCTTGAAATCTTCGTCAAAAAGAGCGCCAATTGAGTGAGGAATCGCCTCTTCAATCACCTCGTCGAGGAGGTCCATGAGATCTTCCGACCGTCCCTTAAGCAAATATATTCTATTGGTTTCGCCCGTCGGGACTCCCTCGGAATAGTGTTTGAGCCTCTGACCATTTACTTTGAATGTGGAACCGTCCTTGCTTTCCAACTCGAAAGCTCCGCCCGGTTGTATGTGCTTGATGGTGAAAGGTCCGGACCAACGTGACCTCAACTTGCCGGGAAATAGTCGGAGCCGGGAATTATAGAGCAAGACCTTGTCTCCTGCTTTGAAGTCTGTGACGGTTATGCGGGCATCGTGAAGAATCTTGGTCCTTTCTTTGTAAATTCTTGAGCTTTCGTAGGCGTCTCTTCTTATCTCATCAAGCTCGTTGATGTCCAAGAGTCGCCTCACCGCGGCACTTTTGTAATCGTAATTAAAGGTTTTGACGGCCCAATATGCGCGGTGCTCCAACTCTACCGGTAAGTGGCAAGCTTTCCCATAAACGAGTCGGAACGGCGTGGTGCCTATGGGAGTGCGAAAGGCCGTACGATATGCCCATAGAGCATCGTTTAGCTTCATTGACCAATCCTTTCTAGATCGATCCACCGTCTTTTCGAGAATTTGCTTAATTTCTCTATTTGAGACTTCCACTTGGCCACTAGTCTGGGGGTGATAAGCCATGCCAACTCTATGATTTACCACGTACTTCTTTAGCATGGCTTCAAACTTGTTCTCTATGAAGTGGCTTCCCCCGTCGCTTATCAAAGTACGCGGCACTCCAAAGCGCGGGAAGATATTTTGCTTAAAGAACTTGGAGACGACTCTCGCATCATTGGTAGGGGTGGCAATTGCTTCCAACCACTTGGAGACATAGTCAACGGCCAATAGGATGTATTTGTTACCATTGCTCGACGGAAATGGCCCCATGAAGTCTACTCCCCAACAATCAAAAAGCTCAATTTCTTGGATGGGTCTCATCGGCATCTCATTGCGCTTGGAGATATTCCCGGTCCGTTGGCATCTATCGCACCCCTTCACAAAAGTGTGGGTGTCCCTAAACATTGTTGGCCAGAAGAATCCGCTCTGCAAGATCTTAGCGGTAGTTTTAGAGGCGGCATGATGTCCCCCGCATGGTAGACCGTGGCAATGCAAAATGATAGACGTTGCCTCCTCTTTAGAAACACACCTACGAATGACACTATCTTTGCATATCTTGAAAAGGTAAGGATCTTCCCAAAAATAGCTACAGACCTCATGCATAAATCTCCTCTTTTGTTGCGTGGACATCCCATGCGGTTTGATTCCGCAAGCCAAGTAGTTGACAAAGTCCGCGTACCAAGGTACTTCACCGGTCCTTACCGCATATAGCCTCTCATCAACAAATGTGTCGTCAATAGGTAGGCTCTCATCCTCCTTGTCGCGAATGAGCCTAGATAAATGATCCGCCACGACATTATCTATACCCTTCTTATCTCTGATCTCTAGGTTGAATTCTTGCAACAAGAGTATCCACCTAATCAACCGGGGTTTGGCCTCCTTCTTGTTTAAAAGATACTTCAATGCCGCATGGTCGGTGTGGACAATCACCTTGGAACCGAGGAGGTAGGAGCGAAACTTCTCTATGGAATAGACGACCGCTAGAAGCTCCTTTTCGGTAGTTGTGTAGTTTTTCTGCGCGTCATCCAATGTCTTGCTCGCGTAGTATATCGCATGAAGCTTCCTATCTTTCCTTTGTCCCAATACCGCTCCAATGGCTTGGTCGCTAGCATCGCACATTAGTTCAAAAGGAAGGCTCCAATCCGGCGGTTGTATGATGGGTGCGGAGACTAGCGCTTCCTTCAAGGTGTTGAAAGCTTGCAAGCATTCTCCTGAAAAGTCAAAAGGAACATCTTTAGCGAGCAAGGAAGTAAGTGGTCGGGCAATCGAGGCAAAGTCCTTGATGAAGCGGCGGTAAAACCCCGCATGGCCAAGGAAGCCTCTAATGCCCTTGACATTAATAGGAGGAGGATGTTTTTCGATTACCTCAATTTTTGCTTTATCTACCTCAATTCCTCTCGAGGAAACAAGATGTCCGAGAACTATACCTTCCGTGACCATGAAGTGACACTTCTCCCAATTGAGAGTGAGATTGTTTTGTTGGCACCTTTTTAGGACTTTAGTGAGATTTTCCAAGCAAGAGTCAAACTCACTTCCGTAAACCGAGAAATCATCCATAAAAACTTCCATAATATTTTCAATGTAATCGGAAAATATGGATGTCATACACCTCTGAAAAGTGGCGGGGGCATTACAAAGGCCAAACGGCATCCTACGGTAGGCGTAGGTGCCATAGGGACAAGTGAAAGTTGTCTTCTCTTGGTCATCTTCGTGCAAAGGGATTTGGAAGAATCCCGAATACCCATCTAGGTAGCAAAAGTATTTATGTTTTGCAAGGCGCTCAAGCATTTGATCGATGAAGGGCAATGGGTAGTGGTCTTTTCGGGTGGCTTTATTGAGTTTCCTATAGTCAATGCACATTCGCCATCCCGTGACAGTGCGTGTAGATATGGGCTCACCTTTTTCATTTTTTTATAACAGTCATCCCCCCTTTCTTGGGGACGACGTGAACGGGGCTAACCCATCTACTGTCAGAGATAGGATAAATAATACCGGCTTCTAGCAATTTTAGGATTTCCTTTTTTACCACCTCCTTCATATTCGGGTTTAACCGCCTTTGAGGCTCAATGGAGGTGGCATCGGTATCCTCCAAATGGATCCTATGCGTGCAAAGCCTAGGGCTTATCCCTTTTAGATCGGAGATAGTGTAGCCCAGGACGTCCTTGTGACTCCTAAGAACGTCTAGGAGTTTTTCAAGTTGATCTTGTGTGAGGTGGGAATTGACTATCACCGGGAAAGTTAATTTATTACCCAAAAAGGCATACCTTAGATTCGGTGGTAATTGTTTAAGCTCTACCTCAGGTGGCGCTGCTCCTTCCACTTCATCGGCTCGCATGAGTTCGACTTCTTCCTTGTTATCCGGGTATAGCTCATGTTCAGGTGGCATGCTCTCTTGTGACGAGTCAGACTCGCTACTTAGTGAGGACGAGGCATCGAAATAGGCGCCCTCCGATTCAGTGCTAGCATCGCCGAAACCTTCACTCTGCTCAGGTTCGTACCTGGAATCAAGAAACACATCAGACGATTCATAAAAACAAGAGTGAGCATCATAGAGTGTAACTCCCTGAATGTCGGTTTGCTCGAAGGGTTCTTCGGGAGCATAGTGTTCTTCGACACTTGCTCTATTGTCTTCGAAATACAATTTGTCGTCGACCACGTCAACTCTGACATTGCCTCCGATAGTCCCCTCCGGGGAGATTTGGTCCATCACAAAACTAGCAAATAGTTGTTCGTCGGGGTCCTTGATATCGATAGCAAATGCTCCGGTAGCGTGGACCTCGTCGACAAGCTCCTTAAGGAGGTCTGTGAAGGAGTCATAGTCTTCCCGACTGAGTTCTATTGTTGGCATTGCATCCTCCATTCTCCCTGTTAAGATCTTATGCAAAATACGGGGAGAACATGCAAATAGTGCTGCGAATAAAGTTAGAATAAGATATAGAGGGAAGTAAAGGAAGAAAGTAAGAAGAAATAACCGGGTGGTCGATGCCAAACACCGTCTAAACGCGCCTCCCCGGCAACGGCGCCAAAAACTTGATCGCTCCGGGACGTGACCCAAAAGAACGGTTGTAGTTTTACCGCAAGTGCACGGTGTAGCAGCGAGCGGGATATCGAACACAGGGAGGACGAATGACTGTGCTTGCTCCGATCAACCTGGCTATTTAAGAAGAGAATTTTGCCTTTGGCGATCCTGTCACAATCGTCAGACAAATGTGCGAAATATCAAATCAAATAAAGAACGTCTAGGGAATGGGGAATCCCCGCTACACACCATACTTCATAAATGTGGTTCATCGGTATCAAAATTGCTAGAATGAGAATTCGGATGAACTAGTTGCAACTGAATGTAGAACCAAGCTCACGCTCTCACGCTGTTGTCGGTCTATAGCTATCCTAGGGTCGGGTCCAATCTCTTGCAAACCCTACCCTAGGGAAGCTAGCATTATGATCAACATCATCGTCCGATCGCGCACCGAGCCCAATCTCTTGCAAACTCGGTCCACGATCTAGATTAGGATAGTTCCTACCCGTCCAATCTCTTGCAAACAGGTATCGGCATAGAATTGCAACCGGGAATCCTAGTATCGGCCCAATCTCTTGCAAACCGATACTTCAGAAAATCCGACTCCAACCCAATTCGGATTTCTAGGGCCTCCTATCAAATTGGGATCCAATCTCTTGCAAATCCCAATTGATATGAATACCTAGCAATCCGTAGTAAATCGATCCCAATCTAATCTCTAATAGCAATTTTAGCTCAATTTCTACCAATTCATCACAAATATGAAAGTGGGCTTGTAGGGTTCATCCCCACGCCCCAAGACGTGGAGACTACTCACAAATCATAGCAAGATCACAAAAATAATCGTTGAGATAAGCAATAGAATTCATCACAACAATGATATAAACAATAAAAATAGAATTTTTAGGGAAAAGAGATGCAAACCAATGTAGTTCTTCAATTAATCCAACAAAAATCCAAGTTTTGCTCCTTCTCCAATCACAAGAATAAAGCTAAAAAAAACTAATCTAAAAAGCTGTAAAAAATCTAAGAGAGAGCTCTCCAAACTAGGGTAAAAACAGGGTTTAAATAGCCCCAAAAATCGTCCAAAAATTGTGACCAAAATGCCCCTGCACAGCCTGTTTTCCGCAGTTTTCGCTACAGGCAGCGCATCGCACTCGGCCGAGTGACAAAAGTCGCTCGGCCGAGTGAGAAACCCTGTAATTTTCCAGTAAGTCAGGGCCTTCAGGGGTCTCTATTTCGGGGGCGGCTCGGCCGAGTGAGTTGTCGTCACTCGGCCGATGACTTCACTGCACTCGGGCGGACGGGGTTTACCACTCGGCCGAGTGGGTCTTCTGAAGTTCAGGCAGCCGAAAAACAGTAACTTCGATGTTTTGGAAGGGCTTCGTCTGGGCGCCACTCGGGCGGACGTGGTATCGTCACTCGGCCGATGTGGTCTTCGGTGCTCGGCCGAGTGCACATAGAGATCGTGTCTGAACTGGTCGGCCGAGCAGTGTCTCGCTGGTCGGCCGAGTGGCTCCTCCACTCGGCCGAGTGGGACACAAAAAATGCCCAATCTGCTTATTTTGGCCTCCTCGTCGCTCCTGTGACGTCCATTCTTCTTCCGCTCCTCTCCATCAGCAAAGTACCCCTCGGGGAGGTCGTCGGTGACCGTCTAGAGTAAGCGCATCTCGAGATCACTCCAAATCGCGCCAAATCACCTGAAATGCGACAAAAACAACAAATCGTGAAAAGCATCGCAATATCGTCGATATATCGTGAAAAACATGATTTGGGCGATCTAAATGGCATGCAAATATGCGGAAAAAAGGTGTAAAATAAGGAGTGATCAAAATCCCCCAAGCTTGCCTCTTACTCGTCCTCGAGGAAGATAAGTAAAAGGCGAACCCGGCGGATTCGGAAAACGAAAACGGCGAAAAAAAGAAAAATGAAAAACGAAGAAGAATGAAAACGAAATGAAAATAAAGAAGAGAGAAAGAAGCGAAGAGGTAGGATGCTAGATCATTTTCTCAGGACGTGGGTTTCACTTACTCTTATAGCATGCACCGAATGAAAAATACATGTCAAAGAATTTTATTTTGATATCATAGTATAATAGTGCAAATAGAAATAGAAAACCCACGAAAAACGATATAATCATGAAAAATGGAATAATTTTAAAATTAACGTCGTCTGAATCATTTAAAGCGGTATACAAATCACAGATCACACACTTTTCAATTGAACGCTTTCTATCAGGAGTATAAGAGTATCACACTATAGAATAGAGAGAATAGAAAAGTATGGATTTCATGAAATGAGTGCTAGGTTTAGATTTCTGGATTTCGTAAAACTAAAATAATCTCACCGAGTATAGAATATTACTTAGCCTAGGTTGTCGTGCAATGTCAAGTAGTCACTCTCTCACACATCAATGGATCCCCTCCCCCAAGCTTATCTATAAGCGTGGTGGCATAAAAAATATTTACATCCCCATTTTTTTATACATATAGCTCCAAAAGCAACGAAAAGAAAGAAGAAAGAAAGAAAGTGAGATGGGATCTTTTATTGAGGATTTTTCCTCTTTTTTTTTGTTTTTTTTGCAATAAGCAATATATACACAACGATCCCAACTCAGAGAGAGATAATGATGTACAAGAATGTTTTTCTCTCTCTTTTTTTATAGAATAAGAGATTTGGAGCTAGGAATTAGTAGCGGGGGAAAATGCCATAAAATAGAATCACTAAGGGGAGATTCACCAATGATTTTAAAAGTAGAGAAATGATGTTCAAGATTTGTGGAGAAAGAAATAAATATAACTCTCGGTTCACTCTATAAGACATGCACGACAACTTCAGCAGGGTAATCTAATCTACTCAGTTTCGATCACAAAAAAGCTAACTAATCCAGATTTATCATAGCTAACATCATTCAATCATCCTGAAGTGAAGTGTACAATTCATGCATATAGAAGTGATATAGGAAAAGAAAGTCAGTACTCCAGATATAAGCATTCAATGCGTGAAGCTTGGTGTGTTTTCTGTGATAGCATACATATGAATATTCAGACTCAGCTAATAATAAAATTTCATCCATTTTCATGTGGAAAAAGGTGTGGGTTACTATTCTAAATGCAAAGCAAGTCATAGCATCTGATATCTGAAATAAAACCTAAGACATGACAAATATAGCATGCATATAGAATAAGCTAAATCCAACGTCATCATCATCACAGAAAAGTCATCTCTAGCATGCGATGAAAAAGAAATAAAGATAAAGGAAAAATAGAAACTATGCAATGCGGCACACAGGAAAATAAGAAAAACGTGATGCATGGCAAAATAAAAGAAAAGTGATGAAAAATAAGTGCAAAAGCGAAAAAATGGTGTGAAAAACTAAAAATAAAGGTGGCGAATCGAAAAAGAACGTGAGAACTCACTCCCCCAAGCTAAATGGCACAGTGTCCTCAATGTGCAAAGTGTGGCACACCGAGAGACAAGCGATGGGAGGGGCAAGTGAGGATGCATGCATGGAAAAATGAAAAGAAAAAGGTAAAATAAATAAATGAAAATATGATGCGGACATGATGCATGCACAGGTAGGAGCGATACATAGATATAAGTGTCACCAAAAACTCTCCCTCTCTCCCAAAATAGATATAAGAAGATATGATCAAAAAAAGAGAATACTATAATAAGTGAGGGGAGGGGGGGGTGGACAAAAAGTGCAACAGGACCCAGCAGAAACGGGCAGCACAACGGCAGGAATAAATCAAGGCATCAAGGGTGCCTAAGAAGGTGGTGCTGCGCCGTCTCCGTCCTGAGGCGGAGGTGGTGGTGGTGGTGGTGTAGGCTGCTGAGCTGGGGTGGGCGTGGAAGTGGAAGCAGGTCTAGTGTGTGTGGAAGTGTGTGTGGGAACCTGCTGGGTGGGTGGGGGTACGCGCGGGAGACGCTCCAGAACCTGGGTGAGACAGTAATGGATCTGGGGGATCAGCTCGAAGCGTCCAGCCATCGTAGAGACGGTGGAGGACAGGGTCCTAAGGTCCCCTTTAAGACCACTCACCGCCAACTCAAGAGCACGTATGCTCTGCAGTACAGTGTCGGTCGGGGGTGGTGCAGAGGGACGCACCGGTCTAGGCTGTGCAGGGCGAGGCTGGCGTACGCGAGTGGAGTATGTAACGGGCTAAGCATGGAAGGGGACAAAAGGTGCCGTGCCTGTAAATGTGGGCCTGGCCTCAGTGTGAGGCCGGATCACCGGCTGGTGAGAAGGGGAGGCAGCGGCAGCGAAAGAAGTGTGCAAAAGTGGCAGCGAGGCGGCCAGAGAGGTCAGTGGCACAGAAGTGTGGACAGACGCCACGACACTCTCGGAAAATACAGCGGCAGTGGAGACAGAGGGCTCTCCGCACTCGACTAACTTAAGAAAAATTTCGTCCTCGGAATTTCCCAACACTCACGTGTCCGGGAACAAAAGTGGGTAGCGCTCTCGCATCTCATCCTCATTCTCCTAAGTAGACTCTCCTGGCGAGCCGTGTCGCCACATCACCCTCACAAGATTAACAACCTTGTTCCGAAGCGACTTCTGACGCCTGTCCAGAATCTGCACTAGCTGCTGGTCATACGTCATATCAGGGCGAACGGTAATCTCCGAGAAATCTACAGCATGAGATGGATCGCTAATGTATCGACGAAGCTGCGACACATGGAAAACATTGTGAACTTCTTCTAAAGATGGCGGCAAGGCTAAGCGGTAGGCTACCTCGCCAACTTTCTCCAGAATGTCAAACGGTCCAATGTATCGCGGGCTCAACTTCCCTCGCTTCCCAAAGCGAATCACACCATGATTCGGGAAAATCTTCAATAACACATGGTCGCCCGGCTGAAACTCCAAAGGACGTCGTTTAGCATCCGCCCAATGCTTAAAACGGTCCTAAGCAATCCTCAACCTCTCCCGAATGTTCCTGACAACATCCACAGCCTCCACGATCATCTCAAGTCCCAACAGCTCCCGATCTCCAACGTCATCCCAACTCAATGGCGATCGACATTTCCTCCCATACAGCGCGGCAAAAGGCGCCATGCCAATACTCTCCTGGAAGCTGTTGTTGTAGGAAAACTCTACCAGATGTAGATGGTCCTCCCACGAACCCTTGAAATCCAACATGCACGCCCTCAGCATGTCCTCCAAGATCTGAATCGTCCTCTCGGACTGGCCATCCGTCTGCGGATTATACGCCGTGCTGAAACTCAGACGCGTACCCAAACTCTTCTGCAAACTTTGCCAGAACTGAGATGTGAACCTTGTGTCTCTATCTGACACGATACTCACGGGGACTCCGTGAAGTCGTACGACCTCCTGTATGATTCACGTTACATCACTATCTAAACTAGGAAAAAGGAAATAGAAACGGAGAATAAAAGAATTTACCTCCATGTATCTCCTTGCTAGCGCCTCAGTGGACTGTCCCACTCGTAACGGAATAAAGTGCGCAAATTTGGTCAATCGATGTACGATCACCCAAATCGCGTCATTCTGCTTCGGACTCTGAGGTAATCCAGTCACGAAATCCATAGTGATGTGTTGCCATTTTCACTCTGGAATCGAAAGCGGTTGTAGCAACCCTGCCATACGCTTATGCTCCGCCTTCACTTGCTGGCAAACCAAACACTTGGCTACACTCCGAGCCACGCTCCTCTTCATGCCATGCCACCAATAGTTCAGACGAAGATCCTTGTATATCTTGGTGCCACCAGGATGCACAGAATATGGCGAACTGTGTGCATCCACCATCAACTCCTCTCTAATATCCCTAGTTGGCACACACAACCTAGCTCCAAACCTCAGCGAGCCATCCTCATGAATCAAAAAGTCAGTCCGCAGACCGGCTTCCACCTGCTCCCGAATCTTCACCAGCTTCGGATCCTTAGCCTGGCCAGCCTTGATCCGATCCACGATCATCGACCGAATCTGCATAGTCATCAACAAAGAAGCCTAGAACAATCTCCACACCAGACTCGCAAAAATCCTACTGCAATCTCCACTGCGAGGTCAGAATCATCACCGCTGGAAGCCAACTCAGCGCATTAGGAACCACATTCACCTTGCCAGGGTGATACTGCAAATCAATCTCATAATCCGCCATGAGCTCCAACCATCGACGCTGTCGCATGTTGAGCTCCTTCTGAGAGAAAATATACTTCAAGCTTTTGTGATCGGTGAAGATATTCACTTTCTCACTCAGCAGGAAGTGCCTCCAAATCTTGAGCGCAAACACGACAGCAGCCAACTCCAAGTCATGCGTCGGGTAATTCTTCTCATGAGTCTTGAGCTGACGCGAAGCATATGCCACAACATGCCCGTGTTGATGCAACACACAACCGAGACCCTTGCCAGAAGCATCGCAAAAGATCTCAAATACACCACTGCGATCAGGCACAACAAGAATAAGGGGTAGTCGTCAATCTCTCCCTCAGAACACCAAAAGCATTCTCACAATCACCCGACCAAACAAAAGGTACATCCTTCCGCGTCAATCTGGTCATCGGCTCAGCAATACGGGAAAAGTCCTTAATGAAGCACCGATAATAACCAGCAAGCCCAAGGAAACTCCGGATCTCAGACGCTGACTGCGGAACAGGCCACTCTCTGATGGCCCTGATCTTCTCGGGATCCACTGAAATACCATCTCCAGTCACCACATGCCCGAGAAAAGCAACTCTGTCTAGCCAAAACTCGCACTTCGAAAACTTAGCATACAACCGATGCTTCCTCAAAATCTCCAACACCGTCCTCAAGTGCGACGCATGCTCCTCCTCCAACTTTGAATAGATCAAAATGTCGTCAATAAAGATAACGACAAACTTATCCAAAAAGTCGTAGAAAATCAGATTCATCAGATTCATGAAAACTACGGGTGCATTGGTTACACCGAAAGGCATAACCACAAACTCGTAGTGTCCATACTTCGTCCTGAATGCTGTCTTCGGAACATCTTCCTTCTTCACCTTCAGCTAATGATAACCACTCCTCAGATCCAATTTAGAAAACACCCTCGATCCTCCAAGCTGATCAAAAATATCATCGATGCGAGGTAACCAGTATTTATTCTTGATGGTCACCGCATTCAACTCCCGATAGTCCACGCACATGCGACGCGAACCATCCTTCTTCTTCACCAGTAGCACCGGTGCTCCCCACGGAGACACACTAGGGTTGATATAACCCTTCTGCAAAAGCTCATCCAGCTGCTTCCGCAATTCCTCAACTCAGCGGGTGCCATACGATAAGGCGCCTTCGAAATCGGTTGCGCTCCCGGAACAAGATCAATAGAAAATTCTAGAGCTCGATCAGGTTGCAATCCAGACATCTCCTCAGGGAAGAGGTCATCAAAGTCCTGCACAACCGCTGGCCTCTCCAGCTCCATCTGCATAGCCACAATCTCCACCGGCCTGGCCCGAAACCTGACCGGACCGAGCGAGCTGCTACCTCGACTGAACTCAAATACTGGATGTCCGGGAATCTCGAACACCACCTTCTTCCTCCGACAGTCGATCGTAGCATAGAAGCTCGCAAGCCAATCCATCCCAAGGGCCGAATCATAGTTGATGATGTCGTGGACAATGAAATCAGCGTAAAGCTCATGTCCACAAACCACCAACGAGCAAGAATTGCAACCACGATACACCGAGACCACGCCATTCTCTGTAACGATATTCCAACTCTTGGGAAGAGGGGACGTCGACAAGGAATGCTTCTCCACGAAGCTCGGAGAAATAATGCACATCGATGCACCGGAGTCAAAGAGAACTCGTGCAGGAAATGTGCACACCAAAACCACACCTACAAACAGTCTAACAATCAAGCCCTAGTCTAGCAAACAATCATATTCAAGCAAACAACATAACAATCAAAACTAGCTAGGAAAGTAACAGCTAGATTGAGGATTACCTGTGATAACCTCATCCACAACCTCGCTCTCCACAGCGGTCATCAGAAAAGCCTGCCTCCTCGGCGGAAAAGCCTGCTGAAAAGCCTGCCTCTGTGGAACAAGAGCTGCTCCACGTCCAGCAGGAATAGACGCTCTCTGCTGCAACGGCTGTGCTGCAACAGGTGCCCTCCAAGGCTGCTTCGACCTCAGACAATCCTTCATGGTATGGGTAGGATCTCCACAGACAACACACTGGCCCAGGAATCTCCTACACTGATCCTTGATATGCCCAATCTTGCCGCAGAAATGGCAAGTCTTCTGAATATGCCCTCCTGGCCTCTTGAACTGAGTTGGATGATTAGGGTTGAAACCAGGCCTAACCACCGCCCTGGCCTGCTCCATAGGCCTCTTCCCAGCACCAGAAACATGTCCCCTCCTCTGGCTCAGGTTCAGCTCCTGCCTCCTCGCAGCGACCAGAACCTTCTGATAAGAGTCCAGATCAGAGGAAGACACAAAACTCTGAAGCTCCAAAGCAAGCCCCTGCAGGAACCTCTGAGCCCTCTCATCAGCATCCTGCACCATCTTCGGTGCGAACCGACTCAGCCTAGTGAACTCTTGGTGGTACAGGTACACCGTCAAGCTCCCTTGCTTCAGATCATAAAGCGCTGCAGCATCTCCTTCCTAGCAGCCTTCGGAAAGAACTCCTCATCAAACCTGGACTTAAAGGTAACCCAAGCTATTGGCTCCACCAGCATCTTCTCTTCCGCATCCCACCAGTTCCGAGCATTATCCTTGAGTTGCCTCTTCGCCAAATCAACCCATCCATCCGGGATAATCTTGGCCATCTTCAAGTTATCCTCAATGTTCCGAATCCACTCATCGGCAGCCAGAGAACCCTCAGACCCATCAAAATAAGCAGGTCCCAGCTCCCGAAATTGCTTCGCTCCCGGCTCGGAGCGAGTGGCATCCTGGATTGCCCGACCAGCTCGAACAACTGGAGCATTCTGGACTTGCAGGAGCATGCCCTGCTGCACTTGCATCATCTGAAGCATCATCCGCATCATCTCTCCATTGGTGGGCTCCCGCTCAGGCTCCTCGTCATGAGGGGGCGCACCACTACCTCCACCTCGGGTGAATCGCCTTCCTGCCATCTAATGACATAGAAAACGAAACAATTAGACTCATAGCTTATGACTCGGATGTCGAACTTAGTTTATTGGATATTCTAATATTATTATCGTTATTCCGATAATCGCAGTTACAGAAGAGAGACCTGCATGGGCCACCAACAAAACCTGTCACGCCCCGCTTCCCTAAAATGGAGGCGAGACGTGAAAAGGTCCGCACGGGAGTGGAGCTGTGAAGCCCCAACCCCGATAAGCGTTAATAAAACATAAGCAGGTCCCTGTAACCACAAACGGAACAACAATAATAACACAAGGAGAGACAGAAATAAAATCTCAAATCTCAGAATTTGTCCAACATGAAAATTAAGTTCAACATCCAGAAAAGCCACCAAGCTAAAAGAAAGAGTCTAAAGGCCCAGAACAAGGCCAACAAGGACAAACATAACAAAGTATTGGTGCCACGCACCGACAACAAAACAGTCTAAACAACAACACAAACAGTCTCTACGACTGATCGCCCGTGTCCACGAAGTCCTCGTCAAACACAGGCTCGGGCTCGGCGTCCGCAAACACATCGTCCTCAACAATGAACTCATGCTCAGGATCTAACATGTGTCACCCAAAAGAGTAAAGGGGCACATGTCAGCAAGTCTAAAAGACTTGGGCAAGGAAATTGAAAGTACAGTTAACTAACAACCTAGCAGTTATAGTATGATGCATGACATGGCAAGTATAGTATGGAAGCGACAAGTAAAGGGAAGTACAAGTAGCAAGTAGCAAGTATGTCATGGATAACAAGTTTTACAAGTAAAACATGGACAAGTACAAGTCAAGTGGTTCACGTCAAGTGATCACGTCAAGTAAACAAGTCAAGTAAACAAGTTGTGCACAGAGATTTCGTCTGCTGGCTAGAGTGGCTGATCGGGCCAAGTCGTAAGCTCAGGTGACCGCTTATCCCTACCCCTCCACGTGTATCGAGCCAGGGAATTACCCCCGAACACGGAATGCTCGCTTCTGGATCACGAGCCAGGAAGTGTTTTTAACATGTATGGCGTATGGTTATGCCTGCAACGTAGGTGCCTAGCCGGAAACAAGTAGATCGGGCATTGGCTATCAACCAACTCATGTGGCCCGCTTCTGGAACACGAGCCAGGAAACACAAGTATTGTAGCGTGTGCTACGAATGCGACATTCAACATGGATAGCATGGCATGGCATGTAGTAAGGCGTACAGATAAGGAATTACACATGGCAGTTTAATATGCATGAATAACAAGTTAAAAGGGTTGGATCTAGCTTCGTTGTCAAGCTAGATCAATTGAGGTGATGGATCTAGTTTCGTTGTCAAACTAGATCAAATAGGCGTCTAGGCAGCTATCATTTCATTGTCTAGTCTCTTTTACGCTACAACAAGCAAATGGCCTAAGGCATGGCCTAAAACCCTAAGTGGCAAGTTTCACTTGCCTAGCTGATCACTCCGTATTTTACACCTTTTTTCTGCATGTTTGCATGCCATTTAGATCGCTCAAATCACTTTTTTCACGTTTATTCGACAATATTGCGATGCTTTTCACGATTTGTTGTTTTTGTCGTATTTCAGGAGATTTGGAGCGATTTGGAGTGATTTTGAGATGCACCCACTCCGGAGTGTCACCGACAACTCTCTTGAGGGGTATTTTGCGATTGGAGAGGAGTGGAAGAGGAAAGAACATCGTAGGAGCGACGAGGAGGTGAAAATATGAAGTTTGGGCACTTTGAGCATTCCACTCGGCCGAGTGAAGGAGTCACTCGGCCGACCACCAGAAGCCCGCTCGGCCGGCTAGATCAGACACACAACAGGCGTGCACTCGGCCGAGCATCGCCGAGTCACTCGGCCGAACCACGGATACCCACTCGCCCGAGTGGCATCAAGACAGCGGCAACAAAAATCACAGACTTACTGTTTTTGTACAGACAAATTCCGAGTCGCCGTCCGCCCGAGTGACAAATGACGTCCGCCCGAGTAACAAATGACGTCCGCCCGAGTGACTAAAGGCCGTCCGCCCTAGTGACCTCCGAGGAAGCGACTCCCAAGACCCCCAACTCTCTGTTTCTGTACAGGGTTCGTCACTCGGCCGAGTGACATTTGTCACTCGGCCGAGTGAGCCGCGCTGCCTGTAGCATAAACTGCGATTTTGAGGCTGCACAGGGGCATTTTCGTCAGGGTTTTTTGGGCGATTTTCGGGGGTATTTAACCCCAGTTTTTAACCTAGTTTAGGGAGCCTTTTTCAGAACTTTTGCAGCCTTTTTAGATTAAATTTTTAGGGATTAGATTGAGCTTTTAGAGAGGAGAGAAAAGTGAGATTTTGTTGGATGCTATCTTGTTCTTCATTGGTTTGTCTCTCTTTCTCTCAAAAACTCCATTTTTATTGAATTATTGAATATTGCGATGAATTCTATTGATTTTGATTGTGAATTTTTATTGAATTTGAATATGAATTGTGAGTAGTTCATCGTCTTAGGGCGTAGGGATGAACCCTACGAGCCCAATTTCGAATTTGTGATGAATTGGTGAAACTATTGCTAGGATTGATTAGGGTTAGTTTGGGATTGCTATAATACGAATAGCTAGGGATTCATATCGATTGGGATTTGCAAGAGATTGGATCCCAATTCGATAGGAAGCCCTAGATATTCAAATTGGGTTGCAATTGAATTTCTCCGGAATCGGTTTGTAAGAGATTGGACCGAAACCAGAGTTTTCGATTGCAATTCTATACCAATACCCGTTTGCAAGAGATTGGACGGGTAGGAACTACCCCACCCTAGGTCATAGCTCGAGTTTGCACGAGAGTGGGCTCGAGATACGATTGAACGATGATGTTGTTCTTCACGCTAGTTTGCCTAGGTTAGGGTTTGCAAGAGATTGGACCCTACCCTAGGTTGGCTATAGACCGGCAATAGCGCGAGAGCGTGAGCTTGGTTCTACATTTAGTTGCAACTAGTTCACCCAAATTTCAAGTCTAGCAATTGTGAAACCTACGAATCACAATGATGAGATACGACAAGTAGCGGGGATTCCATATCCCCTAAGCGTCTTTATTAATTTGTTATTCCTTTATTACATTTGAACGACTGTGACCGCATATTTGCGAACATTTCTCGACTTTTCCTATAGCCAGGTGATTGAAGAAGACACTGTTATTAAGCCTCCCTGTGTTCGATACCCGCTCGCCGCTACACCGTGTGCTTGCGGTAAGACTACAGTGTCGCCGCTCCGGGACGTGTATCCGTGGCGCGATCAAGTTTTTGGCGCCGTTGCCGGGGTGCGCAATAGTGTTTGATTCTATCTACCTAGCTATTTATTTATTTTATCATTTCTATTTTTACTTTACCCTTCCTTTGTGCTAACTATTTCTTTGAAACTCTTTTTTCCCTTGCATGTACACGAGATCCTCGGCGAACCCCGAAGAAATACTATACGATCCGGAGATCGAGCGTACATTGAGGAGGATCCAAGCGGATAGGAGACTTGATACGGAAGGGAATTTTATGACCGAACCTGAGACACCCGAAGGCTTGGCGGATCGAATGGCGAGGATCATTTCCATAAGAGATAGGCTTCGGCCTAAGACTTCCTCTACGACCTCGTCCATAGCTATGCCGGAGTTGGCGGCCGATAAAAATTTCGAATTGAAGACCGGATTGGTGGTCCTTATGCAACAAGACCATTTTCATGGGAACTCCCATGAAAATCCTCATTACCATGTCCAGCTCTTCCTATCAAAATGTGCCACCTTCCAGATGCCAGGCGTCTCCATAGATGCTATCAGACTGTGCCTCTTCCCTTTCACACTCAAGGACAAGGCATTATATTGGTTGAGTACGCAAGCTGAAGGAATCTTCACCACTTGGGATGAATTGGCGAGTGCCTTCGTCGACAAATTTTACCCGCCCTCCAAGACGGTGAAGGTAAGGAGTGCTCTCATGTCCTTTAAGCAAGGACTACAAGAAACTCTCTATGAAGTATGGGAGCACTTCAAGGACTTGCAACACCAATGCCCCCATCATAGCATTGAGGATTGGGAGCTTGTCCATAGTTTCTACAATGGACTCCAACCGGGCACGAAGCAGATTATTGATGCCACCGCAAATGGAGCCATTTTGTCAAAGACTCCCGATGAAGCTACGTCCTTGCTTGAGGAGATGGCCTCGAACAACCAACAATGGGGGGACGAGCGAGGACATTCTTCATCCTCCTTGAAGCCCACAAGTATCTATGAGGCCAAGGCCGTGGCAGAGCTTTCTAGCAAGTTTGATTCTCTCTACAAGGTTGTGGAGAGATTGGAGAAATTCATTACGGAGTCTCAAGGAGCCTCTTCTACACCCACGCCTACAAATCATATGAGCGATTGGCAAGACCAATCCCAAGCCATGTATGTAGGAGGAGAGCAAGGAGAAGGAGCTTTGGAGCAAGTTCAATATGTCGCTGGGAATTCTGGATATTGGGCCAATCCGGTCGCTAGAAACCATCTGGGTTTCTCATAAGCCAATAATGATGGTGCATTGAACCCCCCGCCACAACAACCTCCTTAAGCTCGGGCTCCACCACCACCACAACCGAATTATCCACCAAGGGGGCCACCGCAACAAAATTTCCCACCGAGACAACAAGTGGGACCTTATAGGCCACCCGGGTATAATCAAGGGTGGAGAAATCCCAACCCTCCACAAGCTCAACAACGTTCGGATTTTGAGGCTAAGGTGGATGAGTTTATGGTGGAACAAAGGAAGATTAACGCCACTTTGAAGGCGGGGCAAGATTCTCTCGCCACCATCGTCACCCAAATCGGGGAGCAACTTGCTTTGCTCAATAGGAACAACCAACAATTGCCGGCTCAACCCGAGTCGAATCCACGGGGCAACACCGGCCACATCAATGCGGTCGTTGCGGTTACAACGAGAGGAGGGAAGGATACCACCCCCCTTGACTCAAATTAAGGAACCCGTGGTGGAGAATCTACAAGAGAGCGAGCCGACAATTGAAGTTGAAAAGGAGAAGGAGCCGCAAGGGGAAATGAAGTCTAGAGATGAGGAGCTTATTGATGAGCGCCGATTTATGCCACCGGTACCCTTCCCTCAACGGCTAGCTAGAGCCAAGATGGAGAAAAGGCTAGCCAAGTTTCTCGAGTATTTAAGAGGGGTGAGCTTCAATATCCCCTTCCTCGATGCTATAGTGGAAATCCCATCTTATGCCAAGTTCTTAAAGGACTTGATCACAGGAAAGAAGAGGAAGGAGAAGATCATGCTCGCGGAGGAAGGGACTTGGTTCACAAAGAGGGAGAAGGAGCACGCCAAATTTAAAGATCCGGGAAGTTTCCGAATTCCTTGCACTCTAGGCGGCGTCCCCCTACAAAAAGCATTGGTAGATTTGGGGTTAGTGTTAGCCTCATGCCTCTCTCCATGTTCCGGAAGTTGAATACCGGCACAGATTTGAAGCCTACCGACATGCGGATTCAACTAGCGGACAGGAGGATTACAAGACCGGTTGGGATCGTGGAGGACATACCACTCCAAGTTCCGGGGGCATTTGTTTGCCATGCGATTTCATGATAATGGACATCAAGGAGGAGGGCGATACATCACTCATACTTGGACGCCCATTCCTCGCCACCGCCGGTGTCATCGTCGATGTGCGGGAGGGGACCCTTACCTTGAACGTCGGCAAAATTGAAGTGGAGCTTCATATACCGAAGGCAATGAAGCACATGCCGTATCACGAGGAGCTATATTACATGGACCTCCTTGATGAGGTCATTGAAGAGGCGATACCCCACTCCATCGGCGCACCCCACAAAGATAGCTTCGAAGAAGGCCTAAATTTGGCCGAGGAAGAGAAGATGGAGCACTCCCCCAATATCTCCATGGCAATTGATGATGGCGACGTTGATGTCGCAAGAATACGGGAGCTCTGCAAGCTCTCGAAGTTGAGGACTCCGAAGAAAGCTCCACCGATACGACGATCGGTGTCACCGGCAAAGTCGAAGCCCGGAACAAGCTCTAGCTTGGGGGAGCCACCCCCCAACATTGCTCATGACGAAGGGGCACTAAGGAAGACCTCACACCACCATGATCCAAATCCGAGTGGTCTTCCAAGCAAGTTCGACGTGTGCATCTCGTATGCACCCAACATCAAGCGTTAATTAAAAATCAATAGGGGTCGAGCTCAAGACCTTAAACGATCGCTTATCGGGAGGCAACCCGACGGTTATCGCATTTTTTCTATTTTAGTTTTTATTTTTGTTTTAGACTTTATTAGTGTTTTTGAGTCGTTTGCCCGAAAAATCGTGACAACGGGTCCTATTTTCTTTAACAGGAGAGGAGAACGGGATATCTATCATATGGAGGATGACCAAGGCGAAGAAGAGCACTCCAGGAACGCGCTCGAGGCTTAGGAGAAGGAAGAAACCTCCTGAAGGAAGAAAAACAGATATTAGAGCCAAAACGGAGCATCACAGCAGAAAACAGAGCCTCACTCGGCTGAGTATCATAGCCACTCGGCCGAGCAACCAACGTCGTCCGCCTGAGTGGCCCACCAACGAGGGAAGTCTGCTGTACCCAACTCTCTGTTCCTTTTTGTGATTTCAGTATAATTTCCACTCGGCCGAGTAAATATCTTCACTCGACCGAGTGAAACTGATACGCTCATAGGGCGAAAATTGCCGAGTGGCTTGTGCCACTCGGCCGAATGGATTTTTTTCCACTCGGCCGAGGGTGGCAAAGCCGCTCGACCGAGTCGTAAGCGGAGGGAGAAATTTTATAAACTTTTTCGTTACGATCACTCGGCCGAGTGACTTAGTCACTTGGCCGAGTCGTAACTTCACTAATATAAGCGAACGGGCTCGGCGCGATTTTCGAAATGCCCAAATTTTCGCCCGTGCCCGAGCCCTTTCGTCTCCCCGCCCACTACGATCAACGTTCACTCACCCGAACGCCGCCCTCGACCGCCCGACCGCCGCCCACCGACCACCCCGACCGCCGGTGACTCCCTCGCCGCCGGCCAACCTCCGGTACTCCCGATTTCGCCCCATTTCTCCATTTTCTCCTATTTTTTGACGATCCGTGCACCTATCGAGCCCCTACCCCAAATTAACTTCATTATCTATCTATTATACCCCTAACCCCCCATGTATTTTGAATTTTACATGCTGATATCGTTGTTTGATGTGCAGGCTATCTTGGGGAGCTTAGGGGAGCTTAGGGGAGCTTACGGGGCGCGCTTTTGGCCTTATGGAGTCGGCGTCTTCGCACGCATCCGCTGTTTTGCTCTCGCGGTGTGTTCAGGTACCTTCGTTCCATTATTTTTGGCACGCCGCATTTTATATTAGTTGGGTGATCGCTCGGGACACACATGCCGCCCCGAACACGTCCACGCACTAGGAGAGCTTCCGCCAAGCGGAAGCGGCCGGATGAGCCTGGCCCCTCCCACGAGATGGAGGACTCTCCTCCGCCTACACCACCTCACCCCACACAGCCACAGCCTGCCGACCCAGTCCACCCACAGCCACAGCCTGCCGAGCCCATCCACCCACAGCCACCACCGGCTCCTATCGTCGGGCCGCTGGGTATTACGTTCCGAGACGACGCACACCATGTCACTTTTGAGCGTATCGCCCAACGCTTGATAGTGCCCTCCAGGTTCGCACACCTTGCAGACCTAGACCACCTGGGGGTACTAGAGGGGTTACTCACGTTGTACGACAACGTGGGTTGGTGAGATTTTCTTTCTGTGTCGGCGGACACCTACGTCCGTTCGACACTCGAGGTACTCAGCTCGATCGTCCGGACCGCCGAGGGATGCTCCTTTAGACTTATGGATCGAGAGTGTCAGATCACTCTCGATATTATGGATCGAGCGTTCTTTCAGTGGCCTGCAGTCCCCACGCCCGGCCGAGCCTACGCCCCCACACACATCCCTCCCCCATCTTTCGATTCACACGCCTTTTGGGCCAGGATCACGAGTTTACCACAGGCCTTTGACCCTAGTAGGGCCAAGGCCTCGGCCATTGTCCACCCCTGCCTCCGCATAGCACAGCGCCTTATGGTGACCACCTTTCTTGCGAGGTACGAGCCTAGGACGATGTCGACGCCTGATCTCTATATGCTCTATGCGATGACTCACCCAAGAGTTCTTGATAGGGATGGTGTTACGATGGTCCCCGCCGTAGAGATTGACGTCGCTAGCTGGTTTTTGGACCGCATCATCGTATCGGTGGGCGCTCGCTCCCCGATATGTTGCGGCGGCCTGATCACCCTGCTAGCTCTGATGACCGGCGAGGACCTACCGGCCGACCTGCATCGACCTTCGGGCCCCACTGCACTTTCGATAGACGTCATGGCCCGGATGAAGATGCTTCGTCCGCACGGCCAGCGGTACTGGGTTTGGTTGCACGGTCCTTTCGGTGCTGACTACATGATCCTCCCGAGCCCTGCTCGGACACACATAGGACCAGCACATGAGGATTGGCTTCCGGCGATGGATCTCCTGATCCCCGCTGCCTACGTGCTTGAGGCCGAGGAGGCTGAGCAGGCACCCCCTGCACCTGTTGACCCTGTGTTCCCTCAGCCTGAGCCTGCACTCTCTGCCGCTCCCGACACTTCTGTCCCCACTTCTGCCAGTGTCGGGAGTACACTTACTGAGCCGTCCTCCATGCCCACCCCATCCACCACCACCACCACCACCACCACTGTTGTGCCCCTGTCGGTTGAGCCACTCACCTCTCTTCTACCCGATCGTCCACCTTCTATAGTTGAGAGCGGCGAGCCTTCCTTCACTGCCGTCGTGGAGACCCTATCCACTTTGATGTCCGCTTGGGTTTCACCTTTTGGACCCCACACTTCCTCCCCAGAAGTTGACCTTTCTGTCTCCACGGCAGCCGTCCTATCTGAGAGTGTCGTGACGTCTGTTCCCACGTCTGTGTCACTAACCTCTCTCGCTGCCTCGTCACCGATTCTGTCTTCCACTCCCACTGCTGCTGCTTCCACCTCACACCAGCCTGCGTCCCAGCCTCGCACTGAGGCTAGGCATCCACTAGTGAGCACATCACCCTTTCGACCCATGCCTGCTGTCCCGATCACCTACACTGCCCGTATTAGACAGCCCCGACCTGCTCAGCCTAGACCTATCCGTCCCTCCGCTCCACCACCCCCTGACACCTTAGTTCAGAGCGTCCGCGCTCTTGAGGGGGCGATGAGTGGACTCCAGGGTGATTTTAGGGCTCTGTCTTCCACAGTCACCGCCATGCAGCACCGCCTCGAGCTATTTCTCGGCATTCACTTTTGCCTGACCCAGATCCTCGAGCGACTGCCACGACCACCACCCACCCAGCTGACTGTTCCACGCCCACCACCCCCCACCCCCACCCACCCAGCTGACTGTTACCCAGCCACCCCCACCTCCGCCTCAGGACGGAGATGGCGCAGCACCACCAGCTTAGGCACACCCTTGATGCCATCGATATTTTTTGTCGTTTTGCTGCCCATTCTCTGCTTGGTCCTGATGAGTTTTTGCCCACCCCCCTCCCAGCACTATTTTTGTCCACATTTTGATCATATCATTCTATATCCTACTTCGGGAGTGAGGGAGAGTATTTTTGGTGGCACACACATATCTGCATCACTCTTATCCTTGCATGCATCACATCCGCATCATATTTTCATTTTGTTTTTATTTTATTTTATCTTTCTTCATATCATGCATGCATACCCACCCCCCCATTACCCGTCTCTCGGTGTGCCACACTTCGCACATTGAGGACACTGTGCACTTTAGCTTGGGGGAGTGAGTTCTCACACTTTTTGCTTTTGTCACCTTTATTTTTAGTTTTTCCACGTTTTTTCCACTTTTTCACCCATTTTTCATCACTTTTTCATTTTTTATACCATGCATCACGTTTTTCTTATTTTCCTTGTGTGCCGCATTGTAAATAGTTTTTATTTTCGTTTATCTTTATTTCTTTCATCTTTTGCTAGAGATGACTTTTCTGTGATGATGACGACGTGGTGTTAGCTTTTCTCTATATGCATGCTATATTTGTCATGTCATAGCTTTTTATTTCTGATATCATATGCTATGTTCTGCTTTGCATTTAGAAATAGTAACCCACTCTCTTTTGCTGTATGAAAATGAATGAAATTCTATTATTAGCTGATATCTGATGATTCATATGTATGCTATCATAGAAAACACACCAAGATTCACGCATTGATGCTTATATCTGGAGTACTGATTTCCTTTCTCACATCACTTCTATTTGCATGATTTGTACGCTTCACTTCGGGTTGATTGAAATGTTTGCTAGCTTTGATAAATCTGGATTAGTTTACTTTTTGAGATTAAACTGAGTAGATTATATTACCCTGCTGAAGTTGTCATGCACATCCTATAGAGTGAACTGAGAGATACATTTATGTCTTTCTCCACATATCTTGGACATAATTTCTTTATTTTATATTCATTGTTGAATCTCCCCTTGGCAATTCTAGTATTGGCATTCCCCCGTTAGTATATCACATGCTCCAAATTCCCCAAAATCTAAAGAAAAAAATACTTGTATATCCTTCTCTTTGATTTGGGATCATTGTGTATATATGTTCTAAAAAAAGAGAAAAAGAAAAAAGAAAAATATTTGAGAATAACTGAAGAAATGAGAAAAGAAGTTCGAAAACGATCCCATCTCATATACTTTGTCTCTTTCTTCCCTCTTTTGTTCTTATTTTTGACTTTTGGAGCTTCATAAAAAACGGGGATGTAAATATTGTTTTGTATATGCCACCACGCTTATAGATAAGCTTGGGGGAGAGAATCCAATGATGTGTGAGAGAGTGACTACCTGACGGTGCATGACAACCTAGGCTAAGTAATATTCTATACTCGGTGAGATTGCTAAAGTTTCACGAAATCCAGAAATCTACGCTTAGCATTCATTTCATGAAAACCGCACTTTTTCTATTCTTACTACTCTATCGTGTGATATCTCTTATACTCCTTATAAAAAGCATTCGATTGAAAAGTGTGTGATCTACGATATTGTATATCGCTTTAGATGCTTCAGGCGATGTTAATCTAAGAATTATTCCATTTTTCATGCTATATTGATATTCTTGGGTTTTCTATTTGAAGTGCACCATTATACTATGATATCAAAATTAAAGTCTTTGACATGTGTTTTATATTCGATGCATGCTATATGAGTAAGCAAAACCCACGTCCTGAGAAAAATGATCTAGCAACTCCCCTCTTCGTTTTCTGTTTTGTTTTTAGATTAACTTTTTAGGGATTAGATTGAGCTTTTAGAGAGGAGAGAAAAGTGAGATTTTGTGGGATGCTATATTGTTCTTCATTGGTTTGTCTCTCTTTCTCTCAAAAACTCCATTTTTATTGAATTATTGAATAATGCTATGAATTCTATTGATTTTGATTGTGAATTTTTATTGAATTTGAATATGAATTGTGAGTAGTTCATCGTCTTAGGGCGTAGGGATGAACCCTACGAGCCCAATTTCGAATTTGTGATGAATTGGTGAAACTATTGCTAGGATTGATTAGGGTTAGTTTGGGATTGCTATAATACGAATAGCTAGGGATTCATATCGATTGGGATTTGCAAGAGATTGGATCCCAATTCGATAGGAAGCCCTAGATATTCGAATTGGGTTGCAATTGAATTTCTCCGGAATCGGTTTGTAAGAGATTGGACCGAAACTAGGGTTTTCGATTGCAATTCTATACCAATACCCGTTTGCAAGAGATTGGACGGGTAGGAACTATCCCAACCTAGGTCGTAGCTCGAGTTTGCACGAGAGTGGGCTCGAGATACGATTGAACGATGATGTTGTTCTTCACGCTAGTTTGCCTAGGTTAGGGTTTGCAAGAGATTGGACCCTACCCTAGGTTGGCTATGGACCGGCAATAGCGCGAGAGCGTGAGCTTGGTTCTACATTTAGTTGCAACTAGTTCACCCAAATTTCAAGTCTAGCAATTGTGAAACCTACGAATCACAATGATGAGATACGGCAAGTAGCGGGGATTCCCTATCCCCTAAGCGTCTTTATTAATTTGTTATTCCTTTATTACATTTGAACGACTGTGACCGCATATTTGCGAACATTTCTCGAATTTTCCTATAGCCAGGTGATTGAAGAAGACACTGTTATTAAGCCTCCCTGTGTTCGATACCCGCTCGCCGCTACCCCGTGCGCTTGCGGTAAGACTACAGTGTCGCCGCTCTGGGACGTGTATCCGGGGCGCGATCACTAGCACCGAGGATGACGATTACGAAGGTTCGTCTCACGGATGCTAATCTACGGGGAAGAGGTCGCTGTCATGGCAAAACAACATTAGAACAACATCCAACCTAGTTTTATTAGGGTTTTATAAAAACACAAATGGGTTAAGAGAACTCTATAGGATCGAGTTATTACCGAATCGTTAGCGGAAGAACGATGCTGAGTAAGCACGGCGACGGAAGAAACGATCCAGGGAACTTACGGTTCAGAGCTGGAATGGATGGGGAAATTTGGAGAAAATGAGATTTTGGGGGTTTTCCGGCGACCTAGAGGAGGTGGCCGGCCAAAATGGAGAGGGGGAGGAGCTCTTGATGAAGGAGGAAGGCTAGGGGAAGATGGATGATGATTTGGGGAAGAAGGAGGCTCAGGAGAAATGAATGAAGAAAGAAAAACATTTGGGGGGGTTTAAATAGGAAGAGCTGGCGGCTGCCCAGAAATTAGGGTTTCGACACTGATTAGTCGGTCAAAGAAGGGTTGTTGACCGACTAGTTCAACAACTAGTCGGTCGGTCGACCAACTGTGACCGACTAAAACCAAACAGCAAAAGTAGGGAAACATCTGGGTAATGAATTAGTCGGTCTGTAAAGGCCCATCGACCGACTAGCTTACAACCTAGTCGGTTGGTGAGTGTTCATGGACCGACTAACGATAAACAGTAACTTAGGTGAAATTTACTGACAGAAACTAGCCGGTCTGAGAGCAAGTTCTGACCGACTAGTTGCGCATCTAGTCGGTCGGTGGTTGTTCTTAGACCGACTAAAAGTAAACAGTAACTCATGTACAATTGATTTAATGAACTAGTCGGTTTGAGTAGAGTTGTCGACCGACTAGATCTCAATCTAGTCGGTTGGTTCCCCTTCTTGAACCAACTAAAGTGCACTAAAAGTGCCGAATCGAAGCGCGAAGCTTCGGAAAGATTCATACGGCTTCTAGGATCACTCTAACTCTAAAATATGAGCGATTTGAAGTTCGTCATGAGTGACTTACTCCAAAACTCGACGATCTAAGGAAGAAGCTAGAAAAACACGACGAAACGATCGAAATGAAAGCTACGGAGACGAAAACCACACATGAGGAGAAAATCCACCAAAACATATATATATAATATAGATAATCCAAATACATGAAAACCAGTCGTTACAGATAAACATGAGTTTAATCAAGTATCTTAGGCCAAAAGTGCAAAGGAAATTTGGCACATACTCGAGGTAACTCATGAAGGAACTAGTAAAGTAAAGGAAACCAAGATTTCTTCCTTGGTTCATAAATATGAGTTGTTCAAGATGCAAGACAAAGAGACGATTGGAGAAATGAACACCAGGTTCACTAACATTATTAATTCTCTTAATGCTCTTGGAAAATTTTACTCTTCTCTTGATCAGGTACGCAAGATTCTTAAGGTACTCTCCCCAGAATGGCGTCCAAAGATCACTGCTATTGAGGAAGCTAATGATCTTTCCACCTTATCAATGGAAGATCTAATTGGTAACCTAATGGCACATGAAGTTACATTGCAAGATACGAAAGAAGAATCAAATCAGAAGAAGAAAGTACTTGCCTTCAACACAACATCAGATAATGAAGATTCAGATGATGACATGGCATTCTTTGCCAAGAACTTTAGAAAGTTCTTTCAAAAAGGTAAGTATAATAATAAGTTTAAAAATACTGATTCTTCTCTTTGTTTCAATTGTAATAAGCCAGGACATATGAAGAAAGATTGTCCACTTCTCAAAGCAAAGTTCAAAACTTCCAACAACAACGATCAATCCAGAAGAGAAAGGAAGTTTGACAAGATGAAGAAAGCATTTGCAGCAACTTGGGATGAGTCTTCAGATGATGAAGATGACAATGATGAAAGTGCTAATATGTGTTTTATGGCACAAGATTAAGAAGAAGAGGTAAGTTCCTTTAATAATGAAGAATTATTAGAAGCATTGAAAGATCTTTATTCTCGTTTCAAAAAGTTGAATGGTCAACATAAATCTTTGAAACAGAATAATGACAATCTCCTTATTAAATATCATGAATTATCTTCTTCTAAAAACACTGCACCAAATTCCATACATATTGAGAATACATCTTCTCAAATTTTGGATCTTAGTAAAGAGAATGATATTCTCAAAACTAAGAATCTAGAACTTCATACACAAATATCCGAAATGGATAAAAATATTTCATCACTAAAGATGAAATACGATAAGATGTCTTCCAATATTGATAAATTTAACAAAGGAAAGACTAATCTCGATGATTTGCTTAGAATTCAATATCCAGCAAATCATAGACAAGGATTGGGATATTCTAATAAGGATACACCCAAGACTTATAACACTTCTTCCTCATGTGGAAAAACAACTTTTGTTAAACCACAAAAGAAGAATCACGCATTCATTTATACGAAGAAAGTAAACACTTCTACTTCTTCCTCACAAAGAAATGTTACTCACATTTCAAAAACATTTCCTAGGAAACCTACTACGATTTGTATATGGGTTCCTAAGGTTATTTGTTTAAAAGATAGAAATAATTATATTTCTACTTATATGCATTCTATTGTTTATTCTGATGATTACATTAGACAGCCAAATTCCACTTGGGTTTGGCTTCCAAAAATCTAATCCCAAGGACCCTCAAAAGGGGTACCAATGCTTAATGTTTTATCTTTCAGGTACCTAAAAAGGAAAGATGGATTTTGGACAGTGGATGTTCAAAACATATGACGGGAAATATCAACTTGCTTTCTAACATTATATATAAAGATGGAGGCACAGTTACCTTTGGTGACAACAAAAAGGGCAAAATCATAGGCACTGGAACAGTTGGTAATGCAAATCAGCCTATCATTGAGAATGTTCACCTAGTTGACGGTTTGAAACACAACTTACTTTCCATTAGTCAATAATGCGATAAAAATTATAAAATAGTTTTTGAACAAAATGATTGCATCATTTATGATTCTGATATGTCGTCTGTTTTATTCCGTGGTAAGCGTAAGAATAACATTTATATCTTATGTATGTCTATTACCACTAATAATCATTGTTTAATGATTACATTAGATGATACACTTTTATGGCATAAACGTTTTGGACACACAAATTTCAAAAATCTTGCACATATTTCAAAACACAAATTAGTAAATGGAATGCCAAATATTTCTTTCAAACACAAATATTTTTGTGATGCTTGTCAACAAGGAAAAATGCATAAATCTTCTTTTAAATCAAAGGGTATTATCTCAACAAAGAGACCATTAGAACTTCTACACTTAGATTTGTTTGGTCCTTCAAGAGTAGCCTCTTTGAATAGAAGTAGATATGCATTTGTCATTGTTGATGATTATTCTAGATATACTTGGGTTATATTCTTACAAAATAAGAATAATGCTTTTGAAGAATTTTCAATATTTTGTAAAAAGGTACAAAAGATCAAATCATCTAACATTGTCACTATTCGTAGTGATCATGGGGGAGAATTTGAAAATGATTCTTTTACCAAGTTTTGTAATGAAAATGGCATTACACACAATTTTTCTTTTCCTCGTGCCCCTCCACAAAATGGAGTAGTAGAAAGGAAAAATAGAACTTTACAAGAATGCGCTAGAACAATGCTTTGTGATAGTAATCTACCAAAATATTTTTGGGCAGAAGCTGTCGCAACTGCTTGCTACATTATGAATAAAGTTCTTATAAGGCCATTACTTAATAAAACTTGTTTTGAATTATTCTTTAATCGCATTCCCTGTGTATCATATTTTAAAGTGTTTGGATGTAAATGTTTCATTCTTAATACTAAAGATGCACTTGATAAATTTGATTCAAAATATGATGAAGGAATTTTTGTTGCATACTCAACACGTAGCAAAACCTACAGAGTATATAACAAAAGAACTTCAACAGTTGAAGAATCACTACATGTCACATTTGATGAAAACCCTTCATCTAATTCTCCCATCATCATTGATGATGAAGATAATATATTACCTTTATCTAATTCCTTAGATAATATTAATCTTGATGAAATTGATGCTACTAAACCCTCTGTTGAGTCTGTTTCAGATAATGCAGATCTTCCTAAGGCATTTGCACAAGTTCCAACCCATCCATCAGAATTAATCATTGGAGATATTACAGATGGAGTAAGAACTCGTCGTCAAATAGAACAAATGGCGCATTGTGCTTTCCTCTCAACCATTGAACCAAAGAACATCAATGAAGCATGCAAAGACAGTTCTTGGATCATTGCTATGCAGGAAGAACTCAATCAATTTCAGAGAAAAGATGTTTGGGAATTAGTTCCCAGACCAACAGATCATTCAATTATTGGTACCAAGTGGGTATTCAAAAATAAATTGGATGAATCTGGTCAGGTAATTAGAAACAAGGCAAGATTGGTTGCACAATGTTATAATCAAGAAGAAGGAATTGATTATGAAGAAACCTATGCACCAGTTGCTCGTCTTGAATCTATTAGAATGCTTTAATCATTTGCATGTTTTAAAGATTTTAAATTATTTCAAATGGATGTTAAAAGTGCTTTTTTAAATGGTTTTCTCAAGGAGGAAGTTTATGTTGAACAACCTCCTGGTTTTACTCATGAGAATTTAGAAAATCATGTTTTCAAACTAAAGAAAGCTTTATATGGTCTTAAACAAGCACCTCGTGCTTGGTATGATAGATTGAAAAGTTATCTTTTAAATTCTGGTTATAAAATTGGTAAAATTGATTCAACTCTGTTAATTAAAAATATAAAATCTGACATCATTATTATTCAAATATATGTTGACGATATTATATTTGGTTCTACTAATGAAACTCTTTGTTTAGATTTTTCTAAGATTATGCAGAAGGAATTTGAAATGAGTCATATGGGCGAACTCAACTACTTCCTTGGAATTCAAATCAAACAAATGAAGGAAGGTATCTTCATCCATTAATCAAAGTACGCCAAAGAACTCATCAAGCGTTTTGGTTTAGAGACTTCTGCTGATAAACATACTCCAATGAGTACATCTACATCACTAGACAAAGATTTAAATGGTAAGAGTGTTGATCAACGTCTTTACAGAGGTATGATTGGCTCTCTACTTTATTTAACTGCTAGTAGACCAGATATTATGTTTTCAGTTTGTTTATGCGCACGTTTTCAAGCAGATCCTAAGATGTCACATCTTACTGCTGTAAAACGAATAATTAGATATGTTAAACATACTTCTGATTTTGGATTATTTTATCCTAAAACTATCACATATGATTTATTATCATATAGTGACGCATATTTTGCTGGTTGCAAATCAGACCGAAAAAGTACCAGTGGTACATGTCATTTTCTTGGACATGCTTTGGTCTCATGGTTTAGCAAAAAGCAAAATTCTGTTTCATTATCTACCACAGAGGCAGAATATATTGCCGCTGGATTAGCATGTGCACAAATTCTATGGATGAAGCAAACTATCTCAGATTATGGTATTGAGTGTTCCACATGTCCTATAATGTGTGATAACACTAGTGCAATTAATTTATCTAAGAATCCAGTTCATCATTCACGCACTAAGCATATGGATGTCCGTCATCACTTTTTAGATGATCATGTACAAAAAGGGGATATAGTTTTGAAATTCATTTCCACTGACCATCAGATTGCCGATATCTTAACTAGGCCTTTGAAAGAGGAATCTTTCATCAAACTTAGAAGAGATCTAGGTATCATCAGTGAATCTGAATTTGCCATTTAATGTTTTCCAATTTTAGTGTATTTCTGGAATTTTCTTATAATTTTTTGATAATAATTTTTTCTAGTGGACTAAAGTTTTGTTTAATCAACTAATATATCCGAATTTCTTTTATTTCTTCTTTTCATATACGGTTTATTTTAATATTTTTTATTAGTCCGTTTGTTTATTTTTTCCCGCTTCCTGACTTAATTTTTGTCTTTTTGTGTCGGTTCTCTAATTTGCCTTGGCACCAACATTCTGTAATGCCCTACCAGCTACTGCACAAGTACTAGAGGGGGGGGCGGTGAATAGTACTTTAAAATAATAAGGCGTATTATTCCAAATTAAATTGCACACAACTACCAAGTCAATTTGCGGAAGCTTAAATTGAATGACAACAATGAAATTAACAATGCTAACAAATGAAGTTAATGGGTTCGGATCCACCCAAGTCTCCCCGACTTGTTCCCGGTGATCCTACGTCCCAACCACCTGGATCCCTTCCGGATACTTGAGTTAGAAACCCTAACTCAAGACTTCCACTATGAATATCTTGTGAAAAACCTTCACAAGATCAAATCATACATGCAATGGCAAAGTGAATCCCACAACCCGGGATCACAAACTTCTCTCACAACCGAGAGAGCCAATAAGCAATATAAAAGAGTTTAATATGAAATAAATACTCTTACCACAAAATCTTATACCTTGAGTTTTTCTTACCCAAAAGGTGGAATGAAGGATTTGAGGAAGATGAAGTTACCAAACCCTAGCACCAAGGAAATGAGCAGCAATGGGTGCCTAGGGAAGATTTGGAAACTTGAATCAAGCAATAGCTTGAAGAGCTCACCAAGAACAAGCTTCTCTCTAGATCTAGAAATGAGAGAGAATGGGTTTCTTGTGAGGAAGAGAGCTTTAGATTTGAGGGAGAATAGCTATCTCTTTAGAACTCAATGAATCTCTTAATGGCAGCTCTATCTCAGATAGAAATGACCTAGGTTCGTATTTATAGGGTCCCATAAAAACAAGTTAGGTCAATCTCCAACGGAAAGAAATCTGTGAGATCTAGTCGGTCAAAGAACACTCACTGACCGACTAGTTCATCAACTAGTCGGTCAGTCACAAAGCAAGGACCGACTAAGAGCAGATCTGAGAAGAGATAGAATTTCAGACCTAGAAAACTAGTCGGTCCAAGAACACTGTCTGACCGACTAGTTTCACAACTAGTCGGTCATCCAATGAACGTAGACCGACTAAGAGGCAAAACAACATAGTCTGAAGGCAAGTTGACTTAGTCGGTCCAAGAACAAAAGTTGACCGACTAGATTGTCAACTAGTCGGTCATCAAACATTCTTAGACCGACTAACGGTAAACAGTAGCTTAGGAGAATTTTAGAGTGAACAGTCAGTCTCAACTAGTCGGTCAAAGAAGCATCACTGACCGACTAGTTCACAAACTAGTCGGTCGGTGAGTCAACATAGACCGACTAACTGTAAACAGTAAAGAGCTATGAATTAACTGACTGAAACTAGTCGGTCCAAGAACAGTGGCCGACCGACTAGATCACCATCTAGTCGGTCAGTACTTGTTCTTGTACCAACTAACATGCACAACAAAGTCCGAATCGAAGCGCGACGCTTCGAGGAAGTTAGAGTGAACTTGTGCAAGAATCCTAGAGCTACGAAATGAGCGTAATGAAGATAGAAACGTAAGACATACTCAAGGCTTAACATTCTATCAATCGAAACTAAAAGACTATAAATAAAACCTTAATAAACGGTCTTTGAAAGCTTCGATTGAATCTTCATTACTTCCAAAGCGTCGCAAGAGCTTCAACGAAGCTTTAGGCTTGAATACGAGCTTTTGGAAGTGTTGAGATGTCGCTTTGAATATTCTCGTGAAATTGGCGACGATCCCCAATACTGCGCTCACAAATTGTTAGTTCATGAAGTATTTATGTTTGCTCATCATCCAAAACCAAATCCGGGGAGTCCAATATTCAACATTCTCCCCCTTTTTGGTGATGACAAACCAACATAAATAATAATCAAAGATAATAATTCAAATGTAAAATACTTACTCCCCCTGCATTGATGACACGTTAATTCCAAAATGAATATAAATGAATTGCATCAAGCAGACGAGTAAGATAAATAAAGTGAATTGATTTTTGAAATATCGGATTTTGAAAATCCTTATATGTATCTTAACTCCCCCTGAATCTAGCATATCAAACTAGATTCTTGGAAATTGAGTTAAATTTTCATTTGCGCTATTTATTATCATTATCTCTCCCCCTTTGGCATTATCCCAAAAATGGGGGGCATACAACGACAACAATTAGGAAATGTAAAATCCAACATCGGGAGTCGTAGACAAAGGCAATGGACCAACTTGACACCAAGGGAAAAATTGTGGAAATCAAAACAAGGTGTGCCCAATTTTCCATTATAAAAAAAAATCAAAATCATCAAAAACACCAAATCATTATTCATTTCTTGAATAAAGAAACATACTCTTCAATATTCAATATTCTTGGTTAATTTTGTGCATGGAAAACAATTCTATAAAATTACAGAATTTAAATCCATTTAACCAACTTTTTATGCGTCGATTCGATATCACATTTCAAATATATTCAACGAATATTAAAATTTGCACGACGAATAAAAGATAAAGTGAACGATGATGAACATATATATATATATATAGAGACAACAGGAGTACATCCAAAAAATATCACATCGAATATATGAGATACATCATATCAAGCGCTACATATCATCAAAAAGAAATACATCATCATCATCATCCTCATCAAAATAAATACTACAACAAAAAGTACATCATCATCAACATATCATAAAATCCAACACCGACAACCAGAAAGCACAAAAAAAAAATACATCAAAGCATCTCTCAACCCCATCCTAACCCAAGACACTCTCACTAGAATATATCATCCAAAGCGTATATGGAGAGTCCTCGGAACAACGATCACGAGGAGGAGGCTGGATCTGCAGCGTCCGTGGGTCCAGTCGACGGAGTGGACTCAGGCTCTGCAGGGAGAAGAGGTGTCTCAACAGATGGAATCGTCGGGGCAGGAGTCGAGATCTCAGCAACAGGCTCAACAGCAGCATGAGTCTCGACAGAAACAGCAGCAGCAGATACATGAGCAGGCTCAGAAACTGGGTCAGCAGCAGGCTCAGAAGGCTGAAGAGCTGCAGCAGATGGCTCTGGAACACCGGAAGAGGTGGCAACTCCAGGAGCAGAAGTGGAAGTACCAGCAGCAGCAGCAGTAGTGGCCTCATCGCCACGGGCAAAAGAAGTAGCAAGCTCGTCAAGCTCCTCATCGTCCATCTCCTCAGCCTCAGACACGGAAGGAGGAAGCTCAACACCCATCTGACGAGCCATACGGCAAACTACCTCCTCGGTACAAGCCAAGCGGGACTCGTGACGAAGAAGTATCCGGACGACATCATCAAGGGTGGCAACGGGAGTAGCAGAGGCACTGGTAGAGGCAGGGACAGATGCTGAAGGTGTCGTCCTCTGAACGTGACGAAGCGCCGCAAGAGATTTCTTGACGGCCGTCGCATTCAAGGGAGGACCAAGGGGACGCTCATCGTCACGAGGCAATGTGACACGAAAATGACGAAACACGAGGGTCAACATGCAAGGAAATGGGATATGAGCCGATTTATTGGACTTTCGAATACACTCGAAAGAGTCAATCTTATCGAGTATAATTCGAGCCCAATTAATCGAGCTCCCCATGAAGATCGCATAGATAAGCTTCAAAAATGGCTAGGATGGTAAAGATGAGGAGCCGTACTTGGGAAGCAAGCACGACTTCAGAATCAGATTTAGGACCCATGCATTTGGCTTGAATGATTTAGATGGCACGCCAATCATGGCAGGAGGAATCTGATGGAAAATCTCTGAAAGGATGGTCTGATCAAGAGAAGAAATATCATCTACCGAGATATCAGAAGGAAGAAGGCCAGACGAAGAGATACCCAAAATCTCTCCTAAGATTTCCGCAGTGAGGACTATAGGAGTCCCCAAAACGGTCGTCTCAACAGAGTGGGTCTGATCGTACTGACCCCGGATCCTATTAGCATAGAAAAGCTTCACTAATCTAGGGTATGGGTGAGGATTCGCCTTCGGGTCATATCGAAGGTAATCGAGAAGACCCGACGACGACAGAAGATCAGCTAACCCTATGAAGTCGCTAAACTGGACGAAATGCTCCAGAAGCAGCGGGCAATGTTCGATACGGTTATACGCCGCGAGACACAAAGGGTCATCGCGACATAAGGAAATATCGACACCGCCCACCGGCATCGGACCCTTTCCCTTAGGCTTACGGGTAGACGTACGAGGGTGGGTGCTAGACTCGGGATGAATAGGAGGAGTGGGTTCCCTATGAGTCTCGGTCTCGGGGTTATACTCCGTATCGGAATCGGTAGGAGTATGGAACGAAGATTGAGAAGCAAGAATTTTGGCCTTTGTCTTAGGCTTGGGTTTGGGTTTCGGTTGACCTCTAGGTTGAGCGGTCGTCGTCCTCTTCTTCTTGAGAGGAGGCGAAGACGACGAAGGATGGGTGGTCTTGGCTCTACGCTTCGGAGGGGTTGGATGCTCGGGATCCGAAGAGATTGGATCAACGGTCATCGGAGAGGGGCTAGAGGGAGTGATCGGAATGCGTGTTCTTGCCATAGTCGAAGCAAGACACGGGACAAGGAGATCAAACGAAGAAGCCTTAGCCGAAAAAAAATAGATAAACCCTAAGAACCCTAGAAACCGAGCAAGCCCTAGCTCTAGGAAAGGAAATCTAACCCTAGGAGGAGAGGAGATCACCTAGAACGAGGGGCCGATGGAGGAGATCGACGGAGATGGCCGGAAAAATGGCCGGAGATCGATCGGAAGTGGAAGGGTTTTGAGGGGAATCGGGATTTCGAGCTGGAGGAGAAAGAGAATAGACCGATTAGAATGAGAACAGACCGATTAAAATGAGTTTAAGTCGGTCGAGATCGCAAATTACCAAACAGTCCCTGGCACAACTAGTCGGTCACAGTTCAAGCACTGACCGACTAGATCACGATCTAGTCGGTCGGTCAATGAGCTTGAACCGACTAGTTGCAAACAGTGGCTGAATCCAAGAATTACTGACAAGATTTAGTCGGTCTGCGTTCAAGTACTGACCGACTAGATCTCAATCTAGTCGGTCGGTCACAGAACATGAACCGACTAAAGAGACAAAAACTTGAAAATCAAGTTCTCTCCAAAATACGCTTGGACGATAAATCTCAAAACTCTCAATAAACATCTAAACTACCCCATTAATCATCGAAAAACAGAAATTTGACGATTACGCACAAATCGAACGAAAAATCAAGATATCACATAAAATTCCCGAAAAATCCAATAATTCTAGCATGAATGAGATATTGCCAAAAATAATAGCATGCAAAATTATTGAATGAAACATGAATCCTATATCTCGGATTCACCCATAATCCCCAATTCTCGACGCAACCGCACAAAGGAGTCCTCCTTTAGGGGTTTCGTGAAAATATCGGCGATTTGCTTTTGGGTTTCAACGTACACTAGAATGATGTCCTTTTTAGCAACATGATCATCTAAAAAGTGGTGTCGGACATCTATGTGTTTCGAACGGGAATGATGTATCGGGTTCTTGGAAAGACATATTACACTTTGGTTGTCAACCATGATAGGGCAAGTATCACAATTTATACCAAAGTCTTTAAGTGTGTGTCTCATCCAAAGAACTTGAGCACACGCGGCACCGGCGGCAATATATTCCGCCTCGGTGGTTGAAAGTGATACGGAATTTTGCTTCTTGGAAAACCAAGAGACAAGAGAATTTCCTATAAAATGGCAAGTGCCACTAGTACTTTTCCTGTCGGATTTGCATCCCGCATAATCAGCGTCACTATATGAGACTAACTCATATGTGCTAGATCTCGGATAAAGTAATCCAAAATCTAATGTGTAACTTAGATAGCGAAAAATACGCTTTACCGCTACTAAGTGAGACTCCTAAGGTTGAGACTGATAACGAGCACATATACATACGGAAAACATAATATCGGGCCTACTTGCGGTAAGATAAAGCAAACTACCTATCATACCTCGATATAGACGAATGTCTACATCCTTACCGCCCGTATCCTTGTCAAGATGCGTAGTCGTGCTCATTGGAGTCTTTTTCCCGGAGGCATTCTCCATTCCAAATCGCTTTAGCAACTCCACCGTGTACTTCGTTTGGTGGATGAAGATTGCATCGTTCATTTGGCGAATTTGGAGACCTAAGAAATATTTGAGTTCGCCCATGTGGCTCATCTCAAATTGTTCCTTCATCACATTAGAAAACTCTTCGCAAAGAGCGAAGTTAGTAGCACCGAAAATGATATCATCAACATAAATTTGAACTAATAAAATATCATTATTCGCATGCTTAATAAAAAGTGTTGAATCGGCTTCGCCCATTTTAAAATTCAAATCCAAAAGAAAATTCTTTAGGCGATCATACCAAGCTCGAGGAGCTTGTCTCAAACCATAAAGAGCTTTCTTTAGTTTAAAAACGTGATTTGGAAATTTTTCATTTACGAAGCCCGGAGGTTGAGAAACGTAAACTTCCTCAACGACATCTCCGTTTAAAAATGCACTTTTAACATCCATTTGAAATAATTTAAAATTCTTATGGCATGCAAAAGACAAAAGTAATCTAATTGATTCTAATCTAGCTACCGGAGCGAAAGATTCTTCGAAATCGATACCTTCCTCTTGACGATAGCCTTGAGCTACTAACCGAGCTTTGTTCCGGACGACGACTTGGTTTTCATCGGTTTTGTTCTTGAAGATCCACTTTGTCCCTATGATGGTGTGGTTCTTCGATGGCAATGGAACAAGCTCCCAAACTTCATTCCTCTCGAATTGAATGAGCTCCTCCTCCATGGCTAAGATCCAAGCGCTATCTTCGCATGCTTCATTAATATTCTTTGGCTCTATCGATGAGGCAAAGGCACAATTTACGAAGCGGTGAACTTGGGATCTCGTCTTGACACTATCATAGATATTGCCAATGACTTGCTCATGGGGATGGTCACGAACCGAATGAAGCCGTTTGGGAATACCTTGATCACTTGGAACATTCTCAACAACTTCATTAGTTGGGTTAGTCTCAATAGAATCAATAGAATCATTAGACTTAGAATTTTCAAACGAATCACATAAAACATCCATAGAATCATTATCATTTGAAATTCTAGTTGGAACAAATCCTTCATTAAATGAGACATGAAGCGATTCCTCGATCGTTGAGGTTCGTTTGTTGAATATCCGGTAGGCTTTGCTACGCGTAGAATATCCAACAAAAATCCCCTCATCAGATCTCGGATCGAATTTGTCCAAACTACCATATGTGTTCTTAATAAAACATTTCGAACCAAAAACACGAAAATGTTTAACTTGAGGCAACCTACCAAACAACAATTCATAACAAGTTTGTTTAGTGCCGGGCCTCAAAAGTATTCTATTAAACACATAGCAAGCGGTGTGTACCGCTTCTGCCCAAAATTGATGGCCAAGTTGGCTATCATCAAGCATAGTGCGAGCACACTCCACTAGCGTCCTATTCTTTCTCTCAACTACACCATTTTGAGGAGGTGCACGAGGGAAAGAGAAGGTGTGAGTAATACCAACTTCATCACAAAATGTCTCAAAAGACTCATTCTCAAATTCACCTCCATGATCACTACGAATAGTGAAAATGGTGGTTCCTAAGAGATTTTGTACTTTCTTAACAAAAATTGTGAAGTTTTCAAAAGCTTCATTTTTATTACACAATGAAAATACCCAAGTAAATCTTGAATAGTCATCTACGATGACAAGTCCATACCTTGCATTTCCTAAGGAAGCTACTCTAGTTGGCCCAAATAAATCTAGATGTAATAGCTCTAGTGGCCGTTTAGTAGAGATGCTTTTCTTAGGTTTAAATGAAGATTTAGGAAGCTTGCCGCGTTGACAACAATCACAAAAACTTTTCTTTTCAAAAACAAGCTTCGGAAAACCTTTAATAGAATTCAATTTTGAAAGCTTATATAGTGTTCCAAAGTTCACATGTCCAAAGCGTCGATGCCATAAGTGTTGTTCACTTGTGTTGGCAACGAGACATTGTTCATATGACTTAGGAAGATCCAAAATATAGATGTCTTTACGACGAGTTCCGGAAAATAATAATTTTTCATTATCCTTTCTTAAAATATGACACAATCCTTTCGCAAAGCTAACTTTGTAACCTTTGTCACAAAGTTGACTTATTGAAATAAGATTATGATTTAAACCACTAACAAGATAAACATCACTAATTAATGGTTTAGAAGGGTTACCGACTTTACCAACACCTATGATGGTTCCGCTCTCGTTGCCTCCAAATACGACGCGGTTTCCATTCGCAATGGGAACCACTCCGGAGAGCAAACGAGCGTCACCCGTCATGTGTTTGGAGCACCCGCTATCGAGTATCCAATTCCCTTTGGAGCTAAATTTAAATTTGATGCTCCTTTTCTTTTTCTTTTCCTTGAGTACCTAAAGATAGACACTTTCATATCATGGTACCCAAGGTCATTGGGTCCAAGGGATTAGACCTTTGGAAGCCAAGTCCAAGTGGACTTAGACTTCCCCACATAATTCTTACTATGCACAACATCCGAAAAATAAGCATTCATGTACATTTGTTTTTCGTCCATGCTTGTGTCCTTTGGGCTCCAAATAGTGAAAATTTTGGGAGCCATCATCCTATTAGGTGCATGCATGCTACGTTGATTTCTACGTGATGCATGTTGTGGATAGGCATACGGGACATGATGGAATGGTGCACGAAGAGAATTATTCATATGATGAGGTGGGTGTTCATATGCATGTGTGGAAACACGTGCGTGAGGGTGTCTCACTTGGTGTGCACGTGCCCGGGAATGTGTTGCATAAAAATCATCATAAGTGTGAGACGGTGGAGTAGGACGTGTGTTCCTACGTGGCATGTTATTAGTGTACATGTAGGCATGCACCTTCTTTGGAGGTCCACCCAAAGTGGGTTTCTTTCCGAAAGAGGGTGTGGACGAGGTGGAAGCACCATTGGTAGATGAACTACCAATAGAGTGTTTGCTCCCACTCGTTGAGGCTTCGGAAGTTGGCCTAACAAAAGTAGTGACCGACTTGGATGAATTTCCCATCATATACCCCAAGCCAATGTGGTGTTTGGCCGGAAGTAAATCTTTTAGGATATTATCCAAATGGCCCTTACCCTTGTTGAATTTGTTGATTCGGCCCAATGTGTCCTCATATTTCTCTTTGAGAGAACGCAAAGAAGTATCCAAAGCGGATATTTGCGATGTGAGCACATAAACACGAGATTTAAGATTCTCGTTCTCAATACTCAAAGTCGAGTTTTGAGAAGTTAAATCCGCTATCTCATGTTCTTCCGCATCCTCAATGCTAACATGTTCAAGTTTAGATTTGAGATTCACAATCTCATTTCTTAACTCTTCAACAACGGTGTCGTTGTTGGTGATGATATTCTTAGGCGATGTTTGAATGCTAGCTAGGTCATCTTTTACCTTAGTATATCTATTTACTAACTTAGTGTATTTTGACCAAAGTTGAGAGTTAGCATTTCTAAGATCATCCATCGTTACCTCATCGCTTTCGTCATTACTATCATCGGAAGAGGAGGATCCTTGATCGTTCTCCTCTCTTGCCATGAAGCACATATGTGCTTGCTCCACTTTCTCATCATCCGACTCTCCGCTTGAGGAATCCTCGGAGTCGGTGAATGTTGCTCCGACAAGTCCTTTCTTGTACCCCTTCTTGTATTTCTTGGACTTATCGAATTTTGGCGCCTTCCACTTCTCCTTTTGTTTGTTGAGAGGACACTCCGCTTTCATGTGTCCTGGCTTATTGCACTTGAAACACAAAGGAGAGGAAGAGGCGTTAGAAGAACCAAATTTACCTTTGGTCTTGAAGTTACCTTTCCGGAAGAAACGGTTGAACTTCTTGGCCATGAGTGCCATGGACTCCAAGTCCAACTCGTTTTCCGAGTCTTCATCATCGGAAGATGTGGATGAAGCCGCCTTGAATGCAATCGCCTTTTTCTTAGGCGCATCTAGGTTCAAATATGACTTCATCTTTTCTTGTAGCTTCACCTTGCTATCTTTGCGTACCTCGTATGACATTAAAGTACCCATTAGTTGAACTACGGTATATTTGTTCATGTCATTACCTTCCTCGATGGCGAAGGTACGTTTTTCCCAAGAAGAGGGAAGTCCTTCAATAAGCTTTAAGCACTTCTCCTTTTGAGTGTAGATCTTGCCGAGGGCCTCTAACTCGTTTATTATGTCAACGAAGCGAGCGTAATATTCTTTCATCTTCTCGCCCTGTTGCATGTGAAACATTTCGTATTCTTTGGTTACGACAACGAGTTTAGAGTCTCTTACCCGACTCGTCCCTTCATGTAGTATGAGGAGAGAGTTCCAAATTTGATATGCACTCTTACATGTGCATATCTTATTGAAATCCTCGGGCTCCAATGCGCATTGCAAGGCGTTCATTGCCTTGGCATTGCTTACCTCCGCGGCGACCTCCGCGGTAGTCCATTTCTCAAAATCTTCTTCTTCGGGCTCGTTGTACTCCTTCATTGTAGTCCTCCATAAAGATGCACTTCGGAGGAAGGTTTCCATCCGACATTTCCAGTACCCGTAGTTGGTACCGTTGAAGAATGGAGGCCTTGTAGAGGAATGTCCTTCCATCACCGATGACGCTCCTTCACGGTTCCTGAAGGTGTCGTAGTTGGAAGGTGGAGGCACGGACTTGTTGTCGTTGGCAGACATAGCTGAGTATCTGGCTCTGATACCAAATGTAATGCCCTACCAGCTACTGCACAAGTACTAGAGGGGGGGTGAATAGTACTTTAAAATAATAAGGCGTATTATTCCAAATTAAATTGCACACAACTACCAAGTCAATTTGCGGAAGCTTAAATTGAATGACAACAATGAAATTAACAATGCTAACAAATGAAGTTAATGGGTTCGGATCCACCCAAGTCTCCCCGACTTGTTCCCGGTGATCCTACATCCCAACCACCCGGATCCCTTCCGGATACTTGAGTTAGAAACCCTAACTCAAGACTTCCACTATGAATATCTTGTGAAAAACCTTCACAAGATCAAATCATACATGCAATGGCAAAGTGAATCCCACAACCCGGGATCACAAACTTCTCTCACAACCGAGAGAGCCAATAAGCAATATAAAAGAGTTTAATATGAAATAAATACTCTTACCACAAAATCCTATACCTTGAGTTTTTCTTACCCAAAAGGTGGAATGAAGGATTTGAGGAAGATGAAGTTACCAAACCCTAGCACCAAGGAAATGAGCAGCAATGGGTGCCTAGGGAAGATTTGGAAACTTGAATCAAGCAATAGCTTGAAGAGCTCACCAAGAACAAGCTTCTCTCTAGATCTAGAAATGAGAGAGAATGGGTTTCTTGTGAGGAAGAGAGCTTTAGATTTGAGGGAGAATAGCTATCTCTTTAGAACTCAATGAATCTCTTAATGGCAGCTCTATCTCAGATAGAAATGACCTAGGTTCGTATTTATAGGGTCCCATAAAAACAAGTTAGGTCAATCTCCAACGGAAAGAAATCTGTGAGATCTAGTCGGTCAAAGAACACTCACTGACCGACTAGTTCATCAACTAGTCGGTCAGTCACAAAGCAATGACCGACTAAGAGCAGATCTGAGAAGAGATAGAATTTCAGACCTAGAAAACTAGTCGGTCCAAGAACACTGTCTGACCGACTAGTTTCACAACTAGTCGGTCATCCAATGAACGTAGACCGACTAAGAGGCAAAACAACATAGTCTGAAGGCAAGTTGACTTAGTCGGTCCAAGAACAAAAGTTGACCGACTAGATTGTCAACTAGTCGGTCATCAAACGTTCTTAGACCGACTAACGGTAAACAGTAGCTTAGGAGAATTTTAGAGTGAACAGTCAGTCTCAACTAGTCGGTCAAAGAAGCATCACTGACCGACTAGTTCACAAACTAGTCGGTCGGTGAGTCAACATAGACCGACTAACTGTAAACAGTAAAGAGCTATGAATTAACTGACTGAAACTAGTCGGTCCAAGAACAGTGGCCGACCGACTAGATCACCATCTAGTCGGTCAGTACTTGTTCTTGTACCAACTAACATGCACAACAAAGTCCGAATCGAAGCGCGACGCTTTGAGGAAGTTAGAGTGAACTTGTGCAAGAATCCTAGAGCTACGAAATGAGCGTAATGAAGATAGAAACGTAAGATATACTCAAGGCTTAACATTCTATCAATCGAAACTAAAAGACTATAAATAAAACCTTAATAAACGGTCTTTGAGAGCTTCGATTGAATCTTCATTACTTCCAAAGCGTCGCAAGAGCTTCAACGAAGCTTTAGGCTTGAATACGAGCTTTTGGAAGTGTTGAGATGTCGCTTTGAATATTCTCGTGAAATTGGCGACGATCCCCAATACTGCGCTCACAAATTGTTAGTTCATGAAGTATTTATGTTTGCTCATCATCCAAAACCAAATCCGGGGAGTCCAATATTCAACACATTCATTTGCCTTGGAACCAACAGCAATACCTCTCATCATTTCACCTTTGAAATAGGCATTTACCCTTCCCTTTTCCCAAGCACTTCAGGCCACATGTCTCTTTCTCATTCGGCCACTTTATTTCCCCTTGGAAAGTGGGATTCACCAACCCTATTCAATGGTTTGACCAATCTCTCTTACAAGTCTTAAATTCCTTTCACCCACTATTGTACTTTTCCAACGTAATATTTCTCTTTTCAAATTTTTTATTATTATTTTTTATTATTATTAAAATCCGAACGGTGCGATCTAGATATTTTTATTTCGGTTACTTTAGTCGACTAACCAATCTATTAGCCGACTAACTCGGTTTTTTAAACCGTTTCCGATCTAACTTCCGTCTTTTCGCGTTTTCGTTTCTTCTTCCTCCCGCCTCTTCACATATTTTTGAAAACTTTTCAGTTCTATCTCACTCATTCAGTTTCTCAAACTGCTCTCAAACTGATCATGGCACCCGTTCACTTGGATAACTACTTCAAATTCTGCCCATTTATTTTTCGGAAATTTCTTTCCATTTCTTTTATCCCAAACCGAACCATCCTTTCATCCTCATCTTCCTCTTCCATGGCTCTCCCTCAATTTCGTGATGTCGCGGCCGAAAATCGCTTCAACGCCTCTGCAAGTGCGAAGTTCCATCCTGAGCGCTTCATCGATTATTCCGCTCTTGCTTCGTTCAATATCCTCTCCATCCTTTCAGCCGCCGGCCTCGAGAAGATTTGGGCTCTCTGGAACAAGGAACCCTATTACCCACACCTTGTTCGGGAATTCTACGCCAATCTAGAGCCGTGCGTCGTCGGTCATGATACCCATATCCTCACCCGCGTCAAGAATCTTCTGATTTGTCTTACCCTTCGTCGGATCTGTGAACTCCTTGATCTTCCCTCTCATTTTTCGGGTTCCCTCAACTTCACCATGACCGATCCTCGAATCCTTGCTAAAATCGCAACTCCCTGGGTTCACAAACTCTCAACCGTTCATTTCCATCCGTCTGCTCGCATCATCCTCAAGGTCATTGTTTCCAATCTCATGCCGAAAGGTGGCTCTTTTAACTATCTATCCAATGAGTTGGAACATTTTCTTTATGCCGTAATGGGTGGGTTGACTATAAATTGGGGTTTTGTGATTTTACAGTCTCTTCTTCGACCTATTCAGACCCATATCTATCATCCTTCTTTCATCACCTTGGTTCTGAAGATGTTCTGTGTTCCTCTTGACGGAGAACTTGTCGTCTCTAACACTTACAATATCAACATCATCACTCTACACAATATGCATCTCGATATTTTGGACCCTGAGGAATCCGATGCTGCAAATAGTGATGATGATGACGAAGAAGAGGACCCCGAAGAGGACCCCGTCAAAGACCCAGATTCCGCCGACCCTACCTATACCCCTGGTCAACCAACTTTCGGCCCCTCTGCTTCTCACACTCCGGGTTCATCTACTCCGGGTTCATCCCGTGGCTTTCGTCGTTTTGTTAAGAAACAATGTGTTCACAAATGTTTCCCAGAGTGTCGAACTAATCCTAGGTCGTGTCCCTTAAAGACCCCTCGCACTTCCTCCACTCCTCGTCAAACCACCATGACCATTCTTCACGGTCTTAGGGAGGATGTTCAAATCCTTCGCGAGACGATGACTGCTGGGTTTAGGGATTTTCGTACGGCCTTGATTGAGCAGGCCCACGTGATCGATCTGGTTCAACTAAATCAGAGCAAGCTTGTTTCCTCTCTTGAGGCTCTGAATGTAGTTGCTCCCGAAGAAACTCCCCGTCGCAAGCCACGTCGCACTTCTCAGGAATACGGTTCTCCTTCTGGCCGTTAGACCTAGACTGCTCGTTGTTGTCGTTGTTTTCACAGTTGTTGTCGCAGGTGTCTGTTGTTTCCTGAATGGTGTGGTATTTTGTTTTTTGGGTTGTAGGCCTTCGGGCTTTTAGTTCTGGTCTTTGGAACATTATATTTTTATCTGATGGTTCTACGTCGTCTTAGTAGTAGGCCATAGGGCCTTGGTGTAGGATCTTTGGATATGTCTATCCGTATGCTTACGATGGTGGTTGGTTATTTGCTAGTACCTTTGTATGGTTCTTAAATGTTTTGTTTAGTAAATAACTATTTTGTTCTGTTTCGTAAATGTTGTGTTACCTGTTTCGTAATCGTTCTATGTTATTTTTACTCTTAATTTACTACCTAGTTCCTTAATCGCCTAATTTTATTCTTTTCCCCATCTTTTTGTCAATGACAAAGGGGGAGAATATTTAGGCAAATTCTAAGGGGGAGCATATATATTTGTCATCATATAACTGAGTATCACATATGATATGATATCTGCGTATAACTGAGTATGACACTTCATTTTTTTAATGAATATTTGTCATCATCAAAAGGGAGAGAATGTTGGGATTTCATAATCCCATGTTCACTTTCCTATTCTATTCCATATGATTTTGATGTGACAACTATTATTATTGTTACTCACTTTATCTATGCAGATGTGCAGTTTCCCAATATATCCATGCTTGGACAATAATCACTTGATAAGGAATCCCTGCACAAAGGCATCTTAAATACTCACATGAAGCTCATCATACATATCTACGGAAATCTACGGACTGTTGTATTTTTATATTTATAGATTTCAGAGCCTTGAATATGAAATCCATCTAAGTACTAGGTTCCTAATAACATATCCTACCAACCCTTTTCCAGATAAGTCAAAATTCACGTTTTTCTGTCCTGGTCGACTAAGCCAACCATTAGTCGACTAAAAACTTTTTGTTCGAATTTTGACCTGAAAATTTCTGAGTAGTCTTCAGTCAACTTCAGAAACTTACCATTAAAATTTCAGTCAAAAATTCCAAAGTTTGACTTTTAGTCGACTAAGACTTCTTTACTCGACTAATGAAGTTTGTATGACCGTTTTGCCTGAAACTTTCCAGACCGTTTCTTAACGGTCGGAAACTCCTTTTCCCCCATTTTCGCTCAGAATACCTGCCCAAAAATACTATAAATAATAGGGCATACCCCTCATTCTTTCCACACAACTTTCTTCTCTCTTTCTTCCTAGAATTGTTGATTCTAAGCAATCTTGCCTTAGTTGCTCTTTTCTCATTTGCAAGAAGAACTCCATAGATTTCTCTCTTCTTATGAGAACGGAAGAACTTCAAGATTCTTAATCATAGATCTTTTGGAAATTGAAGTTTTCTTCCTTGAAGCAATTTTGATCTTTTTCAACATCATTTTAGAAAGTTTTTTGTGTTCATAATTGTAAGAAGAAATCGATTGATCTCTCTCTTCTTTTATGAACCAGAGAACTTCAAGTTTTGTTCTTCATTTTCATATCTTATATATCTTGAAGTCTCTTTTGAAAACACCATCCTTGAATTTCATTTTAAATTCATAACAAGGCTATAGGTGTTTTTCTATTTCTTATTTAACAGGTTTGAATCTCTTTTGAGATTGTACAAAGTTTGGGATACGGGGAGTGTCGCCATTTTTGTAAGTTGGTGCTTGCGGGGCAAGTGATTATAGTAGATTGAAAATCTCTACGGGGTAGAGGACTAGAGTAGGATCAAGAGGATCTGAACCAGGATAAATCTCTGTGTTTGCGTTTGATTTACTTTTTCTACATACTTTACTTTCTGCACATCTTACGCAATTAGAAGTAACTCTTTAATTGCAACAGTTAATTTTTTTAATTACACTATTCACCCCCCTCTAGTGTATTTGATCCTTACAGTCTAGAATTACAAGGAGAAGGAAGGAACTGACGGAGAGACGAAAAACAGAAAGTAGAACAAAAACAGAGAGTTGGAGCTGAAAACAGCATGCCACTCGGCCGAGTCACTTAGTCATTCGGCCGAGCAAAGACCCTACTCGGCCGAATAGGGTACTGATCAGGGAAGATCCTAAAAACTACTCTCTGTAATTTATATGTCACTCGGCCGAGTGACTTAGTCACTCGCCTGAGGGAATTCGATACTTTCTTGCACTTAAAGCTCTGAGTAGCCTTGCTACTCGGCCGAATGACCTTTGTTTACTCGGCCAAGTAGTAAGACCTACTCGCCCGAGTCGCGACTTCTGTGGAATAATTTCGAAAAAAATTTAACCGTGCCTTCGTCCGAGTTAACACGTCACTCGGCCGAGTGACCCATCCTTTATATACTCAACGCCCGCGGCTCGAAATCCCAAAACGTAAAATTTCCCAAATTGAGCCCGAGCCCTTTCATTTTCCCACGCATCGCCCGAGCACAAACCCCTTCGACTTCCCACGCCTCGCCCGAGCCACAGCCTCACCGGTCGCTGCCCGCCCACCGCCGATCATCCGCCGCCGCTTGCCGACGCCGACGCCACCGCCCCCGCTGCCGCACATCCCCTATTTCTCCCAAAAATCCTATTTTTCTCCATTCTCTCCAATCCGTAATGCCATTAAACCCAAACTCTAAATTAATCTATATATATATCTATTATACCTGATCTTACCCCATACGTATTGATATTCATTGCTGATTTGAGTACTTTTGTTTCAGGCTAGCTTGGGGGAGATTCAGGACGTATTTGGAGCTTCTTGAAGGAGGTGATTCTTCGCACACTCACACTGCTTGCTCTCGCATCGTGCTCAGGTATACTCGTTCCATATTTTCAGCACTTCGCATTTTTTCTTGGGTAGGCACGATTCGTGGCTCACATGCCGCCCCGCACTAGGTCTCGCACGAGGGCACCCGCTTCCAAGCGGAAGAGGTCCAGTGATCCTGGCTCCTCTTCTGCTAGGGCAGACTCCCCTACACCTAGCCCACCACCGCCCACACTTTCCCTCCTATCGCGCCTATACCACCACTACCGGCACAGCCTGCCCCCGCGTTCGACACGCTGGGGATTACGTTCAGAGATGACGCGCATCGTGCCAGATTTAAGCGTATCTCCCATCGCTCAATCGTACCCACTAGGTTCGTGCACATTGCCGACTTTGAGCGCCTAGGGGTATTAGAGGGGCTACTTCTGTTGTATGACAACGTGGGGTGGCGTGACTTTCTGTCAGTGTCAGCGGATACCTACATCCGCCCGACATTAGAGGTCCTGAGTTCTATAGCTAGGACTCCTTGGGTTTGCTCTTTTCAACTGATGGATCGTGAGTGCGAGGTCACTCTCGACATGCTCCGAGCCTATTTTCAGTGGCCCCCAATTCCGGACTCAGATCGAGCCTACAGTCCCACGCACATCCCACCGCCGTCATTCGACACGCATGCTTTCTGGACACGTATCACAGTTTCTCCTCTCGCCTTTGACCCGAGCCGGGCCAAGGCCTCTGCTATCCTACACCCATGCCTCCGCATTGCACAGCGCCTTATGGCGACCACTTTCTTAGCGAGGTATGAGCCGGGGACGTTGTCGACGCCAGAGCTCTACATGCTCTATGCGATGAATCGATCGTGGGCCTACGAGAGGGGTGTGGATGTTTTACTCCCTGCCATTGAGATTGATATTGCCAGTTGGTACTTAGACCGCATCATTATTTCTGTCGGCACTAGGACGCCTATCTGTTGCGGCGGTCTGATTACCCTCTTGGCTCCTTTGTGCAGAGTAGACCTCCCTGCTGGCTTGCTTAGACCACCGGGCCCCACTTCCCTTTCCATAAACATTATGGCCCGGATGAGGATGCCTCGTCCTCATGCTCAGCACCATTGGGTGTGGCTGCACGGTCCCTTTGGTGCCGATTACATGGTTCTTCCGAGCCCCGCTCGGACTCATATTGGACCCGCAGGAGGGGAGTAGATTCCAGCGATGGACGTCCTCATCCCCCGCTGCATACGTGCTTGAGCCTGAGGGCGCTCAGCAGGAGCCCCTCCTTCCACCCTTGGACCCTGTGATACCTCAGCCTGCACCTGCTTCGTCTGCACCTCCTGACACTTCTGTCCACACTTCTGTCAATGTCGGGAGTACCCTTACTGAGTCCACCACCACCACCACCTCTGTGCCGTTATCCATCCACCCCATTTTTGCTGTGAGCCCTGAGCGTCCTGCTACCATTATTGAGAGCGTCGAGCCCTCTTTTGCCTCCGCAGTAGAGACCCTTTCCTCTTTCTTATTCTCGACCACTGGGGAGTCATTTCCTTCGCACTTCATGACCTCCCCAGTCATCGATCTAACTGTCTCTACTGCTGCTGTCTTCTCTGAGAGTGTCGTGACGTCTGTCCCCATATCTGTGTCACCGACCTCTCTGTCCTACTCGCCCGCTGCCAACGTTTCAGCCTCTACGGTTGCTCCCTCTTCTTTGACCATTCATGTGTCTTAGCCTCCCACAGAGGCTGAGCGTCTTTTTTTTGAGTATAGCACCTCAGCCCCACTAGGTAATTGCACCCGTCGTTTACGGTAGTCGTGCGAGGCAGCCCCGTTCCTCACAAGTACCACCCTATGCTCCACTGCCCCCCAACACCCTAGTTCAGCACATCCGTGCTCTAGAAGGGGCAGTTAGTGGGCTCAGAGAAGATTTCTGGGCTCTCTCTGCTACCATCACCGCTATACAGAGGCTTGTCGCTTTACTTCCTGGTATTCAGGTTAGCCAGAACCAGATACTTGCGCGTCTATCACAGCCACCACCTGCCACCACCCGCACTTCTACCCAGCAACCCCCTCCACCACAGGACGGTGCTGGTGCTCCACCACCCCCTTAGGCACACACTGTATGCCTCTCACACTTATGCTGCTGCTATTCTGGATATTTTCTGCCTGCTGATTTTGCACCCCTCCTCTACACACGTTTTGGTCACATTTTGCTCATACTTGTCTATATCATTTTGGGAGAGAGGAGGTACTTTTGGGGACACTTATATTGCGCCATTTTGATCTCTGCATGCACCACTTGCATCTCTGCATACATCATTTGCATACCCATATCATTATCTTTTATTTGCATCCTTATCATGCATGCATCCTCACCCACCCCACCCATATCATTTTTTCTCGGTGTGCCACACTTTGCACATTGAGGACACTATGCAGTTTAGCTTGGGGGAGTGAGTGTCTCATGCACTTTTCATTTTTCTTCATTTTTTCTTTTATTTTTCCACCTTTCTTTATTTTACACTTATTTTTCACCCACTTTTTCATTTTTTTACATGCATCACGTTTTCTTACTTTTTGTGTGCTGCATATGTATTGTAGTTTTCATTTTCTTTTATCCTTATTTCCTTTAGCCCTTTTTGCTAGAGATGAATTTTTTGTGATGATGATGACGTGGTATTAGCGTATCTCTATATGCATATTATCTTGTCATGCCATCGTTTTTATTTCAGATATCATATGCCATGCTTGCTATGCATTCGAGATAGTAACCCACACCTTTGTTATATGAATGTGGATGAAATTCTTTTATTAGCTGAGTTTGATGATTTATATGTATACTCTTCATAGAAAACACACCAAGCTTCACGCATTGATTGCCTATATTTGGAATACTGCTTTGTTGTCTTATATCACTTCTTATTGCATGAAAATTGTACGCTTCACTTTCAGGTTGATTGAATAAATGCTATGTTGATATAACTGGATTAGTTTACTTTCTGAGATCAAACTGATTAGATTACATTACTTTGCTGAAATTTGTCGTGCACATTCTATAGAGTGAACCGAGTGTTACATGTTTTTCTTTCTCCACATATCTTGAGCATTATTTCTATACTTAAAATCATTGGTGAATATCCCTTTAGCGAATCTTATATTGGCATATCCCCCTTGCTATAAAAAAATCCATGCTCCTACCCCCAAAATCAAAAAGAAAAATATTCATGTATATCTCTCTATCTTTTGATTTGGGATCACAGTTGTATATATTTTTTTTGGAAAAAACAGAAAAAAAGAGAAAAGGAAAATAAAAGAGAAAAGAAGTTCATATATGATCTCATTTCATTTTCCTTTATTTTTCCCTCTTTTATTCTTTATTTCTTGGGGCTTCAAAAATGGGGAATGGTCTTATTGATACATTTGATGCCACCACGCTTTTAGATAAGCTTGGGGGGGGAGGATCCAATGATGTGTGTGTGAGTGACTACTTGTCTGTGCATGACGACCTAAGCTAGGTAATTTTCTATACTTGGTAAGATTAGTAAAAGTTTTACGAAGTCCAGGAATTGAGACTTAGCATACATTTCATGAAAACCACTCCTTTCAATTCTTATTGCTTCATATTGTGTGATACCTCTTATACTCCAAATAGAAAGCGATCAATTGAAAAGTGTGTGGTCAATGATTATGTATATTGCTTTAGATGCTTCAGACGATGTTAATTCTAGAATAATTTCATATTTCATATTGTTTTGATATTCTTGGGTTTCTATATTGAATGCATCCTTATATGATTATGATATCGAGATAAAAATCTTTGGCATGTTTTTATTCGTCGTATACTATATGAGTAAGCAAGCCCACGTCCTGGGGAAATGATCTAGCACCTCCCTCTTTGTTTTCTTCTCTTCCTTCTTTTTCCTTTTTTCTTTATTTTTTCCGCCGGGTTCGCCTTTTACTCATCTTCCTCGAGGACGAGTAAGAGGTAAGCTTGTGGGATTTTGATCGCTCCTTATTTTACACCTTTTTTCTGCAAGTTTTCATGTCATTTCGATCGTCCATATTGCGTTTTCCACGATTATTCGACGATATCGCGTTGGTTTTCACTATTTCTTGTTTTTGTCGTATTTCAGGAGATCTGGAGCGATCTGGAGCAAAAATGAGACCAATGGACTTTCGTGTAGGGGTGTGCATGGGTACAGGATACCCAGATACCTGATCGGAACCTGCCTGAACGGGTAGATTCTGGGTAGATAGTTATCGGTTTCAGGTAGGTTCCGGAGAAGAAAATTAGAAACCGACGGGTATCGGGTCCGGTTCCGGTTCCCGTTTATAGGGAACGGATACCCAGAACCGGAACCGATTTTTTATATATTTAATTTTTTTATATTATAATATTAATGATCAAAATATATAAGAGTGATCCACCCTGGATGTATCTAATTTGAACGTATAATATTAAAACTTGCATCCTGAAGTTGTGAGCAACGCGTAAGTTCATCAAACAATGCATTTGAATCAAAGATCATATTGTTCTCTTATGCGTTCAAAAGAGCAGTAGAGGTAAACGTGAATCATTCTTCCATATCTCTATCTTTATCTAGTAGAAATGACTGATCTGTACACCTTTATCACTAAAGAAATAGACTAGAGACAATATTTTACTTCCAGATTGATATTTAGTCATGTGTATTTGAGGTAATTGTCATGCACAGATCATTTGGAAATCATTGTTCGTAATGCATCATAAATTAGATTTTTCTACAGGGTACCCGGAACCTACTCGGAACCATAGGGTCCGGGTAGGGTCCGGGTATAGGTCCAACTGGGTAGATTCCGGGTCCAAATTTTAGGAACCGGTCCCTTACCGGGTAGGATCCGGGTAACATAAAAACAGGGTACCCGGATCCGTACACTGTCACGATCTGTTATAGATCGTACGCTTTTCATGCACGTAGTCTTGTTCGTGCACGTATTTATTTTAGACCTTGTTTGTTTTCGAACCCTTTGGTGTGATATGCCTTTGTGACCCTCTCGAAGAGTATTAAATTGTGAAATTATTTTGGAACGTCATTTCACGGGTCGTTCTCCCACAATTTGATTTTGTTTGCAGAGACATCGCGATTTTCACTTTTGTCGTGAGACCTTTTTATTTTTAGTTTCATTTCTCTTCGTCGAAATTGTGATCCATCTTCGTAGTTTTGTTTCTCTCGTCGTCACGGTCGCCCCAGTATTTATTTCATAATTTTAGGGCTCTGTTTGACCCACTTTCACTTTTACCCCAGTTTATATATTGGTTTAACCCTAAGTATCATTTCTTTCCCCCTATAATTAATTGTTAATAATATTTCATCCAAATGTTAACTTAGCCCACTCTTGGCCGCACACATATCCAGGGAGGGAGAGAGAGTGTGTGAGTGATCTTGGGTTTTAATATTAGATAATACAAATTTTTTAAAACAAAACAAACCCTAACCTAGCCCTAGACCCCTATCCACGTGAGGTGCACCCCTTCCTCTCCTATTTAATAATAACCCTAGGCTATTTCTCCCAGCCCAAACAAACGAGCCGCCGTTCTTTTTCCGCACGCAAACACAAACCCCCGGTGCCCGACTTTGTGTCTCCGACCCCGACCCATCTCGGCGACCTACCCTCTCCCCTCCAACCCCTCACGGCTCCACCCCCACTGCCTAGCCCCGTCGGAGCTCCACCAGCAAGCCGCAGCAGCCGCAGCAGAATGCAGCAGCAGCAGCAGAGGCCGCTGATCACCGCAGCCGCCGCCCGCAACCGTCGCCAGTGCATCCAACTGTCGCAGTCGCTCCCTCCGACCACTGCGCCGCCGTGGATAGCCCATGTAGGCCGTCCAAGCTTCGAAACAGCGAGCTCTCACTGTTTCGTGTTCTAACGATGTCCCGACGCATCGTTGCATGATCTCGTCACCCTCTCTCGTTGTTGGATTGCTCCGGCAGCCCCCTACCTCTCCTAGAGGTGTTCCTCGACGTCACGATCAGCCCCTACGATGCTCAACATCGTAGTCTTCATGTACGTCGACCCCTTCATTGTTACGGCTACCCGTGAGCCGTAGATCTTCAACTGTTCACTTTTCTTGCTGATTTGGACTCTTCTCGCTGATCTTGTAGATGTCCAAGGATTGGCGATCGTGGAATCATATTTTGGAATCTGGATTAGGAGCGCTATCTGTAGGATCCTGCCAAAACAGAGTTAGGATCGATAAATGAAGTTTAGACTTACGCTTGCGTATACGGCACGGTAGTCTACGAACTTCGCCTTCGGATTCACCACAACGGATCGAATCTTCTCACAAACGGAGTAAGGCTACTAAATCCACAATCTAAATCTCTACTTTTAGATTAAGAACTTGGATAAAGGGAGAGGAAGTATTTCGGCAGAGCTTCGCTCGAATGAAAATGCATGCAAGAATGTCATGCAAAAGTGTAAGGAAATGGCTAACCCTTGGGTCTTATTTATAGCCCCCAAGGTAGTTATTTTAGGAGCAATTGTTCCTTTGGAACAATTTAACTAAGGTGTACCATCGTACATGGCATATTATAAGCTTAAGTTGTACCATATGCATGGTACAACATAAGCTTAAGATATTACCCCTTTATTAGCCATATGTCGCATGCATTTATGCACATATAATGCGACTTTCCCATCAATCTAGAGATCCTCTCCGCAATGGAACATATTCCCTTTACGCACGACTTCGTGTACGCGACGTTCGAGGTCCGTATTCCCTCGTACATCCCCTGCAAGGGTGTACTAACGTCTTCCATATCCAACATCTCCCACTCACACTTGAGGGGATTGTAAGAGAACGTCTTTCTCTTAGTTCTTTCATCTATCATACCGAGAAATAGACCGTGCGACCGTCATGCGCGTAGAGTCTGTTGTTGTGCACTTGTTAGAGATACACAACGACCTCGAAGGTGCAAAGTTGAGTAGTTCAACGCATGCTTTACCCTAGATTATTTCTTCACATTTCTTATACTTTATATTCAACAATTGAATCCCATCTGGATCACAATTAGCTGGCCAGCTTTGAATCATTAAAGTCCAAATGTGAATATGAAATCAATCTTCCTCTTCTTGCAAACCTTCTGATCTTGACTTGATTCGCTTTTCTAACGTGCCCCGCCGAGCCGAATTATCATAGCCCATTAGCAACACGCTAAGATAGTGATCATCTCGTCAAATCTAAAGGAACCAATTGGAGTCCTTGAGGGTAAGAGTTAAGGCCCATATGGCCTTTGAGTCTCACATAATAGCAAATACTATTGCTACTAACTCAGTGGTCGAAATGCATACGTGGTATGAACACGTATTACAACATCACTCCTTTCCCAGGGAGAGTATGTCTTAATGATGTTGTACGGATGAAAGATCAGACACCACAGTGCCTATCTTTTGAGTCCCCTTACTACCCATGAAATATTCCCGGACTCTCATCCTGCATAAGACAGATAGGATTTAAAAAATCCTATGAGATCCTTTTTAAAATATCCTTGTGATACAGATCTTAGATCTTTTGTAAGCATCCATATGATGCAGATCTTTCATTCGACTATCTTGTTTAAGTCACGACTCTAAATCATTCGGCTAATGATTTTGACTTTAAACTAGTCTCATCTCTATCTTATCCATCTGATAAGATAAGGCAGTTGCTCATGTGAGAGAGCCAACCTTAATCTGTCCGACATACACACAATTCAGCTGAGATTTCAAAAATGTACACAAACATTTCTTAAGAAATTCATATGCAATGTTTGAAAAAGAACTTATTCTTTTATTAATTTTGATCATTTACAGACATGGGAATCTACATTGGTACAACTCAGCTCTTACGCAATCCTTGAGATGATAAGTGTTTGTAAAACACATTTCTGGGGATCGCTTTCGTAAGCTGATCCTCTATCATCTTATGCGTAGATATGTACCTTATGTCTACCTTCTTGGTTTTATCATAGTCTTTTGCAAATCTGCAGTTCCTTTAAGATACTGCATTATGCTCTTAACCGCTTTCCAGTGTTCTTGCCCTGGGTTGGATTGGTAACGTCTTACCATTCCAACGGCAAAACAGATGTCTGGTCTTGTATGCATCATAGCATACATAAGACTAACAACTGCACTGGAATATGGAACTTTTTCCATAATTTGGAATATGGAACTTTTTCCATAATTTCCCTTTCCTTTTGGTTCTTTGGACATGATTTCAGATATAAATTATCGCATCTGCTTATAGGAGTATCAATTTGACTTGTAGTCCTACATATTAAACCGTTCTAGAACCTTCTTTATATAAGTCTCTTGTGAAAGAGAAAGAAGTTTCTTCGAACGATTCCTTGAAATCTTAATTCCAAGGATATATGTGACTTCCCCATGTCTTTCATCTCAAAACTGATGAAAGTCAAGCCTTGATATCCATCACAAAGCCCTTGTCATTTCTGGTTATTAAAATGTCATCTACATATAGAGACATAATAACGTGCTTGCTTTTAATCCTCTTGATATATACGCAGTTATCTTCATCAATCATAGAAAATCCATTTGATAAGACAACTTCTTGAAATCGTATATACCATTGCCTCGAGGATTATTTAAGACCATATATGGACTTACGAAGTTTACAAACCTTATGTTCGTTTCCTTCTTTTACAGACCCTGTTGGTTGTTCCATATAGATCTCCTCGTCCAATTCTCCATTGAGAAAGGCAGTCTTTACATTCATCTGATGTAATTCGAGGTCTAAGCAAGCTACCATTGCCAGAATCAGGCGAATCGAGGTAAAACGCACAACAGGTGAGAAGGTCTCTTCGTAGTCTATCCCTTCCTGTTGCGTAAAACCTTTCGCGACAAGGCGAGCTTTATATCTATCTATAGAGCCATCAGCCTTATGCTTAATCTTGAGAACCCATTTGTTCCCAATTGCTCTATGTCCTCTGTGTAAGTTAACTAAGTCCCAGACTTGGTTAACTTTCATGGATTTCAATTCCTCCTTCATCGCTTCCATCCATTTGTCTTTTGCAGGGCAAAATAAGGCCTGTTTGAAAGTAGCAGGCTCGTCATTTTCTTGTAGTAAAATCATAAAGGTTTGCGGAAATTTCAACCTCAAATGTTAGAGGAGCCAACCTTGTATGACTACTACGTCGTATTTGAGATTCTTCAAGTCCTTGTTGACTCGAAGTTAGATCAATTCTAATATCACTCCCACTTGAAATGTCGTTTAGAATTGCTCCCACTTGGATCATTATTCCCGTATGGAATAGGATAATCGTCATTCGTATAATCCATTGGTGAAGGTTGAAACGTATCTTCGTTTTCACCAAGAATTCTCCCACTCGAATGAGGTAATCCTTCTTGATCATAAATCTCAAATAGAGATAAGTCCTGACTTATCTCGCCCTGTCTTGGAAACTCGTTTTCCAAGAAAGTGACATCCCTCGACTCAAACTCAATTAGCCCACCATTGTCTTCCTGACTAACAAAAACATAACCTTTGGAGTTTTCTGCGTATCGTTTAAAGATACATTTCCTTCCCCTTGGCCCAAGTTTGCCATATTTATGGGAGTAAATATGTGCGTAGAATGCACAACCCCAAGGTTTCAAAATGTTTAAGTCAGGAGACCTTTGGTTCCACAACTCATAAGGAGTGGAGCTAACTGATTTCGAGGGTACGCGGTTTAAAATGAAAACGGCCGTCAATAATGCATCACCCCAAAAGGTGATTGGCAAGTTAGCTTGCGCCATCATTGAACGGACCATTTCCATTAAAGTCCTATTTCTCCTTTCTGCAACACCGTTTTGTTGAGGAGTATAAGGCATAGTTACCTGATGTACCATGCCTTTTTCATCACAAAGTTCCTTAAAACTTATTGATTGATATTCACCGCCCCTATCGGTTCGCAAGACCTTAATCTTGCGATCTAATTGATTCTCCACTAAACTCATATAGTTTTTAAAGCAAGCCAAAGCTTCACTTTTGTGGGATACCAAATAGATATGTCTGAATTGGGTGAAATCATCAATAAAAGTGATGAAATAGGACTTTACGCGTCTTGTCTTGACATTCATCGGACCTCATATGTCCGAATGGATAAGCTGTAATGGAACCTCGGCCCTTGTGCCGGTTCCAAACGGCTTACGACAAGATTTCCCCACAAGGCAATGTATGCAGGTCGACATTTCAACCTTTGAAACATTTGATAGAAGGCCACGTTTGGCAAATCTATCCATACGCGTTGGTCCAATATGACCAAGCCTTGTGTGCCAACAAATTATTTTAGACTCATTAGTCAAAGAATTTGTCACAAGGAAATTTTCATTACATGAGGAATCATACATTGTACTTATTACAATAAATCCTTTGAAATACAAACCCAGTACCAATAAAGGAATTATTACAAAATAGGTCCATATTACAATCATGAAGGAACCAACTATAACCAAGACCCATTAAATTGACCACAGTTTTTTAATATTCCTTTGAATACATGGAATGAAGAGAACATCATGAAGTAGGAGAGTGCGGCCGTTGTCCAAGACTAGCTTGCGAGTCCCAACGCCTTTCACTTCAACACGTGTGTTGTTTCCTACATTGATCCAATTCATTCCTTGGGGTATCCGGTGATACTCCACGAAGGACCGTCTGTCCTTTGCTATGTGGTCGGTGGCACCTCGTCACTTCCACTCGTACACGAACGAGCATAGTGACCGAGCTTGTTGCACTTGAAGCACTTGATCCTTTTCAAGTCTTTCTTCTTGTGCCATTTCTTGTGCCCACCCTTATGTTTGGGTTCCTTTGTAGACTCAGGTTGCTTATTACGTTCATTAGAAAACTTCGAACGATCTTTACGTTTCTTTCCCCCGTGTGAGGAACTAGCAACCATGTGCACTTCTGTACTTGGCTTGGCAGCCGCAAGCCGCTCTTCCTCTAATTCGAGGTGCTTGGAAACATCGTTGAAGGTCTTGATGCTCTCATTATGAGTGAGATGCATCTTCATCTGATCCCACCCATTTGGTAGGGAACGTATGACTGCTTGGATTTGTTACTCATCTGTGAGCACATGACCTGCATCCTTTAACGCTGAGATAAGGTTTGCCATATGTCACAGATGTTTCCCCATGGAATGATCTGGATGTTTCTTATATGAATCGAACCTTATAGTTAAGGAGCGAAGTTTGGACACCGATGTGCCACCGAACTTCTCCTCTAGCTTGGACCATATGTCCATGGCTAGGTCATGTTCTCGGAAGATGCGCATTATGTCATCAGCCATACTGCTTAATAACGTAATGCGCGCTATCTTGTTCTTCCGAGACCAAGCATCAAAAGCTTCCTTGTCTCGTCGGTGTTGGGCCGTAGTGCCCAACTCGGGTTCAATCATAACGTTCTTTAGAGTTTCGAGCACTTCTTGCTCCTCTAGAACGTATTGTATCTTGATGGACCAAAGTTTGTAATTATCGCCGTTGAGTTTTTCACCTCTGTTTAACTCAGCGACGATATTCTTTGAAGCGGAAGACATTTTACTTTTAAAATGCTGCAAAAGCCACAAAAACCGAAGGTTTGATCAAAACATTGCATAAAAATTCTTAAAATATAACTCCCACTTGAAATGATAATAGAATATCCCATTTGGATAGTTCTAAAAGTTCAAATCCCACTTGGAATTATATTATATTTGATAAGTTACGTTCGAAAAATATTGAAGATGTTGTTCTAGAATCGAAAAGGTCTCTATGATTCCAATCACCATCTAGAACAACCTTCAATATTCCCCCATCACTTATCAAACAATCGTACTCTTATAGTACTTCACAGCGGAAAATTACTTTTGAAAAACATATCTTTCAAAATGGAATAGGTGAGAGTTTGCGCAAAGAATTTTAGCGCAACAATTGCCAAGCCACGAGACCTGTTCTACACACCCATGGGTTAGATAACCATGGTCGGATCGTGGTAGGACTTGGAATTCTAAATTGCGCTATCCCGATTAAGGACGGGACATAACCTATTTGAAAACATCTTTTTCAAAAAAATTTAAAATACATTGGCTAATCTCCGTAGAGTAGAGCACAACGTCATAAGTACATTGGCTAATCTCCGTAGAGTAGAGCACAATGACATGGCTAATCTCGCATGAAGTAGAGCACTATGGCTAATCTTCAAGGAGTAGAGCCCAAGGAAAAACTTCATTAAAATGTTAGCCCCGTATGGGCTAGTCGGCACTGTGGTTAGCCCCGTATGGGCTAATCGGCACATTCGAGTTTGACCAAGGCCTTTTGTCACACCGTATGGGTCAGTCGGCAAGTTTGCGATCGACCAAGACCTTCTGCCGGATTGGTCGACCAAAACAACCAAATTGGTCGACCAATTATTTGGTCTGCAACTTCTCCCGGCCAGGGCCTCTGCCCTAGCCGAGGCTTGGCCAAGGGGCGGCCAGGGCCTCTGCCCTGGCCGGCCAGGGGCCCTGGCCCCCTCGGCCAGGGCCTCTGCCCTGGCCGAGGCCGGCCAGGGCCGGCCAGGCCCTGGCCTCTGCCAGGGCCGGCCAGGCCCTGGCCGAGGCCAGGGCGCCGGCCCTGGCCACTGCCAGGGCCGGCCAGGCCGGCCCCTGGCCTTGGCCGTGGCCGGCCACTGCCGGCCTGGCCTTGGCCGGCCACTGCCAGCCTGGCCATGGCTGGCCATGGCTTGGCCATGGCCGGTCATGGCCAAGGCCATTTTTGCCTTGGTCGGCCATGGCCCTTTGGCCATGGCCGGCCTCCCCTTGTGTGGGGTGGCCGCACACCCCCGCCGGTGGGGGTTGTCGCGGTGGTTATTGGCCGTAGCCAACCCCCTACGCATGGCGAGGGGGGTGCATGGCATTCATAGCCCATTTGGCCATGGTGCACATGCACTAAAATTCATCTTCCTCGATGGGAATAACCACCACCTTCTTCCTCGATGAAGCACCCGTTCGTCGATGAAGCACCCGTTCGTCGAGAAAGTGGTTATTTTCTAATGGCCGTGTGCCAAAAATGAAAAATAACATACTACGTGAACGGTCGGTTCTTTCCGTCACGGAGAGTTCCTACCATATCCGTAATGATAGGAGACCCTAACGTGAAAAGAACAACCGCTGCGTTCTCTCCGTCACGAAGCGTTCCTACAATATCCGTAATGGTAGGATACCCATTCGTGAAAAAGACAACGACTCGTTCATAGTTTCGACGGGGCGGCGGTTTGACCGGGGCGAACCCGTATGGCTCCGATACCAATGTAGGATCCTGCCAAAACAGAGTTAGGATCGATAAATGAAGTTTAGACTTACGCTTGCGTATGCGGCACGGTAGTCTACGAACTTCGCCTTCGGATTCGCCACGACGGATCGAGTCTTCTCACGAACGGAGTAAGGCTACTAAATCCACAATCTAAATCTCTACTTTTAGATTAAGAACTTGGATAAAGGGAGAGGAAGTATTTCGGCAGAGCTTCGCTAGAATGAAAATGCATGCAAGAATGCCATGCAAAAGTGTAAGGAAATGGCTAACCCTTGGGTCTTATTTATAGCCCCCAAGGTAGTTATTTTAGGAGCAATTGTTCCTTTGGAACAATTTAACTAAGGTGTACCATCGTACATGGCATATTATAAGCTTAAGTTGTACCATATGCATGGTACAACATAAGCTTAAGATATTACCCCTTTATTAGCCATATGTCGCATGCATTTATGCACATATAATGCGACTTTCCCATCAATCTAGAGATCCTCTCCGCAAGGGAACATATTCCCTTTACGCATGACTTCGTGTACGCGACGTTCGAGGTCCGTATTCCCTCGTACATCCCCTACAAGGGTGTACTAACGTCTTCCATATCCAACACTATCTTTATTCCAACCCCTGACGTCGCTACCCGACGTCAGTGTAGCTCTCGCGGTGTGTAAGGGTACTTTTCTGATCTCTTAGGACCCCCAACCAATGCATGCTAATCAAGATTAAAATCAGTATTTTAATTACTTAGTAAACCACTAATGAAGATAATCTAATCTGGGACTGTAGGTTGGTGAATCCGAGCACATAGGTAGATTGGACTGATTGAATGGTGTTTGCAGAACAGCTGATTGCAGGCAAGTGAAACTTGCCAACTTGTGTTTTAGGCCATGTTTTAGGCTATCCCTCGTTTTTAGCGTAAAAGAGACTAGGCGAGGAAATGATAGTCGCCTAGACGCAAATTCAAGATCTAGCTTGACAACGAAGCTAGATCTGACACCCTGCCATGCCATTCATACATTTTGCATGTCACGTTTAATTTCCATATCTGTATGCATTTTATTTGTACTCTGCCATGCTTGTCACGTTTAATTTCCATATCTGTACACACTTTATTTGTACTCTTGCCATGCCATGCATCATAACATGTCATTCCATGCTTGAATGTTTGCTTTCGTAGCACACGCTACTTGTACTTCCTTGTTGAGGCTAGGCACCTACGTTGCAGGCACAATCCTATGCCAAATACACTTCCTGGCTCGTGAACCAGAAGCGGGCTACATGTGTTGGTCAAAATCCAATGCCCGATTACACGTGGAGGGGTAGGGTTAAGTGATCACTTGAGCTTAGGAGTTGGCCCGTAGAGCCGCTCCAGCCAAAGGGCGTAAACTCTTTGCACGACGTGCTTACTTGTCTTGTAAATCCATGTGAATGTTTTAGTAGTTTTACTACCCTTTCCATGTCATACTTGTTGCACTTTCTTACTTGTTGCATCCATACCTTAAACTACCATGTCATCGCATATTTTAGAACCGCTAGGCTATTTTCCCCCTTTTTTTAGTTCCTTGCACAAGTCTCTTGTAGACTTGCTGACATGCGCACTCGTCTCTTTTGGGTGTCGCATGTTAGTTGCTGAGCCAGAGCCCGTTGATGAGGATGAGGTGTTTATTGACGTTGAGCCTGGGTCCACTATTGACGTGGACTTCGAGGACACCGACGACCAGTCGTAGAGACTTCTTCCTATGTTGCTTTCTGCTTAGTTCTTGTTAGGTTGTCGGTGCGTAGCGCCTTTCCTTTTCTGTACGTTTATTTCTGTTGGCCAGGCTTGGGGCCCTTTTACACTCTTTTATGCCTGGTGGCTTTTCTCTAATGTTGAACATTATTTGTGGACATTCTGAGATTGGAATAACTTTATTATCTCTCTTTCTTTTATTATTATTTTTGTTCTGTTTCGCAATTGCAAGGACCTTTACTTCGTTATACCAGACGCTTTACAGACTGGAGCTTCACTGCTTCAAGTCTGAGCGGACTTTTCACGCCTCGCCTTCCGTTTGTGGGAAGCAGGTCGTGACAGGTTTTATTGGTGGCCCATGCAGGTCTCGAACCTGCGACTGCAAATTATCGGAACAACGATAATAAAAATAGAATGTCCATTAAATAAATTAAAATATCCAAGTCAGAAGCCTTGAGTCTAATTTTATCATTTTCTATGTCACTCGATGGCTGGAAGACGACATACCCGAGCTGGTGGTGGGCCAGACCATGATGCGGTGCCGGATAGAGATCCCACCAATGCTGAAGTCATGAGGATGATGCATCAGATGATGCAGGTGCAGTAGGGCATGCTCCAGATTGCCCCTCGCTTCGAGCCAGGAGCGAAGCAGTTTCGGGAGGTGGGCCCGACCTATTTTAATGGATCTGAAGGACCGTTGGCTACAGAGGAGTGGATCTAAAATACGGAGGACAATCTACGGATGTCGAAGAACAACCCGGCTGGATGGGTTGATTTGGTGAAGAAGCAGCTCAAGGATAATGCCCGCAGTTGGTGGGATGCAGAGGAGGAGCTGTTGGTGAAACCTATTCCTTGGGCTACTTTCAAGGCTAGGTTCGATGAGGAGTATTTCCCGAAGGCTGCCAGGAGGGAGATGTTACAGCGATTCATTGATCTGAAGCAGGGAAATCTATCGGTGGACCAGTATCATCAGGAGTTCACTAAGCTGAGTCGCTTTGCACCGAAGATGGTGCAGGATGCTGAGGATAGAGCTCAGAGGTTTCTGCATGGTCTTTCCTTAGATTTGCAGAGCCTGATGTCTTCATCAGATTTGGAGTCTTATCAGAAGTTGCTGGTAGCTGCTAGGAGGCAGGAGCTGATTGCGAGCCAGAAGAGAGGGCAGACTTCTGGAGCTGGGAAAAAGCCTATGGAGCATGTCAGAGCAGTGGTGAGGCCAGGGTTCAAGCCTAACCAGTCGGTACAGTTCAAGAGGCCAGGTGGGCCTACTCTAAAGACTTCCCATTTCTGCGGCAAGACTGGGCATGTCAAGGAGCAGTGCAGGAAGTTGCTGGGACAGTGCTTGGTTTGTGGTGATCCTACTCATGTCATGAAGGATTGCCTGAAGTCTAAGCAGCCTTGGAGAGGACCAGTTGTAGCTCAGCCGATGCAGCAGAGAGCACCGGTACCTGCTGGACGTGGAGCAGCCCTTGTTCCACAGAAGCAGGCTTTTTAGCCGAGGAGGCAGGCTTTCCTGATGACTGCAGTTGAGGCTGAGGCTGAGGATGAGGTTATTACAGGCAACCCTCACTCTAGTTATTTTCCCTTCCTTAGTTAATCTTGTTTGTTAGAATATGTTTGGTTGCTAGAATATATTATATTTGCTAGATTAGGATTTGATTGTTAGAATGTTTGTTAGGTGTGATCTTGGTTTGCACTTTCCCTGCATGATTCATCTTCGACTCTGGTGCATCGATGTGCATAATATCCCGAAGCTTCGTGGACAAGCATTCCTTGTCGACTTTCCCTCTTCCCAAGAGTTGGGATATCGTTACAGGGAATGGCATGGTCTCGGTGCATCGTGGTTGCAAGTCTTTTCCTTTGGTGGTCTGTGGACATGAGCTTTACACTGACTTTATTGTCCACGACATCATCAACTATGATGCCGTCCTTGGGATGGATTGGCTTGGGAGTTTCTATGCCACGATCGATTGCTAGCGGAAGAAGGTGGTGTTCGAGATTCCAAGTCATCCAGTGTTTGAGTTCAGCCGATGTAGCAGTTTGCTTGGTCCTGTCAGGTTTTGAGCCAAGCCGGTGGAGATCTTTGCCATGCAGATGGAGCTGAGTAGACCAGCTGTGGTGCTAGAAATCGACGACGTCTTTCCGAAGGAGATGTCTGGACTGCTGCCCGATCGCGCCCTTGAGTTTTCGATCGATCTCTTTCCAGGAGCGTAGCCCATTTCGAAGGCACCGTATCGTATGGCTCCAGCAGAGTTGGAAGAGTTACGTAGGTAGCTGGATGAGCTTTTGCAGAAGGGGTATATTAATCCTAGCGTGTCTCCGTGGGGAGCACCGGTGTTGCTGGTGAAGAAAAAGGATGGTTCGCGTCGTATGTGCATGGACTACAGGGAGCTGAATGCCGTCACCATCAAGAATCGATATCTGTAACGCCCCGCTTCCCAAAAGACACCAGAAGCGAGAGCGTTACTCGGTCCGCTTAAACTGGAGCGGTGAAGCTCAAGATCAATAAGCGTCTGTGATAAAAACACAGATGAGGTTCTTGCATTTGCGTATCAGAACAACCAGAAAACATTTCATTAAATTAAAAGGAGCACCTCCAGATTTGTTCGTACAAGAAATAAGACAACTGGGCCTCAACATGGCCAGAAAGGAAACTACAACAAAACACTAATCCTACTACAAGGTACTAAAGCTAAAATCAAAATAGTGATGGAAAAGGGGCTCTAGTCTTTCACAGAAAGCGGCTCGGCGTCTACGGTGAACTCCTGGCCCTCTAAGTCAGGCGTCTCGAGAGAATCTTCCTAGTGCTCTGACCGGCGCCCCGCTTGCTTCGCGGCGGCGCGGTGTCGTTTACCGCAAGTTTCACGGTTAGTGTAGGGTGCGGGAATATCGAACTCAGGGAGGCGAGGTTGTGCTTGGGTCAGGTAGGACCTGAATCACCCCGAGGGGCGAGCTAGCCCGAATCGGTAGATGGTTGTCACGAAAGAAAATAAAAGCGTATGAACAAAAAGAAAGTAAACCCGGGACTTTGGTTTCCAACCCGACGAGAGACTCTCGCCGATACGGCCTACGGGTATGGATAGCGATCGGGATTAGGGTCTAACGGTGAGACGTTGCCTCTGAAAGTGGTACCGGCGTCCCATGGGCCCGATATTCCGGTCGGTGCCCAGTATGATACACCGGACTTCCCGGATTCGATCAGTGGGCACTCCCGTGTCCATTAACACTGATCGATCCCGGGAGCACTAAGTCTGCAACGATATCTCCCAACGTCTCATCCTGCCGCTCCCGCGTGCTAGGATTTAGCGTCTACGCTAAAGGCGTGAGCTATGGCTAGGGAGTCAACCGCCAAGTTTATTCCCCCTTGGCCCGACGGTCAAAGGCGGTCTTTTTCCCGCCGATGACAATGAAACGCCCCGCGTAACCGTTAGATTCCTACTCCCTATCGATTTCCTAACCCTATGGACGCATCGGGAAGAGCCCCCGAAGAGGTTTCCACCAAAATCCCAGATTTGGGAACTACTCACAAAAATTCATGAAAAAGCAATCTAAATGAAATTTAACCGTTGAAATCATAATCGGACCAATTGCAATGCGGAAGTAAAGGAGTAATAAAGACAATACTAAAATTTTAGAAAGATCTGAAAACTTACAAAAGAGTAACAATTACAGCCGTCACAAGGAAATAAAACAGTAGAAAAACAGCCACACACGTTTCTGGAACCCTAGGGGTTCTATATATAGGCCGTCGCATCAACCGATCGGTTGACAAGTCAACCGATCGGTTGATCCGTTACAAATAAATATCAGAAAACGGCGAGTTTTCACCCGATCACATGAACCGATCGGGTGAGTTCTTGAGCGACCGGTTGGATCTTGGAGCGATCGGGTGAATCGGCCGGTTCGACGTCCGTGTCTTCAGCTCATCTTTCTCAGCTACAGATGAACCGATCGGGTGAGAGTCACCCGATCGGTTGGCACTTTGCTTCGAGAAAACAGAGAATAGCCCCCGCTAACCGGTCTGTGAACCGGTCGGGTGACTTCGTTGTGAGCTGCGGCAGAGACCGGTTGGTGCACGCGTGCATCACCCGATCGGTTGGAGATGACCAACCGACCGGGTGAGGGGCTGAAAGATGAATACTTCGCCGTTTGACCCCCTGGATCACGCGTGACTTCTCCCGTTGCTCCGGGGACTTGGGATATCATCGTAAAAGGTCCCCTACGTGGTCGAACTCCTGCAATCATGGACAAACAAAGAAAAGTGAAAGAAAACAGGAAAATATACGAAAACGAATAAGAGACGGCGGAAAAACACGGAGAAACACAAAAGAAAACGTGCGTGAATATATGAAATATAAACGCACGTCAAAATCCCCCAAGCTGAACTCGTCTTCGTCCTCGAGGAAGACGAGTGAGAGTAGGAGCTCGAAAGGGAAAAATAGGGAGGAAGAAAGAAAAAGAAAACTCTAAACCCCAAATCGTCCATCAGAGCTACCGAAATCGAAAACGACACACCAAGCAAGCAAACGCCAAATCACACCACTAAACCTAGGAAAGCGAGTCCAAATAAGTGTCGTGGGTCCACGCAGTGAAGCGCGAGTGAGCGTGGTCGTGTGCTAGCAAATGGTGATGCTTTCTACGATGTGCTATGAGGCTCGATATACACAATCCAAGATATGACCCAAAATATCGATCCGAATTGAATTAAGCGGCGAATATAAGTTCAAGCATGCATGAGAAGAGTTAGAATAGAAGCGTATCATGCATCAGGGACTCCACAACTAGGGTTAAGGAAATCACGCCACTATAGCCTAGATACTAGCTAAAAAGTTCCCAAGCCAAGTGTTTTCGATAACGACGGGGGTTGAGATGATGTGGAGAAGAACACTCGGTGCAAATTCTCGCCTTCCTTTTATTCTCGGCAAGTATGAAAATATTCACACTGGAATTTTTTTTTTGGGTTTTGGGTACTTGCATATTTTTTTGGCTTTTTGGCTATACAATCTTTTTCTTTTCTTTTCTTTTTGGGTTTTTCTTTTCTTTTCTCCTTTTTTTGGATTTTTGGGATATTGGCTATACACATGTGTACTCTCCCAAGTGGGAGAACGGTACACGACGAGGGGATTTGCACCAAGTAAAACAAAAAAGAAGTCGAAATCTAAACACTCGGGCAAAGGAGACTATTCTTACTAAATAGAGCTTAGGCTAAATGGGGTATCCTAGTCCTTAGTTGTGGAATCCCGACGCATGCGAATTGAAGTATACGACATAAATAGCATGCATTTAGAAGCAGACATTAGAAGCAAACCGCATATTCAATATCGAAACATGATAATCTAGGGGTCATTCCTGAACAGGTATATAAAGTAAAATCACAAAGCAGAAGCACACCAAATGCTAGTCACGACACACGACTCACAAAAAGCTAAGTGGACCTGCGACGCGTGAAATGCAAGAGGACTCGAAATCCTAGGGTTAGTGAGTGCGATTATCGACGCAATGCTAGGTGTATGTGACTTTGTGGCGATTCATCATAGGATTCATTTCTAGGAGAAAGAGCTAAAGAAAGAAGGAAAAAGAAAAAAGAAAAACACGATGGAAAACGACTCAAATAACGTAGAAAAACAACACAAATGACGCGCGAAGTGCGACTGCCCCAAGCTGAAACTTGCATTGCCCTCAATGCAATAAGAGTGAGTACGGGAGGGCAATGAAAATGGGGGGGAATACGCACAGACACGAAAAGAAATGAAAACGAGAAAAACACATAGATAAAACTGAAAAGGAAAGAAAAAACAAGATCAAGATCAAACAAAACGAAAAATAAAAATAAAATAAAATTACACGACACCACACTCAAAAAGTGAAAAACGAACACACACACACAAAAATGAGAAAAACAAACAAAACACGACATCACACCAAAGTAGACTTCCCCCAAGCTAGACCAGAAAGTGCTAGCGAAATGATATGATCAATAAAATCCAGATATGTGCAAGGGGGAGTCAAAAACAAAAGTGGTGAATCTAGAAAACAGGAGGAGCTGAGTCCTCGTCCTCCTCGGAAGAGGGTGTGGATGGGTGGTCAGGGGAGGCTATGGGTGTGCTGAGAAGTGGGGGAAGAGGCAAAGTAGTAGGGGCAGTGGTGGTGTGAACAATGGGACGAGTGTCGGTGGTGGTGGTAGGAAGGCAATCAAGGCGGTGGTGAGAGGAATAGAAGTGGAGGAAGTAGGTGCGGTGGTGACGGTAGTGGGAGGTGGTGGGAGGGATCTGGAGCGCACCGGCAATTTCCTCCGGCGCACGTATGGAGTGACGGAGGAGAAGTGAGGTAGCGTGGGTGCAGTGGAAGTGGTCGGGAGGGGTGAAGTGGATGCTGGGATGGGATGTGAAGAGGGAGGGGAGGAATGTGGTGAGGGGGGTGATGGATGTGGAGAAGTGTGGGTGGGTGGAGGAGAAGATCGCCTGGGTGGTGAAGGTGGGGGTGGTGGAGGTGGAGGTGGTCCGTGGATATGGGTAAGAAGGCGGAGAATGGCCGCCACGTTCCTCTCCAGTGCGAGGAAACGTGGGTGAGTAAGAAAGGAGGGTGGCGATGGGTCCGAGGAAACAGAGGACATGTCGAGCTCACGAAGGGCAACGACCTCCCTCTCAAGTCCTAGACGGGCAGATACCTAACGGCGACCAAAAGACATAGACTGACGCGAGGCAGAAGTGGTGCCGCCAGGTAAGGTCGAAGAGGTGCTGGCGGCAGTGGTCATGCCAGCACAGGAGACAAGGCCAGAAATGGCCGCAAGGAGGTGCTCAGACGTGATCGGTCCCGGAGCAGAAACGGGACGACTCGGGCCAGCCCCTAAATCTCCCACAGACGCAGGGATATCCTACTCGCCTAAGTGGGCGGCAGGGGACGGTGATCTGCGGGCGTCTGCGGGAAAGAAAGGAAGATTCAACCCAGCTAAGAAATCGGGATCAGGAGGGAAAGTCCAATCTCCCACGAGAGCAAGGGTCATGCGAGCGGGGTTGGGCAGAATGGTGTAAGGGGCTGGGGGTGGCCATAATGAAATATGAAGCGGCCATCCGAGCGGGGTTTGATCATGTGGATGTGCCGCAGGACATCAATATCAAGATGTGAGGGTCATGCGGCAGCAGGAAGATTACCGGGGATGGTAATATTGAATTGGGCGTGAGAGCAGATGATCATGATGATGCCCCCGCAACAAAACTTCCCCTTACCGGCCCGGCTGATCTCGAGTAGCTTGTAAACAAGCCAATCGCCGCCATGGATGGGGACGGTAGGGGCCCTGAAGCTAACTCCATCATCATCCCGGACATAAGGAAAAGTCATGGCCCAAAGGATAAAAAGGTCAGGGATAGTCACAGTGCCTGACTCGTCCCTAGGAAAGAATGCAGATGAAATGATTCTGTGGGCCAATCTAAACACGGGATGAATGATGGAGGAGGCCTTGGCCCTTCCTCGGGGGTAGTCACGGATCAGCGTGAGGCGGAACCAGAATTGATCGACATCAAACTCAGGCGTGTACCCGTAGTGTCGGATGGAATCATCCCCGAGATTGGGGAAACCAAATATATCATTAATCGTGTTCAGGTTCGTGGTGACACTACGGTTACGCACCCGGAATCGAATGATCGACCCGGACTCCCAGACAAGTGTAGAGAGGAATTCGAGTGTGAGGGCCGGGTAGGATATGGCATGTGTATTAAGAAAGGCTAACCACCCTAAGTTAGCGAAAAGAGATTCGACCTCGGTGAAGACACCGAGATCGACAAGTGTACGTGCGTGCGGGAACTTGGTGGATAGATGCCCTCGAGCATCAAGCCTACGGTAAAAATCTTTGTGCTCCTGGTTCCGAAAAATATACCCGTATGGGCCCAACATTGGGTCCACAGGGGGAATAACATGTGGAGGAGGGCCAAGTGTAAGTGCTCGTGTACGGGAAGGGGGGCATGTTTGTTTTCGTCTCTTTCGAGACGGCTCCTCTTCCCTCATGATACCCCTCCCCTTATCCTTATCTTTAGCCATGTGTGTGTGCGAGCAAGAATTAGTGCAAAAATCGTGGATGCACACCAACACAAGCAAACGAGCAAGCACAATAAATAGGGCAAATGTATAAAATAAGCTTAGGAGCGAGTTTACCCAAGCGGAGTGGCAGAGCTTGCTCGTTGATGCCCCACACTGTTCAGCGAGAGTAGCGTGGAGCAGCGGCGAACTCCTTCGGCAATAATTTTCGAAATGGGGGTGGTTCGGGGGAAAATTAGGTCAAAATCTCGGAATGGGAGGAGAGAGATGGTGTATATGATGGAGGGGTTGATGCAGGAGGTGGAGAGTGGGAGTAATGGAGGAGTAGAGGGCGTGGGGGAGTGAAGATCGGTTGTTGGCGAAGAGGGGAAGGCGAAACGACGTCGGATTTTGGGGGTTTTTGCGATCGGGCGAGATGGAAACGAGCGGGTGTCGGGGGGGTTTATATAGGGTTTTAAGTCGAACCGATCGGGTGACTTGTCACCCGATCGGTTGACTGTTAGGTCGAAAATCTTGCCGAAGAAATGCTACAGGCGAACCGATCGGTTGAATTGTCAACCGATCGGTTGGCCGCTCCACTCAATTTCCCGAGAACTTAGGGCTGCTCACCCGGTCAGGTCAACCGATCACGCTCGAACTCAACCGATCGGTTGATATTCCCCAAAATTTCCCGAGAGTTCTCCCCAGCTCACCCGGTCTGCCACCCGGTCTCTTCATTACTCAACTGATCGGGTCATATGGGGACAGATCTCGGCATGTATCTGATACATCCCAACCGATCGGGTGAGTTGTCACCCGATCGGTTGGGGCTTGTTGTCTGCAAAAACCAATAGATTTGCTTAAGTCCACGAACGGATGTTCTCGCGGCTGATTTTATTTATAAAAAGTAGATAAAATAAAGTAAAAATTAACGCTAAAAAGTGGGAAAAAGTTTAGAACATGGGTTGCCTCCCATGAAGCGCACTTGTTTAACGTCGTTGGCTCGACGCCCGCAAGAGATGCTCATGGTGGCTGATACGGGTGATGCCCAAACTTCGGCATCTCTTCCTCGCTGGAGCTGAAGGCGCTTGGAGTAGTCAGCGGCTGGAAAAATACTTGCTCGACTACCCTCCCTTTGTTCTTGAGATCCGGGGGCTTTTCCTTGGTGTTGGCGCTTCCCGCCATCTTCTTCAGTATCCGGACCTCGTCTTTAGTGAGGTCCGTGAGCTCTTTCCCCGTTCTCCTCGCAGGAGGAGTCTTGGGGAACCCGGGAGGGGTCGTTCTCGCTGCACTTGGTTTTCCAGCAGCTTCTTTGTCTTCGGGGCCTTCTTCATCTTCTAAATCCCCCAAGTCATCGGGGGGTTTCTCAGGAGAATCTCCCAGGAGCTCTCCTCTACAGCTTTTTCTTCTTCTATCTCAAGCAAATTGCATCCAGGGTCATCAGGGGGATCGGGGTGCTTCATAGATAATCCCAGGTCAAACTCAACTTTCTCTCCGCCGACGTTCAAAGATAGTTTTCTGTTCTTCACATCTATTAGAACGCCAGCAGTGGCCATGAAAGGCCGTCCCAGGATAATGGGAGTGTGTGCGTCTTCGGGCATGTCCATGACCACAAAGTCCACAGGCACATGCACCCCTCTCACATTCACGGGAAGGTCATCCACAACTCCCACCGGATATTTTACCGACCGGTCAGCTAGTTGCAGGGTCATCCCGGTGGGCTCCAAATCACCCATTCCTATTCTCGTGTACATCGACAAGGGCATCAAGCTAACACTCGCTCCTAGATCGACGAGTGCACGATTAACCTTCACTGCTCCGATCATGCAAGGAATGGAAAAGCTCCCCGGGTCTTTAAGTTTCGGCGGATTTGCCCTCTGGATAAGAGCGCTACACTCCGCCGTCAACACTACTTTCTCCTTTCTGGACCCTCTAGTCACCAAATCTTTCAAGAATTTTGCATAGGAGGGGATTGTTTCGATTGCTTCTAGGAAGGGGATCTGCAAACTCAGGTCCTTGACCATGGCGAAGAACTTGCCATATTTCTCATCAATTTTTGCCTGAGCCAACCGTTGGGGAAATGGCACAACGGGTTTGTACACTTTAGGGCTCTCTTCCTCCTTCTTCTCTTTTTCTTCTTCATAGACTCCCTCCGGAGTCATAGGATTTGATGACGAAGCACCGGCGTCGTTTGATTTTTCAGTTGGTCTCTCAACGACCAATGGTGCTTCCGGGTTGCTAGGGGGCACTCTAGTAGGAATTTGTGTCCCGCTTCTCAGAACGATAGCGGACACATTCGCGTGCTCGTGCACGAGTGCCAATGTCTGGGGTGCTCCCCTCGGGTTCACCTCCGGTTGTGGCGGTAATTGGTTTTGTGACCTTGCAAGGTTCGCCACTTGTAACCCCAGCTGGGTTACTTGGTCCGTGAGGGTCCGCTGACCCATTTCCAGCTTCTGGTTGATCCTCTCCTGGTTGGTAATATATTGAGTCAAGAGAGACTCAACCGGAGAGACGGCCCTCTGTTGGCCATACTGCTGCTGCTGCTGGAACGGCTGCTGATTCTTGGGGGCGTAGGATTGTTGCTGAGATGGTTGCTGCTGATATTGTTGCTGTTGAAATGGACTCTGCTGTGGCCTAGCCGGCTGATATGCTTGTTGCTGCGGCTGCTGAGGCAGCGAGGGCTGAAATGGTGGCCGGTAGCTGAAATTCGGGTGGTTCCGGTTGTTGGGAGAGTAGGCCGGGTTGGAATTTGTCCTTGGTGGATGTGGCGCATTCCCCGTGGGGTTGTAAAATAGTGCGCTCGCCTGATCCAACGGTGGTGAGATGTCACCACCGTCGAATTCCCCAAGGAATTCGGACTCTACCGCAGAAACTTGCTGTGTACCGGCCCCACCGGCTCCTACCATCAGTGCGGAGATCTGGGTCGAAAGCAAGTCAAACTTGCTTGAAAGTTTGTCGACGTCCTCGACTCTGCGTATACCCCCAGTTCTTGGTGTGGCTCTCTCGTCACACCACCGCTCATTGTTGGATGCCATATTTTCCAGAATATTCCCGGCATCTTCCTCGCTTCTAGACATGAAGGAACCTCCAGCCACGGCGTCCATAGAAGATTTCAGGTCATACCTCAACCCATTGTAGAACAGATTAATAATCTGCCACTTTGGAAGCTCATGGTGAGGGCATCTTCTTTGCATCTCTTTATATCTCGTCCAAGCTTCATGCAAGGACTCGTGGCTGGCCTGGGAGAAGGAGGAGATTTCACTCCTCAACTTCATGGTCTTCCCCGGAGGAAAGAACTTTGTCAGAAAAGCGTTGGAGAGCTTCTCCCAGGTGTTGAAAGTGTTGGGGTCCTTCCCCCTTAGCCATTGCTTTGCTTTGTCTCGCAAGGAGAAGGGGAACAGCTTCAGACGGATAGCCTCTGTCGTGACACCATTGATCCGGAAGGTGTCACACTTCTCCAAGAAGGAGTCTAGATGCTCGATCGGGCTCTCCATGGGTGCACCCGCAAACTGATCCTGCTGGATCCATGTCACCAATGACGGCTTTAGCTCAAAGCTTTGGGCCGTGATAGCTGGAGGACGGATGGCGGAAGTGGACTCGATAGATGGCATCGAGTATTCCAGCAGAGACTTCTGAGGTGGGGTGTTCTCCTCCATGGATTCGGGATCTTCCCTTCTCCGCTTCTCGGCGGCCAAGCGCCTAAGGGTGGCGTTAATCTCTGGATCGAGGGGGATCAAGTCGTCAAGACTCCTTGAACTCCTGCGCATGAAAAACAACAAACACCCGTGAAGCGACAAGTGGGAAAGAGACAGATAAAATAAGAAATAAAAATAAGAAAAAAAAAGAAAAAGGAGAATGCGAAAATTATCGCGAGGTAGGGATGTGAGCTAGACACGAGGGTTCATGAGATCCTAAAATAACAAGCACGTTGCCTCCCCAGCAACGGCGCCATAAACTTGACCGGCGCCCCGCTTGCTTCGCGGCGGCGCGGTGTCGTTTACCGCAAGTTTCAGGTTAGTGTAGGGTGCGGGAATATCGAACTCAGGGAGGCGAGGTTGTGCTTGGGTCAGGTAGGACCTGAATCACCCCGAGGGGCGAACTAGCCCGAATCGGTAGATGGTTGTCACGAAAGAAAATAAAAGCGTATGAACAAAAAGAAAGTAAACACGGGACTTTGGTTTCCAACCCGACGAGAGACTCTCGCCGATACGGCCTACGGGTATGGATAGCGATCGGGATTAGGGTCTAACGGTGAGACGTTGCCTCTGAAAGTGGTACCGGCGTCCCATGGGCCCGATATTCCGGTCGGTGCCCAGTATGATACACCGGACTTCCCGGATTCGATCAGTGGGCACTCCCGTGTCCATTAACACTGATCGATCCCGGGAGCACTAAGTCCGCAACGATATCTCCCAACGTCTCATCCTGCCGCTCCCGCGTGCTAGGATTTAGCGTCTACGCTAAAGGCGTGAGCTATGGCTAGGGAGTCAACCGCCAAGTTTATTCCCCCTTGGCCCGACGGTCAAAGGCGGTCTTTTTCCCGCCGATGACAATGAAACTCCCCGCGTAACCGTTATATTCCTACTCCCTATCGATTTCCTAACCCTATGGACGCATCGGGAAGAGCCCCCGAAGGGGTTTCCACCAAAATCCCAGATTTGGGAACTACTCACAAAAATTCATGAAAAAGTAATCTAAATGAAATTTAACCGTTGAAATCATAATCGGACAATTGCAATGCGGAAGTAAAGGAGTAATAAAGACAATACTAAAATTTTAGAAAGATCTGAAAACTTACAAAAGAGTAACAATTACAGCCGTCACAAGGAAATAAAACAGTAGAAAAACAGCCACACACGTTTCTGGAACCCTAGGGGTTCTATATATAGGCCGTCGCATCAACCGATCGGTTGACAAGTCAACCAATCGGTTGATCCGTTACAAATAAATATCAGAAAACGGCGAGTTTTCACCCGATCACATGAACCGATCGGGTGAGTTCTTGAGCGACCGGTTGGATCTTGGAGCGGTCGGGTGAATCGGCCGGTTCGACGTCCGTGTCTTCAGCTCATCTTTCTCAGCTACAGATGAACCGATCGGGTAAGAGTCACCCGATCGGTTGGCGCTTTGCTTCGAGAAAACAGAGAATAGCCCCCGCTGAACCGGTCTGTGAACCGGTCGGGTGACTTCGTTGTGAGCTGCGGCAGAGACCGGTTGGTGCACGCGTGCATCACCCGATCGGTTGGAGATGACCAACCGATCGGGTGAGGGGCTGAAAGATGAATACTTCGCCGTTTGACCCCCTGGATCACGCGTGACTTCTCCCGTTGCTCCGGGGACTTGGGATATCATCGTAAAAGGTCCCCTACGTGGTCGAACTCCTGCAATCATGGACAAACAAAGAAAAGTGAAAGAAAACGGGAAAATATACGAAAACGAATAAGAGACGGTAATTTACATACATATGGTTAGCATACTATTACATTCATCCATATATACATAGTCACAAACATACGACTAGGCATACTTTCTGGTATATGCATGCCCATACATCATCCCGTAGGGGTAATTATAACAATCCTACTATACATAAAACACACTTAATCATACACTATATATATATACTAGTCATTACCCATGCCCATAGGGCACGGTTTATGTAATGGTTGAGTTTTTCTCCCCCACAAATTTCAAGTTCCCCCAAATTTCAAGTTTTCCCACAAAATTTCAAGTTTCCCCCCAAATTTAAGTTTTCCCCCAAAATTTAAGTCCCCCAATAATTGTCATTACCACCAAGGACAAACTTGCCACGTAGGACAAAGCTTTGTCCTAGTAGGATAAGATTTAAAATCTTCATAGAACTGAAAAAAATGGCCAGAATGGGTGAGAATAAAAAGTGTGGGTGTGTGTGTGGGGAGGGTCCATAGGCAAAAATACAAAATCCGGGGTTGTATGTGCAAAATTTCTCACCTCCTCTTTTATCCCTCAAAATCTCATCTCTTATATTTTCTCTTATTCAATTTCCATGTTTTATATAATAGATATCCAAATTCTCTTATCCTATTTCTCATGTCCAAATTCTCTTATCAATTTCTCTTAATAACATCCGTCTTTTATATAATAGATATCACTTATCCAATTTCTCTTGTCCAATATCTCTTATCTAATTTCTCTTGATAACATCTCTCGTTTGTAATATAGATATCTCTTATCTAATTTCTCTTGATAACATCACTCTTATCCAATTTCTATTGTCCAATATCTTTTATTCAATTTCTCTTGATAACATCCCTCTTTTATAATATAGATATCCCTTATCCAATTTATCTTGTCCAATATCTCGAATCCAATTTCTCTTGATAACATCCCTCTTTTATAATATAGATAGCTCTTATCCAATTTCTCATGTCCAATATCTCTTATCCAATTTCTCTTGATAACATCCCTCTTTTATAATATAGATATCTCTTATCCAATTTCTCTTTTCCAATATCTCTTATCCAATTTCTCTTGATAACATCCCTCTTTTATAATATAGATATCTCTTATCCAATCTCTCTTGATAACATCCCTCTCTTATAATATAGATATCTCTCATCCAATATCTCTTGTCCAATATCTCTTATCCAATTTCTCTTGATAACATCCCTCTTTTATAATATAGATATCTCTTATCCAATTTCTCATGTCCAATATCTCTTATCCAATATCAATATCTCTTGATAACATCCTTCTTTTATCATATAGATATCTCTTATCCAATTTCTCTTTTCCAATATCTCTTATCCAATTTCTCTTGATAACATCCCTCTTTTATAATATAGATATCTCTTATCCAATTTCTCTTGATACCATCCCTCTCTTATAATATAGATATCTCTTATCCAATTTCTCTTGATACCATCCCTCTCTTATAATATAGATATCTCTTATCCAATTTCTCTTGTCCAATATCTCTTATCCAATTTCTCTTGATAACAACCCTCTTTTATAATAGAGATATCTCTTATCCAATTTCTCTTTTCTCTCTTATCCAATTTCTCTTGATAACATCCCTCTTTTATAATACAGATATCTCTTATCCAATTTTTCTTGTCCAATATCTCTTATCCAATTTCTCTTCATAACATCCCTCTTTTATAATATAGATATCACTTATCCAATTTCTCATGTCCAATATCTCTTATCCAATTTCTCTTGATAACATCCCTCTTTTATAATATAGATATCTCTTATCCAATTTCTCTTGATAACATCCCTCTCTTATAATATAGATATCTCTTATCCAATTTCTCTTGTCCAATATCTCTTATCCAATTTCTCTTGATAACATCCCTCTTTTATAATATAGATATCTCTTATCCAATTTCTCTTTTCCAATATCTCTTATCAAATTTCTCTTGATAACATCCCTCTTTTATAATATAGATATCTCTTATCCAATTTCTCTTTTCCAATATCTCTTATCCAATTTCTCTTGATAACATCCCTCTTTTATAATATAGATATCTTTTATCCAATTTCTCATGTCCAATATCTCTTATCCAATTTCTCTTGATAACATCCCTCTATTATAATATAGATATCTCTTATCCAATTTCTCTTGATAACATCCCTATCTTATAATATAGATATCTCGTATCCAATTTCTCTTGTCCAATATCTCTTATCCAGTTTCTCTTAATAACATCCCTCTTTTATAATATAGATATCTCTTATCCAATTTCTCTTGATAACATCACTCTTATCCAATTTCTCTTGTCCAATATCTCTTATCCAATTTCTCTTGATAACATCCCTCTTTTATAATATAGATATCTCTTATCCAATTTCTCTTTTCCAATATCTCTTATCCAATTTCTCTTGATAACATCCCTCTTTTATAATATAGATATCTCTTATCCAATTTCTCTTGATAACATCCCTCTCTTATAATATAGATATCTCTTATCCAATTTCTCTTGATAACATCCCTCTCTTATAATATAGATATCTCTTATCCAATTTCTCTTGTCCAATATCTCTTATCCAATTTCTCTTGATAACATCCCTCTTTTATAATATAGATATCTCTTATCCAATTTCTCTTTTCCAATATCTCTTATCCAATTTCTCTTGATAACATCGCTCTTTTATAATATAGATATCTCTTATCCAATTTCTCTTTTCCAATATCTCTTATCCAATTTCTCTTGATAACATCCCTCTTTTATAATATATATATATACTTATAACTAACCACATACACATATACACGCGGGCACACGCCAGACATACTAACACATAAATCACACAATAAATCTGCACACACAACTATACATACACTTATTATCATTACACCTAACACGCATATCACTGTACTAGTATACAATTACAACCATCAACAAGTACGACTAAGGTATATATACTCCTAGCAACTAGCTAGTACTAAATCTATTACGCTCCGATATTCCTTAGTGATATAGCCAATCACTCGCCTAAGTATAAACATAACACTTACTATTCTACACTCGACTATATACATATATATCACAAATTACCGTTCATACATGCACATACGACGCAATAGATAATCACACTATACTAATATACTCATGGTAAGCACACTCATACACGGGTGGTATATAGAGATTAGCATACGCGGGTCCACATTCACTATCTATTCATGCACCACAACCACACTACAATCAAAGCTAATGGTCTCACTAAGCAATGATAAGCACTAATGTGGTAACTAAGTAATGGTGTAGGATTCAGAGTTGAATGATGCAATGAACTAATTTTGTGATGGACGGTTCCGGAGATGGTATGCATAAGAGAGTAGTTTGGTTGGGTGACATAAAATATTTAAGAATAATTAAGGAAATAAGAAGATAAGGACATGTGTAAAATAGTAACATTGTGAGATAGCGAACATATGGTATAAGTTAAAACGTAAAATGTGATTAATCAAATGATAGGTGAAGAGTAATATGGGCCTGGTGATGTAGTGCTTGTTTTATAAATGGAAAATAGGTTTGTATAAAGAAAATTTTTTTTTCTTAAAATATATGAAGACAATGATTATAAAACCGACACACAGGATTTTGAAGTTATATACATCCTAGGAAAGTATTTTAAAAGTATGTGTGAATGAATGTTTTGAAATTTGTTAGTAAGAAAAGGAGATGATATTTGAACTAGTGAATTAGAAATAAAGTTTCAAAAAGTTCATTGCATGAGGAAAATAGAGTAGCTATACAAGGTTATGTGAAATGGAAGTGTGAAAGATGTATGTTAGAAAATTGCTATAAGATAGTATTTAAAGATCGCGTCAAAAGAGTTTCATAATCAAGGTTAGGTTTAAGTCGACTGAAGTGTAGAAAATTTAAGTAAAAGTTTTCGAAAGGATTTGAAACTTAGCGGAGAATGCAATAAAAGAAATATCGAAAATACTTTTTAGAAGACTCCGGATCTGCAAGATGGCGGACCTGAAGAGTTTACGTGAATCGAGGACAAGGAATAGGTTCGACGATCGAAACGTAAGTACGACTAAGAAGTAACCCCGTGAATACGCTACGATGGTTTTCTACGATCATTAATATATGAGTGTAATGATTAGAAAATGATAGAATCAGGGGAAAATAATCATTAGGTCGACTAAGGTTTAGCACTAAGGTTCATCGTCGAGTTAGACTATGATAGGAGAGTCGGGATAAGGGTTCGTTGGGGATCGAGATTGAGACTTATCTATAGGTCTGGAATATCGTACGCTTCGAAGTCTACTCATTGCAGGCGTCTCGGGTTAGACTGGCTTGGCGACGATCGCTACGTTCGGTTCAGCCCTAGATGCGATGAATCTAAGCGAACGACTAACGAATTCAAAATTCTAATAAGGTCAGAGCTGGATGATCAATCGATAGGGTGACTCCTAAGATGATAATACTAAGTCGTGGCAAGGGTGTCTAACTAACGAGCACAAGCGTCTATCTATTCCTATTATCCTGGTATTGGTTTCCTATCATGCTGAGACAAGATATTCGAGTAATTTTGCGTACGAACTAATTCTGGATGTTTTGGCTAATGAAAAGTGTTCTCATTGTTCTGAATTTCGTAGTTGCAGGACCTGCATGGGCCACCACTAAAACCTGTAACGCCCCGCTTCCCAAAAGACACCGGAAGCGAGAGCGTTACTCGGTCCGCTTGAACTGGAGTGGTGAAGCTCGAGATCAATAAGCGTCAGTGATAAAAACACAGATAAGGTTCTTGCATTTGAGTATCAGAACAATCAGAAAACATTTCATTAAATTAAAAAGAGCACCTCCAGATTTGTTCGTACAAGAAATAAGACAACTGGGCCTCAGCATGGCCAGAAAGGAAACTACAACAAAACACTAATCCTACTACAAGGTACTAAAGCTAAAATCAAAATAGTGACGGAAAAGGGGCTCTAGTCTTTCACAGAAAGCGGCTCGGTGTCTACGGTGAACTCCTGGCCCTCTAAGTCAGTCGTCTTGAGAGAATCATCCTAGTGCTCAAACTCGGGATCTGACATACATCCAAAAACATGAATGTATGTCAGCAAGGTCTGCAAGAAAACATTAGCATCCCAAGGCAAGATATATGACAGATATGAATTTAAGAAGTCAGTTAATATCTTTAAGAACTGACTGCAGCAATTTAATACCAACAATTATATAGAAACGAAAATGAACATCCTTAGCATGTAGTTCTAAGCAGTTTCAAGAATTAAAGTAAAGACTTTCTCTGAATTCATTAGCATATCAATTTTCATGAGACCAAGTTAGAGTTTCAAGTTCCATGTCAAGAGTTCACATCTAATCTAGGATTCTCGCCTTTAGGTCGTGATGAGAAGGTCGTTCCTCTCACGGGGGCTTACCGTGATTGACGCTAACCCACCGCGTGCGGGTGGTGCTCTTGAGGAGAGTATCTTTCATACGTCCAGTGGCCGCTCAACCCTAACCCCACCCAAAAGTTTGCCGGAACACGAGCCGGCCTAGTCGACTCAGACGACATCACGATATGACGATACCGCCTTCGAGGCGCACGATTTTCACGATGTCCAAATTTGTTAGGCATGTCAAGACTCACTGAATTTTACTGTTATTGTTACGCCTATTTAACCGAGACCCGAAAGACGCGAGCCCAGAAACCCGACTGCCGGTCAAGAGCCCATCGGCGCGCTCAGGCCCACTCGATAAGGCCCTATAAGGGACCCCCCCGAATGTCGATCCGGCCCGGCCCCGATAACACGCTGGCCACTCGCCCACTCCTACGATAACCGCTCCCCCGGTTCCGCGACCACTGAATGGCAATTATGGGGAGATGCTGGCATGGCGTAGGGAGGAGGATACCCTGACGAGTGTTCTCGTCTACGCAGGAGGATACCCAATCCGCGGGCCGAGGCTTCCCCTCCGCCCCTCGCCGACCACGCAACCAGCTGGACGATTGAGGCTTCCCCTCGTCGTCCGATCGCCGAGGCCGAGCGCAACCGACCGAGGCCGAGCGTCTCAACCCAGGCCGAGGCTTCCCCTCGCCCTACCAACGGCCGAGGCCCCCGATCCAACCCAGCCGACGCGCTCCACGTCGTCTGTAGATCCGACTCGAGCCTCGTCTGCACCAACTCGACTTACCCGAGGGACCCAAGCGGGCCCCTTGACCACGTTGACCGGGTTGTCCACGGTCAACGCTTTGTAGTGAGAAAACACTCTGAAACATCTGGCGCCGTCTGTGGGAACGAACTGTCCCACGAAGAAGCAAATCACACCTGCAATGGCACGAGCCAGCAACGGAAGGAAACGCATGCCCCCCATCCCGGAGGAGGGGAATGGCACATCCAACGGCAACCTCGAAGGCACGCCCGTCAACAACCACCCCGCCCCCACAACTGAAGAGATTGGCGGGTCGGAATTGGCCACACAGGGGCAACTCCGTGCCCTAGCCCAGGAGACCAACGCGAATCTCCAGACGCTGGTTGCGACAGTACAGCAACTCGTCAGCACTGCGCCAGTTAACGGAGGCGCATTGGGCGACGACCATCGTTGGGCGGGGGTCCCCCGCTCTTACAATCCGCTGTGGTCGGCGACCACGGAACCAAAGACCGAACGCGGAGCATCATTTCACGTTGTCCGGCTCCCGCCAGGCGAGATCACGCACCTCCTCCCCTCATCGTGAAAGGAGCCGAAGAGAAACTGAGGGCACGGGGGACGAATCGGTGACCGCGTCATCTCGTCGACCACGGTCACCCCACCGCAGGAGAAGCAGCCGACACCACTCGAGAGACCGATCGCGGTGGAGCAGGAGCTCCCGCCGGAGGAGCCGGGAGCGCCAGGTCAGCCTGACCCCCAGTGTGGCGAGGGCCGTGGAGCCGGCCTCGCCGGCGCCGGTGCACCCTCCACCATCGAACGAACCGGAGGCAGACGGATGTCGAACCCCCGGAGGCATCCACGGGGACCGGTGCCCCCTATCACGGAGGATAACCGACGCGCGGGTCCCCTCTCGATTCAAGATCCCGACGCTGGGGAAGTACGACGGGATAGGGGACCCGGGAAACCACGTGATGGATTAAGAGGGGGACATGTCCTTCCAAGGATCCGACGATGACCTGCTCTGCCGAGGCTTCTATTCTACTCTCAGGGGAGCGGCGAGGACCTGGTACCATAGCCTGCCCAGTCGCTCCATCGACAGCTTCGAGGAACTCACCCAGCTGTTATGCAAACAGTTCATGGTGGGGAGGCAGATAAAGCCTGATGCTGAACATCTATTCAACATAGTGCAGGGCCCAGTCGAGCCGCTCCGACAGTTCATGCGCCGCTTCAACGCAGAGAGGCTGAACGTGAACAGCCCTCCCGACCTCGTGGTCCAGACGGCCCTTAAGAAAGGGCTGCGCCATAGAGGCCTTAAGAAATCTCTGCACAACGATCCCCTGAAGGACCTCCCCGGGATCATGGCGAGGGCCGAGCGCTTCATGCTGACCGAAGAGGCCTTAGCCGTTGATGCGGGGAAAGTCGCTCGAGGGACCAAGCGCGGTGACAGCGGACGAGGCAGCCCCAAAGGGTACCGGACCGAGAAGAGGCCGAGAATCAGGCAACGTGGAGAAGGTACGAGGGACGCCACCCCAGATGCCATCCTTTCTCAGGTACAGAAGAAAGAGCACGCCGATCGCCCCCCACCAAAGGCAAAAAGAGGTGGGAAGAATGGGGAGAAGTACTGCAAGTACCACAAGGACAACGGCCACGACACCGAAGACTGCTGGCACTTGAAGAAGGACATTGAGAAGCTGATGAGTCGGGGGCATGCCAGGAGCTTAGCCGATGAGCCGGCCCATGGGGAAGGGACCTCCATGCAGCCGGACAAGGGGAAGAAGATCAACACCGTCCAAGGACCCCTCCACATCATAGAGTGAGCGGGCGAGCTCTCTCCCCCAGTCGTAGCCTGGTCTGAGGGGATTATCTAGGTTTACATCCCTCTGTCCAGCTTTATTCCCTATTTCCTTTCCTCCAAATGTACCAGTCCGACAGGACTCTTAAGAGTACGATTGCATTCCTATTTGTCTTTTCTTAAATCCTCGACGGAATTGACGTTTCACTAATAGTGCAAAAGAATGAAGACCACCGCCTCACTGGAGGAGGAAGGGGAGCACTGCCCTCGCCGACCGAGTCCTGCGCTCGGAAGCCTGGGGGCAATTCTCCCCGCCAGCACGGACGCCGACCGGTCCTAAGCCGAGGAGCTTTGCCCTCGCCGACCGACTCCTGCGCTCATAAGTCTGGGGGCAGTTCCCCCAGCAGGCACGGACGCCGACCGGTCCTAAGCCGAGGAGCTTTGCCCTCGCCGACCGACTCCTGCGCTCATAAGTCTGGGGGCAGTTCCCCCAGCAGGCACGGATGCCAACCGGTCCTAAGCCGAGGAGCTTTGCCCTCACCGATCGACTCCTACGCTCATAAGTCTGGGGGCAATTCCTCCAGCAAGCGCGGACGCCGACCGGTCCTAAGCCGAGGAGCTTTGCCCTCACCGACCGACTCCTGCGCTCATAAGTCCGGGGGCAATTCCCCCAGCCAGCGCGGACGTCACCCAGTCCTAGGCCAAGAACAAGGCAGCAACGCAAAATACACGAGAAGTCTGAGTAAGTCAATTTCGTTTATAACAGTTAACCTGGGTACAAAAATGTGTTTTATTTACAGGGAATCGAAGCGAAGAAACCTCTCCACAAATAATCCACTCTCGATGAATGACAAAGTTCGTCACCTACAGAAACTAGGTCGACACCGACAGAACAAAATTTGTTGACAAAAGACCCAAAGTTGTCGGCCCAAGCGAACAGCCATGCAACCAGCAATTATTGGCTCTGGAGCCGGTAGCGAAGCCGAAGGAGATAGCAGGGGCAGGGATCCATTTCAAGTAGACTGGCCCAAAGCGAAGCGGATGCTAAAAAATTTGAGGATAAGGCCAGGAGGGATGACTTAGGGAGCTCGGGCTCGAGAGGACACATCCTCGGGCACTTCGCCCTGCTTGGAGCGAGGGGGATCGACAAGCGGGGGAGCCTGTCGAACGCGCTCCGCACAATCCCGGAAGGAAGACTGGACGACTTCGACAATCCGAGGGGCGATGAGGTCTTCATACGTACCGAAGGCCTCCCTGAGAACCTCGAAGATCTTCTTCCCCAGGGTCCCGACGACACCCCTCTCCACCTCCTCCGCAAACCGCGCCACCTGGCGCCTATCCGATAGTTCCCTCTGAAGCTCCTCCCTCTCCAGGCGGAACGACTCAGCCGCGTCCTCCGCCGACTGCCGAGTTTCCTCCAACTTTCCCTGGAGGTCACCCACTCGCCCCTCCAGCTCGGCCACACGGAGCTTGAGATGACGAGACTCCATCTGAGCCTCCGTCATAGCTACCTCCGCCGCCCCGGCCCACTCGTGGGCCTTCATGGAGGACTCCTCCAGCTCCCTCAAGAGGACGGCTCGGCACTGTAACTCCACGGTGAGCGTTGAACCCTGGAAGACGAGACATGGGCTAAGAAAAGGATAAAGGGAAGGAGAGGATAGCAAGATAACCGAACCTGTTGAAGGATCCAGACCAAGGAATCCGACATCTTGTCGGCAGGGATCTTCTTGAGGAGGCTGTGGTCCCGGGGAGGAACGGAGACCTCAGCAACCTGCTGGGCCAAGGCTCGGTCGACAAACATCGAACTCCCAGGGACGACATCGATCGAAGCCATATTGCTTGCCAATAAGGCTCCGATCCCCGGTGATATGGGCGAGGACGCTGCGAGGGGGGTGGTTGTCAAGGCTACCGGGAGATCCCCGGTGGTCGCCGCAGGGAGCACGGAACCCGCCGGACTGGAGGGATCCGCGTCCTCCCTCCTCTTCTTTCCTCTGTGAGGCTCCGAGGGCGCCGGAGGGGAGCGCTTCTGCCTCGCACCATCCCCACCCTCGGAAACCTGAGGGGGCGCGCCAAGGGCAGAAAGAACGGCACCAGACCTGTCGTTACCCCCCGCCTCTTGGGCTGGCGGGGCGGGTCCGGCCCTTGTGACCCCCCCGGGAAGGGGATCGCCAGAAGAAGAGGCGGGAGGCGCGGCCGCCACCTTACCCACGGAAGGCTCGGATCGGCGCACTTCCTCCTCAACGGTCCGCCGAGGCGCCCTTCCAGAGGTACTACCTCGGCTCCGAGCGGCTCCACGACGGATCAGCTCATCGACGTCACGGACGAACTCGCGGCCAGCCATCCCTGCAAGGGAAACCAAAATCAGGATGAGTCACAGGGCGATTCGAGACTGAAAAAGCGACCTACCCGGAGACCACAAGACGGCCTTCAGGAGTAGGTCGTCCAACAAAGACCAGATGGACTTCGATTCCAAGGGGAGGGTCGATAGCAGCGCGGCAACTGCCTGATCAACGTCAGAGAGGGCTAGCGGCGGGCGAGGCTGGACAGACCCGCCCCAACTTGTCAAAATCTGGGCGTCCTCCAAGAAGATCACAAATACATAATTCGAACTCCAATCCCCCGACCAGCGGGGTAGCCCGATCAGGCACTCCCTCCTCGAGTGAGCTCGGAGTTGCAGCCATGACCCCGGGCCAACCGTCTGGATCTGATAAAAGTGGAAGAGAAGGGGGAGAGACAGCTCCAGACAGCGGGTACAGCAGAGCGTCGCAAAGCCCCGTCAGTACCGCAATCGAACAAGGGGTGAACTGGCAAAGGGGCACCATGAGATATTCCATGACCTGGATGAAGAAGGGATTGAGCGGGAAACGAAGACCCAGGCAGAACATTTCGACGTAGACGCCGACCTCATTGCTCCTCGGAAGGCAAACCCGCTCGTCGACGAATGGAACTCGGACATCGTACGGGAAGCAGAGATACCTTTCCCAGATCTCCGTGGCCACTGAAGGAGGGGTCCACGACGGCGTTCGGAGGACAACCGGGGGCACGTTAAGCCGTACGGCAGCCGACGCCATGTCATCACAGGCGAAGTCTGGGAAAAGCTTCCCTTTCCCCTTATCTCGGAGGGGACGACTCCTGGCGGAGGAACCTGATCCCCCTAGCCGGGGCCCGCCTCGCCTGGACTCCGGAGGATCCCTCGCCCCTTGGCCAGAACCGCCTATCCTAAGAGCAGCCATAATACGAGAGCGAGAAAGGAATTACCTTTTAACTAGTTTGGAGGAGACAAGGAAGCGAAGGCGACGGGAAACTCCGAGTTGTGGAAAGCCTAGAACAATGGGAAGAGCAAGAAAGAAGTGGAGATCAATGCAGCTAGGGATCTTATATACCGGACGCAGGGACGAATTCGAAGCGCCTGACAAGAATGTGTGGCAGGTCTCGAAGAACCGGCGGCGTTTTGAAATCGGCGCCAAGGGAAGTCCAATCGATCCGCCTCATCATGACCTACATTTATGACCACACCTCGATTAAAGCGCCACTCGGAACCCCAGGAGGCACAGCGGTCGAACCAAGCAAGCCAAGGCCGATCGACCCCACCGAGGGCGGCTCACGAACCCCTCGGCTTCTCAACTTAAGACGACCCCGCGAGCGGTGGGGATAAACTCGCAGCTACACGTGGCAGCATCAGAGGACCGACGGCGCTTCGGAGCCCGCGCCTTAAAAGTATCGAACGGACCAGCTCATGATGACGATTAATAAATGAGTCGGCATCAACTGACGAGCCTGTCAAAGTCGGCGGAAGTCGCATCGGCCGAGCCGAACCGGCCGAAGCCGATCAACCCGACCGATGGGGGCAATTGTTACGCCTATTTAACCGAGACCCGAAAGACGCGAGCCCAGAAACCCGACTGCCGGTCAAGAGCCCATCGGCGCGCTCAGGCCCACTCGATAAGGCCCTATAAGGGACCCCCCGAATGTCGATCCGGCCCGGCCCCGATAACACACTGGCCACTCGCCCACTCCTGCGATAACCGCTCCCCCGGTTCCGCGACCACTGAATGGCAGTTATGGGGAGATGCTGGCATGGCGTAGGGAGCGGCGACGGGGGGGCGGATTGAGGGGGCACAATTGAGGGCGGACGGGCGACGTGGGTCGGGGGCAATCACGGCGGAGGTCTATAAAGGGGCTAGGAGGACGATAGGAGAGAGGGCCCCGCATCTCAGGTATTCAAAACCTAAGGTACTCCATCAACGACCTAGCTCCCCCATTTCTCCTCCTTTCTCCCCCGCTCGCGCCGTGAGACGCCGTACCGATCTCCTCTCGAGTCGTACCGTCTCCGCCGGGCCTCCTCTTTCAGATCACTGTCTGACTTAGGCATCGGAGGGGTTTTGGCCGGAACCAAGGTCCGGCCCCCCTGACGAGTGTTCTCGTCTACGCAGGAGGATACCCAATCCGCGGGCCGAGGCTTCCCCTCCGCCCCTCGCCGACCACGCAACCAGCTGGACGATTGAGGCTTCCCCTCGTCGTCCGATCGCCGAGGCCGAGCGCAACCGACCGAGGCCGAGCGTCTCAACCCAGGCCGAGGCTTCCCCTCGCCCTACCAACGGCCGAGGCCCCCGATCCGACCCAGCCGACGCGCTCCACGTCGTCTGTAGATCTGACTCGAGCCTCGTCTGCACCAACTCGACTTACCCGAGGGACCCAAGCGGGCCCCTTGACCACGTTGACCGGGTTATCCACGGTCAACGCTTTGTAGTGAGAAAACACTCTGAAACAGTTATCATCATTAATACCCACTTGTGACGGTTCTACACAACAAAAGTGGGTAGAACAATTTTATGGCATTCTCAAAATAATAACGAACACATATTTTCTTTGGACTTGCTACAGAAAATATTTTTTTCTCTTAATTGTTTTAAGTTAAGGTATATCATATGATATACCATTGGATCCCAAATTTCTTCCTGATCATTATGATGTCAATTTTGCACGTCATTTCATGCCTAGTTTTTGAGTTACACAGCAATACGTAAAGATGACGCAAAAGTGTCAAAACTTCAGAAATTCATATAAAATCAAATACTTGCCTGTTTTCGACGTTCTTGGTGTCGTTGGAATCGTCTCGACGAGTATTACACTACGGAGGGTTTGGTTCGTTGTTTTGGCAAAACATGAAATCAGTATAGATGTTTTTCATTCAGGACAGATTTGCAAATAGCCCCTACGATGTCTAATCACCCAGTTTTTATTAGGTTTTCTACTTTACGGTGTGGGTTATGAGTTATAGGTAGGGGTACAAACCGTTACACACCGAGTGGGGGCAGCGACAGTGATACGTGCGCCATCTACGGTCTGAAACTCGTCGTGGCGGCGAGGAAAACGACGGACATCGATTATCCTGAGCGATGCAGGTGGTTGCGAGGGTTGCAGAGAGTCCCCAGGCTATCGGCATCCGGTCTGAGGCTAGGAGGCGTGTGCGCAGGCTGACAGCGTCAGAGGAGCTCCTTGGCATGCGTGTGCACGAGGGGAGGCTGCGGCGGCTTTAGGATCTCGGAGAGAAGAAGTCGGGGCAAGGGGAGATCTGGGTTGCCCTCGCCGGTGGAGGAGGAGCATCGGCTCGTGGAGGAGGCCGTTGGGGGTGTTTCTCGGCAGACTGCAGGCAACTAGGGAATCCGGCGGTGCTTGGGCTTGGTCTGGGCGTGGGTAGAAGGGAGGAAGAGCTCGGGTGTCTCGGCCTTGGGGTTTCGGAATATGGGGAGATGAAAGGAGGAGGAGGAGGCCGCGGGTTTGGGCGATGCGCGAGGATGAGGGAGCAGGTGGCCGCTGTTGAGTTGATGGCGAGGGGGAGAACAGCAGGTCGCGGGGGAGAGGGAGTAGCAGGTAGGGGCGGCTGCGTTAGTTGTCACGAGGGGAAGGGAGATGCCACGACGTTGCCCTCTTGCGTGGAGAGAAAAAATACAAGGCGGCGGCTGCTAGTTGGGTAGGGAGAGAAAAAGATAACCTAGGGTTTTATAAAATAAGTTTGTGTGGAGGAAAGTGAAGAGCAGCAGCACGTGAGTTATCTAAGGGCTAGGGTTGGTTTTTTTTAATACTATATGTTGGGGGCTTATCACAGCACGTGAATGAGCTTAGCTATATGTTAGCATATAGGTTCTTAGCCTTTGTGTGAGGCTGCCTCAAGTTAGCCTAGGTTAGGATTGGAAAGTGCACAGGCTGATATGAAAAGACCTACTTGGTTTGTTGTAGGCTTAAGCTCTCTCCTAGTTTATATAGGGTAGGCTTTCATGTAGGTTTATTTTATAACAAGAAGCTTTTGGGGTATGGGGTGCTGTGCTCTAGCCTTAGGTTATTTATGTGCACAAATTTGGGTTCGGCCACTTGTTTTGAAATGGCTAGGGTATAAAGTTAACTAATTGGGAAGTAGGATTTACTCGTTATAATAGGAAGTATTTAAGGCTAATAAAACGATTAATAACGGGCTTAAATGGATCCAAAAGGGGAAGTTTCATTTGGAAATCGAAAGTTTGAAATCTTGAAATTTGAATTTTGAATTGGAAGTTTTAAAATAATCTAATAATGAATATTAACAGTAATGATAATAATAAAAATAGCAAAAATAATAATATTTAACTAAGTGGCTAAAAAGAAATGATAGTAACAATTAAATAAAATATTAGGGGCAGCTACCCATGCGGGGACAAAAACATCCGTCAACGGCTACGGAAGATGTTACACAAGAGAAGGACAGATAAAATGTATCATAGAAACTGGTCGTTACAATATTTATTGTTTCGTATAGATGACATCTTTGATCATCTTGGAGGATCGAGAGTGTTCTCTAAGTTGGACCTGAGGAGTGGCTATCATCAGCTGAAGGTGAGGAAGGAAGATGTCCAGAAGACAGCGTTCAGGAGGAAGTATGGTCACTACGAGTTCGTGGTTATGACTTTCGGTGTAACCAATGCGCCCGCAGTTTTTATGAACCTGATGAATCTGATCTTCTACAACCTCCTAGATAAGTTTGTCGTTATCTTTATTGACGACACCTTGATCTACTCAAGGTCGGAGAAAGAGCATGCATCACACTTGAGGACAGTATTGGAAATTTTGAGGAAGCATCATTTGTATGCTAAGTATTCCAAGTGCAAGTTCTGGCTTAATAGGGTAGCTTTTCTTGGGCATGTGGTGTTAGGAGATAGAATATCAATCGATCCTGGGAAGATTAAGGCTATCAGAGAGTGGCCGGTTCCGTAGTCAGCGTCAGAGATCAGGAGTTTCCTTGGGCTTGCAGGTTATTATCGGCATTTCATTAAGTACTTTTCTCGGATTACTGAGTCGATGACTCGATTAACACGGAAGGATGTACCATTAGTTTGGTCTGATAATTGTGAGGAGGCCTTTGCTATTCTGAAGGCAAGGTTGACATCAGCGCCTGTTCTTGATGTGCCCGATCGGAGTGGAGGATTCGAGATCTTTTGCGATGTTTCTGGCAAAGGTCTCAGCTGTGTTTTGCATCAGCATGGGCACGTGGTTGCGTATGCTTCTCGTCAGCTTAAGGCTCATGAGAAGAATTACTTGACGCATGATTTGGAGTTGGCTGCAGTCGTATTTGTGCTCAAGATTTGGAGGCACTTCTTGCTGAGTGAGAAGGTAAAGATCTTCATCGATCACAAAAGATTGAAGTATATCTTTAGGCAGAAGGAGCTCAACATGCGACAGTGTCGATGGTTGGAGCTCATGGCAGATTATGAGATCGACTTACAGTACCATCCTGGCAAGGTGAATTGGTTTCGGATGTGCTGAGCAGACTCCCCGCGGTGATGTTGTTGACTTCATAGTGGAGGTTACAGCAGGATTTTTGCGAGTCTGGTATTGAGATCGTGCTTCCCGGAGAGGCTTCGTCGTTGATGTGTATGCAGATACAGTCGACGATCGTGGATCGGATCAAGGCTGTTCAGGCTGGAGATCCGAAGCTGGTGAAGATTCGGGAGCAGGTAGAAGCCAGTCTGCAGACTGACTTTCAGATTCATGAGGATGGCTCGCTGAGGTATGGAGCCAGAGTTTGTGTGCAAGCTGGAGATATTAGAGAGGAGTTGCTTGTTGAGGCACACAGCTCGTCGTATTCTGTGCATCCTGGAGGTACCAAGATGTATAAGGATCTTCGTCTGAAATATTGTTGGCATGGTATGAAGAGGAGTGTGGCTCAGAGCGTAGCCAAGTGTTTGGTATACCAGCAGGTAAAGGCGGAACATCAGCGTACAGCAGGGTTGCTACAATCGCTTCTGATTCCGGAGTGGAAGTGGAAACACATCACTATAGATTTCGTGACTGGACTACCTCGGAGTCCGAAGCAGAATGATGTGATTTGGGTGATCATGGACCGATTGATCAAATCTGCGCACTTTATTCCCTTCCGAGTAGGACAGTCCACTGAGACGCTAGCGAAAAGATATATGGAGGTAAATTCTTTTACTCTCTGTTTTTATTTCCTTTTCTCAGTTTAGATAGTGATGTAACGTGAATCGTACAGGAGATCGTGCAACTTCATGGAGTCCCCATGAGTATCGTGTCGAACAGAGACACGAGATTCACATCTCAGTTTTGGCAGAGTCTGCAGAAGAGCCTGGGTACGAGTCTGAGTTTCAGTACCGCGTACCACCCGCAGACGGATGGCCAGTCCGAGAGGACGATTCAGATTTTGGAGGACATGCTGAGGGCGTGCATGTTAGACTTCAAGGGATCTTTGGAGGATCATATACATCATGTGGAGTTTGCCTACAATAACAGCTACCAGGCGAGTATTGGCATGTCGCCATTCGCCGTGCTATACGGGAAGAAATGTCGATCGCCACTGAGCTGGGATGACATTAGAGACAGAGAGCTGTTAGGGCCAGAGATGATCGTGGAGGCTGTGGATGTTGTGAGGAACATCCGGGAGAAGCTGAGGATCGCATAGGACCGTTTCAAGCATTGGGCAGATGCTAAACGGAGGCCGTTGGAGTTTCAGCCAGGAGATCATGTCTTTCTGAAGATTTCTTCGAACCGCGGAGTTATCTGATTTGGAAAGAGAGGCAAGCTGGGTCCAAGGTACATCGGGCCTTTTGACGTCCTGAAGAGAGTTGGAGCGGTGGCTTATCGCTTGGCCTTATCGCCGTCACTGGAGGGAGTTCACGACGTGTTTCACGTATCTCAGTTACGTTAATACGCCGGTGATCCGTCTCATGCTGTGGATTTCTCGGAGATCACGGTTCGTCCGGATCTTACCTATGATCAGCAACTAGTGGAGATTCTGGATCGACGGCAGAAGCAGCTGAGGAATAAGACCGTCAACTTGGTTAGAGTGCAGTGGCGTCATGGTTCCCCGAGGGAGTCCACCTGGGAGCATGAGGATGATATGATCCACCCTTATTTCCGAGCAGTAGTTGATGTTGATTCCGAGGGTGGAATCATTCATAAGGTGGGTAGGATGTCACAGTCTGTTTTCAATCGTACGCTTTTCGTGCACGTAGTCTTGTTCGTGCACGTATTTATTTTAGACCTTGTTTGTTTCCAAACCCTTTGGTGTGATATGCCTTTGTGACCCTCTCAAAGAGTATTAAATTGTGAAATTATTTTGGAACGTCATTTCACGGGTCGTTCTCTCACAATTTGATTTTGTTTGCAGAGACGTCGCGATTTTCACTTTTGTCGTGAGGCCTTTTTATTTTTAGTTTCGTTTCTCGTCGTCGAAATTGTGATCCGTCTTCTTAGTTTTGTTTCTCTCGTCGTCACGGTCACCCCAGTATTTATTTCATAATTTTAGGGCTCCGTTTGACCCACTTTCACCTTTTCCCCAGTTTAAATATTGGTTTAACCCTAAGTATCATTTCTTTCCTCCAATAATTAATTGTTAATAATATTTCATCCAAATGTTGACTTAGCCCACTCTTGGCCGCACACATACCCAGGGAGAGTGTGTGTGAAGGATCTTGGGTTTTAATATTAGATAATACCAAATTTTTTAAAACAAAACAAACCCTAACCTAGCCCTAGACCCCTACCCACGTGAGCTGCACCCCTTCCTCTCTTATTTAATAATAACCCTAGGCTATTTCTCCCAGCCCAAACAAACAAGCCGTCATTCTTTTCCGCACGCAAACACCAACCCCCGGCGCCCGACTTTGTGTCTCCGACCCCGACCCATCTCGGCGACCTACCCTCTCCCCTCCAACCCCTTACGGCTCTGCCCCCGCTGCCTAGCCCCGTCGCAGCTCCGCCAGTGCTGCAGCAAGCCACAGCAGCCATAACAGAATGCAGTAGCAGCGGCCGTTGATCACCGCTGCCACCGCCCGCAGCCGCTGCCCACGCCTCCAACCACCGCAGTCGCTCCCTCCGACCATTGTGCCACTGTGGACAGCCCCCGTAGGCCGTTCAAGCTTCGAAACAGCGAGCTCTTGTTGTTTCGTGTTCTAACGACGTCTCGACGCATCGTTGCATGACCTCGTCATCCTCTCTCACTGTTGGATCGTTTCGACAGTCCCCTACCTTGCCTAGAGGTGTTACTCGACGTCACGATCAGCCCCTACGACGCTCAACGTCGTAGTCTTCGTGTACGTCGACCCCTTCGTCCCCGTTCGTTGTTACGGCTTCCCGTGAGCCGTAGATCTTCAACCGTTCACTTTGCTCGCTGATTTTGACTCTTCTCACTGATCTTGTCACTGTCGAAGGATTGGCGATCGTGGAATCATATTTTGGAATCTGGATTATGAGCGCTATCTTTATTCCAACCCCCTGACGTCGCTACCCGACGTCAGTGTAGCTCTCGTGGCGTGTAAGGGTACTTTTCTGATCTCTTAGGACCCCCAACGAATGCATGCTAATCAAGATTAAAATCAGTATTTTAATTGCTTAGTAAACCACTAATGAAGATAATCTAATCTGGGACTGTCGGTTGGTGAATCCGAGCACATAGGTAGATTGGACTGATTGAACGGTGTTTGCAAAACAGCTGATTGCAGGCAAGTGAAACTTGCCAACTTGTGTTTTAGGCCATGTTTTAGGCTATCCCTCGTTTTTAGCATAGGCGATGAAATGATAGTCGCCTAGACGCAAATTCAAGATCTAACTTGACAACGAAGCTAGATCGGACACCCTGCCATGCCATTCATACATTTTGCCTGTCACGTTTAATTTCCATATCTGTATGCACTTTATTTGTACTCTGCCATGCCTGTCACGTTTAATTTCCATATCTGTATGCACTTTATTTGTACTCTTGCCATGCCATGCATCATAATGTTGGATATGGACGACATGAATACACCCATGAGGGGATGTATGAGGGTATACGGACCTCATATGTCGCGTGCACGAAGGCGTGCACGAAGGGAACCTTTTCTCGTGTGAAAAAGACCACTCGATAAGTGGAAAAGGCCACTCGATAAGTGGAAAAGGCCACTCAATAAGTGGAAAAAGTCACTTTATAAGTGCATAAAGGCACTTGATAAGTGAATGAAGAAGAGGATAAATGAATGTGCTAATATAGGCTAATAAGCTTATAATTGGTTATTTCCTACAATAACCACCCCTAAAGCCTATAAATAGGACCCAAGGGTAAGGCATTCATTCCACACTTACAATGCCATAAGTTTGCATAAGTCATCTTATGTTCTTCTTCTCCCTTCCATTAAAATCCTCTTCTAGTTAGAGATTTAGGCGGTGAAACTCTGCTTCGATCCTCCGTGACGAAGTATCGACCGTTGTGGCGAATCCGAGGGCGAAATTCCGAGATTACGGTGCCGCATACGCAAGCATAAGTCTCGACTTTATTATTCGATCCTAACGTCCTTGTTTTGTCAGGATCCAACATTGGTATCAGAGCCATATGGGTTCGCCCCGGTCAAACCGCCGCCCCGTCAAACCGATGAACGAGGCGTTGTCTTTTTCACGAATGGGTATCCTACCATTATGGATAGGTAGGAATGCTTCGTGACGGAGAGAACGCAGCGGTTGTTCTTTTCACGTTCGGGTCTCCTACCATTACGGATATGGTAGGAACTCTCCGTGACGGGAAGAACCGACTGTTCATATCGTCAAGCTCGCACTCTTCATGGATGCTGAGTCTCCATTCATAGGGAATGTGAACTCTCTTCATGTGGAGCGTGTAGTTTACGAATTTTAAAGTATGTTATTTTTTCATTTTGGCACACGGCCATTAGAGAATAACTACTTTCTCGACGAACGGGTGCTTCATCAACGAACGGGTGCTTCATCGAGGAAGAAGATGGTAGTTATTTCCATCGGGGAAGATGACTTTTTGGTGCTTGATCACCATGGCCAAATGGGCTATGAAGGCAATGCACCCCCCTCCCCATGCGGAGGGGGTTGGCTACGGCCAATAACCACCACGGCCACCCCTCCGGCGGGGTGTGTGGCAACCCCATGCAAAGGGGTGGCCGGCCATGGCCATATGGGCCATGGCCGGCCAAGACCAAAAGGCCAAGGCCGGCCATGGCCAGGCCATGGCCGGCCACGACCAGGCCGGCACTGGCCAGGCCATGGCCATGGCCAGGGGGCCCTGGCCGCGGCCAGGCCATGGCCAGGGGGCCCTGGCCAGGCCAGGGCCGGCCCTGGCCGGCCTCGACCAGGGCCAGAGAGCCCTGACCGCGACCAGGCCAGGGCCTGGCCAGCCCTGGCCGGAAGCCAAGGCCCTGCCGGCCCTGGCAGAGGCCAGGGCAGAGCCTGGCCGGCCCTGGGCTCTGCCAGGGCCATGGCCGGCCATGGCAGAGGCCAGGGCCTGGCCCTGGCCGGCCAGGGCAGAGGCCCTTGGCCGGCCTATGGCCAGCCTCGGCCAGGGCAGAGGCCCTGGCCAACGGGGGGGTGTTGGATCCTTGGTCAGCATTGGTCGACCAATCCGGGATTTTTGGTCGACCAATTAAGCCAGAGGCCTTGCCAATGATTTCGGCCCCGGCCACCTGCAAGGCTAGCCCATACGGGGCCAACGACAGTCGTCTGCGGCAAAATTCTCCCATACGGGGGGAAGCGCCTGGATCCATACGGGAGCCGGCGACAATGGCTTGCAGAAAAATCCCCTCAGGGAGAATCCGGCCTTGGCACGGCTACGGCTCATTCCCGGCAAATGGTCAGGAAGTGCCGAATATTTTACTAGTATCATAAGGGTACTAAGTTGAAATATACATTTTTTGAAAAATACGTTTTCATATGTTTTGAAAAATACGTTTTCAAAAACGATTTTCCGCTGCGAAGTACTATAAGAGTACTTTTATTTGATAAAGTGATGGGGAAATATTGAAAGTTACTCTAGATGGTGATTGGAAACATAGTGACCTTTCCGATTCTAGAGTAACATCTTCAATATTTTTCGAAAGTAACTTATCAAATTATAAATATCATTCCAAGTGAGAGTTGAAATTAGAACTATCCAAATGGGATATTCTATTATCATTTCAAATGGGAATTATATTTTAAGAATTTTCAATGCAATGTTTTTGCTCAAACCTTCGGTTTTGTGTCTTTTGCAGCATTTTAAAAGTAAAATGTCTTCCGCTTCAAAGATTATCGTCGCTGAGTTAAACAGAGGTGAAAAACTCAACGGCGATAATTACAAACTATGGTCCATCAAGATACAATACGTTCTAGAGGAGCAAGAAGTGCTCGAAACTCTAAAGAACGTAATGATTGAACCCGAGTTGGGCATTACGGCCCAACACAGACGAGACAAGGAAGCTTTTGATGCTTGGTCTCGGAAGAATAAGATAGCCCGCATTACGTTATTGAGCAGTATGGCCGATGACATAATGCGCATCTTCCGAGAGCATGACCTAGCCATGGACATATGGTCCAAGCTAGAGGAGAAGTTTGGTGGCACATCGGTGTCCAAACTTCGCGCCTTAACTATAAGATTTGATTCATACAAGAAACGTCCAGATCATTCCATGGGGAAACATCTGCGACATATGGCAAATCAAATCTCAGAGTTAAAGGACGCATGTCATGTGCTCACTGATGAGCAACAAATCCAAGCAGTCATACATTCCCTACCAAATGGGTGGGACCAAATGAAGATGCATTTCACTCACAATGAGAGCATCAAGACCTTCAGCGATGTTTCTAAGCACCTCGAATTAGAGGAAGAGCGGCTTGCGGCTGCTAAGCCTAGTGCAGAAGTGCACATGGTTGCTAGTTCCTCACACGGGGGAAAGAAACGGAAAGATCGTTCGAAGTCTACTAATGAACGTAATAAGCAACCTGAGTCTACCAAGAAACCCAAACATAAGGGTGGGCACAAGAAATGGCACAAGAAGAAAGAATTGAAGAGGATCAAGTGCTTCAAGTGCAACAAGCTCGGTCACTTTGCTCGTTTGTGTACGAGTAGAGGCGACGAGGTAACTTGTAAATATACTAGTTACATATGTGTTTCTAGTTCAATATTTCTTGTGGAATCTTATCCATTTTGGATAATTGATTCAGGTGCCACCGACCACATAGCAAGGGACAGACGGTCCTTCGTGGAGTATCACCGGATACCCCAAGGAACGAAGTGGATCTATGTAGGAAACAACACACGTGTTGAAGTGAAAGGCGTTGGGACTTGCAAGCTAGTCTTGGACAACGGCCGCACTCTCCTACTTCATGATGTTCTCTTCGCTCCAGATATTCGAAGGAATATAATATCTGTGGTCGTGTTAATGGGTCTTGGTTATAGCTGGTTTTTTCATGATTGTAAAGTGGACTTGTGTTGTAATAATTCCTTAATTGGTACTGGGTATGTATTTAAAGGATTTATTGTATTAAATACAATGTATGACTCTTCATATTGTAATGAAAATTTCCTTGTTGCAAATTCATCGACTTATGAGTCTGATATAATTTGTTGGCATGCAAGGCTTGGTCACATTGGACCAACACGAATGGATAGACTTTCCAAACGTGGCCTTCTATCCAATATTTCAAAGGTTGAAACGTCGACCTGCGAACATTGCCTTGTAGGGAAATCTTGTCGCAAGCCATTTGGAACCGGCACAAGGGCTGAGGTTCCATTACAGCTCATCCATTCGGACATATGTGGTCCGATGAATGTCAAGACATGACGCGGAAAGTCCTATTTCATCACTTTTATTGATGATTTCACCCGATTCGGACATATCTATTTGATATCCCACAAAAGTGAAGCATTAACCTGCTTTAAGAACTATATGAGTTTAGTGGAGAATCAATTAGATCGCAAGATTAAGGTCTTGCGAACCGATAGGGGCGATGAATATCAATCAACAAGTTTTAAGGAACTTTGTGATGAAAAAGGCATAGTACATCAGGTAACTATGCCTTATACTCCTCAACAAAATGGTGTTGCTGAAAAGGGAAATAGGACTTTAATGGAAATGGTCCGTTCAATGTGGCGCAAGCTAACTTGCCAATCACCTTTTGGGGTGATGCATTATTGACGGTCGCTTTCATCTTGAACCGCGTACCCTCGAAATCAGTTAGCTCCACTCCTTAGGAGTTGTGGAACCAAAGGTCTCCTGACTTAGACATTTTGAAACCTTGGGGATGTGCATCCTACGCACATATTTCCTCCCATAAGTATGGCAAACTTGGGCCACGGGGAAGGAAATGTATCTTTATACGATACGCAGAAAACTCCAAAGGTTATGTTTTCGTTAGTCAGGAAGACAATGGAGGTCTAATTGAGTTTGAGTCGAGGGATGTCACCTTCTTGGAAAACGAGTTTCCAAGACAGGTCGAGATAAGTCAGGACTTATCTCTATTTGAGATTAATGATCAAGAAGGATTACCTCATTCGAGTGGGAGAAATCTTGGTGAAGAAGAAAATACGTTTCAAACTTCACCAATGGATGATACGAATGACACTAATCCTATTTCATGCGGGAATAATGATCCAAGTGGGAGCATTTCTAACGACATTCCAAGAGGGAGTGATATTAGAATTGATCTAAATTCGAGTCAACAAGGACTTGAAGAATCTCAAATACGACGTAGTAGTCGTACAAGGTTGGCTCCTCTAAGATTTGAGGATGAATTTCCGCAAACCTTTATGACTTTACTACAAGATGATGACACGCCTACTACTTTCAAACAGGTCGTATCATGCCCTGCGAAAGACAAATGGATGGAAGCGATGAAGGAAGAGTTGGAATCCATGAAAGTTAACCAAGTCTGGGACTTAGTTGACTTACCCAGAGGACGTAGAGCTATTGGGAACAAATGGGTTCTCAAGATCAAGCATAAGGCTGATGGCTCTATTGACAGATATAAAGCTCGCCTTGTCGCGAAAGGTTTTACGCAACAGGAAGGGATAGACTACGAAGAGACCTTCTCACCTGTTATCCATTTTACCTCGATTCGCCTGATTCTGGCAATGGTAGCTTGCTTAGACCTCGAATTACATCAGATTGATGTAAAGACTGCCTTTCTCAATGGAGAATTGGACGAGGAGATCTATATGGAACAACCAACACGGTTTGTAAAAGAAGGAAACGAACATAAGGTTTGTAAACTTCGTAAATCCATATATGGTCTTAAACAATCCTCGAGGCAATGGTATATACGATTTCAAAAAGTTGTCTTATCAAATGGGTTTTCCATGCTTGATGAAGATAACTGCGTATATATCAAGAGGATTAAGAGCAAGTGTGTTATCATGTCTCTATATGTAGATGACATTTTAATAGCCGGAAATGACAAGGGCTTTGTGATGGATATCAAGGCTTGGCTTTCATCAGTTTTTGAGATGAAAGACATGGGAGAAGCCGCATATATCCTTGGAGTTAAGATTTCAAGGAATCGTTCGAAGAAACTTCTTTCCCTTTCACAGGAGACTTATATAAAGAAGGTTTTAGAACGTTTTAATATGCAGGACTGCAAAGTCCAATGATACTCCTATAAGCAAGTGTGACAATTTATGTCTGAAATCATGTCCAAAGAACCAAAAGGAAAAGGATATTATGGAAAAAGTTCCATATTCCAGTGCAGTTGGTAGTCTTATGTACGCTATGATGTGTACAAGACCGGACATCTGTTTTGCCGTTGGAATGGTAAGTCGTTAGCAATCCAACCCAGGGCAAGTACACTAGAAAGCAGTTAAGAGGATATTGCGGTATCTCAAAGGAACTGCAGACTATGCTTTATGCTATCAAGGAGATGCCTTGAGGCTCGAAGGCTACACTGATGCTGATTGGGCGGGTGATCTCGATGAGCGACGATCGACCTCAGGATATGTTTTTCTACTCGGATCTGGTGCAATATCCTGGAGTAGCAAGAAACAATCCGGCATCGCACTTTCAACTATGGAAGCCGAGTTTGTAGCATTTAGCATGGCAATCCAAAAGGCTGTTTGGCTTAGGAAGTTCTTAGACAGGCTAATTGATGCAAGTGACTCAAGTGATGTACCTATACACAGCGACAGTCAAGCATCTATAGCCTATGTCAAAGATCCTAAATTCCATTGTAAGACCAAACACATTGATATCCGCTACAAATTTGCAAAAGACTATGATAAGACCAATAAGGTGGACATAAGGTACATATCTACGCATGAGATGATAGCAGATCCGCTTACGAAGGCGATCCCCAGAGATGTGTTTTACAAACACTTATCATCTCAAGGATTGCGTAAGAGCTGAGTTGTACCAATGTAAATTTCCATGTCTGTAAATGATCAAATTTAATAAAAAATAAGTTCTTTTCAACATTGCATATGAATTTCTTAAGAAATGTTTGTGTACATTTTTGAAATCTCAGCTGAATTTTAGTATGTCGGACAGATTAAGGTTGGCTCTCTCACATGAGCAACCGCCTTTATTTTATCAGACGGGTAAAAATAAAGATGAGACCTGTTTAAAGTCAAAATCGTCAGACGGACGATTTAGAGTCATGACTTAAACAAAATGGTCGTATGAAAGATCTGCATCATATGGATGCTTTCTAAAGATCTAAGAGGATTTTGAAATCCTATCTGTCTTATGCGGGATGTGAGTCCAGAAAATTATTTGAGTAGTAAAAGGGACTCAAAGTCAGACATTGTGGTGTCTGGTTATCATCCTTACAACATCATTAAGACATACGCTCCCTGGGAAAGGAGTGATGTTGTAATAAGTATTCATACTACGTATGCATTTTTGACCATTGGGTTAGAATAGTAATTGTGTTTACTATTATGTGAGACCCAAAGACCACATGGGTCTTAACTCGTTACCCTTATGGACTCTAATTGGTTCCTTAAGATTTGACTGGGTGATTGCTATCTTAGCATGTTGCTTATGGACTATGGTTAATTTGGTCCGGCAGGGCATGTTAGAAAAGCGAGTCGAGTCAAGATCAAAAGGATCGCAAGAAGAGGAAGATTAATTTCATATTCACATTTGGACTTTAGAGATTCAAAGCTGGCCAGCCAATTGTAATCCAGATGGGATTCAATTGTTGAATATAAAGTATAAAAAATGTGAAGAAATAATCTAGGGTAAAGCATGCGTTGATCTACTCAACTTTGCACCTCGAGGAGTGTTGTGTATCTCTAACAAGTGCACAACAGCGGACTCTATGCGCATGACGGTCACACGGCCTATTTCTCGGTATGACAAACAGAAGAGTTAAAGGAAAAGATGTTTTCTTGCAATCCCCTCAAGTGTGAGTGGGAGATGTTGGATATGGACGACATGAATACACCCATGAGGGTATGTATGAGGGTATACGGACCTCAGATGTCCCGTGCACGAAGGCGTGCACGAAGGGAACCATTTCTCGTGTGAAAAGGACCACTCGATAAGTGGAAAAAGCCACTCGATAAGTGGAAAAAGTCACTTTATAAGTGCATAAAGGCACTTGATAAGTGAATGAAGAAGAGGATAAATGAATGTGCTAATATAGGCTAATAAGCCTATAATTGGTTATTTCCTACAATAACCACCCCTAAAGCCTATAAATAGGACCCAAGTGTAAGGCATTCATTCCACACTTACCATGCCATAAGTTTGCATAAGGCATCTTATGTTCTTCTTCTCCCTTCCATTAAAATCCTCTTCTAGTTAGAGATTTAGGCGGTGAAACTCTGCTTCGATCCTCCGTGACGAAGTATCGACCGTTGTGGCGAATCCGAGGGCGAAGTTCCGAGATTACGGTGCCGCATACGCAAGCGTAAGTCTCGACTTTATTATTCGATCCTAACGTCCTTGTTTTGTCAGGATCCAACACATAACATGTCATTCCATGCTTGAATGTTTGCTTTCGTAGCACACGCTACTCGTACTTCCTTGTTGAGGCTAGGCACCTGCGTTGCAGGCACAATCCTATGACAAATACACTTCCTGGATCGTGAACCAGAAGCGGGCTACATGTGTTGGTCAAAAGCCAATGCCCGATTACATGTGGAGGGGTAGGGTTAAGCGATCACTTGAGCTTAGGAGTTGGCCCATACAGCCGCTCCAGCCAAAGGGCGTAAACTCTGTGCGCAACGTGCTTACTTGTCCTGTAAATCCAAGTGAATGTTTTAGTAGCTTTGCTACCCTTGCCATGTCATACTTGTTGCACTTTCTTACTTGTTGCATCCATAACTTAAACTGCCATGTCATCGCATATTTTAGAACTGCTAGGCTGCTTTTCCCTTTCTTTTTAGTTCCTTGCACAAGTCTCTTGTAGGCTTGCTGACATGTGCCCTCGTCTCTTTTGGGTGTCGCATGTTAGTTGCTGAGCCAGAGCCCATTGCTAAGGACAAGGTGTTTGTTGACGTTGAGCCTGGGTCCACTGTTGACGTGGAGTTCGAGGACACCGACGACCAGTCGTAGAGACTTCTTCATGTGTTGCTTTCTGCTTAGTTCTTGTTAGGTTGTCGGTGCGTAGCGCCTTTCCTTTTCTGTACGTTTATTTCTGTTGGCCATGCTTGGGGCCCTTTTAGACTCTTTTTTGCCTAGTGGCTTTTCTGTGATGTTGAACATTATTTGTGGACATTCTGAGATTGGAATAACCTTATTATCTCTCTTTCTTTTATTATTATTTTTGTTCTGTTTCATAATTACAAGGACCTTTCTTGGTTATACCAGACGCTTTACAGACTGGAGCTTCACAGCTTCAAGTCTGAGCGGACTTTTCACGCCTCGCCTTCCGTTTATGGAAAGCGGGTCGAGACATACACCCCTACTTTCGCGCACACCGGAGTGTCGCCCACAGCTTATTTGAGGAGTTGGCAGTGCTGGAGGATGAACTGAAGAGGAAGAAATTCGATAGAATCGACGAGGAGGCGAGGAGGAGAAGAAAAGAGCCCAGAAGCATCCTACTCGGCCGAACAGAAAGCCTACTATGCCGAGTCAGAAGCTACATTTGGCCGAGTGAAACGGATACGCATAGCAAAAATTCAAAGTTTCCTCGGCCGAGCAAGGAAGTCTACTTAGCCGAGTGAGAAAGCCTACTCGTCCGAGTAGAATAGGGATTCAACTTAGAAAGGGCCCAAGTTACTAGAATTTTCGAGAAGCCTACTCGGCTGAGTATGATTGCTTACTCAGCCGAGTAAAGAAGCCTACTCGCCTGAGTCAGTCAAAGAGACAAACACCCGAAACCCCCAGTTTCTCTGTTTTATTATTGGGTATGTCACTCGGCCGAGTGACATTGTTACTCGGTCGGGTGACGCATTCCGACTGCTACGCAAATTGCGGGCAATTCTGTCAGGAATTTTTGGTTGATTTTGGCTTGTATTTAAACCTAGTTTTTTCCCTAGTTTTAGGGGAGACTTCTATTATTTTTTGACGACTATTCTTTTTTGAAATCTCAGCTGGAGATCATAGGCGACAATTTTGGTTTGTTCTTTCTTGCTAAAAACCTTATTTTTATGAATCATCTCTTCTTTGCAATGAATTGTACCATGATCTATTGCTTTATTTCTGAGATTTACATGATGATTTGTGAGTAGTTTATTCGTTTTAAGGCATGGGGATGAACCCTATGGACCCGATCTTTTGAATTGTGATGAATGAATAGAATTATTGCTAGGATTGAAGAAAGGTTAGGTTTTGATTGATTTATTACGAGTAGCTAGGAAATTCCATCGATTGGAATTTGCAAGAGATGGATCTCAATTGATGGGAAGGCCTAGATATTCGACTTAGGTTTATAATCGAAATTCTCTAGATTTGGTTTGCAAGAGATTGGACCAAAGCTATGATTTTTATTATAAATCTATACTAATATTCATTTACAAGATATTGGACGAATACGAACGATCATAACCTAGATCGTAGCTCGAGTTTGCACGAGAGTGGGCTCGAGTTGCGATTAGACGATTATGTCGATTTTCACGCTAGTGGCTTAGGTTAGGGTTTGCACGAGAGTGAGCCCTAATCTAGGTTGCTATAGATCGGCAATAGCGCGAGAGCGTGAGCTTGGTTCTACATTAAGTTGCGACTAGTTCACCTACATTCAAGCCTTGCAACATTGATATTCATGATCCACAAGGATGAGAAACGGTCCGTAGTGGGGATTTCCTATCCCTAGACGCTTTTATTATATTGATATCTATTTGCTATTCGAACGATTGTGATACCACCATCAAAACTATTCTTATTCCACGTAATAGCTAGGTAATCAAAGTAGGATACTGTCAATTGTCCTCCCTGTGTTTGATACCCGCTCGCCACTACGCCGTGCGCTTGCGGTAAAACTACAGTCGTTTTCCGGGTGTATATCCAGGCGCGATGAGTTATTAATAATGTTAGCATGTGTTATGAATTGAGATATTAGAGGACTATGTCCCATATGGTTAATAGTAAGATATACATATATGATGTCACATGATGTTAGTGCTATAGTTGGTAAGATAGGTGTATACCGATGGAAATTGAGTTCCACCCCCAAGAGGTTTTGATGATGAGCACACCAAATGAAGTTAGTGTATTAACTACACTACATCTAAAGTGTGCAGGTTATGTGATGAATGAAAAGGTTTATGCATACTCCGAAGAAGTACAAACTACACTTAGTAAAGACAAAGACGACGTTGCTAAATTCAAATGATGAAGCTCACGCTCAAAAGAAAAAGAAGCTCAAAAGAAAAGCTTGCATCTACTTCATCATTGAATCAAGCTTCATGAAGACTCGTCCTAGGTCTATAGTGTGTGAGTTGTGTCTTTCTTAGGATTATGTTAAAGCCAAAAGTAATTATAACACACACACTCAAAATGATTTCAAAGTTAAAATATTTTCAAATGTTTTCAAATCATTTCAAAACTCTTGAGAGCAATTGCTAGCTCTTTTCCTATCTTAGTAATTAATCTCCATTACACCCTGGAGTTAATTACATATCTTGCTAGCTAAGTTTCAGAAGAAACTGCTTTGGGAGTCCACTACCAAAGAGTGGGAGTCGACTACCAGCTGGAAATTTTTTCTTCTTCTGAAACGCTCTCGGAGTCGACTACCACTCCTAGGGAGTCGACTACCAGCTGTCGAATTTCAACGTTTGACTTGTTTTAATTGTCTCTCCAACTTATTGCTTCCTTGATTTTCGGGGCAAAAGTCAAACATGTTTTGAAATTCGAATCCTCTCTTATCACTATAAATAGAGGAGGATATGAGATCATTTTGTGAACAACATCAATTTGAAGAATTCATTCTTGTGCTAAAACTCTCAAAGATCTCTCAATTTTCTTGCTCTCGTTATTTTAGCCAAATCTACTCTAAATTTCTGATCTCTTATTTTTTAGCTGTTAATTTTTTTGTGAGATCAATTTTATTTGGCTAACGTTTTTCAAAATCCTTGTTGTTTATTTTGACTTTATTAGAAGGATTTTTGAAAACAACGATCTAGATCACGAAGAATAAAATTCATATCTTTATGTGATCTAAGATCATAGTTTGAATTCTATTTAGCCACGAATACACTCTGTTATTACTTTGGCTATAGAATTTGGGTGTAAATCCAAACTCCACCAAATATTGTGGTGAGTTGGATATTGGTTTTTATTTTGTGATTTGCCCTTTGTTGTAAGGGTGTTGGAAATCCTAGACAAGTCTAGGTCTTGCAGTATTGCAGTTGGAAATTCTGGACAAGGCTAGGTGTGTGGGAAATCCTAACGAGTGGAGTTAGTTACTTGTATTGCTAAGGCAATAGTGGAAATCTCGTACCGGATTGGTCGGGGACTGGACGTACCCAAGTTGTGGGGAACCAGGATAAAAATCCTTGTGTTTGCGTTTGATTCGTTCTGTGTTTGTTTATCTTTGCTCTTACATTATTATTTGCTGATTGTTGTACATCTATTGCAAAGATTAACTCTCTTTTATCTATTGTGAATAAAGATATAATATTTGTATTATGTGTAATCTTATCTATCTTATCACTCAGCAGAGTTGTGCTTATAAATTCTCTGGGAGTCGACTACTGCTCATAGGGAGTCGACTACCTACTGTGTTAATTTTCTGATCAACTTTATTTATAAGATTGACTTGTTGATTAAGAACCAAGCGTAGATCACTCTACTTGGTTTCTTAGGCAACATTAGAAGGTTTATAATTTTGCTAACCAACAAACGAAAAAGATTTACTATTTGCACAACACTATTCAACCCTCCTTCTAGTGTTGTTTGCCATCCACAAGATCCATCACTTGGTATCAGAGCGAGGCTATAAAAGGTGATGACATCAACATTGTTTCTCTCTGAAGGACTCAACACCATGCGACCACCTTTGTTCAACGGAACAAACTACGCTAGCTGGAAGATCTGGATGAAGACTCACTTGGAGTCACTAGACATCGAAGTATGGACTATCACTAAAGTTCCATACATCGCACCTACCGAAGTTGAGTTCGGAAAATGGTCAGCCAACGACAAGAAGAAAGCAAATCTAAATGCAAAGGCGATGAATGCACTATTTTTCACCATAACATGAAATGAATTCAATCAACTCTCTCAATGTGAGACAACGCATCAAATATGGCACACCCTTCAGGTAAGTCATGATGGAACTGAAAAGGTAAAAGAATCCCGTATAAATGTTTTACATTCTAGGTTTGAATCTTTCAAAATGAAAGAAGGAGAGAGTATCACCGATGTGAATATTTGTTTCACTAACATTACAAATGAGCTCGCATGATTAGGAAAGAAACTTTCTGAATACGAGCAGGTGATGAAGATACTGAGATCTCTCCAACCTGAATGGAAAGGAAAGACAACAGCCATTCGAGAAGCACACAACGTGAAAGATCTTACCATTGAAGAGCTGATGGGAAATCTTATGGCATATGAGATTGAACTTGAAGAAGACAAGAAGATCGAAGAAAAACCAAAGAAGAAGAATCTTGCTTTCAAAGCTCAAGAAGAAGATTCTGACTACACGAACAAAGAGGATCAATTGCTTTCATCTCGAAGAACTTTAAAGAGTTCATCACAAGTAAGTATGGTAAACGTTCTTTTAGACCCACTAACGTTATTATCTGTTTTGGTTGCAATAAACCAGGGCATTTAAAAAAGATTGTCCCTTGAAAAGGAACGACCATGATTCCAAAGAACATGGAAAGAACCGAGAAAGCCACGAGAGAAGAAACAATGGAAGAAACAGGTTTCGACGACCAAAGAAGGAAGGTTACGCAGCCTTTGACCAAAGCGACATTTCTTCATCCGATGAATCCTCAGAAGACGACAAAGACGGAAGAAGAGAGACAACACATATGTGTTTTATGGCTTCCACATCGTCTAAGGTAAGCACCATGCATAATTCATCTAGTGATAGTGATTCATCATCAAGAGATGATGAAGATATGGATTATAGGAGAGCATATAAGGAGCTATGCAAAATGCATGAAAAGCTCATTAAAGAACAAGAAAAACACTTAGATTAGTTAAGAGAGAGACTAAAGAAAATGAAGAGATTATTAAAGAAAACATTGCATTAAAAAAAAGAATGAGTCTTTGCAAAAAGACAATCTTTTCATGAATGAAAAGGTTAAAAATTTGAATAATCTTCTTGTATCTGTCAAAGACACATACGACGCTACGATGAAGATTGTTGAAAATTTCAACAAAGGAAAGGGAAAGCTAAATAGTTTATTTGAAAATCAAAAATCTTCATCTAGCAAAACGAGACTTGGATATGTTTCAAATCATACCAAGAAACGTGTTAAGCATACTATGATGCATTATTCTAACAAAAAAAATTTGAGCATCTGTATACCAAAGAATTTGTCCGAGCAGAGACAAAAAAGGTACGCTACAAACTTTGTTCTAAAAGTCCATTTAAACAAGAATTATAAATATGTTTTCCATGAAGGAACTAAACCATATTGGGTTTGGTTTCCTAAAGACTAACCCTCTGGACTCAAAAGCAAAGAGTACCATAAAAAGTTATTGATGTGTCATTATATTCCACATTTTATCTAATTGATTACACATCAAAATGATTGTTCATTTACATATTTCATACGCTTTTACGCTATTATTTGGGATAATATGACTTTCGGAGCGTTTATGTCCATTTTAGGGATTTGGGCGATATTGGAGCAATTTGGAGTCAATAAGACGATCGACGACGTGAGAGCACCAATGAGATTCATGATGACATGTTTGAGGTGCCAAAGAAGAATTCTGGAGCAAGGAAGGGACAAGAGAGAAGGTCTCTCGATCGAGCTATGATGCGGCGAAGGAATCGAGCGGCCGGAAGTGCTGGAAACAGGACAGCCGTGCACTATTTCTAAATCTGCTATCACCTGGGATTTTTCAATATTTTTCTGATATTTTTCTCAGATAGTAGACTCAAGACGGTTCCAATGCCGCCAAGAACGCACCAATCGGAGGTCGGATGAGTCTTAGAAAATTTCTGCAAGCTGATGCTACAGTGCTGAAACTTTTCTCAGCAACCTACTCGACCGAGCAGTACACTCTCGGTCCAAGCAATGCACTACTCGACCGAGTAGTGTGCAAAATCTACTAAAACGTGTTTTTACCTCCTATCGAGTAGTTGGCTGCTCAACCGAGAAGATTGCTGAAAATGCTGAACATGCTGCCGTTCGAGCACTACTCGACCGAGCAACCACTTACTCGGTTCGAGCAACCTCCTATTCATCGAGCAGTGCCTGATCGGGCCAGGTAGGTAGAGCGACATATTTTGGAGAAGCTCGATTCCCTGTCGTACTCGACTGAGCAGGAGGGCTGCTCGACCGAGCAGCTACCAACTCGGACCGAGCAGACTTTGCACGGCCCGAGCAAGCAGAGCACGGTTTTAGACTACGGATCTATATTTTTTGACGACTCGACCGAGCAGCTTCTTGCTCGGATTGAGTTGCCGTGGGCCCAGGGCGTAAGTTTGTTCCGGATCTCTCTAGGGCACGATTTTTGGAGGGGTTTTTAGAGGAGGATTTTTGTGCAGCCGTCAGGGGGGATTTTTGGGGAGACTCTTGTATATTTCTTGAGAGGAGTTCTTTAGATCTTTTGGTAGGGTTTTCGGCGAAGATCTTTTGGGGAGTTAGGCTATGCCCTAGACCCCTCCTTTATATTAAGATAAGTATTTTTGCCCTTTTTAATTCTATTATTATTTTCGTTGTGATTTATTATTGTTTATCCCTTTTTGATGCATGCAATGAAATCTTTGTGCGTTCTATTATCTATTACTATTGCTATGCTTGAGTAGTCTTTTCTAGGGATAAGGGATTATCCCATAGATCTTAGGATTTAGACGCAAAGTTGGGATTTTTATGGTGCGTTGGATATAAATGTGGTTATATTTTGGTTGATCTAGCAAAATCCCTAGGAGAACTCGTACTGAGATAGTGCCCACAGTCGGTGGAATCGATTAGCTTAAGGAGTATTCTATGGATTTAATTAGGGAGTTAGTGGATTCAACCGAGGCACGTGACCATGCCCGGCTCGTGCTTTGAGGGGATCCACTGATGAACTGTATAACTAATTGACGGCTACCGACATTGCGTCAATAAGAGCCACCAAAATACCTCAAAGCTCTAACCCACGAGAGTGGTACGAGTTGAGAGCATTCGAACCACGAGAGTGGTGAGATTATTGTAAATGCTTAATGCACGTATCGTATGTGCCTATCGCGAGAGCGGGGGTAATGCGATACGTTAGATTCATGATGCCCAGACGCATGAATTCACTTTCTAGATGCTACAAATCCCCAACTAAACCAATGCAACGTAAGAGTCCCAGCCTAGCGTCGACGTCCGACGGTCCTAGCGGCGAGTCCTAAAGCCCTAATCTTTTTATATTTTATTCTTTTATATAGTGCAGAATCACTTGTTTGCGATATCGAGTGACACGACCTTCGCATCCATCACCATTATAACACTCCATACTCCACATCCACCAATAAACCCGCAATTCTAACTCAACCTGGGAGTAGATAGGTAGTATAGCACCACTTTCCCGTGTTCGATACCCGCTTGCCACTATACCGTGTGCTTGTGGTAAACGACATCGTTTCGGAGTTCATTCCGGCTCGATCAAGTTTATGGCGCCGTTGCCAAGGAGGCGTTCCGCCATATTATCTATTTACCACAATTAGGTTGATTGGATTGCGTAGAAAAAACAAAACAAAACAAAATTAAAAATTAAAAATTAAAAATAAATAAAACAAAGAGATTTTTTCCCACCACCTGCTATTATTATTATCGTTATCTCTCTTTGTACTACCGACGTCTTTTCCAGGTTGTCTACTTTGCTTGATCAGGTACAGTTGATGCAGCGAAGGTGCTTCCGAAGATGATGCAACTGGGTTCTATTCAATCCTTCATACACCTCGCTGCTACATTCAAACAAGCTGATGGAGAATCTTTCAGGGAAGCCTTTTACAAGTTCGACGAAGCGTTAGGAATGTTCCAAACGGAGTCAAATCATGTGTGGAAAGGTTCACAGCTACTTCCTCTATTTACTAGAGGACTGCAGGGATCCTCATTGGAATTCTTGAGGAGGATGCACCTGAGAAACTTCGAGGAACTGAGATATGCAGCAGCTTTAGAGAGCTTATTGGATGCAGCTCGATCTTCTGGCTCATTAGCTGTCGAGGCAAGTGATCCAGAAGATTGTGAGCTCGTCAATTTTATTATGAGTCGTCTGTCTGCTACAGGTACCATCGAGGATAATATTCACGTTCAGCTTAGGGGAGGTATTATGTGCTTTGATATTCCCACTACAGATGAGACATCGACACCTAGCACTACAGAGCCAGCGCATGCCCTCATCACCTCCCCTTGCCACCTACATGAGTCAGAGCAGCTTATACCATCAGAGGATATTATTGAGGAGGTTGTGCCTACAATAGCAGAGCAGACCATCGAGGAGGATGTGCCTTAGGACGATGACATCTACACACAGATGGAGCCCAAATTGTGCCCCTCCTTTCGAGCTACCGCGGCCACCTCCACTTTCTACAGAGGCTGAGCATCCCTCAGAGGACCACCCACCAGAGCTTACTGCTCCCATTCAGGGAGATCTCTTCACTCCATCCTCTCCTAAATTTGATTCTCCTCCCGTGTACGATGTTTATTATGATTCAGATTTCGACGACTCATTGCATCTTTTGCAGGATACACATACATATGATCAAGAGGTACAATGAGACATATACGAGAAGAAGAGCAAGGAGTTAGCACACGTGGATGCTGTTGAATATGATCAGGAGGTGCACTGGGATGAGTCTGACGATGATGATGAGCATCCTGACGGGACCTACTCTATTATGCCACAGTTACCTGAGGAACCAGAGGAAAACAACGAGGAGTTTATCGACGTGGTGCACGAACATAGAGATTTATTTCTAGGGACGTGTTGTCAACCATGCTTAATTTTAAATACTTATGTTGATGTCCCTCTTTGGAATACATTTATTTTGAAGAAAAATTATCCACATCAGATTGATGCAGCTTATCTCTTGCAGGGTACATGTGGAGTCCTTAGGGAGATACTGGGAGCCGCATTGCTGGAGTCTGATGGAGTCCATGGACACAAGCACCTAGCAGAGCCACGGAAGGAACAGTTGGAGCAGTTGCCTGCACCAGCAAAGATATTGGACCTGTCTTTTGCTTTAGGTTGTACCAATCTAGTAGTGTAGATGTAAAGTAGAATTTTATGCTTTAAATAAACACGATCCTCTCGACAGCGAGAGGACCGTATATGATTTTATATGCTTTCTTAGTTTAATAAATTTGCCACTTATGATGGCTCCATTATCTTTTGCACCCAACCTATTATTTATCATCTATGCCCACCTTTATATTTGGTGCTTATTTCGCCTCTCTCCCCAATTTTTATGTGATGTTTAAGCTTGGGGGAGAGAAACTATTTTGTTAAGTGGCCCCCTATTTTGTCATTGTCCTCTATTTATATCACACACACATTGAGGACAATGTGATGTTTAAGCTTGGGGGAGTGCATAGTGCACGCACTTTGCTTCATTGTGAAACACACTTCGAAATCTCCATGTGAACCACGTCCACTTCAATATTTATGTCTCATATGCTTTATTTTCTATGAAATATCATGGATTTATTTTTTTATGAACTTTGATATCTGTTAGATTAGAGTTCGATTCATTGATTAGTGTATCTTTGTTAATATGCTTTTTTCATAATAGAATCCATAGTTTCACAACCACATTCTCGAAACAGTTAAGCTAAAAATGAATGAATCAAAATCTAAAAATTATTTGACTCCTGCGTGATTTGATTGATAATTATATTGCTTCATGGATGTGTAGTGATTCAAAAGAGATAGGATAACCCCACGACAACCAAAATAGTGATAATTAGGATTCCTGAAACCGAGCCATGTCTAAATTCTATGCTTTTTCTTTTTCTTTTGTAAATAGCCAATAAATGATCTTTGATCATGTTTTGCATTCCATCGCGTTTACGTGAGTTTGCAAAAATCCCAAAATGCAACAAATCAAACAAATATCAAGAATAAAAGGCCCTAGGGGTTCTTCGTAACCCGATGCCCTAAGACCGTCTGGTTTGGGATGCATATGCCACTTCTTGTATATATTGAGTTATCTCGTGTATACAAAGACAGAAAAATGCATATGAAATATTTATATAGCCAAAAACAATATAAAACCACAAAATCCCATATCCTTATCTCCATTTCTTTACAGAACTAAGACATGGCAAAGTTGATGGGTTCTAGGAGTCTTGAAATGGTCGTAGTGTGGTGATGCCTCACCTTGATTGACTTTGCTAAATTCATTTCATGAAGTACAGCAAAATACCATGCATGCTTGAAAATGTTTGATCATGATATATTATACTGCTTAGAGAATGAGTTGTGAACATTGGTTTCATTTCTGTTAACTTAATATATTGCATGATAAACTATGATATGATATAACTCTAATCTCCTTTTTATTGATTATCAAGTTCATTTTATTAATTGAAATCCACGTTATTTTAATTTGAACGAGACTTAAGTATTTGTTATGTATGTGTGTTCTAATTTCAAATTGACGTGAGTTCATGAGATCTTGCATATCTTGGGTTCTTGTATTTTCTGAATTTAAGATTGAACCCATTGTCTCTACTACACACCACCGCCTCGCATCTCCATTTTATCCATCTCCCGTGTTCGCTTCTTATTAGTCTTCCTCGATGACGAGTAAGAGGTAAGCTTGGGGGATTTTGATGTGTCATTATATTCCACATTTTATCTAATTGATTACACATCAAAATGACTGCTCATTTACATATTTCATACGCTTTTATGCTATTATTTGGGATAATATGACTTTCGGAGCGTTTACACCCATTTCAGGGATTTGGGGTGATATTTGAGCAATTTGGAGTCAATAAGACGATCGACGACGTGGGAGCACCAATGAGACTCATGATGACATGCTCAAGGTGCCAAAGAAGAATACTAAAGTAAGGAAGGTGCAAGACAGAAGGTCGCTCGATCGAGCTATGATGCGGCGAAGGAATCGAGCGACCCGAAGTGTTGGAAACAGGATAGCTGTGCACTATTTCTAAATCTTCTATCACTTGGGATTTTTCACTATTTTTATTATATTTTTTCCAGATAGTAGACTTCAATACGGTTCTAACTCCGCTAAGAACGCACTAATCGGAGGTCGGATGAGCCCTGGAGAATTTCTGCAAGCTGATGTTGCAGTGCTGAAACTGTTCTCAGCAGCCTACTCGACCGAGCAGTGCACTATTCGGACCGAGCAGTGCACTACTCGACCGAGTAGTGTGCAAAATCTGTTGAAACATGTTTTTTACCTCCGATTTGGCTGAACAGTTGACTGCTTGACCGAGCAGATTGCTGAAAATGCTGAACATGCTGCCATTTGAGCACTACTCGACCGAGCAACTACTTACTCGGTCCGAGCAACCTCCTACTCGACCGAGCAGTGCCTGCTCGGGCCGTGTAGGCAGAGCGATATATTTTGGAGAAGCTCGATTTCCTGTCGTACTCGACCGAGCAGGAGGGCTGCTCGACCGAGCAGCTACCAACTCGAACCGAGCAGACTTTGCACGGCCCGAGCAAGCAGAGCATGATTTTGGACGACGGATCTATATTTTCTGACGACTCGACTGAGCAGATTCCTGCTCGGACCGAGTCGCCGTGGGCCCAGGGCATAAGTTTGTTCTGGATCTCTCTAGGGCATGATTTTTGGAGGGGTTTTTAGAGGAGGATTTTTGTGCAGCCATTAGGGGGGATTTTTGGGGAGACTCTTGTATATTTCTTGAGAGGAGTTCTTTAGATCTTTTGGTAGGGTTTTTCGGCGACGATCTTTTGGGAAGTTAGGCTATGCCCTAGGCCCCTCCTTTGTATCAAGATAAATACGTTTGCCCTTTTTAATTCTATTATTATTTTCATTTTGGTTTCTTATTGTTTATCCCTTTTTGATGCATGCAATGAAATCTTTGTGCGTTCTATTATCTATTGCTATTGCTATGCTTGAGTAGTCTTTTCAAGGGCTAAGGGATTAGCCCATGGATCTTAGGATTTAGACGCAAAGTTGGAATTTTTATGGTGCGTTGGATATAAATGAGGTTGTATTTTGGTTGATCTAGTAAAATCCCTAGGAGAACTCGTACTTGTTGGGAGCAACGATTTAGGATCTTGGTTTGATGATGACAAACGTTTTGTTATATCTAACGTGTGTGCTTAGTGTGTTTCAGGCTTGGCGAAACACTATACTTTCACTATTTGGTTGAATTGCTATTCGTATAGCATATTAGGAGAGAGGAAGTGTGTGCACAAAAAAGTTTGACTTGGTCAATGGAGGAGAGATGTGGCCAAATATATTAGAAAGATTGTCTCCTATCCTTCTCCTATTCAAACACCTACTTGATCAAATCAAATCTCCTATCTGGTGCAAAGTGATAGAACCAAATCATTTTTGAAATTCCCAATCCCTATATTCTTGGGATTCATTCCTGCAAAAAACCCTAGTCCTCTTCCTATATATAATCATGTGTCAAGAAGATAACATACGGCAATACAAATATTTAAAAGAGGAGGGCTACAAAAAAGGGGTACGGCAAAATACATATTAACCCTAGTTACGGCAAACACGAAAAAAAGGGGGAGCCAAATATTTTTTTGGGAGAAGTCACGCAAAAATTATCATTGCAAAACCCTATGCCATTATAAAATCCCACTACGCAAAGATTTTTTTATGCTAACCCTAAGTTTTACTACCCGAGCGATCGGAGAAGTCGGTGAAGATCGCACCTGAGGGGAGAGCTGCCATCGAGTATCAGCAAGCAGCTCGTCACCGGAGTAGCTCATCGCTCACTGTCGTTCAAAGCCATCCTCCGACGACGTGAAGAAGCCCCCGCTGCTGCCAACGAACACTGTCGTTCGAAGCTTGCAAACTCCGCAGAAGATCGCTGCCACCGGAGTCGGCTTTGCTGAAGACGCTGCTGCCATCAGAGAGCCCGCCATCGCCTTCGAGGAGCAGCGCCGCCGTATCATCTTGCCACCGCTCCTTCACGAGCTCTGGCTGCCGAAGACGACGTCACCACCGGAGCAAACAAAGTCGCTGCTAGACTCGCCGACAAAGCTGACATCGCCGTTCTTTAAAGAAGTCGCCGTCGAAGCAGAGAGCGGGCGGAGCGATCACCGGAGCTGCCACGAGAGCCCGCCATTGCCGCAGTCGATCGAAGCCCGTCGCTTTTAGTTGCCGCTGTCTGCAAGCCTCGCTGCACGATGGTGAACGCCGTGAAGAAGTCGCCTCCGTCTTCAAAGATCGCCGTCGAGTTGAGGGCGGCGTTGACGACGTCAGAGAAGCGAGATCCGCCACTGCATGCCGTCAAGAGGAGAATCCGCCACTGTCCATACTATCACCATCACCGAGAATATCTGTTGCACGAGGCATCGCCGTCGTCCCTGAAGGAGTTGTCGCTGCCGCAGCTTGAAGACGTTGCCGGAGCTTCGGTCGGAGCAACAAGCGCCATTGAGTCCGAAGCTGTGCATGAAAACGAAGCGTTCGTCTCAATCGTTATCTGCTGACATGGTTGCTTCTGAGCGAATCAAAAATCAGATCAACGTCGGAGATTTGAATTGGTGTCCACGCGATCACGAGAGCGTTGAAACGGAGAAAAGGCTGAATCATAATTTTTAAAGGGTGACGTGGCATGGAATTTATTAGGAGTTGCTGAGCGCACAGGCCACTTAATTATTAAGCGTGAACTGATTTACTCTGTGCACCGATCGCTTATTTTGAGGATTTACTGAGCGCACAGCCGACCATTTTATAAGGATTTGAACTGAATTTCTTTACACACAGACCATTGTGTATTTTGCAATCCAGGAGTCAGATTGAGACACCGTTTGCGTCAGATTGGAGCTGACGACGTGCTGATTAACAGAGACGCCTACACGGACACGAACTGAGCATTTCTAAACCCTTAAACTCTTTTATTCGTGTCTTAGTGTAACGTTCTCTGTAGGGGAAATTTTACCTATCTTTTGTGACTATTTTGGGACTTGTCTAGTTGGGACTAGACAAGTGGGACCCAGCTAGTTTGGGACTAGCTGGTAGAAAGCGTTACTAGGATTGATAGTGAGAGAAAACACTGTGGGGTACTGAGAGCCTGGCGAGTGTAGAGACGTAGAGGGTGCTCTGAGCGTGCTCTAACTTGTGGTTTTGTACCTATTGCGCTATTCAATACTAGTATCTGCTTTGGGGGCTGGAGTAGGTCGAAGGGTCGACCGAACCAGGTTAAATCTGCTGTGTACTCTGTGTCTGGTTTTTATTTACCCTGTTGCTGCTATAACTGCGTGTGCTTATTCGTGGGTTGCACGAATTATTTTTATTAGCCTGTTCACCCCCCCCCCCCCCTCTCTAGGCTAGGATCCAGATCCAACAAGTGGTATCAGAGCAGGTTTTAGGATCTAGCCTAGGATTGGCCATGAATAACCATATGGATAGTGCTTTTGCTGAGGGTCAGTCTGTTTCACGTCCCCCTAGATTTAATGGAGGTGATTATGCTTATTGGAAAAATCGAATGAAAATCTACCTTATTTTTGTTGATTATAAAGCTTGGCAAATTATTGAAAAAGGATATAAACTGCCTGTTATTAAAGTAGAGAATGTTGAGATTGAAAAACCGAATGACAAATGGGATGAAAATGATTGGAAATCTTATTCTTTAAATGCTAAAGCTATGAATGCTCTCATTTGTGCACTTGATAAATCTGAATATAATAGAATCTCACATTGTTTAACTGCGCAGGAAATATGGCATACTTTGGAGGTGACGCACGAGGGAACATCACATGTAAAGGAGTCTAGACTGTCTCTTTTGAGTGCAGAGTTCGAGGGATTTCGCATGCTACCATCAGAGAGCATATCAGAGATGTATGCGAGGTTCACCGACATAGTCTACAAGTCTAGCTCGCTTGGAAAGCCATATGATAGCCTCGATCAAGTGAGGAAGATCCTAAGAGCATTGCCAAGCTCTTTCAGACCAAAGGTCACCGCCATCCAGGAAGCAAAGGTATTGTCACAATTGAAGGTGGAGGACCTTATTGGTAATTTGATGTCCCATGAGTTGGAACTACAAAATGTTGAAGCAAGAGAGAAACCTGAGGAGAAAGAGAAAGCCATAAAGCCCCTTGCTTTGAAAGCTAGCGAAGAAGATGAAGATGATGATGAAGACATAGCGCTAATGGTGAGAAACTTCAGAAAGTTCATCAAGACCAAGCATGGGAGAAACGAAATGGCACCCAGGTTTAATCGTTCTAACTTTAATAATTCTTCCAAGCAATTTAATGATCAGAAATCTACTGATAGAATGCAATGTTATAAATGCAAGGTAAGAGGACATCTGATGAAGGATTGCCCAAATGAAACTGCTCAGCTCGCTAAAGGAAAAGGAAAAGCGAAGGTATTAACATGTGATATGGATAGCGAAGCTGAAAGTGAGGATGAACATGAAGCCCATTCTTGCATGGCTTTGATGGGCATCCAAGATGAGAAACCGTCTGGTAGCAAAGCTGAACTTCTTAAAATTTGTGAAGAAATGCAAAATCAAATAGTAGATCATGAGTTCACTATTGAATGTCTCCAAAATCAGAACTATGACATGCAAGTTAGAGATGATAAGGAGTTTAAAGAGAATGAAAAGCTAAAAATTGATCTTAATGCATGTAAGTCTACTATTGAAATCATGAAGAAGGAAAAAGCTAGCTTTGATGAAATTGCTCCTTGTATTTCTTGTTCCTCATTATTAAATCAAAATAGCATGCTTAAACTTGATTTGATTAAGCTCGAAACTGAAAAAGACTATGTGATTAGAGAGCTTAATGATAAATTCTGCATGTTGGATAATGACTTTAAAAGAAAAATGATTGAATTTGAAAAGAAGGAAGAGGAAAACAAGAGAGCTTTTATTAGTAAATGCACGATGCTTGTGGAAGAGAATAAACAATTAAAAACCAAAGTCTCTCATCTTGAAGTAGCCATTAAGAAATTCTCTTTGGGAAAAAAATCGTTGGACACTATTTTAGAGAATCAATTATATGGCAATAATAGAAGAGGACTTGGTTTTGGTCTGAAAAACGTTGAAAAGCAAAAATTCAAGAAATTCCACAATGTACCCTCTATTGCAAAGAACAAATATGCAAAGTGCTTTACTTGTGATAGTGTAGACCACACTTCATATTATTGTAAATTTAGGAACACAAATATCAATTTTAAACAAGTTTGGGTTCCTAAATCTTTAATGGCTAACACTCGTGGACCTTGTTGGATTCCAAGGTCACACTTAACACCTTTCATGTAGGTGTGATGGAGGCTTGGCGAGGAGCAAATTTTTAAAGTCTCATTCTATTTCTAGCTCCTTAGCCAAATAGCGACGCGAAGGTATAATTTTTATCCCTCTTTGCATCTCATTGCATACCTTCATAGATTGTTTTGTGTGCTTGATTTATTTTTGTCTGTGTGCTTGTTTGCATGTTTTTTTAATGTTTTTATTTCTGAAAAAATAATAATAATAATAATTGAAAAACCAAAAAAAATTTGGGCTTAAAAGAATACCTTTTATGTTTTATCCTAAGTGGTATTGTATGAATGATCAAATCTATCCCTTGTAGAAGTCAATTCATTATTGTTGTAGCTACATGAACATGATGTTATTCTTTTTAGTAGCCTTGACATGTCTCATAAGTTTTAAACTTGACTTCTACACCTACATTTGCACTTGCACGATAATTGACTTTTTAGTGCTTTTGGAGATTCTTTTGAAGAATAATGGAAAGTGAATGTAGGAATGATTAAATTCTGAATTTTCTAATGGATATGAAGTGTTTAGCCATGAATTAAAATTGAGCAAAAAATTGCAAATGAAAATATATATGAAAATTGCTCCGTATGAAAAATGGATACACTTCATGGCTAATACACAACCCACGAGTATCCAACTTGTGTTAAATGGGTAATCATTAGCGTTGGTGTATATAACTCGTCAAGCAATGCAACCCCACATTTAAAAGTCCTTTTAGGCCATGATTTGGGGTTCGGTAACTTGAACTCATCTTTGATGAGGTGGGAAAAATCAATCCTAGTGATATTCATGAAAAATTGGAAAATGTGGATTGATTTGGTTGATTTTCTGAAATTTAATCTCCCTTGGTACTTTATTGTCTATATTACTACACTTACACAAAGGTGGGAAGTCTTGTTATGAAACTCTATGAGCTTGAATTGTCTATTTTTTGGAAAACTCATGCAAATTACACGTCACTTCCAATAATGGTTTATTTTTGCATGTGATATTTTTGTGACTTCATTAATCCACTTTTGGTGATTACAAAGGGGGAGAAGAAGAGATTTTGACAGCTTTGATGTTGACAGCTTTGATGTCGGTATTGTTTGTTGAAGGGGGAGCATGAAAAATGAAAAATACTTGAATATATGGTGAAGGGGGAGCTTGAGAGAAGGGGGAGCATGCTGCTTTTATATCTGAATGTTGTGCATGCTATGTTATAATGCTTGAATATTCATTCCATGATTCATATTGCATTACACCCTTCAACACACTTCACACACCCATACCTATTGCTCAAATCTTTTATGTGTTTGTCATCACCAAAAGGGAGAGATTGTTGGGAGCAACGATCTAGGATCTTGGTTTGATGATGACAAATGTTTTGTTATATCTAATGTGTGTGCTTAGTGTGTTTCAGGCTTGGCGAAACACTATACTTTCACTATTTGGTGGAATTGCTATTCGTATAGCATATTGGGAAAGAGGAAGTGTGTGCACAAAGAAGTTGACTTGTTCAATGGAGGAGAGATGTGGCCAAATATATTAGAAAGATTGTCTCCTATCCTTCTCCTATTCAAACACCTACTTGATCAAATCAAATCTCCTATCTATGGTGCAAAGTGATAGAACCAAATCATTTTTGAAATTCCCAATCTCTATATTCTAGGGATTCTTTCCTGCAAAAAACCCTAGTCCTCTTCCTATATGTAATCATGTGTTAAGAAGAGAACATACGGCAATACAAATATTTAAAAGAGGAGGGCTACAAAAAAGGGGTACGGCAAAATACATATTAACCCTAGTTGCGGCAAACACGAAAAAAGGGGGGAGCCAAATATTTTTTTGGGAGAAGTCACGCAAAAATTATCATTGCAAAACCATATGCCATTATAAAATCCCACTGTGCAAAGCTTTTTTTTTTGCTAACCCTAAGTCTTACTGCCCGAGCGATCGGAGAAGTCGGTGAAGATCGCACCCGAGGGGAGAGCTGCCATCGAGTATCAGCAAGCAGCTCGTCGCCGGAGTAGCTCATCGCTCACTGCCATTCAAAGCCATCCTCCGACGACGTGAAGAAGCCCCCGCTGCTACCAACGAACACTGTCGTTCGAAGCTTGCAAACGTCGCGGAAGATCGATGCCACCGGAGTCGGCGTTGCTGAAGACGCTGCTGCCATCAGAGAGCCCGTCGTCGCCTTCGAGGAGCAGCGCCGCCGTATCATCTTGCCGCCGCTCCTTCACGAGCTCTCGCTGCAGAAGACGACGTCACCACCGGAGCAAACAAAGTCGTTGCTAGACTCGCCGACAAAGCTGACATCTCCGTTCTTTAAAGAAGTCGCCGTCGAAGCAGAGAGCGGGCGGAGCGATCACCGGAGCCGCCACGAGAGCCCGCCGTTGCCGCAGTCGATCGAAGCCCGTCGCTTTTAGTTGCCGCTATCTGCAAGCCTCGCTGCACGATGGTGAATGCCGTGAAGAAGTCGTCTACGTCTTCAAAGATCGCCGTCGAGTTGAGGACGGCGTTACCGACGTCGGAGAAGCGAGATCCACCAATGCATGCCGTCAAGAGGAGAATCCGCCCCTGTACGTACTATAACCATCATCAAGAATATCCGCTGCATGAGGCATCGCCGTCGTCCCCGAAGGAGTTGTCGCTGCCGCAGCTTGAAGACGTTGCCGGAGCTTCGCTCGGAGAAACAAGCGCCATTGAGTCCGAAGCTGTGCATGAAAACAAAGCGTTCGTCTCAATCGTAATCTGCTGATGTGGTTGCTTCTGAGCGAATCAAAAATCAGATCAACGGCGGAGATTTGAATTGGTGTCCACGCGATCACGAGAGCGTTGAAACGGAGAAAAGGCTGAATCATAATTTTTAAAGGGTGACGTGGCATGGAATTTATTAGGAGTTGCTGAGGGCACAGGCCACTTAATTATTAAGCGTGAACTGATTTACTCTGTGTACTGACCGCTTATTTTGAGGAGTTGCTGAGCGCACAGCCGGCCATTTTATAAGGATTTGAACTGAATTTCTTTACACACAGACCAGTGTGTATTTTGCAATCCAGGAGTCAGATTGAGACATCGTTTGCGTCAGATTGGAGCTGACGACGTGCTGATTAACAGAGACGCCTACACGGACACGAACTGAGCATTTCTAAACCCTTAAACTCTTTTATTCGTGTCTTAGTGTAACGTTCTCTGTAGGGGAAATTTTACCTATCTTTTATGACTATTTTGGGACTTGTCTAGTTGGGACTAGACAAGTGGGACCCAGCTAGTTTGGGACTAGCTGGTAGAAAGCGTTACTAGGATTGATAGTGAGAGAAAACACTGTGTGTGTGGTACTGAGAGCCTGGCGAGTGTAGAGACGTAGAGGGTGCTCTGAGCGTGCTCTAACTTATGGTTTTGTACCTATTGCGCTATTCAATAATAGTATCTTTTTTGGGGGCTGGAGTAGGTCGAAGGGTCGACCGAACCAGGGTAAATCTGCTGTGTACTCTGTGTCTGCTTTTTATTTACCATGTTGCTGCTATAACTGCGTGTGCTTATTCGTGGGTTGCACGAATTATTTTTATTAGCCTATTCACCCCCTAGGCTAGGATCCAGATCCAACAGTACTGAGATCGTGCCCATGGTTGGTGGAATCGATTAGCTTAAGGAGTATCCTATGGATTTAATTAGGGAGTTAGTGGATTCAACCGAGGCACGTGACCATGCCCGGCTCGTGCCTCGAGGGGATCCACCGATGAACGATATAACTAATTGACGGCTACACCATTGTGTCAATACGAGCCATCAAAATACCTCAAAGCTCTAACCCACGAGAGTGGTACGAGTTGAGAGCATTCGAACCACGAGAGTGGTGAGATTATTGTAGATGCTTAATGCATGTATCGCATACATCACCATTATAACACTCCATACTCCACATCCACCAATAAACCTGCAATTCTAACTCAATCTAGGAGTAGATAGGTAGTATAGCACCGCTTCCCCGTGTTCGATACTCGCTTGCCACTATACTATGCGCTTGCATTAAACGACATCGTTTCGGAGTTCATTCCGGCTCGATCAAGTCTATGAGTGCATAGTGCACGCACTTTGCTTCATTGTGAAACACACTTCGAAATATCCATGTGAACCATGTCCACTTCTATATTTATGTCTCATATGCTTTATTTTCTATAAAATATCGTGGATTTATTTTTTTATGAACTCTGATATCTGTTAGATTAGAGTTCTATTCATTGATTAGTGTATCTTTGTTAATATGCTTTTTCATAGTAGAATCCATAGTTTCATAACCACATTCTCAAACAGTTAAGCTAAAAATGAATGAATCAAAATCTGAAAATTATTTGACTCCTGCGTGATTTGATTGATAATTATAGTGCTTCATGGATATTTAGTGATTCAAAAGAGATAGGATAACCCCACGACAACCAAAATAGTGATGATTAGGATTCCTGAAACCGAGCCATGTCTAAATTCTATGCTTTTCCTTTTTCTTTTGTGAATAGCCAATAAATGATCTTTGATCATGTTTTGCATTCCATCGCGTTTACGTGAGTTTGCAAAAATCCCAAAAATTGAAAAAAAATCAAACAAATATCATGAATAAAAGGCTCTAGGGGTTCTTCGTAACCCGATGCCCTAAGACCGTCTGGTCTGGGATGCATATGCCACTTCTTGTATATATTGAGTTATCTCATGTATACAAAGACAGAAAAATGCATATGAAATATTCATATAGCCAAAAACAATATAAAACCACAACATCCCATATCCTTATCTCCATTTCTTTATAGAACTAAGACATGGCAAAGTTGATGGGTTCTAGGAGTCTTGAAATGGTCGTAGTGTGGTGATGCCTCACCTTGATTGAATTTGCTAAATTCATTTCATGAAGTACAACAAAATACCATGCATGCTTGAAAATGTTTGATCATGACATATTATACTGCTTAGAGAATGAGTTGTGAACATTGGTTTCATTTCTGTGAACTTAGTATATTGCATGATAAACTATGATATGATATAACTCTAATCTCCTTTTTATTGTTTATCAAGTTCATTTTATTAATTGAAATCCACGTTATTTTAATTTGAGCGAGACTTAAGTATTTGTTATGTATGTGTGTTCTAATTTCAAATTGACGTGTGTTCACGAGATCTTGCATATCTTGGGTTCTTGTATTTTCTGAATTTAAGATTGAACCACTTGTCTCCACTACACACCACCGCCTCGCATCTCCATTGTATCCATCTCCCGTGTTTGCTTCTTACTAGTCTTTCTCGAGGACGAGTAAGAGATGAGCTTGGAGGATTTTGATGTGTCATTATATTCCACATTTTATCTATTTGATTACACATCAAAATGATTGCTCATTTACATATTTCATACGCTTTTATGCTATTACTTGGGATAATATGACTTTCGGAGCGCTTAAGTCCATTTTAGAGATTTGGAGCGATATTGGAGTAATTTAGAGTCAATAAGACGATCGGCGACGTGAGAGCACCAATGAGACTCATGATGATATGCTCGAGATGCCAAAGAAGAATACTAGAGCAAGGAAGGGGCAAGACAGAAGGTCGCTCGATCGAGCTATGATGCGGCAAAGGAATCGAGCGACCCGAAGTGCTGGAAAAAGGACAACCGTGCACTATTTATAAATCTTCTATCACCTGAGATTTTTCACTATTTTTCTAATATTTTTTCCAGATAGTAGAATTCAAGACGGTTCTAACACGGCCAAGAACGCACCAATCGGAGGTCGGATGAGCCCTGTGGAATTTCTGCAAGCTGATGCTGCAGTGCTGAAACTGTTCTCAGTAACCTACTCGACCGAACAGTGCACCACTCGGTCCGAGCAGTGTGCAAAATCAACTGAAACGTGTTTTTTACCCCCTTTTTTGTTGAACAGTTGACTGCTCGACCGAAAAGTTGGCTGCTCGACCGAGCAGATTGTTGAAAATGCTGAATATGCTACCGTTCGAGCATTCCTCGACCGAGCAACCACTTACTCGGTCCGAGCAACCTCCTACTCGACCGAGCAGTGCCTGCTCGGGCCGTGTAGGCAGAGCGATATATTTTGGAGAAGCTCGATTTCCTGTCGTACTCGACCGAGCAGGAGGGCTGCTCGACCGAGCAGCTACCAACTCGAACCGAGCAGACTTTGCACGGCCCGAGCAAGCAGAGCACGATTTTGGACGACGGATCTATATTTTCTGACGACTCGACCGAGCAGATTCCTGCTCGGACCGAGTCGTCGTGGGCCCAGGGCGTAAGTTTGTTCTGGATCTCTCTAGGGCACGATTTTTGGAGGGGTTTTAGAGGAGGATTTTTGTGTAGCCGTCAGGGGGGATTTTTGGGGAGACTCTTGTATATTTCTTGAGAGGAGTTCTTTAGATCTTTTGGTAGGGTTTTTCGGCAACGATATTTTGAGGAGTTAGGCTATGCCCTAGGCCCCTCCTTTATATCAAGATAAGTACTTTTGTCCTTTTTAATTTTATTATTATTTTCTTTGTGATTTCTTATTGTTTATCCCTTTTTGATGCATGCAATGAAATCTTTGTGCATTCTATTATCTATTGCTATTGCTATGCTTGAGTAGTCTTTTCTAAGGCTAATGGATTAGCCCAAGGATCTTAGAATTTAGACGCAAAGATGGGATTTTTTTAGTGCGTTGGATATAAATGGGGTTGTATTTTGGTTGATCTAGCAAAATCCCTAGGAGAACTCGTACTGAGATCGTGCCCACGGTCGGTGGAATCAATTAGCTTAAGGAGTATCATATGGATTTAATTAGGGAGTTAATGGATTCAACCGAGGCACGTGACCATGCCCGGCTCGTGCCTTGAGGGGATCCACCGATAAACTATATAACTAATTGACGGCTACCGCTATTGTGTCAATAAGAGCCACCAAAATACCTCAAAGCTCTAACCCACGAGAGTGGTACGAGTTGATAGCATTCGAACCACGAGAGTGGTGAGATTATTGTAGATGCTTAATGCACGTATCGTATGCGCCTATCACGAGAGCGGGGTTAATGCGATACGTTAGATTCATGATGCCCAGACGCATGAATTCACTTTCTAGATTCTACAAATCCCCAATGAGACCAATGCAACGTAAGAGTCCTAGCCTAGCGTCGACGTCCGACTGTCCTAGCAGCGAGACCTAAAGCCCTAATCTTTTTATATTTTATTCTTTTATATTGTGCAGAATCACTTGTTTACGATATCGAGTGACATGACCTTCGCATCCATCACCATTATAACACTCCATACTCCACATCCACCAATAAACCTGCAATTTTAACTCAACCTAGGAGTAGATATGTAGTATAGCACCACTTCTCCGTGTTCGATACCTGTTTACCACTATACCGTGTGCTTGTGGTAAACGACATCGTTTCGGAGTTCATTCCGGCTCGATCAAGTTTATGGCGACGTTGCCGAGGATTTATCTCCGTGTAATTCGTGCCATTACTAGGTCGATCTAGAGTTACATTCCTGACATATCTCTTATCTAGAGTTACATTCCGGATGCATCACTTATCTTTTCAGGTACTCTAAAAAGAATGAGGAAGAGAAACAAGAACAACGTCAAAATTTTTGCGACAAAAATTGCTTCGAAAAACTATATGTTTGCTATGTTTAAATGATTGAATGATTGTTAAATTCTTTTAAATCATTTTATTTATGATTATAAATGTTTGTTTCATATCTATAAAATATTTTTTTAACAGAAACGCACTCAGCTTTGGACCAAAACCCCTCGGGATGAGAAAACGACTCAGCCTAGCAGGGAGTCGACTATCTATATGTGGGAGTCGACTACCAGTAAGCTGTGCGGAAATCTGGGTTCTTTTTTCTTATTTCTTTCTTACTGGTTTTGGGTTCCATTGAGTTAAATGGGTTCAAAGGCAAGGGGCAACTTAAACCTAATAAGGAGAAATGATCTCAACCCTTGATTCCTTGATCTAAAGGCCACCTTTCATCATCCTCCTTCACCCCATGAGGTAAACCCCCCTAACTCACAACCCTAGGGGAGCCGACGACCTCTTTTTTACCCATCCTCTTGAAAACTCTTGATTCTCGTCTCTTTTCCTTGGTAAAAATTCTTTTCATCTCAAGAAAGAACTACAAAGGTAAAATCTTTCTCTCATAAACTTTCTTTACTTTCATTAATTCTTGATGCTTGTATCTTCTAGCATTGTGATTCAATTTATTTTCGCTTTCTAGAATGCCTCTTAAAAAGGTCATTGCTAAGAAGAGGAAAATCCTCAATGAATCATCTCTTTCTCAAAGAGAAATTATTGAAGCTTATCTCTTCAAAAATGTTTCTTATGACAAATTTCTAAACAATTCTAAAAGACAAATTCTCCATGAGAGGTTTGTTAATTTAGATCATGTTCTGAATTATGGAATTATTGATATTCTAGAGTTTCAGAACCTTCTAACCCTATTTTCATCTGACAATGTCTTCATGTGCTATCCTAGGCTTGTATATCTGTTTTACACCAACATGGACTATGACCTTGTCAAATCTAGATTTTTTACTAAAGTTCTTGACTCTAAAATAGCTATAAATGTTAAGTCCATTGGGCAAGTCTTAGGAATTTCTTACTCTGGAGAACTGTATGATAATATTGAAATGACTGATATCGATATTCTTGATAGAATGTACTTGCCGGGTAGATATTTTCAAACTAAACTACATTGTAGTGATTTGCGCTAGCCAGCAAGAATTTTAGCAAATATCCTATCTTATAATATCACGCAGAAGTCTGGTAGCCATTCCATCCTTTCTAAAAAAAACACCAAATATATTTACGCAATACTAGGTAATATCCGTGTAAATTGGTCTAAAGTTATCATGGATTCCATTCTTGCCTCTGCATCATCTGATAGGTTATCTTCTCCTTAGCTCATGGCCATTATCTTACAATTCTATTTATTGGTCAAAATGTTCCTCTTGACAATGAAACAAAAATTCTGGAACAGGCTGTTGTGTTTGATGCGCACACGCTCGGTAGAATGGGGATTCATATTGATCTCAACCAAAACACCCCGGAAGAAACTCTTGTTGCTGAGCAAGGAGAATCTTCTGCTAAGAAGAAAGGTAAAGAACCCCTCATTTCTGATACAGATGAAAAAGAGGAAGAAAATGATGGTGAAGGCAAAGAAGAAGAACCACCGGCATACATTGTGGAACTTCAAGACATACTGCTAAAGAAGATTTCAAACTTGAAGATTTTCCAAAAGGAAGGATTTGAAGCTCTTAACAATAAGGTTGATGATCTGAAGGATCTAGTGGTAATGAGCAATGATATGACCGAGCAAACTCTCAAGACAATCCTTGAGGAGATCAAGTCTTTGAAGAAGGAGAAGAATGTTGGTCATTCTTAATTTCAAAACAATGTTTTTTTTAAAAATGGTGGTTTTAAAAAACTTCTTGGTCTGTAATAACTACTTTATGATGTGATGGTTGATACTCTTATGTTTTTAGTCATGCTTATGGATGAACATTATGCTTAATTATTATCTGATATATTCTGCTAAAAATATGTTGATCATATCATATGCTAACACTTTTCTGCAGAATTGATCATTGATTTACTTTCTCTCCAACTTCATACTTGTTGAATATAGTTTGGATGAAATATTTGTTGAAATAGTATGTCATCTTTTTGATTGATGACAAGGGGGATAAAAGTATTAAATTCATAAATGCTTATTTCCTAATGGCTTTGATTAGGGATGAGAATGAGCCGGGCCGGGCCGGGCCGGGCCAAATAGATGCCCAATTCAAATGGGCAGACTCTCGGGCCGGCCCAAAGCCCATACGGGCTTTTTTAAAAATGCCCAAATGGGTATAAAGCGGGCTTTGGGCTACCCATTGGGCTTTGGGCTACCCATTGGGCATACTCAAAAAATCACAATAAACACCAACATTTACATAATCACAAAAAGAAGTTTGAATTGTAACACTGTACATTGGATATAAAACTGTACATTGGAAGTAATCAAACTGCACATGAACAAAAAAGGTCTAATTTGCTTGTAGTATCATGTTAGGATTCGATTCAACAACAAAATAACAAGATTGTCATACATTATGCCACTGAGCATGTGTCATTGAATACTTTAACAAAGCTAACTTGGGTTTTAAAAATGGCTCTCTGTTCGGTTCTCTCTTTTTTAAAAAAAAATTACATGACTTCAGGTACTCATGCTCAAGCTCAGATCAAACAATCCAGTTCAGCATCATGCTGTCGCCGTCGTCGTGCTCCCTATTGCCCAAGAAATCGACGTCTCCCACGTATTCGGTGATGATGGTGAGGTCCCTGATGAACCTGTCGGCCTGCACAGTGAACCTGCACACAATCCAGTTCAGCATCCAAGTCCTCAAATTTATAGCATGCACCTTGCTAGCAGTTCTTGGAGCATATTCAGGCCATCCACTGGGAGCTGAGAGAGATGCTTCAAAGATTGTTACATTCAGAATCCCATGAAGCAACTTCATCTCTTTCCCCTAAAATCTGAAGCCACAACAAAAAAAGGAACTTGTTATGTGCAATAAAATTTGTAAGTGAGAATAGAAGCATGCATAGAGTGTAAGAGAATGGAAATAATAATACCTTGTGAACACTTTTCTGTAGGAAAATCCCAAGGAGCATAGAGCAAACACAATGACAAATGTTCTATTTAAGCATCAGAAGCGAAAAGGACTGTATGATACAAGCTCTCCAGCATACCATATGAAACATCGGTCTAGTTACTTGACACAATAATTTCATATTCTTCAGGTATTTTAACATATATCAGCCTCAGGAAAAGAATCTAATGAACTAAATCTCCAACCAATTCTCCAATTCTAATGAACTAAATCTCCTCTCTATCCTTGCGAAGAAAATCACCTGGAAACAGCAACATAAGAATTTTTATAGAAAACTGATAATGTTGTATGTAGCCAACAATCATGTCAATTGTAATATTGCATCCACCAATGAACCTCACTCTACAATTTTACATGCTTTTTGTAGGTGACCTATAGCATTTCATGTGACAAGTACAATGAAAAAGTATATAGCCAACAATCTATGTAAGAGAATTAATTTAAATACCAAAAGATCACCAATGAAAAAATGTGCATCCCTAGGGAGATTCACTGAAAAAGAACCAACAGGATACAGCTTAAAAAATTTCAAATACTAACCTCTCCACGACGAAGACCGAGGTGTTCAGCCCACAAAGAGAGACGTAAACTAAGAGCAAACTTTCCAGCTCTCCATGGTCTTCCATTCATAGATGAACCAACAAAATCTTTATCTTCAATAAGGACACCAATCTGCAACAACTCATGCATCATGAGATGATAACTATTAAGTGATGTGAAAGATAAAATAAGGATTATTACATAACTCGGAAGGTCATGCCATTTGCAAAAACTGGTGGTTAAGATGTAGCTCAATTCAAAAAAAGCCCTACCAAGAGACAAGTCCAGCAATCAATGACATAAAACTAGAAATATCTCTTTAGTAATAACATGGTGTGTGCATACTATTGCTAGCAACATCCTGAATGGAGAAAAAAAATCAAAATCATAATATGGATATTTAATTGTTATGCTTCGCAATATTATGATAGATGTTGGCTGTGAATTCAGACATAAAAATTCAAATAGGCAATTATGCTATGTAAAGGATTATACTAGTAATCCTAGAAAAGTTAGTTTAGAGCATTGCATCCACCAATCAAACATAAGGATGATCATACACCAGATACCAGTCATATCAAAAGCAATATTCAGACAAATAGGATCAGATTGATGTATGAACCATACTGCTGATCACTCGTATATTATTCCAGTGCCAATAATATCACTTAATACAACCTGCATGAATTGATATTAAAAAACGATCAGAAATACAACAAGGTAAATAAATTATGGGCTTTAAATTTATTCTGGTAGATTACATACAAGATTCATTGAATTTATTCTGCTAAGCACTCGTATATTAATCCTTCATCCAAAAAGGAGGAACTGGAAGATGACAAAGAAACTTCACTTTCATCTGCATAACATCAAAGCCAATAATATTATGTTTATATTAACATTTAATCAAATACTAATAGAAAACAAGGCAAATAAATATATTGATTGTTACCTATATAGTACTCATTTTGAAGCCAATCATGCGTGCATACCAAAGCTTCTACAGTGGTTGAACTCAATCTGCTACGGTATTGATCCACAACTCTGCTTGCACAACTAAAAGCTGACTCTGATGAAACGGTAGATACTGGTATAGCTAAGATATCTCGAGCCATTTTCGAAAGAACAGGATAAAGGGCTGCATTATTCTTCCACCAATCTAAAATATTAAAATCCACATCTGACATAGGAGGAAGTAAAATTTCCTCCAAATAGCTATCAACCTCGCTCCTTTTAGCTCTTTTCATAGCATTTTGGGACCAAAAAATTGCAAGATCCATGTCTGATTTTCTTTTGTTCAAACTGAAAGAAGAGCTCGATTCTGTACTTGTTGCCCCGGTACACATATCACCAACATGATCCTTTTTTTAGCCAACCCCTCATATTGATCATATATTTGATGAAAAAAGTCTCTGAGTTCTCTAATCTTTTTTCCACATATTTCTTCTCCAAATGCATTTGAATACTTGTACTCAATATAAGCCAATTTTGATCTAGGATCCAAAATAGATGCAATAGTTAGAATTTTATTGCATTCATTCCAATATTTTTTAAACTTTCTTTGCATTTCTAATGCCAATGTTTTGACAATTTCATCACCATTTAAAGCTTCCTCTTGTAAAACATCCCGAATGGTCCAAATTTCCTTAAAATACAGATTAGCAGTGGGATATTTGCAACCAGAAAACACTTCAGTTGTGTCTACAAAAGCTTTTAGGAATATTTTTATCATCTCATCTTTATTCCAATCATCAATGGTAGGAGCATCTGTACACTTATAATGCTCTTCTGTATATCTAACAAATGCATCCTTATACAATAAAGCATTACGAAGCATTTCATACGTGGAATTCCACCTTGTGGCCACATCCAAAACTAAGCCTTTTTTTGTAGGCAACTTGAGCAATTGAGCAATTCCATTAAAAGTTTGCATCCGGGAAGGACTGCTAACAACATGTATGATTAAATTCCGAACGTGTTTAACAGACTCATCCATGACTTTAATTCCATCTTGCACCATAATATTTAAAATGTGTGCGCAACATCTGATATGTATATGTTCACCATTGAACAATAATTTCTCACCAAAATCTCTTTTAAAATTTCTTAGCATGGCATCATTCGTACTACAATTATCAACGGTGATTGCAAATAGTTTAGCATCCAAATTCCACTCAGCAATGCAGTTTCCAAGAACATCAGTAAGGGCAAAACTTGTGTGAGGAAAAGAGACTTTTCGAAAATTTAATATCTTCTTCTTCAACATGAATTCTTCGTCAACATAATGTGCAGTGAGAGCCAAATAACCAAGTTTTTGATTTGACGTCCATAAATCAGTAGTAAAACTCACACGGCAATCTAAATCTTTCAAAAAATTATGAAGCTTCTGTTTTTCTTCTTGAAACAAAGAAATGCAATCATTTCTAATTGTATGATGGCCAATTGTGGTAAACAAAGGTTGTAAGCTCCTCACAAAAGTGATAAACAACGGATGTTCTACAATTTTAAATGGAAGCTCTGCACAAATCAGAAGCTTCGCCAAACATTTTCTGCTTACTTCTTGATCAAACTTAAAAACTCTTGTGTCATCGGATTTGTTGAGCAACATATGTTTCATATCTTTATGAGTCTTGTTTTTTGCAAGAGAACTTAAGATGTCGGCTCAAATGAGTCGTTCCTGACTTGTTTGAACATGAAAGTATTTTCTTACAATACTTACAAATTGCTTTGGATGTGTCATCAGGTTGTCTTTCTACTGTAAAATATTTCCACACTTCAGATCTTCTTTTGCTATTGCTTGTCATTACTTCAACATCCTCTATTTCATCATCTAAATCTCGAGACATCTCGGATGTATCCTGAATGGATGGATTTGTTGACATTGATGGAGTATGGGAGCCACTGGATGGAGTCCGTGCCATGATGATAACTGAAGGGTGAAATTTAAAAAAGAATGCATCAACACTTGGCACCGAGACTAGAAAAAATATTAAATCTGAAAATAAGACTGCGGAGATTGACTTGATAACAGTAAAACACCAGATAACATTATTTGTAAATATATCATCATTTGCCCACCAACTGATAATAGCACTCAATTCCTTTTCAAACATTCCTCTCTTTGTCAATCTAAAAACTATCAATATCGAAAAGCAATTTAAAATTAAATTTATCAACATTTTCTTTTCCCATGACCTCACAATTGACTTGGTATCTGATCGCAAGATGTAGTGTTCTACCAAAGCCATGAACAATCTTTTGCTCAACTAACTCCGAAGAAGTTAACAAAGACAACGAAACCAAAACTTATCAAGATATGAAAATCGTCATTCTCTACACCGATAAGGTTTTAAGATTAAAATTCTGGCTTGGATGCCAGGGAAATCAATCATAATATACAGCTAACATTAACCATTTCACTGACTTGATAATAAGCAACAGAGACTTTGTCCTAATTCTTCAGTTCAATATTCTTGATAACAAAGACTGACAAAGCTCCCAATTTTTTCCCAGGATCATAACTGATGAAACCAGCCATTACCATGCATAAAAGATCATCTCAATAATTTAATTATAGAGAAAAATAAGAAGCAGAATAGCTACAAACTTCCCAATTACTCAACTGTTTGGATTCAAGACTTCACCATCACCAAACAACAAGAGCAACATGTAAACGAAAGTTTCAAAAAAATGAATTCTAACCAGTTTGTTAGCATTACCTCACTCATCCAATACTTTCCAGTATCCATCAGAAACAGATCCATTTTAGACAATGATTCAACTTCACAATCAGATTCAAAGTGGATAACCAAGATTTATTGTGTTTGAGACAATAGAAAATAGAGATTACATTTGACAGATTTATTGTGTTTGAGACAAAACTTGCCATATTAATTATCAAGAAGGTAAATAATTTGGGGTTAATATGTTGCTAATTACATAATATTACTCAACATATAGTTTATATATGACTTAATTTTTATGTATGAACCAATGTCATTGGTACAGATTTGGTTATTTAGCTAGAATACACCAAGCCATATAAACCTCCTGATGGAATGCACTATAGAAGGATAATCCAAATTTTGTGTCATGTTTGGTATTCACATGATATTTGGATAACCATATTTGGATACCCATTTTTTGTATATATTAAAAGATTAGGAATTTCCTACATTTGGTATTCCAGCCACATTTTCTACTATTGTGAACTCTCCCTTTTAAAATTGAATTCTTATCAAAACCTGTATGAATTCTTATCAAACCTGTATGAATTCTTATCAAATAGATAACCAACCAAGCTAAACCATCATCTGAAATTTTCATTCAGCCCTGACTGAAATAATCTCAACTAGTGAAATGGGTATAGAATCCAAGCAATATTAATGCAAAATTTTTACTTAAAAACTTGAGAAATCCAGCAGATACAATCATTTCGAAAAATGGGTCTCGAAATCAAAGAGTTTTGAATCTATTGGAACAGTGAAATTTTCAAATTTTTACCTTAAAATATCTCTTTAGCATACAAGAGATTGCACCTTTGCAAACCTTTTCTTCAGAAAAAAGAGATCGCACCTTTTTAAATCTCACAAAACGAAGAACCCATATCAGCTCCTTCAATAATCTTCGATCCTTCGCCTCTGAAAAGCTAATCGAAGCTCGGATTCACGAGAAAATAAGATGGAGATCAATCCAAAAGGTGGTGATTCCCTTCACGGGAGAGCGAACAGATCGAACATCTAGATTCCTGCCGACAGAGACGAGATGGGGGCGAGAAGGCGTCACAGCGAGCAGCTAGGGTTTCGTCGGGATGGGGACGAGACGACGAATGCGAGAAGCAAGGGTTTTTCGATTGAGAAGGCGACAAGGCAGCGAGCAGCTAACCTAGCCTTCCATTTGCAACTTGTGACTTTCGAGCCTTCGTTTTGTTTCGGGCGGAAAAATGCCCATTTGGGCGGCCCGATCGGGCTTTGGGCGCAAGTGGAATTGTATGTTGTTATTTATTTCGGGATTTGGGTAGCCCACTACCCATTGGGTATTAAATCAACACCGGGCTTTTCGGGCCAGCCCGATTAGGCAACGGGCCAGCCTGTACCCATTACCATCCCTAGCTTTGATGCAGGGGGAGTACCACATCTAAGCAGGGGGAGTAAGTTTCTTTTAAGTCATACTTTTACTTAAAACTTACTTCATTTTTCATTTGGGTGTCATCATCAAAAAGGGGGAGAGTGATGGAAATTGACTTCCACCCCCAAGTGGTTTTGATGATAAGCACACCAAATGAAGTTAGTGTACTAACTACACTACATCTAAAGTGTGCAAGTTATGCGATGAATGAAAAGGTTTATGCACACTCCGAAGAAGTACAAACTACACTTAGTAAAGACAAAGACGACGTTGCTAAATTCAAATGATGAAGCTCACGCTCAAAAGAAAAAGAAGCTCAAAAGAAAATCTTGCATCTACTTCATCATTGGATCAAGCTTCATGAAGACTCGTCCTAAGTCTATAGTGTGTGAGTTGTGTCTTTCTTAGGATTATGTTAAAGCCAAAAGTAATTATAACACACACTCTCAAAATGATTTCAAAGTTAAAATGTTTTCAAATGTTTTCAAATCATTTCAAAACTCTTGAGAGCAATTGCTAGCTTTTTTCCTATCTTAGTAATTAATCTCCATTACACCCTGGAGTTAATTACATCTCTTGCTAGCTAAGTTTCAGAAGAAACTGCTCTGGGAGTCGACTACCAAAGAGTGGGAGTCGACTACAAGCTCGAAATTTTTTCTTCTTCTGAAACGCTCTGGAAGTCGACTACCACTCCTAGGGAGTCGACTACCAGCTGTCGAATTTCGACGTTTTGACTTGTTTTAATTGTCTCTCCAATTTATTGCTTCCTTGATTTTCGAGGTAAAAGTCAAACCCGTTTTGAAATTCGAATCCTCTCTTATCACTATAAATAGAGGAGGATATGAGATCATTTTTTGAACAACATCAATTTGAAGAATTCATTCTTGTGCTAAAACTCTCAAAGATCTCTCAATTTTCTTGCTCTCATTATTTTAGCCAAATCTACTCTAAATTTCTGATCTCTTATTTTTTAGCTGTTAATTTTTTTGTGCGATCAATTTTATTTGGCTAACGTTTTTCAAAATCCTTGTTCTTTATTTTGACTTTATTAAAAGGATTTTTGAAAACAACGATCTAGATCACGAAGAATAAAATTCATATCTTTGTGTGATCTAAGATCATAGTTTGAATTATATTTAGCCACGAATACACTCTGTTATTACTTTGGCTGTAGAATTTGGGTATTTGGGTGTAAATCCAAACTCCACCAAATATTGTGGTGAGTTGGATATTGGTTTTCATTTTGTGATTTGTCCTTTGTTCTAAGGGTGTTGGAAATCCTAGACAAGTCTAGGTGTTGTAGTGTTGCAGTTGGAAATCTTGGTCAAGGCTAGGTGTGTGGAAAATCCTAACTAGTGTAGTTAGTTATGCTAAGGCAATAGTGGAAATCTCGTACCGGATTGGTCGGGGACTGGACGTACACAAGTTGTAGGGAACCAGGATAAAAATCCTTGTGTTTACGTTTGATTCGTTCTATGTTTGTTTATCTTTGCTCTTACATTATTATTTGCTGATTGTTGTACATCTATTGCAAAGATTAACTCTCTTTTATCCTCTGTGAATAAAGATATAATATTTGTATTATTTGTAATCTTATCTATCTTATCACTCAGCAGAGTTGTGCTTATAAATTCTCTGGGAGTCGACTACTGCTCATTGGGAGTCGACTACCTGCAGTGTTAATTCTGTGATCAACTTTATTTATAAGATTGACTTGCTGATTAAGAACCAAGTGTAGATCACTCTACTTGGTTTCTTAGGCAACATTAGAAGATTTATAATTGTGCTAACCAACAAACGAAAAAGATTTACTATTTGCACAACACTATTCAACCCCCCTTCTAGTGTTGTTCGCCATCCACAGGATCCAACATATACAGTATAACTATTATATGTTAGTTATAATATTGTTAAGTATAGTAATTTTATAACTATGTTAATATGAGATAGATTTTAGTAGTTAGTTAAATTCTTTAAGTTGACATCATGAATCTCATGACGCAAATAGATCATATCCCCCATCGCGATCATGTGGACGCCCAGAACCGTCTTAAACAGGCAAGTGCACGAGTTCATACAAATTATAGGAGCATTAACGTGTAATTGTAGTTTCTGTGCGTGCGTGTGTGGACCCTATTAAGTAAATTGCTAAAGCTTATGTGTGCATGGGGACACTCATAAATGGAAAATTTATGATGCTTTGTAATGACATGAAACTCTTGAACTGCTTAGAACACAATTGATTGTATTGCATAGCCTACAGGCAATAGGACACTCTCCAAGACAGAGAGAATGATCCCTTGTACGGATACACAACCTGCGGAGAATAGGGCACTCTCCAAGATAGAGAGAGTGATCCCTTGTCTGTAATACACAACCTGTGGGAAATAGGGCACTCTCCAAGATAGAGAGAGTGATCCCTTGTCTAGAATACACGGCCTACAGGGAATAGACACTCTCCAAGATAGAGAGAGTGATCCCTTGTCTGGTCTTATCGTGTGCACTTGGGTGGGGTAGGGTTGAGCAGTCGCACTGTTTAGAGGGTTTGATCCCCCTCAAACTGTAAGGCATGAACCCTCTTGACACACACCATCTTGTCTTGTCTTGTCTTGTTTTGTCTTGTAGCCTGTAGCACACGCTACGGCCATTGTCATGTCACGTTTACTTTTTTGCACTGTTTCATTTTACTTTCCTACCATGTCTATATAAAATTGTTGTGCTCATTACTTCACACTTAGAATGTTTAGAACTGTCATGCTAGAAGTACCTTACTTTACCATGCTTTGAATTGCTATGTTTAATGCTGCTGACACCTTGTATAAAAACATTAATGCTTCATAATTTACTATTATTCGTGCATCTTGCCTTGTGTTTTCTTACTCCTACTTGCAGGCCCTTGCTGACATACATTCATGTTTTTGAAATGTATGTCAGATTTCGAGACAGGTTACCAGGGGGACTAGTTGAGACACTTAAGCTAGGGAGCCGGGAATCGTTGTAGACGCTGAGTCGTTTTCTGCGGAAGACTAGAGAATATTTTCTGTCATTGCTGTTGATTCTGCTTAGTACTTTGTAGTAGGGTTTGTACCATTGTTGTAGTTTCCTTTGGCCATGCTGAGGCCCTGCTGTTTATTTCATGTACAAACTCTGGATATTGCTTAAAATTCATAAATGAAATGTTATTTTTATTGTTCTGATGTGCATGTAAGGATTCTGTGTGGTTTTATTACAGACGCTTAATGAACTCGAGCTTCACCACTCCAGTTCATGCGGACGTTAGTCTCGTTCCCGCTTCCGTCGTTTTGGGAAGCGGGGCGTGATAGGTTTTAGTAGTGGCCCATGTAGGTCGTGCATTTGCAAACTTCAAAAAAATAGAAATACTATTATTAGCCAAAATGACTATAATTATCTCGTACACGGAATTTACCCCAGTATCTTGTCTCGGCGTGATAGAGAAACCCATTAGACCAGGATTATAGGAAGATTTAGTTGGACACCCGTGATACTTAGTCAGACAACTTTGCTCAGACTTAGAATTATCATCTTAGGAGTCACCTTAGTAGTCTCTTACCCGGCCCTGACCATAATAGATTTTAGAGTTTCCTTTAGTCGTTCGCTTGGACCTATCAAATTTCGGGCCCTATAGAACGTGGCGATGTCGCATCCGTGCAAGCCGAACCGGTGACGTCTACAATAGTTAGAGACCCCGAAGGCGTATTTCTGGAGGATGTCCTAGGTCTAGGCTCTAGATGTTACAATCTTGATTCTCAAGTGGTCCTTCCCTTGAATTCTCTATCACAGGTTAGTTCATTAGTAATCTTAGTACTAAGTTTTTCCCCTAGTCGTATTTATGTTTTGACCATTCAATTATTTTCCTCGCCCTCGACTTACGTAATCCATTTGTGAAAGCCATCATTAACCTTTCTTTTCATATCCTGATTCTTTTAAAAGTAACTTCGATATTTCCTTCTATTGAATTCCTTCCCCAGTTTAAATTCTTTGAAAACATTTAGCATAAACTTGGATTTCTTACCTTCCAATGGACTTAAAATTCATTCTTGGATTTTGAAATTCTTTTGGTCGTAATCTTTAATTGCCACATCATCATGATTTTCTAACATCCATACTCGTATATTTACTCTATCCTCTTCATATAATGAACTACATTTTTTTAATATTTATTTCTATTTCATCAATTCAATATATCTTTTCTCTTCTTACTATACTACTAAAATTATATTCAAAACAACTTATCATACATATTTTTAGATACTTTTCTATATTGAATAGAACTTCAACTTTTCAAAGTGTCAGTTGGGTATTCATCGTGTTTATACTTCAAAATTTCATGCAAATCTATCTCCATTTGCTTTCACAAACCAATCCCTACCTCACTATGCTCATATTACTATTTTTTATCAATTATTTGACTAATCAAATTTCATGTTTAACCTTTTATCACATACTCGCCATTCGACTGCGGATTCTTTGCTATTGCTTAGTGCTTGGCATTGCTCATGTCAGCTTTAGTACAACTATAGTGGTTCATTAGTATTAATTGTGATGTTGTGGTTATGCATGTATATAGGTAGTGCGAGGGGACCCATGTGTGTGGATCTCAGTGTCACACTCATGTACGAGTGTGTATACCCTTTTTCTAATAATAGATTATGATTGCCTATGGTATGGTATACACATATGCAGTGATATATGTGATGTATATATATATGTATATAAACAGTTGTATATAGAGTAGTAAGTGTTATACTTATACATGTGTGTGGATAGCTATATCACTATAGGAATATTTGTACGTATTAAGATTAGCGTTTGACTATCTACTAGGAGTGTAGGTATTCTGGATGTACCTGACAATGTTTGAAATTGTATGATAAAAAGGTTATGTGCTTGTTGAGTGTAATGTACGTGGTAATAGGTGTGCTTAGGGTTGGTGTGCGTATTTATTGTATGATCCATATATTAGTGTGTATGGGCGTGTGTTCATACATGGGTAGGTATGTGCTTAGTTATAGATGTCTATGCATATTGTATGAATACGTGTGATTTACGTATAGTAGTAGGATTATAATATTATATTGTGTTGCATGCCCCTATGGGATGATGAACGTACATGCGTATACCAAGGTGTGTGTGTGTGTGTGTGTGTGTGAGTGATTGTGCGCTTATGACTATGTATGGATGTGTATACATACTAGTATACTAGCTATATGTAGATTACTATGGTTGTGTATACTTGGGTGAACATATGGTTTGTGTGTCTAAGTTTTACGTAGATATAAGGGAGGTGTGTAATAACGTAAGAATGGATAAGTGTCTAATGATATGTATTGTGCGGTGTGTTGATCGCTCCGGAATGTAACCCAAAAGTGAGACCGTGTAGTTTTACCGCAAGCGCACGGTGTAGCGGCGAGCGGGTTATCGAACACAGGGAGGACGAATGACAGTGCCTGCTCCAAACAACCTGGCTATAAGAACAGAAAAGAGGGAATTTGCCTTTGGCGATCCTGTCACAATCGTCAGACAAAGTATGGAGATATAAAATCAAATAAAGACGCCTAGGGAATGGGGAATCTCCGCTACTCACCGTATCTCGTCAATGTGATTCATTGGTATCACCATTGCTAGGGTAGAATTTCGGATGAACTAGTTGCAACTGAATGTAAAACCTAGCTCACGCTCTCGCGCTGTTGCCGGTCTATAGCTATCCTAGGTTTGGGTCCAATCTCTTGCAAACCCTAGCCTAGGCAAGCCAGCATTAGGATCAACATCATCGTTCAATCGCGTCCCGAGCCCACTCTCGTGCAAACTCGGGCCACGACCTAGGTTGGGATAGTTCCTACCCGTCCAATCTCTTGCAAACGAGTATCGGTATGGAATTGCAACCGAGAACCCTAGTATCGGTCCAATCTCTTGCAAACCGATACTACGGAAACTCAATTCCAACCCAATTCGGATTCCTAGGGTTTCCTATCGAATTGGGATCCAATCTCTTGCAAACCCCAATCGATATGAACACCTAGCTATCTGTAGTAAATCGATCCCAAACTAACCCTAATAGCAATTCTAGCAATATTTCTATCAAATCATCACAAATCGGAAATTGGGCTCGTAGGGTTCATCCCTACGCCCCAAGACGTATAGACTACTCACAATTCATATCACAATTGCAAGAATAAACAATGGAAATAGCAATAGAATTCATCACAATATTCAAATAAGCAATAAAAATGAGATTTTTAATGGGGAGAGAGACAAACCAATAGAGTTCTCCAAGAATCCAACAAAAATAAACTTTCCTCTCCTCTCCAATCACAAAAATCAAAAGCTAAAAGTTTTAATCTAAAAAGCTGCAAAAAGCAAAGGAAAAAGCTCTCTAACCTAGGTTAAAAACTGGGGTTAAATACCCCCCAAAATCGTCCAAAAACTGTGACCAAAATGCCCCTGCGCAGCCTGAAAATAGCAATTTACGCTACAGGCAGCACGGCTCACTTGGCCGAGTGACAAAAGTCGCTCGGCCGAGTAAGAAACCCTGAGAATTTCCAGTAAGTCTGGGTCTTCGGGGGTCTTCACTTCGGGGGTCGCTCGGCCGAGTGAGTTGTCGTCACTCGACCGATGGCTTCTATATACTCGGGCGGTCAGCATTTTCCACTCGGCCGAGTGGGTCTTCTGAAGCTCAGTCAGACGAAAAACAGTAAGTTGGCTCTTTTTGATGGGCGTCGTCTGAGTGCCACTCGGACGGACGGGGTCTCGTCACTCGACCGATGTGGCTTCCGATGCTCGGCCGAGTGCACACATGAAGTGTGTCCGATCTGGTCGGCCGAGCGGTGTCTCGCTGGTCAGCCGAGTGACTCCTTCACTCGGCCGAGTGAGACACCAAAAATGCCCAAACAGCTTGTTTCTGCCTCCTCGTCGCTCCTACGACATTCTTTCTTCTTCCGCTCCTCTCCAATAGCAGAATACCCCTCGGGGAAGTCGTCGGTGACACTCTGGAGTAGGTGTATCTCGGGATCGCTCCAAATCGCTCCAAATCTCCTGAAATACGACAAAAACAACAAATCGTGAAAAGTATCGCAATATCGTCGATATATCGTGAAAAACATGATTTGGGCGATCTAAATGGCATGCAATCATGCGGAAAAAAGGTGTAAAATAAGGAGTGATCAAAATCCCCCAAGCTTACCTCTTACTCGTCCTCGAGGAAGATAAGTAAAAGGCGAGCCCGGTGGATTCGGAAAACGAAAACGGCGAAAAACGAAAAACTAAAAACGAAGAAGAAAGAAGAAAGCGAAGAGGGAAGCTGCTAGATCATTTTCTCAGGACATGGGTTTTGCTTACTCACATAGCATGTACCGAATGAAAAACACATGTCAGAGATTATTATTTCGATATCATAGTTCAATAATGCAAATAGAAATAGAAAACCCAAAAATACTGATATAGCATGAAAAACGGAATGATTTTAGAATTAACATCGTCTGAATCATCTAAAGCGGTATACAACATTGCAGATCACACACTTTTCAATTGAACGCTTCCTAAGAGGAGTATAGGAATATCACGCAATAGAATAGAAAGAATAGAAAAGTGTGGATTTCATGAAATGAGTGCTAGGCATAGATCTCTGGATTTCGTGAAGCTAAAACGATCTCACCGAGTATAGAATATTACTTAGCCTAGGTTGTCGTGCACCGTCAAGTAGTCACTCTCTCACACATCATTGGATTCCCTCCCCCAAGCTTATCTATAAGCGTGGTGGCACAAAAAACAATATTTACATCCCCATTTTTATGAAGCTCCAAAAGTAATAAAAAAAATAAAAACAAAAAGAGAGAAGAAAGAGAGAACATGAGATGGGATCGTTTATTGAGATTCTTTTCTCTTTTCTTCTTTTTTTTTCAAATAGCATATATACACAATGATCCCAAATCAAAGAGAAATAAGGATATATAAGAATTTTTTCTTTTTCTTTCGTTGGTTTTTGGGAAATTTGGAGCTAGGAATTAATAGCGGGGGAAATGCCATATATTAGAATCGCTAAGGGGAGATTCACCAATGATTTTAAAATAGAGAATTGATGTTCAAGATATGTGGAGAAAGAAGCAAATATGTCTCTCATTTCACTCTATAGGACGTGCACGACAACTTCAGCAGGGTAATCTAATCTACTCAGTTTCGATCACAAAAAAAACTAAACTAATCCAGATTTATCATAGCTAACATCATTCAATCATCCTGAAGTGAAATGTACAAATCATGCAGATAGAAGTGATATAGGAAAGGAAAACGGTACTCCAGATATAAGCATTCAATGCGTGAATCTTGGTATGTTTTCTGCGATAGCATACATATGAAAATTCAGACTCAGCTAATAATAAAATTTCATCCATTTTCATGCGGAAAAAGTGTGGGCTACTATCTCTAAATGCAAGGCAAATCACAGCATATGATATCAGAAATAAAATCTAAGACATGACAAATATAGCATGCATATATAGAGAAAGCGAACTCCACGTCATCATCATCACGAAAAAGTCATCTCTAACATGAGATGAAAAAGAAATAAAGATAAAGAGAGAAAATGAAACTATTTACAATGCAGCACACAAGGAAAATAAGAAAAATGTGATGCATGGTATAAAAAAAGAAAAATGATGAAAATAAGTGCAAAAGCGGAAAATGGCGTGAAAAAAACTAAAAATAAAGGTGGTAAATCGAAAAGAACGTGAGAACTCACTCCCCCAAGCTAAAGTGCACAGTGTCCTCAATGTGCGAAGTGTGGCACACCGAGAGACGTGTAAAGTGAGGGGTAGGTGAGGATGCATGCATGAGGAAAAAGAAAATAAAACAACGAAATGAAAAATATGATGCGGGCATGATGCATGCAGCTACAGGAGTGATACAGATATAAAAGTGTGACACCAAAAACTCCCCCTCTCTCCCAAAAAAGATATATGAAGATATGAACAAAATGTGTACCCAAAAACAGTGAGGGGAGGGGGGTGGTGGGCAAAAATCAACAGGACCCAGCAGAGACTGGAAGCACGACGGCAAAAAGGATCAATGGCATCAAGGGTGCCTAAGAGGGTGGTGCTGCGCCGTCTCCGTCCTGAGGTGGAGGTGGTGGTGGTGGTGGCTGGGTGTGTGTAGGAGTGGGGGTGGGTACCTGCTGGGTGGGTGTGGGTGCGCGAGGGAGCCGCTCGAGAACCTGGGTGAGGCAATAGTGAATGTGCGGAAGTAGGTCGAAGCGGCGAGCCATATCGGTGACGGTGGCGGACAGGGTCCTAAGGTCACCTCTGAGGCCACTCATCGCCCCCTCGAGAGCACGAATGCTCTGAAATACAGTGTCGGGGGGAGGTGGTGCAGGGGGACGCACCTGTCTGTGCTGTGCAGGACGGGGCTGGCGGACTCGGGTGGCGTAGGTGATAGGCTCAGCAGGCATGTGGAGGAAAGGTGTTGTGCTCACAAGTGTGGGCCTAGCCTCAGTGCGAGGCTGGGGCGCAGGCTGGTAAGACATGGAGGCAGCAGCAACGGAAGTGGAGTATAAAAGTGGCGACGAGGCGGCCAGAGAGGTCGGTGACACAGACGTGTGGACAGACGTCACGACACTCTCAGAAAAAACGGCTGCGGTGGGGACAGAGGTGGCAACCACGGTCTCCACAACGGCAGCTAAAGAGGGCTCTCCGCTCTCAACTATAGTCGGTGGGCGCTCGGGTAGGGCGGAGGAAACGGGCTCAACGAACAGAGGGCCAGCTGTGGTGGGAGTGGTGGTGGGCGTGGAGGTAGTGGAAGTGGGCTCAGCGAGGGTACTCCCGACACCGGCAGAAGTGTGGACAGAGGTGTCGGGAGCAACAGAAATATCGGGCTGCTGAGGGGCCACGGGGTCGGCAGGAGCAGCGGGGTCAGCGGGTGCAGCGTGTGCAACGTGGGCCTGCTCAGCCTGCTCAGCCTCCTCGGCCTCAAGCACATAGGCAGCGGGGATCAGGAGATCCATCGCCGGAAGCCAGTCCACCTGTGCTGGTGCTATCTGAGTCCGAGCTGGGCTCGGGAGGATTATGTAATCCGCACCGAATGGACCGTGCAACCAGACCCAGTGCCGCTGACCATGCGGACGAAGCATCTTCATCCGGGCCATGACATCTATGGACAGTGAAGTGGGGCCCGGGGCTCGTCGCAGGTCGGCAGGAAGGTCCTCGCCGGTCATAAGAGCGAGCAGGGTGATCAGACCGCCGCAGCATATCGGTGAGCGAGCGCCCACCGATACGATGATGCGATCCAAAAACCATCTCGCGATATCAATCACGACGGTGGGGACCAACTCGTCACCCTCCCTAGATAGAGCTCTGGGGCGCGTCATCGCGTAGAGCATATAAAGCTCCGGCGTGGACATCGTCCCAGGCTCATAACTCGCCAAAAAGGTAGTCGCCATAAGGCACTGAGCTATGCGGAGGCAAGGGTGGACGATGGCCGAGGCCTTGGCCCTACTAGGGTCAAAGGCGGCAGGTAGACCCGTGATCCGGGCCCAGAAAGTGCCGGAATCGAAGGAAGGTGGGGGAATGTGAGTGGGGGCGTAACCATGGTCGGCCCCGGGGACATCGGGCCACGAAAAGAAAGCTCTCATCATACTGAGAGTGACCTGGCACTCTCGGTCCATGAACCTAAACGAGCATCCCTCGTCGGTCTGGGCGATAGAACTAAGCACCTCAAGTGTTAGACGGACGAACGTGTCCGCCGACACCTGGAAGAAATCTCGCCAACCCACGTTGTCATACAACGTGAGCATCCCCTCAAGTACCCCCAGGCGTCCTAGGTCTGCAAGGTGTGCGAACCTGGAGGGTACGATCGAGCGCTGGGAAATGCGCTCGAAGACGACGTGGTGTGCATCGTCCCGGAACGTAATCCCCAGTGGCCCGATAAGTGGAGCCGGTGGTGGTGGCTGTGGGACGGTAGGGAGTGGCTGTGCGGGGTGTGCGGGCTCTACAGGCTGTGCGGGGTGTGCGGGGTCTGCAGGCTGTGCGGGATGTGCGGGGTGTGGTGGTGTAGGCGGAGGAGAGTCCTTCACCTCGTGGGAGGGGCCGGCCTCATCCGACCGCTTCCGCTTGGCGGAAGCTCTCCTCGACCGCGGCCATGTTCGGGGTGGCATATGGCCCCCGGGTGCTCACCAAAAGAAGTAAAAATGCGACGTGCGTAAAATAAAGGAAGGAGTATACCGCGACACGCCGCGAGAGCAAAGTAATGGAAGCGTGCGAAGACGACGCCTCCACGTAGCCCAAAACGATCCCCGAAAGCTGCCCTGAGCTCCCCTAAGCTCCCCAATATAACCTGCGCATCAAACGAAGAGATTAGCGTGTAATATTCAAAATGTATGGGGGGTTGGGGGTATAATGTTGAGTATTGGACTCCCCGGATTTGGTTTTGGATGATGAGCAAACATAAATATATCATGAACTAACAATTTGTGAGTGCAGTTATGGAGATCGTCGCCAAATTCACGAGAACACTCAAAGCGACATCTTAAGACTTCTCAAAGCTCGTATTCAATGTCTAAAGCTTCGTTGAAGCTTTTGGACCTTTTTGGAAGTCATGAAGATTTGATCGAAGCTTTCGAAGACCGTTCCTTAAGGTTTTATTCATAGTCTTTTAGCTTCGATTTATAGAATGTTAAGCCTTGAGTAATTCTTACTTGTCTATCTTCATATCACTCATATCTTAGAGCTAGGATTATCTTAGAAGCCATTAGAAACTTTCCCGACGCCTATCGCTTCTTCCCTCGGCTTCTAGTGCATTTTAGTTGGTTCTAGTAGAGTCACCAACCGACTAGATGACGATCTAGTCGGTCGGTAACTCTTCATGAACCGACTAGATGTCCTAACTCATTTCAGCTCAGCCATGTCGATCAATTAGTCGGTCAAAGAAGGTTCACCGACTGACTAGATGACGATCTAGTCGGTTAGGAATCCTTCTCAGACCGACTAGTTGAGCTTGCCTCTGTACAGCCTGAGTTACTGTTTACAGTTAGTCGGTCCAAGAACATTCATCGACCGACTAGTTGTGAAACTAGTCGGTCAGCATTTGTTCTTAGACCGACTAGTGTAACTTGTATTCAGCTTCGTGCATTTCACTCTTAGTCGGTCAAAGAACACTCACCGACCGACTAGTTGGCAAACTAGTCGGTTGGCAAGTCTTCTTAGACCGACTAGTTCAGGTTGCCTGGAAATCACTCTTTTGGCTGTCGAGCTGTTAGTCAGTCCATGTTGAATCACCGACCGACTAGTTGATGAACTAGTCGGTCAGTGATCCTTCTTAGACCGACTAGTCTGCTTCAGATTAGAGCCGTTGGAGATTTGAAAGTGACGTTTCTCTCTCTCTTTTCCCTTGATCCTTTAAATACCTGGAGGGGTTATTTTATAGGATCCAAGGCTGCTATTTCCAGAGTTCTATTGATTAAAAGAGAAGATTTCAACTCTCATCTTCAAGCTCTCTCATCTTCAAGCTCTCTCATCTTCAAGAATCTCTCCCTCACTCTTATTCCTCAAGAGAGATTCATTGGTTGTGAGCCTTCCAAGCCAAGGGCTTGATTCTAGGTCATCCATCTCATCCCTAGGCTTCCATTGCTGGTCATCTTCTTGAAGCTAGGGTTTGGTGACTCTTCCTCCATCAAAATCCTCTTTGCCCTAATTTGGTCAGAAATCTCAAGGCATAGGTATTTTGTTGGTAAGCATTTCATTTCAGTTATATTTGAATTGTATACTCTCGGTTGTGAGAGGTTTTGCGTGATCCCGGGTTGTGGGAGTCACGGTCATCGATTGTAGGTCGATTGCGCTTGTGAGGTTTTCGCAAGTGTTCATATTGGAAATCTTGGGTTAGAGGTTTTCTAACTCAAGTATCCGGAAGGGATCCGGGTGGTTGGGACGTAGGATCACCGGGAACAAGTCGGGGAGACTTGGGTGGATCCAAACCCATTAAACCATTGTGTTTGCGTTTGCATTATTTCTTGATTGTAGTTATTCCGCATCGTTGTTTGTTAATTGCACGATAATTAGGAATCACACTCCTTATTATTTAAAAGTACTATTCACCCCCCCTCTAGTACATGTGCCCGAGGACTTCAACAAGATATGCACATGTAAGAGTGCATATCAAATATGGAACCAACTCCTCATATTGCACGAAGGATCGAGTACGGTAAAAGATTCTAAACTCGTCGTTGCTAATAAAGAATTTGAGTTGTTTCATATGGAGCAGGGCGAAACCATGAAGGAATATTACGCTCGCTTCGTGGATATATCAAACGACTTGGAAGCTCTTGGGAAGGTCTATACCCAAAAGGAGAAAGTCGCGAAGATTATCGACGGTCTTCCATCATATTGGGAAAAGCGTACCTTCGCCATCGAGGAAGGTAACGACATGAATAAATATACCATCATACAACTAATGGGTACCTTGTTGTCTTACGAGGTACGCAAGGATAGTAAGATCCGAATGAAGGAAAAGATGAAAGCGTACTTGAAGCAAGATGAGCCAAAGAAAAAGGCGATTGCCTTCAAGGCCGCTCCATCTACCGATGATGAAGAATCGAAAGACGAATTGGACATGGAATCCATTGCCCGTATGGCAAAGAAGTTCGATCGATTCCTCCGAGAAGGTATATCTTTGAATAAATCTAAAGTTAGTTCGACTAATGCTTCTACTCCCGTGTGTTATAAATGCAACAAGCCAGGACACATCAAACCGGATTGTCCTCTCTACAAACACAAGGTGAAGGGGAAAGCATCGAAGTACGACAAGTCGAGAAAGTACAAGAAAGGACTTGTTGGCACATTCACTGACTCCGAGGAGGATTCCTCAAGTGGAGAGTCGAATGTTGGACATGTGGAGAAAGCAAAACTTTGCTTCATGGCTAATGAGGCAAGAGATCGAAAGTCCTCATTCGATGATAGCGAGGATGAAAGCGAGGATGGTAGCGAGGATGAAAGCGGAGAACCTACTATTGATGAAATGAGGTTAGCAAACCAAGAAATTTGGTATAAATTTACTAAGTTAGTAGATAGATATAATAAGACCAAAGATGAACTTGTTAGCCTCCAAACCTCTCCTAAGTCTACCATCACCAACAATGACACCATTGTTGAGACTCTCGCCAATGAGAAAGCAAGTTTGCTTACTCATAATGGCTTGTTGAGAAATGAGGTGAAGTCCCTCAAATCTCAACTTGAGCATGTTCTTGTTGAGGATTCGGATGAACATGTGATAGCGGATTTGACGTCTCAAAACTTAACTTTGAGTATTGAGACTAAGAATCTCAAATCACGTGTTTATGCACTCACATCGCAAGTATCCACTTTGGATGCTTCTTTGCATTCTCTCAAAGAGAAGTATGAGTGCACGTTAGGCCGTATCAATGATTTCAATAAAGGTAAGGGCCATTTGGATAATATCCTAAATGACTTACTTCCGGCCAAACACCACATTGGCTTGGGGTATAAGATGGGAGACTCATCCAAATCGCCTACCACCTTTGTTAGGCCGACATCCGATGCCTCGACGAGTGGGAGCAAACACCCCATTGGTAGTTCTCCTACCAATAGTGCTTCCACTTCGTACACACCCCCGATTGGAAAGAAACCCACTATGGGTAGACCTCCAAAGAGGGGTCATGCATTTTTGTACTCACATGCTATGCCACGTAGGAACACACATCCTACTCCACCGGTGCATGCAAATAATGATTTTTATGCTCCGCACCCACGTGCACGTGCAAACACTCATATGAGACACCCACATGCACGTAATCATGCTCATGCACATCCTAATGCTTATGTTCACACATCTAATCCACATGTGAATGCCTTCTCTCATAATCATCCTCATGCATACACATCTCATGCTCATCATAATGTTATTGCTAGATCTCGTGCTCCTAGGCCACATGCACCACATAGAAATTAACCTTTTGTGCATGCAACCACTAGGAAGAGGATTCCCAAAATTTACACTATTTTGGGTCCCAAGAACACTAGCAATCATGATATGAATGTTTATGTGCAATCCTATATTAATGATGTTATTTTGAATGATGATTATGTTGGAAAGTCAAGTTCCTCTTGGACTTGGTTTCCGAAGGGTTAGTTCCTTTAACTCTTCAATGCTTGGTACCATGAGTTTATGATCATGTTATGGGTACCAAGGCATTTGATTATAAAATTGATTTTGATTACATTAACTCATGGGTTACAATTATTTTAATTTTATATTTCAAATTTGTTGTCTAACCCATTGGATCCAAAAGGGTTTTTGGATACCAAAATGAAGTTTTCTAGGTTCAATCCACCGTGGGATACCAACCCTACCAACTCCTCGATTTGCGAAGACTTTCATTCAAATGGAGTTGATGGTGCTTAGGTAATGCACCAATGTAGGGGGAGCTTAATGTTGCAAGTATGATATTACATTTGGTATCCATGAGGGTTGAATGCATGCTTGGTTAAAATCTATTTCTTTACATTGGTATCATTTTGTTTCTCCTAGCATGATAGAATTGTGAATGCCATAAATGCTTTGAAATTCATATCTATTTTTGGCATGACATGTTTTAAAAGTTATAATGATGATTTTCGTATTACTTTTATCACATTGTCACTTCTCATCGCACACTTCACTTAGTTTTGATGTGCTTTTACTTTATGTTCATTTTCGATCGATATTGTGTCATTTGATATTCTATGATGTGCACCACTCTTCTGATGGATCATTCCTTTGTGCACATTTTATGTATGTCTCTGATATTTATTTCGTCGCTCGACGATTTATTTTGATTCAATAGCTTTAGTTGTATGAAAACATAGAAGTGTTTTACATGCACTAAAATAGCTATAAATGTTGATATTGGAGAGTAAATTCATTTCTTCAATAAGTGAATTTACATTTGATATTTTGATGATTTAAGTTTTCGATTTTCGACTATGGTCTCATTGACACGCTTTGATTTTACTCGAATTTTATTTTGGTGTCATATGAAACATGGTCGTATTCTTAGACTCACATGCTTAATGAATTATTTGGCCATGATTTATTGTCATTGGCTTCCTCCCGCTCTTTTTGGATTATGCCAAAGGGGGAGAGATATAATAATGGCATGTGCTAAATGATAATTTACCATGAATCTAATTTGATATGTTAGATTAAGGGGGAGTTAAGATATAAAAATGGATTACAAATCCTAAATCTCAAATATCTCAAATATTGGATTTGAATTTTTACTTTCCTCGTCTGCTTGATGTATGTGCTTATTATTTCATATGGAACTAATGTGTCATCAATGCAGGGGGAGTAAGTATATTTCATTTAGTTCATTATTTTTTATTATTATTTATGTTGGTTTGTCATCACCAAAAAGGGGGAGAATGTTGAGTATTGGACTCCCCGGATTTGGTTTTGGATGATGAGCAAACATAAATATATCATAAACTAACAATTTGTGAGTGCAGTTATGGAGATCGTCGCCAAATTCACGAGAACACTCAAAGCGACATCTTAAGACTTCTCAAAGCTCGTATTCAATGTCTAAAGCTTCGTTGAAGCTTTTGGACCTTTTTGGAAGTCATGAAGATTTGATCGAAGCTTTCGAAGACCGTTCCTTAAGGTTTTATTCATAGTCTTTTAGCTTCGATTTATAGAATGTTAAGCCTTGAGTAATTCTTACTTGTCTATCTTCATATCACTCATATCTTAGAGCTAGGATTATCTTAGAAGCCATTAGAAACTTTCCCGAAGCCTATCGCTTCTTCCCTCGGCTTCTAGTGCATCTTAGTTGGTTCTAGTAGAGTCACCAACCGACTAGATGACGATCTAGTCGGTCGGCAACTCTTCATGAACCGACTAGATGTCCTAACTCATTTCAGCTCAGCCATGTCGATCAATTAGTCGGTCAAAGAAGGTTCACCGACCGACTAGATGACGATTTAGTCGGTTAGGAATCCTTCTCAGACCGACTAATTGAGCTTGCCTCTGTACAGCCTGAGTTACTGTTTACAGTTAGTCAGTTCAAGAACATTCATCGACCGACTAGTTGTGAAACTAGTCTGTCACGACCCGCTTCCCTGAAATGGAGGCGAGACGTGAAAAGGTCCGCACGGGAGTGGAGCTGTGAAGCCCCAAACCCGATAAGCGTCCACATTACATAAACAGGTCCCTGTAACCACAACAGAATAACAATAATAACGCAAGGCGAGACTGAAATAAAATTCCACATCTCACAAATTGTCCAACATCAACAAAAGTCCAACATCCAGAAAAGCCACCAGGCTAAAAGAAAAGAGTCTAAAGGCCCAGAACAAGGCCAACAAAGAAACGACATAACAAAGTATAGGTGCTACGCACCGATAACAAAACAACTGTCTAAACAAAAGTAAAGCACAACGAAGACACTAGGACTGGTCCCCAGTGTCCACGTACTCCCCGTCAAACACAAGCTCGGGCTCGGCGTCAGCAAACACCTCGTCCTCAACAAGGTACTCGGGCTCAGGATCTAACATGTGTCACCCAAAAGAGTAAAGGGGCACATGTCAGCAAGTCTAAAAAGACTTGGGCAAGGAAACTGAAGGTAAGGCAACTAGCAACCTAGCAGTTTAGTATGCATGACATGGCAGTTATAACATGAGTGCACAATTAAAACATGGCAAGACAATTTGTACAAGGGAACAATTTATCGGGACAAGACAAGAGTAGCCAAGCTACTATCAATTCAATCAATTCACATTTTGTAGGTAACTGATACAAAAATAATATGATGAGTTAGTCGGTTCAAGAAGCATTGCTGACCGACTAGTTTGCAACCTAGTCGGTCAACCAACGTTCTTAGACCGACTAACGATAAACAGTAACTCCTGAGAAATTTAGAAAGCTAACTAGTCGGTCCCAGAAGGATTGCCGACCGACTGGATCGTCATCTAGTCGGTCGGTGGCCCTTCTTACACCGGCTAATGAGCACCAAAAGTACCGATACGGAGCGCGGGGCCCCGGGATCGATTCCTAAGACTCCTAGGCTTGATCTAATAGTTAGATACGACCGTTATGAAGTCCATCACGAGTGACATACTTCGAAATCGACAATCCTAAGGAAGAAGCGAGAAAATACGACGAATCGATCGAAAATGAAACTACGGAGACGAAAACCACACAAGAGGAGAAAATCCACCAAAACATATATTATATTATATTAAATCCAGATTCATGAAAAGCAGTCGTTACATAGTCGGTCAGCATTTGTTCTTAGACCGACTAGTGTAACTTGTATTCAGCTTCGTGCATTTCACTCTTAGTCGGTCAAAGAACACTCACCGACCGACTAGTTGGCAAACTAGTCGGTTGGCAAGTCTTCTTAGACCGACTAGTTCAGGTTGCCTGGAAATCACTCTTTTGGCTGTCGAGCTGTTAGTCGGTCCATGTTGAATCACCGACCGACTAGTTGATGAACTAGTCGTCAGTGATCCTTCTTAGACCGACTAGTCTGCTTCAGATTAGAGCCGTTGGAGATTTGAAAGTGACGTTTCTCTCTCTCTTTTCCCTTGATCCTTTAAATACCTGGAGGGGTTATTTCATAGGATCCAAGGCTGCTATTTCCAGAGTTCTATTGATTAAAAGAGAAGCTTTCAACTCTCATCTTCAAGCTCTCTCATCTTCAAGAATCTCTCCCTCACTCTTATTCCTCAAGAGAGATTCATTGGTTGTGAGCCTTCCAAGCCAAGGGCTTGATTCTAGGTCATCCATCTCATCCCTAGGCTTCCATTGCTGGTCATCTTCTTGAAGCTAGGGTTTGGTGACTCTTCCTCCATCAAAATCCTCTTTGCCCTAATTTGGTAAGAAATCTCAAGGCATAGGTATTTTGTTGGTAAGCATTTCATTTCAGTTATATTTTAATTGTATACTCTCGGTTGTGAGAGGTTTTGCGTGATCTCGGGTTGTGGGAGTCACGGTCATCGATTGTAGGTCGATTGCGCTTGTGAGGTTTTCGCAAGTGTTCATATTGGAAATCTTGGGTTAGAGGTTTTCTAACTCAAGTATCCGGAAGGGATCCGGGTGGTTGGGACGTAGGATCACCGGGAACAAGTCGGGGAGACTTGGATGGATCCGAACCCATTAAACCATTGTGTTTGCGTTTGCATTATTTCTTGATTGTAGTTATTCTGCATCGTTGTTTGTTAATTGCACGATAATTAGGAATAACACTCCTTATTATTTAAAAGTACTATTCACCCCCCATCTAGTACATGTGCAGTGGCTTCCTAGGGCACTACATATAATAGATGGAAATTGAATTTAATTTGGGTTTGGGGTTCGTTAGACACATGGATCGTCGAAAAATACACAAAAGAGGATAAATAGGCAGAAAATCGGGGTACCGGAGCTCTGCCGGAGGTGTGGCCGCCGGCGGCGACTCGGGCGAGGCGGAGGAGCGGTCGGCCGGCGGTGGTCGGCCGAGCACGGTGGCGTGGAGTGAGGTCGGGCGAGTGAGGGGGGAGCTACGGGCGAGGGATACGGGCAGTCGCGGGTTTTGGGAATTTTTTCGTTTCGAAAACCGCACTGTCACGCTCCCCCTTTTATAGAAAAAATTACGACTCGGCCGAGTGACTAAGTCGCTCGGCCGAGTGATCGTAACGAAAATATTTTGAAAAATTCATGCCCTCTTATGACTCGGCCGAGTGGCCTTACCATCCTCGGCCGAGTGGAGTAAGTCCATTCGGCCGAGTGGCTCAAGCTACTCAGCAAGACTCGCCCTAGGAGCGTATCAGTTTTACTCGGCCGAGTGAATATACATACTCGGCCGAGTAGCAATTATACTGAAATCAAGAAAAGAAACAGAGAGTTGGGTACAGCAGACTTCCCTCGTTCATGAGCCGCTCGGGCGGACGAACTTATGTGCTCGGCCGAGTGACAAGTATACTCGGCCGAGTGAACCCTGCTTTCTGCTGTTTGTCTTCGTTTGGGCTCTAAACTCTGTTTTTCTTCCTCCAGTCGATTTCATCTTCCTCCTAAGCATCGAGTGCCTTCCTGGAGCGCTCCTCATCGCCTTGTTCATCCTCCTAATGATAGGTCCCTCGTTCTCCTCTCCTGTCAAAGAAAAATAGGACCCGTTATCACGAAATTTTTGGGCGAACGACTCAAAACACTAATAATTTCAAAAACAAAAATAAAGGAAAAGCAAAAATAAAGCGATAACCGTCGGGTTGCCTCCCGACAAGCGCTCGTTTAAGGTCGTGAGCTCGACCCCCTTTGATTTTCAATTAATGCGGGATATTGGGTGCATATGAGATGCACCCGTCAAATTTCCCAGGGAGAACGCTTGGATTCGGAAGTTGCGACAGCGTGTTCTCCCTCGGTGATCTCTCGTCTCGAGTAGTGTTGGGGGTGGCTCCCCCAAGCTAGTGCTTGCTCCGGACCTCGGCTTCACCGGTGACACCGATTTCCGTATCGGCGGAGCTTTCTTCGGAGACTTCAATTTTGAGAGCTTGCAGAGCTCTCAAATCCTTGCGACATCAGCGTCGCCCTCATCAACTTCGGTGGAGAGGTTGGGGGAATGCTCCATCTTATCTTCTCGGCCCAAGTCCGGCCCTTCCTCAAAATCTTCTTTGAATAGAGCGCCGATCGAATGGGGGATCGCCTCCTCAATAACCTCGTCAAGGAGGTCCATATAGTCCAGCTCCTCGTGATAGGGCATGTGTTTCATTGCCTTGGGAATATGAAGCTCCACCTCGATGTTGCCGACGTTCAATGTTAGATTTCCTTCATGTACGTTGACAATGACACCGGCGGTGGCAAGGAACGGGCGTCCAAGTATTAGCGACGTGTCTCCCTCCTCCTTAACATCCATGATCACGAAGTCACATGGCAAACATATGCCCCCGGGACTTGTAACGGGATATCCTCTGCGATCCCTACCGGCCTTGTGATCCGACCATCAGCTAGTTGAATCCGCATGTCGGTAGGCTTCAATTTTGTGCCGGTATTTAGCCTTAGGAACATAGAGAGAGGCATGAGGCTAACACTAGCCCCTAAGTCCACTAATGCCTTTTGTAGAGGGACGCCGCCTAAGGTGCAAGGAATTCGAAAACTCCACGGGTCTTTGAATTTAGCCGGCTCCTTCTCTCTCTTGGTGAACCAAGTCCCCTCCTCAGCTAGCATTATTTTCTCCTTCCTCTTTCTCCCCGAAATCAAATCCTTTAAAAATTTAGCGTATGTAGGGATCTCAACGATAGCATCGAGAAAGGGAATATTGAGGCTTACTCCTCTCAAATATTCGAGAAACTTCGCTAGTCGCTTCTCCATCTTTGCTCTAGCAAGCCTCTGAGGGAATGGGACCGGTGGCATAAAACGCCTCTCTTCAAGCAACTGCTCCGCTCTGGACTTCTCTTTTTCTTGCGGCTCTTTCTCCTTCTCAACTTCAACGATATGTTCACTTGGCTCTACTCCCTCCACCACGGGCTCCTCGGTTGGAATCATGACGGGAGTGGTATCCTTCCCGCCACTAGTTGTAACTACAACCACGGCATTGATGTGGCCGGTGGCGCCCCGTGGGTTTTGCTCGGGTTGAGCCGGCAATTGTTGAGTATTTCGATTGAGCAACGCCAATTGCTCCGAGATTTGGGCTACAACGGTTGCAAGGGAATCTTGGCCCGCCTTCAAGGAAGCATTGATCTTCTTTTGCTCGACCATAAACTCATCCACCTTAGCTTCAAATTCGGATCGTTGATGAGCTTGTGGGGGGTTCGGATTTCTCCACCCTTGATTGTATCCGGGCGGCCTATAGGGTCCAACTTGTTGCTTTGGTGGGAAATTATGTTGCGGAGGCCCCCTCGGTGGATAATGTTGTTGTTGTTGTGGTGGTCGAGCTTGTTGAGGTTGTTGTTGCGGTGGGTTCAACGCTCCATCATTGTTTGCATAGGAGAAACCGGGATGGTTTCTAGTGGCCGGATTGGCCCAATATCCTTGGTTCCCCGCGACGTATTGAACTTGCTCCAAAGATCCCTCTCCTTGTTCTCCTCCCAAATACATAGCTTGAGATTGGTCTTGTCAATCACACATTTGATTTGTTGGTGCGGCTGTGGAAGGGGTTTCTTGGGGCTCCGTGATATACTTCTCCAGTCTCTCCACTACCTTAAGGAGAGAATCAAACTTGTTTGTCAGCTCCGCTACGGCCTTTGCCTCATAAATGCTAGATGGCTTCAAGGAGGACGAAGAGTGTCCTCGCTCGTCGCCCCATAGTTGATTATTCGAGGCCATCTCCTCAATTAGGGCCGTAGCGTCGTCGGGAGTCTTCGATAGGATGGCACCATTTGCCGCCGCATCAATAATCTGCTTGGTCCCCGGTTGGAGACCATTATAGAAGCTATGGACGAGCTCCCAATCTTCGATGCTATGGTGGGGGCATTGATACTGCAGATCTTTGAAGCGCTCCCAAGCCTCGTAGAGTGTCTCTTGGGGTCCTTGCTTGAAGGACATGAGAGCACTCCTAATCTTTACCGTCTTGGAGGGCGGATAGAACTTGTCAATGAACGCGCTCGCCAACTCGTCCCAGCTTGCGTCCTCAACCAATAAAGAGCTTTATCCTTTAATGTGAAGGGGAAGAGGCGCAGTCTGATTGCATCGAAGGAGACCCCCGTCATCTGAAATGTGGTGCACTTCGACAAAAATAGCTGGATGTGGTAGTGAGGATTTTCATGGGCATTCCCATGAAATGGATCCTGCTGCATCAGAACCACTAGTCCGGTTTTCAGCTCAAAATTCTTGTCGGCCGCCAACTCCGGCATGGCAATGGACGAGGTCATAGAAGAGGTCTTAGGCCGAAGCCTATCGCGAATGGAAATGATCCTCGCCATTCTTGCCGCCAATTGTTCCGCAGTTTCCGGGTTGGTCATAAACCTCCCTTCCGAATCTTGTCTCCTCTCTGCTCTAATTCTCCGCACAGTACGTTCAATCTCGGGATCAAATAATATAGATTCAGGGTCCGCCGTTGATCTCGTGTACATGCACGGGAGAACAAAGTTTCAAAGAAGCGATTAGCACAATGGAAGGGTTAGATTAAAAAATAAAGAAATAAAACAAAAAGAAAGAAATAGCTAGGGTGATAAGATCAAACACTATCGCCTCCCCGGCAACGGCGCCAAAAACTTGATCGCTCCGAAATGTAACCCAAAAGTGCGACCGTGTAGTTTTACCGCAAGCGCACGGTGTAGCGGCGAGCGGGTTATCGAACACAGGGAGGACGAATGACAGTGCCTGCTCCAAACAACCTGGCTATAAGAACAGAAAAGAGGGAATTTGCCTTTGGCAATCCTGTCACAATCGTCAGACAAAGTATGGAGATATAAAATCAAATAAAGACGCCTAGGGAATGGGGAATCCCCGCTACTCACCGTATCTCGTCAATGTGATTCATTGGTATCACCATTGCTAGGGTAGAATTTCGGATGAACTAGTTGCAACTGAATGTAAAACCTAGCTCACGCACTCGCGATGTTGCCGGTCTATAGCTATCCTAGGTTTGGGTCCAATCTCTTGCAAACCCTAGCCTAGGCAAGCCAGCATTAGGATCAACATCATCATTCAATCACGTCCCGAGCCCACTCTCGTGCAAACTCGGGCCATGACCTAGGTTAGGATAGTTCCTACCCGTCCAATCTCTTGCAAACGAGTATCGGTATGGAATTGCAACCGAGAACCCTAGTATCGGTCCAATCTCTTACAAACCGATACTACGGAAACTCAATTCCAACCCAATTCGGATTCCTAGGGTTTCCTATCGAATTGGGATCCAATCTCTTGCAAATCCCAATCGATATGAACACCTAGCTATCCGTAGTAAATCGATCCCAAACTAACCCTAATAGCAATTCTAGCAATATTTCTACCAAATCATCATAAATCGGAAATTGGGCTCGTAGGGTTCATCCCCACGCCCCAAGACGTATAGACTACTCACAATTCATATCACAATTGCAAGAATAAACAATGGAAATAGCAATAGAATTCATCACAATATTCAAATAAGCAATAAAAATGAGATTTTTAATGGGGAGAGAGACAAACCAATAGAGTTCTCCAAGAATCCAACAAAAATAAACTTTCCTCTCCTCTCCAATCACAAAAATCAAAAGCTAAAAGTTTTAATCTAAAAAGCTGCAAAAAGCAAAGGAAAAAGCTCTCTAACCTAGGTTAAAAACTGGGGTTAAATACCCCCCAAAATCGTCCAAAAAACTGTGACCAAAATGCCCCTGCGCAGCCTGAAAATCGCAATTTACGCTACAGGCAGCGCGGCTCACTCGGCCGAGTGACAAAAGTCGCTCGGCCGAGTAAGAAACCCTGAGAATTTCCAGTAAGTCTGGGTCTTCGGGGGTCTTCACTTCGAGGGTCGCTCGGCCGAGTGAGTTGTCGTCACTCGACCGATGGCTTCTATATACTCGGGCGGTCGGCATTTTCCACTCGGCCGAGTGGGTCTTCTGAAGCTCAGGCAGACGAAAAACAGTAAGTTGGCTCTTTTTGATGGGCGTCGTCTGAGTGCCACTCGGGCGGACGGGGTCTCGTCACTCGGCCGATGTGGCTTCCGATGCTCGGCCGAGTGCACACATGAAGTGTGTCCGATCTGTCGGCCGAGCGGTGTCTCGCTGGTCGGCCGAGTGACTCCTTCACTCGGCCGAGTGAGACACCAAAAATGCCCAAACAGCTTGTTCCTGCCTCCTCGTCGCTCCTACGACGTTCTTTCTTCTTCCGCTCCTCTCCAATAGCAGAATACCCCTCGGGGAAGTCGTCGGTGACACTCTGGAGTAGGTGTATCTCGGGATCACTCCAAATCGCTCCAAATCTCCTGAAATACGACAAAAACAACAAATCGTGAAAAGTATCGTAATATCGTCGATATATCGTGAAAAACATGATTTGGGCGATCTAAATGGCATGCAATCATGCGGAAAAAAGGTGTAAAATAAGGAGTGATCATGTGTAAGGTGGGCTACATAATGTATAAAATGATTATGCTTTTGTGATATTACTTGATTGAATATGGGTATACTATGTATTAGTATCGAGTAGAATGATTATAAGACATGTAGTACTATATGTTTAAGGATTATATTGGTATACACATGGTAGTGTATGATGTATTAATAATTAAGTGGGTGTAACTGTATATTACGATATGGTGTATATGTATAGATAAATGTATGCTTGACGTGCAGCATTAATGTAATTAATTGGTAAAGTATATGTGTATAGTGAGGTGTTAATAATGGCCTTAACTATAATATTATTGTAATTTTATGGTATGATGGCTTCATATTAATTGTGTTATGTTATGGTTATAGTATGATAGTAATAATATTGATGTGAATTGGTGATGTGTGTATGGGTGTTATTGTCATTACTAGTGTAGTCGTTAATTAGTATTACTTATAGTAGTATTACTATTGGTATTACTACTAGTGTTAGTAGTTTTGATTGGGCATTTACAGATGATCGTGTAGTTGATATTTAATGGTAGTGTGTGCATATTGGAGGGAGTGTATCGTACGTATATCGAGAGTAGAGATACGTGAGTGCCATCCTTAAATTTTTCTCGCACCCTAGTTGATAGAAATTCCGAGGACGGAATTTTTCATAAGGTGGGTAGGATGTAACGACCAGTTTCGCTAGCTACGAGTACCTCCGCAGCTACAAACTTGTCATGTTACCTTGCGATCGTTATTCGATGTGTGTTGGGTTAGCGTAACATTTATTTGACATGAGCGTTTAGTAGCTAATGTTATTAATAAGATACTAATGCTATAAGTTAGTTAAATTAGAACCATATTAGATTAATCTTTTTTATAGTTAACCTTAACCATTTTTAAATCAAACCCGATCTTTCCACAACAAATCTTTCGGCTTTCCCAACCTATCGCAACGGCACAAACCTCCCTTCCCAAACAAAACCCGAGGGTCCAACCCTTTACCCATCAGCCCAACAAGAAGACCGCGGGCCGCTCCTATCCCGCAACCCCATGTTCACAACCTTCCGCTATTTTTCTCTACCCCCTATTCACCAAACCCACGTTTCCCATCCCCTCTCCCACATTTCACAAACACTCCCACAAACCAACCCTAATTTACTATCAAAATCCAAACCAATGAACACCTAGGTTTATTTTAAAAACCAGCTGCCACACACTGCTCTAAAAATTACCCTACATAGAGACCCCTCTCTTTCTCCTTCCAAAAATCCACACAGTCGAATCATAGACCACCTACATCCGTCCTCTCTCTCTCTCTCTCTCTCTCTCTCTCTCTCTCTCTCTCTCTCTCTCTCTCTCTCTCTCTCTCTCTCTCTCTCTCTCTCTCTCTCTCTCTCTCTCTCTCTCTCGCCTCAGCCGTTATCTTCCCGGTGGCCAACACCATCGCCCGCTGCAAACTCCACGTGTCGCCCACCATCAGGCTGCAGCCGCTGCCGGTTGTTTTCCCCTCGTCGTTGTAGACCGCAACCTGGCCACGCGTGCCACCAGCCCGCCGGAGCATCTCCTCCACCTCCACAACGCCGGCAGTCCCCGACGCTCAACTCGTCGTCTGTTTTCGATGCAGACTACCGATCTCTCGCCTACAACAGCTGACGATCCTCCCTCTGTTCTTCTACCTTCCCCAGCCTTGCGTCGTCACCCGGCCACCTTCGCAAGCACCCCGCTCCGACCCAGTTCGTCACTTCGACACCAAACGGCAAAGTCCACATCCTTCCTCCACCCTCGCCCCTACCACAACACCCTCCTCTCCAAAGCTCCCGACAGCCGTGCCTGCCCCCTTCCCGGCGACAACCGCCCAACGCCTCTCCTCTCCCGCCGTCGGCAACACCCAGGGTCTGACCGCCACGCAGCCTCATCTAACACCTGCACCACCTCCCTCCGGCATCTTCTCCCCTTCATAGCAGCCCACCGTCGAGCCCCTAACCCCAGTTGGCACCCCCATCACTGGAGCCCCTATGCACCGACAACCATTCCCTTCCCTCGACCAAAACTACTGTGCCGCTCTGCCGTCCGCCTAGCCGCCCTGACCCGCTGCCGCACCGCCTCCAACCACTGCCCGGAGCTCCTCTTCCCTCCCTGCAATAGAAACAAAAGGAGAAAAAGGAAGAAAGAAAGTAAAAGAAGGAGAAGGAGAAAAGGTAGATAGAAAGATAAGTTGGTGAGTTTCTTTATAAGCAAAGTTAGGCTTTCATGAACAGTACCCATACCCCATGATCAGTACCCTATGCTAGTAATAAAATCATATAGGTTATTAATAATGTTAGCATGTGTTATGAATTGAGATATTAAAGGACTCTGTCCCTTATGGTTAATAGTAAAATATACATATAGGATGTCACATGATGTTAGTGCTAAAGTTGGTAAGATAGGTTTATACAGTATAACTATTATATGTTAGTTGTAATAATGCTAAGTATAGTTATTTTATAACTATGTTAATATGATATAGATTTTAGTAGTTATGTAACGGCCTGTTTCTATCGTACCTTCGTGCACGTGCTTTTGATCGTGCACATGTTTATTTTAAACTTTATTTGTTTTTGAACGTTTTTGTGTGATATGTCGTCGTGATCGTCTCTGAAAGTATTAGATTGCGGAACAACTTTGGAACGATATATCTCGAGTCGTTCTTCCGTGATACTAACTTATTTGACGTGACGTCGCGACTTTCTGCTTTGACGCGAGACGTTTCGAATTTTAGTTTCGTCTCTCGACGTCGAAATTTAAATCCGTCTTCTCCACTCTCTTTCTTTAGTCGTCCCGAACACCCCAGAATTATTTTACAATTTTTTGGACTTAATTTGACCTATTTTCCATTTTTTGAAAGTTTTAAATAATTTTAAAACCTATTTTTATAAAAGTTTTAATTACAATAAAATTTCTATATTATAATAACGTATTAAAGAATTTTCTGGCAAAGTTTCAGAATTTTTGGCCGCACCCATCTTGCGTGAGGGAGAGGAGAGCAATTTTAAATTATATTAATTATTTTAATTATTTTAATTACGATTTTCTTAACCCAAAACCCTAACCCTAACTCTTTTATATTTAAATAAACCCTAGGCTAGGTTATTTTCGCAGCCACACAAACCCTAGCCGTCAAAAACCCCTCCCGACGTTCGTCGCAACGTTGCGACGATCGCAACGTGCACGACCGACGGCCACCCCCGCAAATCTCAGCGCACGACCGGAGCAAGCCCCCCGCTGTCGCCCGCTCCGACCGAGAGCACCGCTCGGTCAGACCGAGCGCCCGCTCTGCACAGCCGCTTGGCCCGCTCCGCTGCACCCGCTAGCGTCCGACTGATGGCTTCGCCCGCTGTGACCGAGAGGCCGCTCCGCATCGCCCAAGCGCTGCACGCCCGCACCCGCAGCTCGCACGACCGACGGGATCTGTCGGTCTGACCGACAGAAACCCTCGCACCGCCGCTGCAACCGAGCCCCCCGCATCGCCAGTGCACGACCGAGGGCCCCTCTCGGTCTGACCGAGAGGAACCCCCGCACCGACCATGTCCGACCGACCGAACTTCGTCGCAAGTGGGTTTCTCCCACACCAACTTCTGTGGTGGGCCCCCAAGTGCTCCTGAGGTGTTGTGGGCCCCCTTGGACCCCAAGCACTGTTGTGGGCCCCACTTGGACGTGCTACTTCACAGATTTGCCGTCTACGACGTTGCGACACGTCGTAGGCCTTCGTCGCAAGTTCAGACTTTTGGAGAGACGTGCGAGGACCAGATCTGAAGCCGAGGAGTTCTCCGATCAGACCCGACATCCAATCTACAGCAAACTCCGGTTCAGGTTGGTTCCCCGAAACTCGTAGAAACCCCCACAATAGCTGACTGAACCCTAAACTAAAAACCGTCAACTTGAACTAAATTTTATTTTCAGCTCCTGTAAAACGTTGTACGAACATAGAAAATCGACGAACGGACAAATTTGACTGTGCACATAGGATAGATCGTCGATTAGGTTGATACATAAAAAAAAAGTGACTTTTGACGAATAGGATAGTCCCGAAAACCTAGAAACGAAACCTAATAGGATTTGACGAATTCGCGACCTGACACCGTCGCCGTGACTGTTTCAGACGGACTACCGCGGACGCGACGACTGGACGAGACGCTTCGGGAGGACGACACACTCGCCATCGCAGGCAAGTGTATCCACTTGCACTTTTGGCCGTGTTTAGGCCTTAGTCGGTTAGAACTGTTAAATGTGAACAAATAGAACCAGACGTGAAATGATAGCGTCCGGGACGACTCTTGACGGCTCAGACTTGACGACGAAGTCTGAGCCTGACAACAACAACTTTTTCATGCTATAGGGCTATCATGTGTGTGCGTGTGTGTGGACACCCTAGAATAACCCTTCCCGTCTTGTCACGTCACGTCCCGTCTTGCACAGCCCGCTGGGCAATAGGGCACTCGCCGAGTGATCCCTTGTACTGATTCACAGCCTGCGGGCAATAGGGCACTCTCCAAGTTGAGAGAGTGATCCCTTGTACTGATACACAGCCCGAGGGCAATAGGGCACTCTCCAAGTGGAGAGAGTGATCCCTTGTACTGATTCTCAGCCTGCGGGCAATAGGGCACTCGCCAAGCTAGAGCGAGTGATCCCTTGTACTGGTGTCTTGTCTTGTCTTGTCTTGGGGTTGGGGTTGGGTTGAGCGTGCGCACGGCAAGAGGGTCTGATCCCCCTCGAACCGTAAGGCGTGAACCCTTTTCTTGTCTCACTTGTCGTGTCCTGCCTTGTTTCCGTCACGTCACGTCTTGTCCCGACACCTGTAGGTTAGTCCCGTAGTTGGTAGCACACGCTACGACTACTACTTGTCCCGTTTTACTTTCCTGCTGCGTTACTTCCTGTCGTGTTACTCTGTTATAACCACAGCATGTTAATCAACCAGTAAACTGTTGTGTAAAAGAACCTCAGCATGCTAATCAACCAGTAAACCGTTGTTTAAAGTTCGGTGCACTTGCAGTAAAGTCTAACCCTTTTTGTAGACTTTACCTGACGTACAGTTCCTTTTTCTTGGGTGTTGTACGTCAGGTATTCAGCCAGAGTTCGTGGACGAGGCAGACTCGCTGGAGTACGTGGAGCCGAGGACGTCGACCCAGAGCACGTGCCTGACAAGGACCAGACCTTGAGGTCTTTTTAGTCGCCACCTTCAGAGGTTACTACTTTCAGTTTTCTTTGCCACGCTTAGGCTTTCTTTTAGACTTTGTACTTGTTGGATATTATATCTCTATTTAATGAATGCAACTTCCTTTTCGTACTTTCTGTTGTTTCGAACTATAATAATGCAAGAACCTGAAATTCTTTTAAAATGGTACCTCTACAGATGCTTATTGGGTCCGAGCTTCTAAAGCTCTGGCCTAAGCGGGCCTCGTCACGTTTCGCTTCCGTCCATTTTGGGAAGCGGGGCGTGGCAGGTTTTAGTGGTGGCCCATGCAGGTCATGCAAAAGTTCGGAACAATAAAAGTACCGCATTCATTTGATATCCACGTGCAAGTCTGAATTAGTTTCCCAGTCTTAGATAGTAGGAAGACTTAGGTAGACGTCTCAGGTTGATAGTCGGACGCCTTGGTTAAGATTTAGTCGTTCTCGTCCTAGACTATCTTAGCATCCCCCTTTGATTCTGATCATATTAGATATCTAGAGTCCTTCTTTTTAGTTAGTTGCTCGCCCAGCTCCATCGACTTCGGGCCCAGCAGAACGTAACCTCGATTCACTTAGGAACCCTCTCTTTAGATCCTGATTATATTCTAGCTCATAGGAAGTCTTAGAGCTGAGTTATCCTAAATCTCTAGACGACCCGATGATTAGAACCTTTGTCCTCTAGCATCCCTCTGATCCTTGCAAATTTTTTTATGCTATCGACCATAAGGTCCCATCGTAGCTCCTCACGATTCATATCTTATGTGTAATCTTCATGCGATCATTTTTTCCTTTCTCTCGATTCTCGTGATCGTTTCCTAATGATCATCATTGATCCTTCGAATCCCTTCCCTGACCAATTCTACCTTCTCTAAAATTATTTTCGACTTTCCTTATTAAGTTTTCGCTCCAGATTGATTTCTTTGAAAACCCCTATATTATATATTTAAAATTTGCTGTTTTGGATCGAGTTAAAACTTTTAATTGACTTGGAGCTTTCTTGGACGTAAAAATTTTAAGTCAATATCTCGCACTCGTTTTAAATCATCATTTCTCAAATTCAGTTTTTATTTGCCTTGTTTCTAAAATATATATATTACTTTTATAAACTACACAATTTACTTCTACTATCTTGTACTTATTTTCGAATTTTTCCCCTTTCCCAAAACATGCTTCCTTTAAAAGTATTTTCGAAATTTATTATTAAATTCTCCGCCCAGTTTGACTTCTTTGAAAACTTTTATTAATTATTTAAAATTTCTTATCTTTGGTTGAGTTAAAATTCTTTCGCAAATTTTGAAACCTTTCGGTCGTGAAAGTTTTAAGTTACGACCTCGTACTTATTTTCGAATCAGTATCCATCGTATTTTAGTTTTATAACTTTGTTATCATTTCGGGAATTCAATATATCATTTTTCTACCTACGAAATTTATTTTAACCATTTACGTACGTACTTTAGAATATTTTTCTAAAACAAAGGGGGGTTTTAAATTTCTTACATATAAACATCTCTATGTTCATCGTGCTCATACTTCAAGAACCTTTGTTTAAATTCATTTTCATTTACAAAACAATCGCTACCTCATCCCACTTTTATTTCTTTTATTTCTTGTTTTCGAAACTCATTACTAAATTTTTTGCTCGGTTTAACTTCCTTGAAAACCCTTTATTATATATATTTAAAATTTATTGCTTTTCGATTGAAAGTTCCTTCTTAGATTTTGAAATCTCCTTGGTCGTCAATTTTCAAGCTACTATCCGGTAATTATTTCAAATCGGTATCTTTCATATTTTCATTTTTAAAACCGTGTTAACATTTTGATAATTCGATTTATATTTTTCTGGGCTACCAGATCTATTTCCAAATCACTTACCGTGCATACTTTTTAAAATATTTTTCCTAAACTAGGGGGAACTTCAATTATTTTATTATTATTATATCTGTTCTATGTTTCTCGTGACCACATTTCAAAACCTTGTGTAAACTTATTTTTTCATTTGCAAAACAATCGTTTTACACCCAACCAACTACCTCCTTATCTTGCCTTATTTGACCTCGTTCCTTCCGATCTTATTTCGTTCCGCTTTTGATTTAGTTTTCTTTCCTTCTTTTATCTAAACATTAGACCTTGTAGTTATCCATGCTATCTCCAGTTTAGGAGTAGGCCCTCTGGTAGGTGATGTCGTTGCAGTGCCTGAGTATAGGTAGAGTGTGTAGACCTGTATGAGTGTGTCATCTTTAGGATCCTGAAGTTTGTCTCCTGTGTCTTGAATGTGTACTCAATGTTAACCATGGTAAGCTGGAAGTTGTCTGAATGACGGTATTCATACTTATATGAATGGTGTCATCGCAGGCAGATCCTTAGACTGAGTTTTAATTTTAATGAATGGTTTATCTTGGTTGTATGTGAATCATATCAGAACTTTTTTTTTTTTAAAACCAAATCTTTAAAGTTTTAAAACTAGCTCACAAGATCACAAATCACTTAACCTCCCTCATCCATTACCGCAACACCACACGTTTCTCCCCAAATGTTTTTAAAATATTTCTTTGGCCTTAAGTCTCTCTTTCTCTTCTCTTTTTTCTTCCTTAAACAAAAATTTTCATGTTTATGATTGTTATATTAAATGGGGCCTAGCTATTATCGTTATAGGATTTTGTTTGCAGGTAGGCTTGGAGTGAGATGAGTTTTATTATAGGAATGATTAATTGATTTTGGGAACACGAGGATGATGGATTAGAAAATCTTTTGGATGAAAAGAATGAGCTGTCCAAGACCTATTTAAAATACCGATGTGAGACGGACTCAATGAGAAATTCTGGTCGGATGAAATTATATGCGAGGAGATGAGAACTTATCAGATTTGAGGCTTAGACGAATGGTAGATAGGGATGGCTGCGGAGTATGGTAGGAGTTAAGATGATCATGAGATTGAGTAGAGCTTTTATTAGCATCGAGACTTGATTGTTGAGTTGAAGTGAGAAGACATTGGGAGTAACACGACGTGCTGAGATTAATGGATGGTTAGGTAGTCGGACTTAATATTGGTTGGGATTAGTTATAGTGAGTAGGATGTGATGTACTTCTGATAGATCAAAATTATTTGGTGGATAAATTTATGGGGAGATATGACGAGAATGTATTAAAGACACGACGATTGCTGATTGGTGAAGGTATTACAGGATAGACAAATGTTTTTGTCTTGGATTGGTGGATGACTAGAATCTCATTTTTTGAGATTTATTAATGATGGGAAAAGATTTAGAAATTCAAAAGATATTATTGAGAAGATGATTATCATTATTTCTTATGAGAACTTGGAGTTGGAAATTGGAACAGTAGTGATGGATCTATAGCTAAGTATTAGGACGTGAGTTTAGTCGTGGCTTTGCCCAGTGAAAAGAAGGGTCATGATGGATTATTGGAGGAACGATATTGAAGTTTTAATGATCAGAGATCATGGAGTGGAGGATAGGAGTTATAAGCTTAGGTATTTATAAATTTTGTAATTAGTCTTAGTGTGAGTGATTCCGAGGGCGGAATCATTTCTAAGGTGGGTAGAATGTAACGGCATGTTTCTATCGTACCTTCTTCGTGCACGTGCTTTTGATCGTGCACGTGTTTATTTTAGACTTTATTTGTTTTTGAACGTTTTTGTGTGATATGTCGTCGTGATCGTCTCTGAAAGTATTAGATTGCGGAACAACTTTGGAACGATATATCTCGAGTCGTTCTTCCGCGATACTAACTTATTTGACGTGACGTCGCGACTTTCTGCTTTGACGCGAGACATTTCGAATTTTAGTTTCGTCTCTCGACGTCGAAATTTAAATCCTTCTTCTCCACTCTCTTTCTTTAGTCGTCCCGAACACCCCAGAATTATTTTACAATTTTTTGGACTTAATTTGACCTATTTTCCATTTTTTGAAAGTTTTAAATAATTTTAAAACCTATTTTTATAAAAGTTTTAATTACAATAAAATTTCTATATTATAATAACGTATTAAAGAATTTTCTGGCAAAGTTTCAGAATTTTTGGCCGCACCCATCTTGCGTGAGGGAGAGGAGAGCAATTTTAAATTATATTAATTATTTTAATTATTTTAATTACGATTTTCTTAACCCAAAACCCTAACCCTAACTCTTTTATATTTAAATAAACCCTAGGCTAGGTTATTTTCGCAGCCACACAAACCCTAGCCGTCAAAAACCCCTCCCGACGTTCGTCGCAACGTTGCGACGGTCGACGGCCACCCCCGCAAATCTCAGCGCACGACTGGAGCAAGCCCCCCGCTGTTGCCCGCTCCGACCGAGAGCACCGCTCGGTCAGACCGAGCGCCCGCTCCGCACAGCCGCTTGGCCCGCTCCGCTGCACCCGCTAGCGTCCGACCGATGGCTTCGCCCGCTGTGACCGAGAGGCCGCTCCGCATCGCCCAAGCGCTGCACGCCCGCACCCGCAGCTCGCACGACCGACGGGATCTGTCGGTCTGACCGACAGAAACCCTCGCACCGCCGCTGCAACCGAGCCCCCCGCATCGCCAGTGCACGACCGAGGGCCCCTCTCGGTCTGACCGAGAGGAACCCCCGCACCGACCATGTCCGACCGACCGAACTTCGTCGCAAGTGGGTTTCTCCCACACCAACTTCTGTGGTGGGCCCCCCAAGTGCTCCTGAGGTGTTGTGGGCCCCCTTGGACCCCAAGAACTGTTGTGGGCCCCACTTGGACGTGCTACTTCACAGATTTGCCGTCTACGACGTTGCGACACGTCGTAGGCCTTCGTCGCAAGTTCAGACTTTTGGAGAGACGTGCGAGGACCAGATCTGAAGCCGAGGAGTTCTCCGATCAGACCCGACATCCAATCTACAGCAAACTCCGGTTCAGGTTGGTTCCCCGAAACTCGTAGAAACCCCCACAATAGCTGACTGAACCCTAAACTAAAAACCGTCAACTTGAACTAAATTTTATTTTCAGCTCCTGTAAAACGTTGTACGAACATAGAAAATCGACGAACGGACAAATTTGACTGTGCACATAGGATAGATCGTCGATTAGGTTGATACATCAAAAAAAGTGACTTTTGACGAATAGGATAGTCCCGAAAACCTAGAAACGAAACCTAATAGGATTTGACGAATTCGCGACCTGACACCGTCACCGTGACTGTTTCAGACGGACTACCGCGGACGCGACGACTGGACGAGACGCTTCGGGAGGACGACACACTCGCCATCGCAGGCAAGTGTATCCACTTGCACTTTTGGCCGTATTTAGGCCTTAGTCGGTTAGAACTGTTAAATGTGAACAAATAGAACCGGACGTGAAATGATAGCGTCCGGGACGACTCTTGACGGCTCAGACTTGACGACGAAGTCTGAGCCTGACAACAACAACTTTTTCATGCTATAGGGCTATCATGTGTGTGCGTGTGTGTGGACACCCTAGAATAACCCTTCCCGTCTTGTCACGTCACGTCCCGTCTTGCACAGCCCGCTGGGCAATAGGGAACTCGCCGAGTGATCCCTTGTACTGATTCACAGCCTGCGGGCAATAGGGCACTCTCCAAGTTGAGAGAGTGATCCCTTGTACTGATACACAGCCCGAGGGTAATAGGGCACTCTCCAAGTGGAGAGAGTGATCCCTTGTACTGATTCTCAGCCTGCGGGCAATAGGGCACTCGCCAAGCTAGAGCGAGTGATCCCTTGTACTGGTGTCTTGTCTTGTCTTGTCTTGGGGTTGGGGTTGGGTTGAGCGTGCGCACGGCAAGAGGGTCTGATCCCCCTCGAACCGTAAGGCGTGAACCCTTTTCTTGTCTCACTTGTCGTGTCCTGCCTTGTTTCCGTCACGTCACGTCTTGTCCCGACACCTGTAGGTTAGTCCCGTAGTTGGTAGCACACGCTACGACTACTACTTGTCCCGTTTTACTTTCCTGCTGTGTTACTTCCTGTCGTGTTACTCTGTTATAACCACAGCATGTTAATCAACCAGTAAACTGTTGTGTAAAAGAACCTTAGCATGCTAATCAACCAGTAAACCGTTGTTTAAAGTTCGGTGCACTTGCAGTAAAGTCTAACCCTTCTTGTAGACTTTACCTGACGTACAGTTCCTTTTTCTTGGGTGCTGTACGTCAGGTATTCAGCCAGAGTTCGTGGACGAGGCAGACTCGCTGGAGTACGTGGAGCCGAGGACGTCGACCCAGAGCACGTGCCTGACGAGGACCAGACCTTGAGGTCTTTTTAGTCGCCACCTTCAGAGGTTACTACTTTCAGTTTTCTTTGCCACGCTTAGGCTTTCTTTTAGACTTTGTACTTGTTGGATATTATATCTCTATTTAATGAATGCAACTTCCTTTCCGTACTTTCTGTTGTTTCGAACTATAATAATGCAAGAACCTGAAATTCTTTTAAAATGGTACCTCTACAGACGCTTATTGGGTCCGAGCTTCTAAAGCTCTGGCCTAAGCAGGCCTCGTCACGTTTCGCTTCCGTCCATTTTGGGAAGCGGGGCGTGACAAGTTAGTTAAATTCTTTAAGTTGACATCGTGAATCTCATGACACAGATAGATCATATCCCCCACCGCGATCACGTGGACGCCCAAAACCGTCTCAAATAGGCAAGTGCATGAATTCGTACAAATTATAGGAGCATTAATGTTTAATTGTAGATTCTTTGCGTGTGTGCATGTGTGTGGACCCCTATTAAGTACATTGCTAAAGCTTGCATGTGTGTGTATGGACACTCATTAATGGAAAATTTACGATGCTTTGTAATGACATGAAACTCTTGAACTGCTTAGAACACAATTGATTGTATTGCACAGCCTGCGGGCAATAGGGCACTCTCCAAGATAGAGAGAGTGATCCCTTGTACGGATACACAACCTGCATGGAATAGGACACTCTCCAAGATAGAGAGAGTGATCCCTTATCTGGAATACACAACTTGCAGTAGGGCACTCTCCAAGATAGAGAGTGATCCCTTGTCTGGAATACACAACTTGCGAGGAATGGGCACTCTCCAAGATAGAGAGAGTGATCCCTTGTCTGGTCTTGTCTTGTGCACTTGGGTGTGGTAGGGTTGAGCGGTCGCACGATTTAGAGGGTTTGATCCCCCTCAAACTGTAAGGCGTGAACCCTCCTGACAAACACCGTCTTGTCTTGTCTTGTCTTGTAGCCTGTAGCACACGCTACGGTCATTGCCATGCTACGTTTACTTTCTTGCACTTTTATTTTACTTTCCTACCATGTCTATATAAAATTTCTATGCTCATTACTTCACACTTAGAATGTTTAGAACTGTCATGCTAGAAGTACCTTACTTTACCATGCTTTGAATTGCTATGTTTAATGCTGCTGAAACCTTGTATAAAAACGTTAATGCTTCATAATTTACTATTATTCGTGCATCTTTCCTTGGGTTTTCTTACTCCTACTTGCAGGCCCTTGTTGACATACATTCATGTTTTTGAAATGTATGTCAGATTTCGAGACATGTTACCAGGGGGACTAGTTGAGACACCTAAGCTAGGGAGCCGGGAGTCACTATAGATGCTGAGTCGTTTTCTGCAGAAGACTAGAGAATCTTTTCTGTCATTGCTGTTGATTCTGCTTAGTACTTTGTAGTAGGTTTTGTACCAATGTTGTAGTTTCCTTTGGCCATGCTGAGGCCCTGCTGTTTATTTCATGTACAAACTCTGGATATGGCTTAAAATTCATAAATGAAATGTTATTTTTATTGTTCTGATGTGCATGTAAGGATTCTGCGTGGTTTTATCATAGACGCTTAACGAACTCGAGCTTCATCGCTCCAGTTCATGCGGACCTTAGTATCGTTCTCGCTTCCGTCGTTTTGGGAAGCGGGACGTGACATTGTCGTCTAGGGATTTCGAGTCCCAACATGTAGTAGGGTCAGGCTATAGGGTCTCACACCGAGTAGTATTCATGTCTTAGTAATAGGAAGATCGTTAAAGAGGAATGCATTCGATGCAATGGAATGATTAAACTCACAAGTCAGTTGTGAGATGAAAAGCTAAAGAGTTTATCATTTGGGACATATTAATACTTGGTATTATATTGACTTAGACGCATGGGAATGAAGGGGACTTCCTGAGAAATCCACAGGAAGAAACCGCGTCCAAATCGGAGCTCGAACGAGCCCAGAAATGCAAAAACAGATGAGGAAAGGTCCTTATTGGGCTTGCGGGTCTGACTCGCACCTGGCGGGTCTGACCCACCAGGAAATAGCAGGTTTGTGCTGTTTTTTGCGAAAATGAGATTTGGAGTCTATTTTTGACAATTGAGGGGTCAAATGAAATTGGAATTGGATTCCGTTTTTTCCTATGCGATCATTGTCTCGAGATCTTCGATTTGACAGGTTGTTTGAAAGTCGATACTCAGAAATGGATTTATGGTGGATTTTAGAAGTTTGGACTTCTTATGAAATCAACCCCATTACGCCATATTATTGTCCCACATTTCTCGTGGTAAGAGGGGAGGGGCCGGCTCCCTATATAAATAGGAGTTAGCCCTCCTCATTAAAACCTGCACCAAGTCTACAATTTGTGAAGCTCCTGATGTTTGAGCACGCACGATCTAGACTTAAATCATTCTTCCTCTTTAGTTCTTTCTATCCTCCAGTCGAGTCCTAGCAAGACTACGAGGAGGTTTGGATTTGATTCAGAAATCTCTGGTGTGGGTCTGCTCAAGTGAAACTTTCTTCGGCAATTGATCGGCTCGGAGGCGTGGTGCGGCTCGGGAGGCGGTTCAGCTTGAGGTGAGGCACCGTGAAGTTCGAAAAGCGGCTCAGCTCGAGGCGCGGTGCGAGAAGTCGGTGTGCCACATCTTGCCTGTACCAAGGCAAGATTCCGGGTGAGTCCTTTTATTATGCCTTTCATATTTTGCTATAGTTAGACCTTTCTCGGGTTGGTCAGACCCAATCCGAGTCAGTAGATAATCCTGGCTAGGGAGCATGTTACCTTAAGGTAGCTTTTATTAAAAGAGTTTAATAATATTTTTCTGCTGCTTCTTTTATATTTTTGTTCGTCCGACTTAGGACGGGCTAGAATATATGCCCTAAGGGACCTTGAAAATCCCAACACGGCCCCCTTCCCAGAAGCTCACAATGTTTCTTCCTCCAAGAAGAAGCATTAAAATAATAGGGCAATTCCAGAAGGGAGACCAAATAAGAAACAAGCTAGAGGACATAGCCACCAGAACAACAAAAATGTAGGGAAGAGGAAGTTCACATGGCAGATAAGTGATAATAATAATAAAAATGATGCACCCCACCAAAGAATGATTAGGAAGACCAGTGCCATCGTTATGACGTGACATGCCACTGATCAAGATTGTTCAGAACTCCGCGACACCTACAAGATTTGTACCAAGAGATCTTGAATAGTGGCCACCTACTCCCAAGCTCCAGCACAGTTTACTACTGCAGATTTCGAGAATGAAGACTTGTTCGATTAAAAAGCATGTATCTTAGTTAAATAAACATTGTCATTTGAGAGTTTTTTATTTCATAAATATGTATGGTGTTATTTCCATTGAATAATTAGTTATGATTTGCATACAATCATATGGTTTTATATCCTAGATGGATTGCTCTCATGGCTAGTTATAAAGTATAATTGTCAGGAGTATTTATCATTACATGTTACAAATTACAATAAAATAGTTATACTTCTATGCACTGAAATAAATGAAGTGTTTTTCTTACATGCCATAGTTTAATATAAAATGGTTATGTTTTGTATCGAAGTATATGTTGCAATGGTTATACTTGCTTTAAGTTTGACTAAACTTGTCAAACAAACTGTGGATAATTTTACCATCCACATGATCACTCATGATGCTTGCTAACATCAGCATCACACTCTAATGATACTCTTGAAGTACTATCTTGGGACGTCTGATTTGAGTATCAAGCATTGCAAGCATGAAAACTCTTGAACAAAATATGAAGATGCCCAGCACTCTCAGAAAATATGGAAAAAGAAAAGTTTCAATAATATTCGTCGATACGAAATCCATCATGAAACTAATGAAATAAATAAATACCGAATATCTGTATAAAACGACTCAAGATAATTAATGGCCTGAAGACCATATTTGAGCATTTGAATGTACCATCAAAAGATCCATACGATACGAAATTCGAAGAATGGAGCAAAATTAACGGAGCACGCAAATGTGCCCGAACTTGTAAAAGTTTATACTTTGATACGAGTGGTTTAAACACGCAGGATCGGTGATGATGCACTCCATCATATTCCTAATCCCATGAAAATAATCTGAAGAACACGAATATTCTTCAAATTGGTGAATCTTCATTTTATGGAGCGAAAACCAATCGCAATTAAAAATAAAACAATAAGACTTTTTCCTTGAGAGTACTTGAGGGATATTTATCCACTCCCCATGAAGGGCAGATAAAGTATCTTACCGTACTTATCATCCTCTAAATGGTCATAAGTAGGCCTAGTATCCAACCACAGTCCAGCTTTTCTAAAGCTATTAGGACAAATTATCAAGCACAATAGACAAAACTGGGACATAAGTAATACTTTGCAACTGGAATACAAATTGAACACCCTAAAGCATATGTTCACCCCCAAAATGGATTTGAAGAACTAGAAGTTTCCAGAAGATTCTTCAAAGGGTGAATTTCCTTGCATCTCCTGCTATAAGGGAAAATTGATTACAAGGCCATCTCCAGTAAAAGTGGACAAAGAATCTCCAAGCTTTCTCAAAAGAATACAAGGAGATAAATGTGGACCAATCCACCCCCTATTAGGCCTTTTCGGTACTTTATGGTACTGATTGATGCATTCTTTAAATATTCGTATGTGTGTCTACCATCGACCCGCAATTTAGCTTTTCCAAATCTATTGGCACAGGCACATTTTCCAGACAATCAAAATAAAGAAAATATGTTTGGATAATGCTGGAGAATTTACCTCCCGGTCATTTTAAGAATATTGCCTAGCAACTGAGATAGAAATTGAACATTTTGTACCGCAAGTTCATATCCAAAATTGGTTGGCAGCCATTGATAGAAAGACTCCAATGGATTACACGTCCATTATTAATGAAATCCCAGTTTTCGGTGACTGTATAGGGACATGCAATATTTCATGTTAGTTCCTTAATAAAAATCAGACCCTTTGGAGGTCAGAGTCTTTTTCCGATGCAACTTGCATATAGAATAACACCGAATATTTTCTACTTGAGAATCTTCGGTTGTGTAGTTTATATCCCCATATCACCACCGCAGAGGATAAAAATGGGTCCTCAACATCATTTAGGGATCTATGTAGGGTTGGACTCAACCTCAATTATAAGATACCCAGAACGAGGAGTGGCTGCAGATCTACCTTGCGGCTGGATAGATAAATGTTTGGATCTCTGCGATTATTTTTTAACAGGAATTGTTGAATATCCTCAAGCGAGGGACGCTTTCAAGGCACGTCTTGAAGACTGAATTTGAAGAGACAACATTCCCCAAATTAGACCCAGATTCTGCAAAATCTAGAGCTTCACAAATTATATCGTGAGATACAAAAACATTAACCCAATATGATCCGAGAAATAAGCAATGTGAAGATGAGATCCTGAAGATCCTCCACATTCAGAACATTGTTTATCAGTTACTGGATTCATTTATTGAAAATCAGAATATTGTCAAATCACGCATCCTTGCTGCAAATACTCCAGCTAGGATTTACATCACCAAGAATGGATTCAATCCACCAGTGGTAGAAGTGGTTGTTCCTCAATTGAATAGAAGCAGACCACTAGGCTACAAGGACAAAAATCCAAGAAAAAGAAAACATTATGGAGGCCTTGTGACAATACCACCACATGAAAATGAGCTCATGTCCATACCATTACCCCTCCCAGAATCCCCAGAAGGGGAAAAACCGGGAGAAACTCAAATATCATTAAACTATATACGTACATGGGAGGGGTTAGACAGGAAAAGAACAATCATCGACGATGACTTCTCATTTCATATTGACATTCACATCGCTGAAAGCGACGATGATAATGATACATATTCTGTTGCTGAATGTAAACAGAGAAATGATTGGCCAAAATAGAATAAGGCAATAGAAGCAGAGCTTGGACTCGCTTAAGAAACACAAAATCTTTGGAACGGTAGTCCAGACACCAAATGGTGTCAAACCTATGTGATTTAAATGGGTATTTGTCAGAAAAAGAAATGAAAATAATGAGATTGTACGCTACAAAGCATGGCTTATAGCACATGGATATTTCCAAAGACCGGGTATTGATTATGAAGAAACATACTCACCGGTAACGAATGCGATCACTTTTCGATTTTTAATAAGCTTAATAGCAAAGGAAGAATTAGATATGCATATGGTTGTTGAGGAACAAAACATTTGACGAACTACTCGTGAACAAGCTCGGTACATTTTCATTTATGTTCGTTCGGAAAGCTTAATGAATAAGCTTGAACAGATTTTAAGGGCTCGGTTAATAAACGAACAGAGCTTGAACATAACTGTGTTCGTTTATGTATGTTCATGAACAAACTCGTTAGGTGTTCATAAACAAGCTCGTTAAGTGATGTTCATGAACAAGCTCCTTAAGTGTTCATTATAATACATTAATAGTGGAATTGTTGGAATATTGGGCTCTTACATTGTATTGCATTTAGACAAATACTATATTTTTTACTATGCTTGGAATGAATTCTTGTAATGGGATTTAGGAGCTATTATGCTGGATTTGTTTGTTTTTGTCCGATAAATATTTAATCCTTTTATTTAATTGATTTAGTCATTGACAATTATGATTAAAAATTATTATTCCTGATTAAAAAATTGACGTTTGTTTGTTTGTTTGAAAATCTGTTGATGAACAAGATTGATTGTGTGTTCATGAACATGTTCCTGAACATGTTCACGAACAATCTAGAAAAGTCTTGTTTACACACAGAATGTTCGATGAACTTCTCATGAACAAGCTCGGTAAATGTTCGTTTATGTTTGTTTACTTTCGTTCGGTAAGCTTAACGAACAAGCTTGAACAGGTTTTTAGAGCTCAGTTAGTAAATGAACAAAGCTTGAACATGGATTTTGTTCATAAATAAAATCAAGCTCCCTGTTCAAGCTCGTTAAAGCTCATTTGTCAACAGTGACATGCGTTTATATTATATATATTCACGCACGTCTTCTTCATAATTTTCCATCGTTTTTTCGTTGTTTCATATCCGTTCTTTTGTGTTTTTTGTATCTTTTCACTTTCTCCGTGTTTTTGTGTAAATGCAGGAGTTTCCAGCGTTGGGGACACACAAAGAAGATATCACGAGTCCCCGGAGCAACGGAAGGAGTCACGAGCGATCCAGATGGCCAAACGTCGAAGAAAACCAAGTTTCAGCCCTCAACCGATCGGGTGGACAGAGCCACCCGATCGGGTGGACAGAGCCACCCGATCGGTTGATGCACGCGTATCCGACCCGGACAGGAGCAAAAGAGAAGAGCAGCTCACCCAATCGGTTCAGTGATCGGGTGAGATCGACAGAGCTCTCTGTCTTTTTGGGCTTAATTCCAGCCGATCGGGTGCCATATCACCAGATCGGTTCATCTGTAGCCGCAGTTCCCCAATTCACGCCCGATGGCGCCACCCGCTCAGCTCAGTGACCGGTTGAAGCTTCTGAAGCCCGATAGCCAAGATGACTAGCAGCTCACCCGATCGGTTGATGCTTCAACCGAGCGGGTTACCTCATTTTCTATATATAGTTGACCTAGGTTTTCAGAAACGAGATCACCATTGTATTTTCTGTTTTTTGGGACTTGTGACGGCTGAAATTTTCTCTTGTTTTGTAAGTGTTCCGATTATTCTGAAACTTTAATATTGTATTAATACCATTGCTAGCAACTCTTTTCTATTGCCTGATTATGATTTCAACCGTTGAATTTTGTGTAGATTGTATTTTTGCCATGAATTGTGAGTAGTTCCCTAATCTGGGATTTTGGTGAAAACCCCTTCGTGGGTTCTCCCTAGAGCGACCATATGAATAGGATTTCGATAGGGTTTAGGAATTTAGATGGTTCCGCTGGGTGTTTCATTGTCATTGGCGGGAGAAAGACCGCCTCTGACCGTCAGGCCAAGGGGGAATAAAATTGGCGTTTGACTCCCTAGCCATAGCTCATGCCCCTAGCGTAGACATTGAATCCTAGCACGTGGGAACGGCAGGATGAGATGTTGTGAGTAATCGTTGCGAGCTTAGTGCTCCCGGAGTCGGTCGGTGTTAATGGACATGGGAATGTCCACCGATCGAACCCAGGTAGTCCTAGCGTATCATACTGGGCATCGACCGGAATATCGGGCCCACTGGACGCTAGGTATCACTCCTAGAGGCAACGTCTCACCACTAAACCCTAAAATCCAATCGTAATCCTATCTGTCGGTTGTAATAGAGAGGGCACATGATAGGGTGGAAACCAAAGTCCTAGGTTCCCTTCTATATATTGCATCCTTCGTATTTCCATTCGTGACAACCTACCGATCGTTCGGGCTAGCTCACCCATCAGGTGAACCGGTTCCTTCTTGACAACAAGCACAACACACGCCTCCCTGAGTTCGACCCCAAGCCATACTACAACACCGTGTGCTTGCGGTTATAAATATTTAAATCTGGTATCTCCGATCTCCATTGCCTATAGAGCCAAATCTAGGGGACGTCAAGCTTTATGGCGCCGTTGCCGAGGAGGCAACGTGTTTGTTTTCTTTTATGACCCTGTGAACCCTAGAGTCTAGTTCACATCCTCACCTCGCGATAATTTCGCATTCTATGTTTTTAATTTTTATTTTTGTTTTCTATTCTTGATTTTTTTGTTTACTTACATTCTTCACGGGAGTTTCTTATTTTTCATGCGCATGAATACAAGAAGTCTCGATGACTTGATTCCTTTAGATCCTGAGATAAACGCCACAGTGAGGCGTCTGAACACAGAGAGGAGAAGAAGGGAAGAAGCTGAAAACATGGGAGAGAATACTCCTCCTTAGAAGTCCTTGCTAGAGTACTCGATGTCATCCATCGGGTCCACGTCTAGCATACAACCCCCGGCCATCACGGCCGGGAGTTTTGAGCTGAAGTCGTCATTAGTGACGTGGATCCAACAGGATCAATTTTCAGGGGCACCTATAGGGAGCCCAATTGAGCATCTGGACTCATTCTTGGAGAACTGTGACACCTTCAGAATCAACGATGTCACGACTGAAGCTATCCGGCTAAAATTGGTCCCCTTCTCTCTGCGGAACAAAGCCAAGCAATGGCTAAGGGGAAAGGACCCTAATACCTTCACAACTTGGGAGAAGCTATCTAACGCCTTCTTGAACAAGTTATTTTCCCCGGGAAAGATGATGAAGTTGAGAAGCGAGATCTCCTCCTCCTCCCAAGCCAGCCACGAATCTCTGCACAAGGCATGGATGAGATATAAGGAGATGCAGCGGAGATGCCCTCACCATGAGGTCCCCAAATGGCAGATTATCAATCTGTTCTACAATGGGTTGAGGGATGATCTGAAATCTTCGATGGATGCCACGGCTGGGGGGTCCTTTATGTCAAGAAACGAGAAAGATGTCGGTAACATTCTGGAGAACATGGCATCTAATAATGAACGGTGGTGCGATGAGCATGCCACGCCCAGATCTAGAGGCATGCACAGAGTCGAAGAGGTCGACAAACTATCTACCAAATTTGATTTGCTATCGACCCAGATCTCGGCACTCATGGTAGGGGCTGGTGGTGCCAATACCCAATAAGTATCAGCGGTGGAAGCTGAAGTCCTGGGAGACTTCGATGGTGTTGATATCTCACCACCGGTGATCAAGCAAGCGCTCTCTTCTACAACCCGACGGGTAACGCGCCCTATCCACCAAGGACTAGCTCAAATCCGACTTATTCTCCCAATAACCGGAACCACCAGAACCTGAGCTATAGGGCATCATATCAGCAGCCCCAGCAACCGTAGCAGCAATTGTATCAGCCACCTCGGCAGTAGCAGTAGTTGTACCAGCAACACCCCAACAGATGTACCAGCAGTACCCCGAAGAATCAGCAGTCCCCGCAGCAGTAGCAGCCGTATGGCCAACAACGAGTAATCTCTCCAGTCGAGAGTCTCTTGACCCAATATATCACAAACCAGGAGAAGATTAACATGCGACTGGAGATGGGACAGAAGACATTGTCCGATCAAGTAACCCAGTTGGGGTTACAAGTGGCGAATCTTCAGAGAGCGCAGAGCCAATTACCGGGCCAGCCGGAAGTAAATCCTAGGGGTCCTAATCAGACATTGGCGTTGACGCATGACCATGCAAATGTGTCTGCGATAGTATTGAGAAGCGACACTCGGATTCCAACTAGGGTGCCCGCTAAAGAACCCGAGGCTCCATTGGTCGATGGGTGACCAAATGAAAAAGCAAATGACAATGGAGCTTCGTCATCAAAGACTATAACTCTGGAGGGAGTCTCAGAGGAAGAAGAGAAGAAGAATGCAGAGGGAAACTTGAGAGTCTTTAAGCCCGTTGTGCCTTTCCCACAACGACTTGCCAAGGCGAAGATTGGTGAGAAATATGGCAAGTTCTTTGATATGGTCTAAGACTTGAGCTTGCAGATCCCCTTCTTAGAGGCTATAGGGACTATCCCTTCCTATACTAAATTTCTGAAAGATTTGGTGACAAAGGGGATAAGGAAGGAAAAAGTCGTCCTTACAGCGGAGTGCAGCGCTCTGATTCAGCGAGCAAATCCGCCCAAGCTCAAGGACCCAGGGAGCTTCATGTTCGATTGGAGAGGTGAAGATTAATCGGGCGCTCGTCGATTTGGGTGCGAGCATCAGTCTGATCCCTCTATCATTATACAAGATGATAAGAATGGGGGACCTTGAACCCACTGATATGACACTACAACTTGCAGACAGATCAGTCAAGTATCCAGGGGGATTGTGGACGACTTACGGGTAAACGTCAGCGGCGTACACGTGCCTGTAGATTTTGTTGTGATGGACATGCCGGAGGACAACTATACCCCGATTATACTCGGGAGGCCCTTCATGGCGACCGCTGGCGTACTGATTGATGTGAAGAAAGGGAAGCTATCCCTAAATGTGGGCGACCAGAAGGTCGAGTTCGATTTGGGACTATCTATGAAGCATCCACCTGAGGAGCAAAGTTGTAATGTGCTGGAGGCTGAAGAAGAAAGAGCTGTAGAGTCTGGAGCTTGGGAGATTTTCTCGAGGAACCCCCCGATAGCTTAGGGGACCTTGAGGAACACGTCGGAGTGGAAGAAGTAGTAGTAGTCGGAGAAGTGTATGTCTCCAAGGCGACCCCTTCCGGATTAAAAAAGGCTGCTCCAATGAGGAGAAAAGGAAAAGAGCCCATGGGGCCCACTGCGATGAGGTCCGAATCCTACGAAAAGTGGCGGTTGACGCTAATATGAGGGAGAAGCCCCCAGACACCACCAGCAGGAGGATCGTAGAGAGCATTTACCTTTCACCTCTGTCAACGCCAAGGCCTGCTGCTCCAAAAGCTGATGGGATGCCAATCATCGGGTATCACCCGCACCAACCACCTTGAAGATCTTATACCGGGAGTCGAGCAAACGACTTTAAACAATAGCGCTTTATGGGAGGCAACCCATGTTCTAAATCTTCGTCGTTATTTTTAGGAATAGTTTTCTTATTTTTGGTGAAAAAACCCTGCTATGAGGTTGATCGTCGGGAGACTTAGATGAATTTTTTGTGTTTCTACAGGAAATCACCCCCAACCGATCGGCTGATGCTTCAATCGATCGGGTGGGCCGTGTCTGAAGATGGCGTGTATCAGCGCAACAGCGAACTGATCGGGTGGCATATGAGGCTGACCGGGTGGAAGATCGGGTGACACAGTAGAGCTCTCAGGAATTTTTGAGATTAAATCAACCGATCGGTTGAGCTAAAGCTGTGGTCGTGTCGCTGTCCGGGTGAAGTCGACAGTCCACTCGGGAAAATTGTGAAGCGGCCAACCAATCAGGTGAAAACTCACCCGATCGGTTCGCCTGTAGCTTCCTTCCAACAAAATTTTTCGAAAACTTATCCAACCGATCGGGTGAGATCTCACCCAATCGATTTGCCTAAACCCTATAAATATCCCCCGACTCAACCGATTTCATTTCACTCACCCGACTTCCTCTTTCCTCCGTCGTTTCGGCTTTCCTCACTCTTAACCGGCCATCTCACTCTCTCCCACTACCCCTAAATCCTCTCCCACTTCCTCCATCTCTCTATCTCTCCATCAACCACACTCCTATCCACCTCATTCACCCCAATTTTCGACCTAACCCTAGCCCTAATTTCCCCACTTCGGAAAATTTTTCTTTTGTTGGATTGATGTGCCGCGGCTTCACAATTCCCTCAATTGCACAGCGTGGAGTCCTTTGCAAGCAAAGAATCACTTATATTGCCCTATTATTATCATTTTGCTCTATTTCCGTTGTTTGTGTGCATTCATACTATCGTGCATTTTCATCACACCAACACACTCATGGCTAAGGACAAAGACAAGTGTAAGGGAATTATGAGGGAAGAGGGGCCGTCTCGCAAGAGACATAAATCTACACGTTCTCCACATGCACGAGCTCCTCAACCTCCCCCTACCCAACCCCCACCCCAACCCATCATTCCCGTTGAGGACCCACTGATGGGACCGCGGGGATACCGTTTCTTGAGTCGTGAACATAAAGATTTTTATAATAGACTCAACGAACGGTCACACCTATCCACTAAGTTTGCACATGCCCAAACTCTGATCGATCTCGGAGTTTTCTCCGGAGTCGAGACTCTATTCGCTAACCTAGGATGGGTACCTTTCTTAAACTCCCACGCCCAATCTTACCCCACCCTCACACTCGAGTTTCTTTCATCCCTCAAAACTGAGGTGGGATCCACTATCGATTTCCGTGTCTGAAACCGAAACATCCGCACCCACGTGAACACAATCAATAACATTTTCGGTTTTCCCATTCTAGGCAGCGACGATATCCATCCCAATGAATATCATCGCGACTTCGATGTCGATATTTTTTGGGGTCGCCTTACCCTCCACGACCGATATCCTCGAGGCAAGGCCAAGGCCTCCTCGATCATCCACCCAGTATTTCATCTAGCCCACCACATCTTATCTAGCACTTTATTTCCTAGGGATGAGTCAGGTACCGTGACTATCCCTGACCTTTTTATCATGTGGGCTATGACTTTTGATTTTATTCGTGGTGCTGACGGGATTGCTTTTAAGGCCCCTCGCATACCTATTAATGGTGGCGCTTGGCTTATTCACAAATTACTTGATATTAGCCGCGCCGGCAAGGGCACGTATTGTTGCGGGGGCCTTATTACCATCACTGCTTCACATCCCCCGTTCAGTATCGTTATCTCCCGAGATTTGTCACGTGCCGTAGGATCTACACATCTAGATCTTGATGTCCTGTGACACATTCATATGATCAAGCCTTGTAGCGACGATGAGCTTACCTTCTACTACGGTCACCCCCTGCTCCTTACACCATTCTGCCCAACCCTGGTCGTATGTCTATCCTTCTTGTGGCAGATTGGACGTTCCCTCCTGACCCAGAGTTTCTAGGGGGTTACATCTTCAGTTTCATATCCCTGACGCACCACGACCATTGTCCCCTGTCGCCCACTTAGGCGTGCAAGACATCCCTGCGTCTAGAGGAGACCCCGGGGCTGGCCCTAATGGCACCTCCCCGGCTTCTGTCCCTATCACTTCTGAGGCACTCACTACGGCCCTCTTAGGCCTAGCCTCCGGTGCCGGCATGACCACTTCCGCCGGCACCACTTCCACTGTCCGTCTGGCCACTACTTCTACCTTCGTCGAGCCACCTCCGCCCATCTCTCTCTAGAGACTGAGTTAGCTTCTCTGCGAGCTGGCGCATCCACCTCTACCTCCTCGGACCCATCCTCTTCTATCTTTTCACATCTACGTTTCCTCGCACTCGAGCGAAACGTGGCTGCCATTCTCCGCATTCTTACTCACATCCACGGTCCGCCTCCACCCATTCCTCCCCCTTCACCTCCTCCATCACCTCCTCGACGATCATCTCCTCCCGCCACCACCGCTTCCATTACCGCCACTACATCTCCACACACTATTCCTGACCCACCGCCTCCACCACCCTCCACTTCCATCACCGCATACACTCGCCGCAAGAAATTGCCAGTTCGCTCGAGATTACTTTCCTTACCTACTTCATTGGCCACCGTATCTCTCCCACTTACCATCATCACCACCACTCCACCCATTGTTCACACCACCGCACCCATCCATCCACCTCCTCCACCCCTCTCCCCACTTCTCCGCACTCCCATCAGCTCTCCCGCCCACACCCCTCCATCTTCTACCGAGAAGGACGAGGACAGTTCCTCTCCTGCATTTTGATTTCTATCTTTTTCTTTTCTGATCTTATCCCTAGCATATCTCTGCATCACCATGATCATATCATATTGCTAGCATTGTCATGTCCAGCTTGGGGGAAATCGATTTTCATGTGTGTTGTCGTGTGATTTCGTTGTTGTGTGCCTGTTTATATGTGTCGTGCGGATGTGCTTTTCTATCTTTTATTTTCTGTGTTTCTTTTTTCTTCTTTTTATTTTCATATTTCGTTTGTGTGTTTTCCATGTTTTTCATTATTTTTGAGTCGGTGCGTACCCCCCATTTTCATTGCCCTCATGTATTCACTATTATTGTATTAAGGGCAATGCAAGTTTCAGCTTGGGGGGAGTCGCACTTTGTGCGTCAGTTGTGTCTTTTTCTTCGTTTTTGAGCCGTTTTTCTTCGTGTTTTTCTTTTTCTTCTCTTCTTTTTATTCTCCCTCTCCTAGAGATGACCCCATATGATGAATTGCCTCAAAACCACACACACCTAGCACGGCTACGATTATCACTTTCACTAACCCTATGAAGCCGAGTCCTATTGCATTTCATGCTTCGTGGGTTCACTTTGCTTTTGTGTGAGTTGTTTGTCGTGACTAGCTAGTGGTGTGCTTCTACTTTGTGATTTTGATTTATATACCTATCCTTGGTTGACCCCTAGATTATCATGCTTCGATTTGAATATGCGGTATTTGCTTCTAATGTCTGCTTCTATATGCATGGAATATATATATATATATCGTATGCTTCAATTCGCATGTGTCGGGATTCCACAAATAGGACTAGGATAACCCATTTAGCTTATGCTCTGATCTGCGAGAAATATCTCCTTTGTCCAAGTATTTAGATTCCGATTTCTTTTTTAGTTTACTTGGTGCAAAGCCCCTCGTCGTGTGCCGTTCTCCCATTTGGGAGAGTACACAAATGTATAGCCCAAAAATCCAAAAATTCAAAACAAAAAAGGAGAAAAGAAAACCGAAAAAGAAAAGAAAAGAAAAAAAATATGTATAGCCAAAAATCCAAAAAAAATACAAATACCAAAAACCCAAAAAATTCCAGTGTGAATATTTTTCCTATCTACCGAGAATAAAGGGAAGGCGAGAATTTTCACTGAGTATTCTACTCCACACCTTCTCAACCTCCATCGTTTTCGAAAACACTTGGCATAGGAACTTTCTAGCGATTATCTAGGCGATAGTGTAGTGATTTCCTAGTCCCTAGCTGTGGAGTCCCTGACGCGTGATACACTTCAATTCTTACTCTGATTCTCATGTATGCTTGAGCTATTTATTCACCTCTTATTCGAATTGAATCGATATTTGGGTCATTCCTTGGGTATGTGTATATGGAGCTTTATTGCACAATGTAGATAGTAACACTGTTTGCTAGCACACGACCACACTTACTCGCGCTTCACCGCGTGGGCCCACGACACTTGTATGGACTCACATTCCTTGGTTTAGTGATGTGTTTTATCGTATGCTTGCTTAGTGTGGTGTGTTTGATTTTGTGGCTCTGACGGGCGATTAAGGATTTTGTTTCCTTTTTCTGTTTCTCGTTCTCTCTCTATTTTTCCCTCCGAGCTCCTACTCTCACTCGTCTTCCTCGAGGACGAGGAAGGGTTTAGCTTGGGATATTTTGACATGCGTTTATATTTTATATATTCACGCATGTCTTCTTCGTGATTTTCCACTGTTTTCCGTTGTTTCATATCCGTTCTTTTGTGTTTTTTGTATCTTTTCACTTTCTCCGTGTTTTTGTGTAAATGCAGGAGTTTCTAGCGTTGGGGACACACAAAGAAGATATCACAAGTCCCCGGAGCAACGGGAGGAGTCACGCACGATCCAGAGGGCCAAACGTCGAAGAAAACCAGGTTTCAGCCCTCAACCGATCGGGTGGACAGAGCCATTCGATCGGTTGATGCACGCGTATCCGACCCAGACAGGAGCTGAAGAGAAGAGCAGCTCACCTGATCGGTTCAGTGATCCGGTGAGATCGACATAACTCTCTGTCTTTTTGGGCTTAATTCCAATCGATCAGGTGACATATCACCCGATCGGTTCATCTGTAGCCGCATTGCCCCAATTCATGAACCGATGGTGCCACCCGCTCAGCTTAGCGACTGGTTGAAGCTTCTGAAGCCCGATAGCCAAGACGACTAGCATATCACCCGATCGGTTGATGCTTCAACCGATCGGTTGACCTCATTTTCTATATATAGTTGACCTAGGTTTTCAGAAACGAGTTCCCATTGTATTTTCTGTTTTTTGAGACTTGTGACGGCTGGAATTTTCTCTTGTTTTGTAAGTTTTCTGATTGTTCTGAAACTTTAATATTGTATTAATACCATTTCTAGCAACTCTTTTCTATTACCTGATTATGATTTCAACTGTTGAATTTCGTTTAGATTGTATTTTTGCCATGAATTGTGAGTAGTTTCCTAATCTGGGATTTTGGTGGAAACCCCTCCGTGGGTTCTCCCTAAAGCGACCATAGGAATAGGATTTCGATAGGGTTTAGGAATTTAGATGCATGCACGGGGTGTTTCATTGTCATTGGCGGGAGAAAGACCGCCTCTGACCGTTGGGCCAAGGGGGAATAAAATTGGCATTTGACTCCCTTGCCACAACTCACGCCCCTAGCGTAGACATTGAATCCTAGCGTGTGGGAACGGACAGGATGAGATGTTGGGAGTAATCGTTGCGAGCTTAGTGCTCCCGGAGTCAGTCGGTGTTAATGGACATGGGAATGCCCACCGACCGAACCCGGGTAGTCCTAGCGTATCATCCTGGGCATCGACCAGAATATCGGGCCCATGGGACGCTAGGTATCACTCCTAGAGGCAACGTCTCACCACTAAACCCTAAAATCCAATCGTAATCCTATCCGTCGGTCGTAATAAAGAGGGCACATGATAGGGTGGAAACCGAAGTCCTATGTTCCCTTCTATATATTGCATCCTTCGTACTTCCATTTGTGACAACCTACCGATCGTTCGGGCTAGCTCACCCATCGGGTGAACCGGTTCCTTCTTGACAACAAGCACAACACACGCCTCCCTGAGTTCGACCCCCAAGCCACACTACAACACCGTGCGCTTGCGGTTATAAATATTTAAATCTGGTATCCCGATCTCCATTGCCAATAGAGTCAAATCTAGGGGACGTCAAACAGCCCTAGATATGCAGCTAATAGATGTTGTGACTGCTATCTATATAGAGATCTAGATAAAGAGATATATGCAACTTCCTAAAGGTTTTCAACTACCTACAACTTTGAAAGTGACCTCGGGACGTCTATTTTGTTAAGCTCCAAAGATCATTATATGGTCTTAAACAATCGAAAAAGATGTGGTATAACAAACTCAGCGAATTTCTTATACAACAAGGATTCCATAATAATAAAGTCTGCCCTTGCATCTTTATAAGAGCAAAGAGAACATGATTCGTAATAATTGCAATGTACGTAGACGATTTGAATCTCATAAGATCTTCTGAAGAGATCACAGAGATATCTGCAAGCATGACAAAAGAATTCGAAATGAAAGACATAGGCAAAACAAAATTTTGTTTTGGCTTGCAGATTGAACACCTAAAAGATGGAATCATTTTACATCAAACCACATATACAAAGAAATTATTACAAAGATTTCACATGGACCAATGTCATCCATTAAATACACCTATGGTAGTACGTTGTTTGGATGTACATAAAGACACCTTCTGTCCGCTGGAAGATGGGTAGGATATTCTTGGTCATGAAGTCCCTTATCTGAGTACTATTCGAGCACTTCTTTATTTGGCTAACTGCACCGATATAGCATTTGCAGTAAATTTACTAGCCAGATACAGTGCAACGCCCACAAAGCACCACTAGACCGAGGTTAAGCATCAATTCTGTGCTGCCTCCAAGATTAAACAGATTTGGGCTTGTCTTATAAGAAAAGAATCATCCTCCATGCTCGTGGCTATGCAAATGTAGGTTACAGATCCGATCCCCATAATGAAAAGTCACAAACATGATACGTGTTTAACTATCGTAGGATGTTAATCTCTTGGAAATCTATCAAGCAGCCCATGACAGCAACCTCATCCAATCATTCAGAAATACTCGCCATCCATAAAAGCAAGCAGAGAATGTGTTTGGCTATGCTCAGTTGTGCATCACATCTTGGTGAAGACCGGATTGAAGACTGGTGATCTTGAGCCTACCACCATGTTCGAAGACAAATGCTGACTGTATTGCCCAGCTACGTTACATCAAAAGCGACATGACAAAGCACATTTCTACCAAATTCTTCTAGACACATGTCTGGCAAAAGAATGGCAAGATCAACGTCAAACAAGTATAATCTAGTGAAAACCTGGCTGACATGTTTACTAAGTCACTTCCTACTGCCACTTTTAGGAAGTTTGTACAAAATATTGGTATGATGCGCCAAATAGATTTGAAAGACTAAGTGCTTGCACAGATCATGAGGATGTAAAATGGAATTGTAGCTATGGTTTTTTTCTACAGGGTTTTCCATAGTTGATATGCTCCTATTTTACATGTTTTATCGCATATCTTCATTACACATTTCACCCTCCAAACCCCCATTTTATACGCTTTTGTGCTAGTATTTGGAACAATATGACTTTCGGAGCGTTTATTCTATTTCAGGTTTTTGGAGCGATATTGGAGCAATTTGGAGTCGATAAGACGATCGGCGACGTGAGAGCACCAATGAGACTCATGATGACATGCTCAAACTGCCAAATAAGAATACTGGAGCAAGGAAGGGGCAAGAGATAAAGTCACGCGATCGAGCTATAATGCGGCGAAGGAATCAAGCGACCGAAGTGCTGAAAATAGGACAACCGTGCACTATTTCTAAATCTTCTATCACTTGAGATTTTTTAATATTTTTTTGATATTTTTCCCAGGTATTAGACTTCAAGATGATTCCAACGCCACCAAGAACGCGCAAATCGGAGGTCGGAAGAGCCCTGGAGAATTTATGCAAGTTGATGGTGCAGTGCTGAAATTGTTCTCAGCAGCCTACTAGGTCGAGTAGCACTCTACTCGGCCCGAGTCGTGCACCACTCGGTCAGAATGCTGTTTTTTGGTGTCCGACTCGACCGAGAAACCTCCTACTCGGCCTGAGCAACCTCCTACTCGGCCCGAGTCATGTGCAAATGAGGCAGAAGTTCGTTTTTAGTCCCGACTCGACCGAGCAACCTCCAGCTCGGTCCAAGCAACCTTCTACTCGACCGAGCAGATGCGTACTTGGCCCGGGTTAGCAGAGCGACGATTTTGGAAGATTTTTGATTCCCTGTACAACTCGACCAAGCAGCATAACGACTCGACCGAGCAGCTTTGTGCTCGGACCGAGTCACTGTGGGCCCATTGCGACCGGATTTTTGGGGACGTTTACGAGGGTTTTTGGGTGATTTCTGTGCGGCCGCCAGGGGGGCTCTGTAGAGATTTTGGTAAGGAGCTAGAGGAGAGTTCTGTAGGCAGTTTTAGGGAGATTTTTGGAGAGATTTTTGTATACTTTTCTAAAGAGAATTTTTAGATCTTTCTTAGAATTTTGTGGAGACGATCTTTTGGGGAGTTTGGCTATGCCCTAGGCCCCTCCTTGGTATCAGGATAAGTATTTTTCCCCTTTTTAATTCTTTTATTATTTCTTTGTGATTTATTATTGTTTATCTATTCTCGATGCATGCAATGAAATCTTTGTGTGTTATTTTATTTATTGATATTGCTATGCTTGGTTAATCTTTTCTAGGGCTAAGGGATTAGCCCATGGATCTTAGGACTTAGTTGCAAAGTTGGGATTTTTATGATGCATTGGTATAATTGGGGTTGTATTTTGGTCAATCTATTAAAATCCCTAGGAGAATTCGTACTGAGATCATGCCCACGGTCGGTGGAATCGATTAGCTCAAGGAATATCCTACGGATTTAATTAGGGAGTTAGTGGATTCAACCGAGGCACGTGATCATGCCCGGCTCGTGCCTTGAGGGGATCCACCGACGAACTATATAACTAATTGACGGCTACCGCCATTGCGTCAATAAGAGCCACCAAAATTTCTCGAAGCTCTAACCCACGAGAGTGGTATGAGTTGAGAGCATTCGAACCATGAGAGTGGTAAGAATATTGTACATCCTTAATGCATGTTTTGTGTGCACCTACGGGCTAATGTGATTCGTTAGATTCATGGTGTTTAGACGCATGAATTCACTTTCTAGATGCTACAAATCCCCAATTAAACCAATGCAACGTATGAGTCCTAGCCTAGCGTCGACATCCGACGGTCCTAATGGAGAGCCCTAAGCCCTAATCTTTTGTATTTTATTTCTTTCTTTCTTTATGTGGAACCACTTGCTTGCGACGTTGAGTGACACAACCTTCGCATCCATCACCATTACGAACATCCATATTCCATGTCACGACCCGCTTCCCTAAAATGGAGGCGAGACGTGAAAAGGTCCGCACGAGAGTGGAGCTGTGAAGCCCCAAACCCGATAAGCGTCCACAATACAAAAACAGGTCCCTGTAACCACAACATAATAGCAATAATAACACAAGGAGAGACTGAAATAAAATTCACATCTCACAAAAAATTGTCCAACATCACAAATAAGTTCAACATCCAGAAAAGCCACCAGGCTAAAAGAAAAGAGTCTAAGGGCCCAGAACAAGGCCAACAAAAGAAACGACAACAACAAAGCAAAGTATAGGTGCTACGCACCGATAACAAAACAACTGTCTAATAAAAGTAAAACGCAACGAAGACACTAGGACTGGTCCCCAGTGTCCACGTACTCCCCGTCAAACACAGGCTCGGGCTCGGTGTCAGCAAACACCTCGTCCTCAACGAGGTACTCGGGCTCAGGATCTAACATGTGTCACCCAAAAGAGTAAAGGGGCACATGTCAGCAAGTCTAAAAAGACTTGGGCAAGGAAACTGAAAGTGAGGCATCTAGCAACCTAGCAGTTTAGTATGCATGACATGGCAGTTATAACATGAGTGCACAATTAAAACATGGCAAGACAATTTGTACAAGAGAACAATCATCGGGACAAGACAAGAGTAGCCAAGCTACTATCAATTCAATACATTCACATTTTGTAGGTGTTTACGCCATTCGCTGAATGGCATAGCATTTCAGACCGATCGGCACTAAACACTACCCAATATTCACACGATATGGAGCCTGGGGTCCCTGCACATTGAGCTCATCTAGTGAGCCTAGGGTTGCCCCGCACATTGAGCTCGCATTCTTAGTTCGCAATTCAATGTATCGAGCGTTGGGGTTAGCAACTCATTATGCTCGCTTCTGGTCACGAGCCAGGAACACTAGTATGGCGTAGGGAACACCTAGCCGGGACACGCAATTCGGGCATTGGCTATCAACCAACACATGGCCCGCTTCTGGAACACGAGCCAGGAACACAACATTGTAGCGAAGCTACGCAATCACAGCAATATCTAAAGAATACGAGGTCATGACAATTTATTTGCGTACAGTTAATTAAATTAAACGTGACAGGCGAAATGCAATGACATGAACATATTCGCGTACCGTTAATTGAAAGTAAACATGACATGGTAATTGTGCAACATGCTAAAAGTCGGAACTAGCTTCGTTGTCAAGCTAGTTCCCCAATTTGCGCCTAGGCGAGTATCATTTCGTCGCCTAGCCTCTTTTACGCCTACAACATGCAAATGGCTAAAATATGGCCTAAACCCTAAGTGGCAAGTTTCACTTGCCTAGCACCGGGGGTTGACGATCACTTCGTCACACGGATGCTATCTACGGGGGAATCGCTGTTTTGGGGGACAATCAACAAACAACATGAAATTAATTAGGGTTTCACTAAAATATAAATAAGTTATGAAAACAACGGTAGATCGATTTCTTACCGAGAGAAGGCGGAAGAAACACTCCGGGGAACCCTAGGATCAAATCTGGAGAAGATTGGAGAAGTTTGGGGAAACTAGGGTTTTGGGGGATTTGGGGATTTGATGGATTTTGGTGAGATTTTGGGGAAGATGAGAGGTAGATAGGGTAGATGGATGGTTTGGATGATGGATTTAGGGCTTGGAATGAAGCAATGGAGCTTGGAGGAAGGTGGGGGATCAATGGGGGTGATTTTAGGGTTTAGGGTCGAGTTGGAGGGGAAGAAAACGTTTGGGTTGGGTATTTATAGGCTAAGCTGGCGGCTAGGGCAAAACTAGGGTTTACAGCACTAGTTAGTCGGTCAAAGAACAACCACTGACCGACTAGTTTGACAACTAGTCGGTCGGTCGACCAACGCAGACCGACTAAGTGTAAACAGTAGCTACAGGTGAAATTAGGATTCTAGAGTTAGTCGGTCCATGAACAAATACTGACCGACTAGTTTGGCATCTAGTCGGTCGATGAACGTTCTTAGACCGACTAAGAGAGAACAGTAACTGATACAAAAATAATATGATGAGTTAGTCGGTTCAAGAAGCATTGCTGACCGACTAGTTTGCAACCTAGTCGGTCAACCAACGTTCTTAGACCGACTAACGATAAACAGTAACTCCTGAGAAATTTAGAAAGCAAACTAGTCGGTCCAAGAAGGATTGCCGACCGACTGGATCGTCATCTAGTCGGTCGGTGGCCCTTCTTACACCGGCTAATGAGCACAGAAAGTACCGATACGGAGCGCGAGACCCCGGGATCGATTCCTAAGACTCCTAGGCTTGATCTAATAGTTAGATACGACCGTTATGAAGTCCGTCACGAGTGACTTACTTCGAAATCGACAATCCTAAGGAAGAAGCGAGAAAATACGACGAATCGATCGAAAATGAACTCTACTGAGACGAAAACCACACAAGAGGAGAAAATCCACCAGAACATATATTATATTATATAAAATCCAGATACATGAAAAGCAGTCGTTACATCCTCCCCAACTTAAGAAAAATTCCGTCCTCGGAATTTCCAAAAACTCACGAGTCCGGAAACAAAAGTGGGAAACGCTCTCGCATCTCATCCTCATTCTCCCAAGTAGACTCTCCAGGTGAACCGTGTCGCCACATCACCCTCACAAGATTGACAATCTTGTTCCGAAGCGATTTCTGACGTCTGTCCAGGATCTGCACTGGATGCTGGTCATACGTCATATCGGAGCGAACGGTAATCTCCGAAAAATCCACCGCATGAGACGGATCGCTAATGTATCGACGAAGCTGCGACACATGGAAAACATTGTGAACTCCTTCCAAAGATGGCGGCAAGGCCAAGCGATAAGCTACCTCGCCAACCCTCTCCAAAATGTCAAATGGTCCAATGTATCGTGGGCTCAACTTTCCACGCCTCCCAAAACGAATCACACCACGATTCGGGGAAATCTTCAAGAACACATGGTCGCCCGGCTGAAACTCCAAAGGACGACGTTTAGCATCCGCCCAATGCTTAAAACGGTCCTGAGCAATTCTCAACCTCTCCCGAATATTCCTGACGATCTCCACGGCCTCCACGATCATCTCAGGTCCCAACAACTCCCGATCACCAACGTCATCCCAACTCAATGGCGATCGACATTTCCTCCCATAAAGAGCGGCGAAAGGCGCCATGCCAATACTTGCCTGGAAGCTGTTGTTGTAGGAAAACTCTACCAGATGTAGATGGTCCTCCCACGAACCCTTGAAATCCAACATGCACGCCCTCAGCATGTCCTCCAAAATCTGAATCGTCCTCTCGGACTGGCCATCCGTCTGCGGATGGTACGCCGTGCTGAAACTCAGACGCGTACCCAAGCTCTTCTGCAAACTCTGCCAGAACTGAGATGTGAACCTCGTGTCTCTGTCAGACACGATACTCACGGGGACTCCGTGAAGTCGCACAACCTCCTGCACGATTCACGTTACATCACTATCCAAACTAGGAAGAGGAAATAAAACGGAGAGTAAAAGAATTTTACCTCCATATATCTCCTCGCTAGCACCTCAGTGGACTGTCCCACTCGGAACGGAATAAAGTGCGCAGATTTGGTCAATCGATCTACGATCACCCAAATCGCGTCATTCTGCTTCGGACTCCGAGGTAGTCCAGTCACGAAATCCATAGTGATGTGCTGCCACTTCCACTCCGGAATCGAAAGCGGTTGTAGCAACCCGGTCGAACGCTGATGCTCCGCCTTCACTTGCTGGCAAACCAAACACTTGGCCACACTACAAGCCACACTCCTCTTCATACCGTGCCACCAATAATTCAGACGAAGATCCTGGTACATCTTGGTGCCACCAGGATGCACAGAATACGGCGAACTGTGTGCCTCCACCATCAGCTCCTCTCTGATATCCCCAGCTGGCACACACAACCTGGCTCCAAACCTCAACGAGCCATCCTCATGAATCAAAAAGTCAGTCCGCAGACCGGCTTCCACCATCTCCCGAATCCTCACCAGCTTCGGATCCTCAGCCTGGCCAGCCTTAATCCGATCCACGATCGTCGACTGTACCTGCATGTACATCAACGAAGAAGCCTCTCCAGGAAGAACAATCTCCACACCAGACTCGCAAAAATCCTGCTGCAATCTCCACTGCGAGGTCAAAATCATCACCGCCGGCAGCCTACTCAACGCATCAGGAACCACATTCACCTTGCCAGGGTGATACTGCAAATCAATATCATAATCCGCCATAAGCTCCAACCATCGACGCTGTCGCATGTTGAGCTCCTTCTGAGTGAAAATATACTTCAAGCTTTTGTGATCGGTGAAAATCTTCACTTTCTCACTCAGCAAGAAGTGCCTCCAAATCTTAAGAGCAAACACAACGGCAGCCAACTCCAAATCATGCGTCGGATAATTCTTCTCATGAACCTTAAGCTGACGAGACGCATACGCCACAACATGCCCATGCTGATGCAACACACAACCGAGACCCTTGCCAGAGGCATCGCAAAAGATCTCAAATCCACCGCTGCGATCAGGCACAACAAGAATAGGGGCACTCGTCAACCTCTCCTTCAGAACGCCAAAAGCACCCTCACAATCACCCGACCAAACGAAAGCAACATCCTTCCGCGTCAACCTGGTCATCGGCTCAGCAATACGAGAAAAGTCCTTAATGAATCGCCGATAATAACCGGCAAGTCCAAGGAAACTCCGAATCTCAGACAGAGACGACGGAACAGGCCACTCCCTGATGGCCCGAATCTTCTCGGGATCCACTGAAATACCATCTCCAGTCACCACATGCCCGAGAAAAGCAACTCGATCCAGCCAAAACTCGCACTTCGAAAACTTAGCATACAACCGATGCTTCCTCAAGATCTCCAACACCGTCCTCAAGTGCAAGGCATGCTCTTCCTCCGAATTCGAATATATCAGAATGTCGTCAATAAAGATAACGACAAACTTATCCAAAAAGTCGTAGAAAATCAGGTTCATCAGATTCATGAAAACTGTGGGCGCGTTAGTTACGCCGAAAGGCATAACCACGAACTCATAGTGTCCATACTTCGTCCTGAACGCTGTCTTCGGAACATCTCCCTTCTTCACCTTCAACTGATGGTAACCACTCCTCAAATCCAATTTAGAAAACACCCTCGAACCTCCAAGCTGATCAAAAATATCATCGATGCGAGGCAACGGGTATTTATTCTTAATGGTCACCGCATTCAACTCCCGATAGTCCACGCACATGCGTCGCGAACCATCCTTCTTCTTAACCAACAACACCGGTGCTCCCCACGGAGACACACTAGGATTAATATAACCCTTCTGCAAAAGCTCATCCAACTGCTTCCGCAACTCTTCCAACTCTGCAGGTGCCATACGATACGGCGCCTTCGAAATCGGCTGCGCACCTGGAACAAGATCGATAGAAAATTCCAGAGCTCGATCAGGCGGCAAACCAGACATCTCCTCGGGGAAGACGCCACCAAAATCTCGCACCACAGCTGGCCACTCCAGCTCCATCTGCATAGCCACAGCCTCCACCGGCCTGGCCCGAAATCTGACAGGACCAAGCGAACTGCTACCACGACTGAACTCAAATACTGGATGTCCAGGAATCTCGAACACCACCTTCTTTCTCCGACAGTCGATCGTAGCATAGAAGCCCGCCAGCCAATCCATCCCAAGAACTGCATCATAGTTGATGATGTCGTGGACAATGAAATCAGCGAAAAGCTCATGTCCACAGACCACCAACGAGCAAGAATTGCAACCACGATGCACCGAGACCACACCATTCCCTGTAACGATATTCCAACTCTTGGGGAGAGGGGACGTCGACAAGGAATGCCTCTCCACGAAGCTCCGAGAAATAATGCACATCGATGCACCAGAGTCAAAGAGGACTCGTGCAGGAAATGTGCACACCAAAATCACACCTAATCAAGCAATTAACAATCAAATCCTAATCTAGCAAACAACCATGTTCAAGCAAACAACACAATCTAACAATCAAAACCAGCTAGGAAAGTAACAGCTAGAGTGAGGATTACCTGCGATAACCTCATCCACAGCCGCGCTCTCCGCAGCGGTCATCAGAAAAGCCTGCCTCCTCGGCGGAACAGCCTGCCGAAAAGCCTGCCTCTGCAGAACAAGAGCTGCTCCATGTCCAGCAGGAACAGGCGCTCGCTGCTGCAATGGCTGAGCTGCAACAGGAGCCCTCCGCAGCGGATCCGCATGCCGACAATCCTTCGCGACATGAGAAGCATCACCGCAAATCAAACACTGGCCCAGAAACTTCCGACACTGATCCTTGACGTGACCAGGCCTGCCGCAGAAATGGCAGATCTTCGGAATAGACCCTCCTGGCCTCTTAAACTGAGCGGACTGATTAGGCCTGAATCCAGGTCTAACCACAGCTCTCGCCTGCTCCACAGGCCTCTTCCCAGCACCAACAACCGATCCCTTCCTCTGGTTCACGAGCAGCTCCTGCCTCTTAGCTGCTGCCAGAACCTTCTGATATGACTCCCGGTCAGAGGAGGTCACAAAACTCTGGAGCTCCGAAGCAAGCCCCTGCAGAAACCTCTGAGCTCTCTCCTCAGCGTCCTGCACCATCTTCGGCGCAAACCGACTAAGCCTCATGAACTCCTGGTGGTACATGTCCACCGACGAGTTCCCCTGCTTCAAATCGATAAAACGCTGCAGCATCTCCTCCTTGGCAGCCTTCGGGAAGAACTCACCCTCAAATCTGGCTTTGAAGGTAGCCCAAGCTATCGGCTCCACCAACAACTTCTCTTCTGCATCCCACCAATTCCTGGCGTTATCCTTGAGCTGCCTCTTCGCCAAATCAACCCATCCAGCCGGGTTAATCTTCGCCATCGCCAAGTTATCCTCAATGTTCCTTATCCACTCGTCGGCAGCCAGAGGACCCTCAGAACCATCAAAATATGCGGGACCCAGCTCCCGAAATTGCTTCGCTCCTGGCTCAGAGCGAGGAACATCCGGAAGAACCCGGGCAGCTCGAGCAGGTGGAGCATTCTGGACTTTCAAAAGCACGCCCTGCTGCACTTGCATCATCTGGATCATCATCCGCATCATCTCACTGCTGGTGGGTTCCCGCTCAGGCTCCTCATCATGAGGGAGCGCACCACTGCCCCCACCACGGGTGAAACGTCTTCCTGCCATCTAATGACACGGAAAACAAATCAGATTAGACTCATAGCTTATGACTCGGACGTCGAACTTAATTTATTGGACATTCAAATATTATTATTGCTATTCCAAAAAAATCGCAGTTACAGAAGAGGACCTGCATGGGCCACCACTAAAACCTGTCACGACCCGCTTCCCTAAAATGGAGGCGAGACGTGAAAAGGTCCGCACAAGAGTGGAGCTGTGAAGCCCCAAACCCGATAATCGTCCACAATACAAAAACAGGTCCCTGTAACCACAACATAATAGCAATAATAACACAAGGAGAGACTGAAATAAAATTCACATCTCACAAAAAATTGTCCAACATCACAAATAAGTTCAACATCCAGAAAAGCCACCAGGCTAAAAGAAAAGAGTCTAAGGGCCCAGAACAAGGCCAACAAAAGAAACGACAACAACAAAGCAAAGTATAGGTGCTACGCACCGATAACAAAACAACTGTCTAATAAAAGTAAAACGCAACGAAGACACTAGGACTGGTCCCCAGTGTCCACGTACTCCCCGTCAAACACAGGCTCGGGCTCGGTGTCAGCAAACACCTCGTCCTCAACGAGGTACTCGGGCTCAGGATCTAACATGTGTCACCCAAAAGAGTAAAGGGGCACATGTCAGCAAGTCTAAAAAGACTTGGGCAAGGAAACTGAAAGTGAGGCATCTAGCAACCTAGCAGTTTAGTATGCATGACATGGCAGTTATAACATGAGTGCACAATTAAAACATGGCAAGACAATTTGTACAAGAGAACAATCATCGGGACAAGACAAGAGTAGCCAAGCTACTATCAATTCAATACATTCACATTTTGTAGGTGTTTACGCCATTCGCTGAATGGCATAGCATTTCAGACTGATCGGCACTAAACACTACCCAATATTCACACGATATGGAGCCTGGGGTCCCTACACATTGAGCTCATCTAGTGAGCCTAGGGTTGCCCCGCACATTGAGCTCGCATTCTTAGTTCGCAATTCAATGTATCGAGCGTTGGGGTTAGCAACTCATTATGCTCACTTCTGGTCACGAGCCAGGAACACTAGTATGGCGTAGGGAACACCTAGCCGGGACACGCAATTCGGGCATTGGCTATCAACCAACACATGGCCCGCTTCTGGAACACGAGCCAGGAACACAACATTGTAGCGAAGCTACGCAATCACAGCAATATCTAAAGAATGCGAGGTCATGACAATTTATTTGCGTACAGTTAATTAAATTAAACGTGACAGGCGAAATGCAATGACATGAACATATTCGCGTACCGTTAATTGAAAGTAAACATGACATGGTAATTGTGCAACATGCTAAAAGTCGGAACTAGCTTCGTTGTCAAGCTAGTTCCCCAATTTGCGCCTAGGCGAGTATCATTTCGTCGCCTAGCCTCTTTTACGCCTACAACATGCAAATGGCCTAAAACATGGCCTAAACCCTAAGTGGCAAGTTTCACTTGCCTAGCACCGGGGGTTGACGATCACTTCGTCACACGGATGCTATCTACGGGGAAATCGCTGTTTTGGGGGACAATCAACAAACAACATGAAATTAATTAGGGTTTCACCAAAATATAAATAAGTTATGAAAACAACGGTAGATCGATTTCTTACCGAGAGAAGGCGGAAGAAACACTCCGGGGAACCCTAGGATCAAATCTGGAGAAGATTGGAGAAGTTTGGGGAAACTAGGGTTTTGGGGGATTTGGGGATTTGATGGATTTTGGTGAGATTTTGGGGAAGATGAGAGGTAGATAGGGTAGATGGATGGTTTGGATGATGGATTTAGGGCTTGGAATGAAGCAATGGAGCTTGGAGGAAGGTGTGGGATCAATGGGGGGCGATTTTAGGGTTTAGGGTCGAGTTGGAGGGGAAGAAAACGTTTGGGTTGGGTATTTATAGGCTAAGCTGGCGGCTAGGGCAAAACTAGGGTTTACAGCACTAGTTAGTCGGTCAAAGAACAACCACTGACCGACTAGTTTGACAACTAGTCGGTCGGTCGACCAACGCAGACCGACTAAGTGTAAACAGTAGCTACAGGTGAAATTAGGATTCTAGAGTTAGTCGGTCCATGAACAAATACTGACCGACTAGTTTGGCATCTAGTCGGTCGATGAACGTTCTTAGACCGACTAAGAGAGAACAGTAACTGATACAAAAATAATATGATGAGTTAGTCGGTTCAAGAAGCATTGCTGACCGACTAGTTTGCAACCTAGTCGGTCAACCAACGTTCTTAGACCGACTAACGATAAACAGTAACTCCTGAGAAATTTAGAAAGCAAACTAGTCGATCCAAGAAGGATTGCCGACCGACTGGATCGTCATCTAGTCGGTCAGTGGCCCTTCTTACACCGGCTAATGAGCACAGAAAGTACCGATACGGAGCGCGAGACCCCGGGATCGATTCCTAAGACTCCTAGGCTTGATCTAATAGTTAGATACGACCGTTATGAAGTCCGTCACGAGTGACTTACTTCGAAATCGACAATCCTAAGGAAGAAGCGAGAAAATACGACGAATCGATCGAAAATGAACTCTACTGAGACGAAAACCACACAAGAGGAGAAAATCCACCAGAACATATATTATATTATATAAAATCCAGATACATGAAAAGCAGTCGTTACATTCCACATCCACCAATAAACCCGTAAGTCTAACTCAACCTAGGAGTAGATAGGTAGTATAGTACCGCTTCCCCGTGCTCGATACCTGCTTGTCACTATACCGTGCGCTTGCGGTAAACGACATCATTCGGGGTTACATTCCAGACGCATCAAGTTTATGGCGCCGTTACCGGGGAGGCGTTTCGCCATATTACCTATTTACCACGATTAGGTTGATTAGATTGCGTTGAAAAAATATATACATATATATATAAAATTATCTTTTTTCCTTTTTTTAATTTTTTTCTCTTTAAAAAAAGGAGAGATTTTTTCCCTCCATCTGATATTATTACTATCTTTATCTCTCTTTGTACCACTGACGTCTTTTCCAGGTTGTCTATTTTTTCTTGATCAGGTACAGTTGATGCAGCGATGGTACTTTCGAAGACACGACCGGGTTCCATATGATCTTATATATAGCTCGCTACATTCTATCAGGCGGATGGAGAATCCTTCAGAGAGGCATTGCGCAAGTTCGAAAGAATGTTAGGGATGTTCCATACGGAGTCAGACCATGAGTGGGATGGTCCCAGGCTATTTGATATCTTTGCTGGAAGACTAAAGGGACCCTCACGAGAGTTTATAAAAAGGATGCAAGTGGAAAAGTTCAGTTATCTGCAGCTGGCAGCAACCTTGGAGTAAATGATTGATGATGCTCGATCTACCGGTTCTCTAACCGTTACGGTAGGTAAACCATCCGACCAAGCACTCATCGATTTTATTATGGCTAATGTCTCTGATACAGGTACTATCATAGATGGAGTGTATGCTTCACTTGAAGGTGATCACATCCACCTTTACACGATTAACACTCCACAGATAGAGACATCTGAGCTGCCAGAGGAGGACACATATATAGACCTATTGAGAGGCATCGTGGACGCAGTTCGATGCACCGGTCCATTAACGATAACGGCAGGTGACCCTTTTGAGCTTGGATTTCAAAATTTTATTACTCATCGTATCTCTTCCATAGGCACAATTGATGATGGAGTTTGCGCTCTAGTTGAGGGGCACAAGACCCACTTTTATGCTGTGGCTGAGATACAGGAGCCCATAGAGCCACATGCACCTACCATGGAGAGGGCCAAGCCACAACATACAATGCCTCGAGTTCCAGGACCGAAACGAAGACATAGGCATAGAAATGAGAAGATGAAATTCACTTTGCCTACCATACCAGAGGAACCCGAGGAGGAGGCCGAAGCAGTGCATCGCGAGGAGGCCGAGCTATATTTATTTTACATATTGCATGCGGAGCCAGAGACTTTTGTCGAGGAAGTCATGCGTCGGGATGAGGACACAGCCATCCATGAGGATCCCGAGCATCACCCTCCTCCTTCAGAGCTTCTGCAGCCACCTCGTCCTTCCACTGACTCTAAGGACCACCCACCAGAGCTTACTGCCCCCCTTCAGGGAGATCTCTTCACCTCCTCGCCCTTTACATTTGATTCCCCTCCCGTGTATGATGTCTATTATGATTCGGATTTCAATGACTCGTTGCACCTTTTGCAGGATACACATACATATGATCAAGAGGTACAAATGGGACGTATACGAGGAGGAGGTCGAGGAGTTAGCACACATGGATGCTGTTGAATATGATCAGAAGGTGCGCTGGGATGAGTCTGACGATGAGGAGGAGCATCCTGACGAGACCCACTCCATCATGCTAGAGTTACCTGAGGAACCAGAGGAAAACAACGAGGAGTTGATCGACGTGGTGCATCAAAGTAGAGATTTATTTCCAGGGAAGTGTTGTCAACCATTTTTTATTTTAAATACTATTGTTGATGACACTCTCTGGAATACATTTATTTTGGGAAAAAATTATCCACATCAGATTGATGCGGCTCATCTCTTACAGGGTACAGGTGTTGCTCGTGTGGAGATGCTGGGAGCCGTATTGCTGGAATCTGATGGAACCCATGGAGATACGCACCTGGCGGAGCCACGGAAAGTGCAGATAGAGCAGCTACCTGCACCAGCAAATATTCTGGATCCGCCTTTTGCTACAGGTGATATCAATCTAGTAGTGTAGAATTTTATGCTTTCAATAAACACAATTCCACTCAGCAGCGAGAGGACCGTATAGGATTTTATATGTTTTTTTAGTTTAATAAATTCACCCCATTCGACGGCCACAAAAATATTTTACACCCCGAACCCATTATTTTTATTAATTGCCCTCTTCATATTTTGATATGTCCCGCCATTTTGCTAACCACCACCGAGCATTTCTTTCAAGTGAATACTCACTTTCTTATTCATTTGACTTGATCCCGCTTAGCGAAGCCGTGACCTTTTTGATCAAGTCATCTGAATAGGATTGTTTGGTATAAGCTTGGGGGAAATAGCTCTCATGCATCATTGCATATGCATGTAGTTGCATTAGGATGTCATATCATTCATGTCATCATTTTTCATTCACCCCTTATTTTACATGTTTTATCGCATATCTTCATGACACATTTCACCCTCCAAACCCCCATTTTATACGCTTTTGTGCTATTATTTGGAACAATATGACTTTCGGAGCGTTTATTCCATTTCAAGGATTTGGAGCGATATTGGAGCAATTTGGAGTCGATAAGACGATCGGCGACGTGAGAGCACCAATGAGACTCATGATGACATGCTCAAAGTGCCAAAGAAGAATATTTTAGCAAGGAAGGGGCAAGAGAGAAAGTCACGCGATCGAGCTTTGATGCGGCGAAGGAATCAAGCGACCCGAAGTGCTGAAAACAGGACAACCGTGCATTATTTCTAAATCTGCTATCACCTGGGATTTTTCACTATTTTTATGATATTTTTATCAGGTAGTAGACTTCAAGACGGTTCCAACGCCACCAAGAACGCGTAAATCGGAGGTCGGATGAGCCCTGGGGAATTTTTGTAAGTTGATGGTGCAGTGCTGAAATTGTTCTCAGCAGCCTACTCGGTCGAGTAGCACTCTACTCGGCCCGAGTCGTGCACTACTCGGTCAGAATGCTGTTTTTGGTGTCCGACTCGACCGAGCAACCTCATGCTCGGCCCGAGTCATGTGCAAATGAGGCAGAAGTGCGTTTTTAGTCCAGACTCGACCGAGCAACCTCCTGATCGGTCCGAGCAACCTTCTACTCGACCGAGTAGATACGTACTTGGCCCGGGTTGACAGAGCGACGATTTTGGAAGATTTTTGATTCTCTGTACAACTCGACCGAGCAGCCGAATGACTCGACCGAGCAGCCTAACGACTCGACCGAGCAGCTTTGTGCTCGGACCGAGTCACTTGGGCCCATTGCGACAGGATTTTTGGGGACGTTTTCGAGGGTTTTTGGGTGATTTCTGCGCGGCCGCCAGGGGGCTCTGTAGAGATTTTGGTAGGGAGCTGGAGGAGAGTTCTGTAGGCAGTTTTAGGGGGGAGTTTTAGGGAGATTTTTGGAGAGATTTTTGTATACTTTTCTAAAGAGAATTTTTAGATCTTTCTTAGACTTTTGTGGAGACGATCTTTTGGGGAGTTTGGCTATGCCCTAGGCCCCTCCTTGGTATCAAGATAAGTATTTTTGCCCTTTTTAATTCTTTTATTATTTCTTTGTGATTTATTATTGTTTATCTATTCTCGATGCATGCAATGAAATCTTTGTGTGTTATTTTATTTATTGATATTGTTATGCTTGGGTAATCTTTTCTAGGGCTAAGGGATTAGCCCATGGATCTTAGGACTTAGTTGCAAAGTTGGGATTTTTATGATGCATTGGTATAATTGGGGTTGTATTTTGATCAATCTATTAAAATCCCTAGGAGAATTCGTACTGAGATCGTGCCCAGGTCGGTGGAATCGATTAGCTTAAGGAATATCCTACGGATTTAATTAGGGAGTTAGTGGATTCAACCGAGGCGCGTGACCATGCCCGGCTCGTGCCTTGAGGGGATCCACAGACGAACTATATAACTAATTGACGGCTACCGCCATTGTGTCAATAAGAGCCACCAAAATTTCTCGAAGCTTTAACCCACGAGAGTGGTATGAGTTGAGAGCATTCGAACCATGAGAGTGGTAAGAATATTGTAAATCATTAATGCACGTATTGTGTGCACCTACGAGATAATGTGATACATTAGATTCATGGTGTTTAGACGCATGAATTCACTTTCTAGATGCTACAAATCCACAATTAAACCAATGCAACGTATGAGTCCTAGCCTAGCGTCGACATCCGACGGTCCTAGTGGCGAGCCCTAAGCCCTAATCTTTTGTATTTTATTTCTTTCTTTCTTTGTGTGGAACGACTTGCTTGCGACGTTGAGTGACACAACCTTCACATCCATCACCATTACGACTATCCATATTTCACATCCACCAATAAACCTGTAAGTCTAACTCAACCTATGAGTAGATAGGTAGTATAGCACCGCTTCCCCGTGTTCGATACCCGCTTGCCACTATACCGTGCGCTTGCGGTAAACGACATCGTTCGGGGTTACATTCCGGACGCATCAATAGTCAAATGTTTTAAAGAGACAAATCTCATTAACTCAGGATACTGAAGTATCCACCCATTATGATACGCATATGATGCTCAAAATCCTGAAATATTCATAAGCAGAGTTCACACTTATGACATGATAAGAAGGATTGTTATGAATACATTATCTCGTATATATAAGGAGTTCGTATTCCATTCAAATATTGTATCATACTCATGTATCAACCCTCAGCGGCTCTAATAAATAAAGGCATGTGTAGTCTTTCCTGAAAACTGCATTCGGAATACACTTCTTTTTTACCTTTTTTTTAATTGTTTTATATTTTATTTGTCTTGGTCTACAGTCAGCATCCGCGGTGCAACGGCTGTATGACGCCTCGTCAGTACACACGTGTCATCGTCGTTCCCCACCCCCAACTTCCTCAAATTAACAACAATAATTGTTTGCAAGCACCCAAAAAATGAGCCAAATTGGTAACTACTGTGGGTCCACATGTCAGTGTACTGTTACTTTGAGGGGTGCAATAAATTTTGATAGTAAAATTAATTAGTTTTTTCAAAAAAACAAATAAAACAATTACCCCCAAACACAAAAAGCTGGGAGATTCCCAGCGTCTTCTTCAATCCTCACACTCCCACTCCCCCACTCGCCTTCTTAATTAGTAGTACCCAAAAATAATAATTTACCATAAACAGCTAAAAAAAATTTATTTGCCTCTTCGCTCTCAAGATTTAATCTTGCCATCTTGCATCTCACATTGTTTTCAAAATCATTAAAAAAACCAAAGATGTCATTTTGGAACGAGGCGTTCGAGAACAGCCAGCTCTCGAAGCAAACCTCAATCTTCGGCCTCAAGCTGTGGATCGTCATCGTAATCTTCATTGGCGCCGCCATCGTCCTCCTCCTCTTCTTCGTCTCCCTCTGCATCACATCCTCCTCCCGCCGCCGCCGCCGCCGCCCCTCCCTGCCGCCGTCTCCCCTCCCCTCGACTCGCAAACCCTTGAAGCTCCTCCTCCACGACGCAACACCTCAAATCTCCAAAGAGATCCTCGCCATCTCCCCTCCGCCCGTCGCCAAAGCGGAGCACAGGGTCGTCGTCAACGAGCAGCAGTACCGGCTGCCGCTCCCGCCACCGCCTCCACCTGCGTCGAACGCGACGACGGGGTCGGGGAGCGGGGAGAGCAAGGCGTCTCCGAGGAAGTCGTTCGGGCGGCCGCCGGAGGTGTCGCATTTGGGATGGGGGCAGTGGTACACTTTGAGGGAGCTCGAGCTGGCGACCGATCAGTTCGCCGATGAGCACGTGATCGGTGAAGGGGGTTATGGGATTGTTTATCGTGGGGTTTTGGGAGATAATACCATCATTGCTGTCAAGAATCTTTTGAATAATAGGTTTGTTATGAAATTTTTTGGCTTTTTAAGAATCTAATTATGCTTTCGCTAAAAAACGGATTTTTTTTAAAAAAATTAAAATTTCAGGGGACAAGCCGAGAAGGAGTTTAAAGTTGAGGTGGAGGCAATTGGGCGAGTGCGGCACAAAAATTTGGTCAGATTGCTTGGTTATTGCGTTGAAGGAGCTCATAGGTGATTTCAAACTTTTTAGGTTTAATAACTGCGCTTTTTTCTCATCCCATTTAGTTCACTGATTAAATTTGTGGGTGTTTTGCAAATAGGATGCTTGTTTATGAGTATGTTGACAATGGGAATTTGGATCAATGGCTCCGTGGGGATGTTGATGAAGTCAGTCCACTCACTTGGGATATCAGGATGAACATAATACTCGGAACCGCGAAAGGGTAATTCTTTCTTCCTCTCTTCATTCTAATTTTTAATCTATACCTTTTTTGTTCTTAGATTTCCTTTCGGCAAAATTTTTGAGACAATGTAGATACAATGCCCCCTCTAATTTGTTCTTGATTCAAATGCGTTCATGTTCAACCAAATGTGAGTATGTTTTACATTGATCAAGAACTAGTGTTAAGATTTCATCCATTGCTTGCAGGCTGGCGTATCTTCATGAAGGCTTGGAGCCAAAAGTTGTGCACAGAGACGTAAAATCGAGCAACATACTGCTTGATGGGCAGTGGAACGCGAAAGTGTCCGACTTTGGCCTGGCCAAGCTTCTATGCTCGGAGAGGACCTATGTGACGACCCGCGTAATGGGGACATTTGGGTCAGTTTTCTGATTGCATGTGATCTTCTTGCTCAGTGTTACGGCGATGAGGGCATGGCTTGTGAACTTTGTTTTCTTGGTGTAGCTATGTCGCGCCCGAGTATGCTAGCACTGGGATGTTGAACGAGAGAAGCGATGTTTACAGCTTCGGGGTACTCATCATGGAGATCATATCAGGAAGAGCCCCGGTGGACTACGCAAGGCCACCGGGAGAGGTTGCTTTCCTATCGATCAAACCCCGCCGCCACCCTGTTCCTCTCAGTTTGGAGAACTAACCCGAGCTTGATGTTTATAGGTTAACTTGGTGGAATGGCTAAAAACAATGGTAGGAGATCGCAAGTCTGAGCTCGTAGTAGATCCCAGAATGCCAGAGAAGCCTTCGCCAAAGGCGCTGAAGCGTGCGCTTCTGGTGGCCCTTCGCTGCGTGGACCCTGATGCGCAGAAACGGCCTAAAATGGGGCATGTCATCCACATGCTCGAAGTTGAGGAGCCGATGTTCCGAGAGGTAAAACAAACATCGTTTGGTACAGGAAACCGACTTCCAAATGACCCATGATGAAATCCCGTTCTCATTCATGTGAATGCTGTTTCAGTTCTCGATCCGTATATGATTTCTTGTTCTGATTCAACTGCAGGATCGCAGCAGGACGGGGCGAGAATCGGCCGGTAGGTTTGATAGGTTCAGTCCAAGCGAGGAGGGGAGTCATGTGAGGACTGATTATCAGGCAGGATGGAGGTGAAGAGATCCTGAAGCAATTTTGGTGTTATTCTCGCAGCTGCTGGAGAGTTTGATTTCTTCTGTATCATATAAAATTATTACTGATAGTATTCAAATTGCAGCACATAGATCTTGTCCTTGTAGCGTTAACACATGTTTGCAGATATCATTTTGCATGTGTTCTTTGTTCTTGCTGTCAAAGCTCTACTTAGCGTTTTGACAGGTTTTAATAAACAATGCAGTGATCAAAATCAATGCGCAAGTATATAATACTCTTTGGAGAATTAGAGGAGGGAGTTTGATGGGGCTCAAACGTTTCATCTAAATTTACTCAACAGGCCATGTGAAGTTACTGACAGGAGGGAGGTGGTCTGATTTCGGAAAGGGTGATGAATAATGGGGTTGCTTGCTAAGTTGGGCAGATCCCACAGGGGTGTGTGAGGCAGAGACTGAGAGCACAGATGGAGATGATGATGCTCTTCCTTTTGGGACCATTGCTTTGCTTTCACTGTGATTTGTTGTAGGGCTCAAGTGCAGAAACAAAGCCTGACCCAACATTCAATTGCCAACTCTCTTCCTCCTATTCATGTGAGATCCATGTAGCACAGACCCTTTTCCATACGACCACGTCGTGTGTGGATTCTTAATTTGCCACGTGTTAGTCGTGTCCACTAGACATAGTTTTTTTTTCTAATCTCGCCAACCTTTAACAAAATAACAAGGCAAAGCAACGTCTACAAATAATCTAATGATATGAGAATCCTTTATTGGAACCAGTGGTTAAAACATCGTTAGCCCCAAGCAATTGGTTGGGGGGCGAAAAACAAACAAACAGACACCACAGAAATCAGGTGAGAAAAGAAAAAGGAAAAGGGAAAGGAAATTGAATCCCCAAAGCTGAAACCTCGCTGTCGTGGAGATCCACGGCTTAAAAGGGAGAGTGCATGACACGCCCCCACAACCAGCAAATAATTTTACCTTGTCCTCTTGTGTGCAAATCCCCCTTGGATCTTTTGGAACGTAAACTATGCACTTCAAGGTGGCCAAAACCCCCGTGGGTCGGATGCCCGGCCCAACCAGGCCCGGTCAACGGTCGGTCCGGGCCGGACCCAAAGCCCAACCTGGCCCGCTGCCAGAACCAGGCTTCCGGCTTAGGGGGCGGCGTACAACGGTCTTCTTTCTTTTTTTTCCTCGAATTTTTTTTGGGTTGGGGGGTGCTTTTTGGTAATTTTTTGGTCTTTTGACCAAAAATACACCTCCCAACAGTCATAAACAGCCATTTGGGATGGGTATTTTGGTCATTTACTCCCGAAAACCCCTATAAATTTCAGCCAACCACTCTTTTTTTTTTCCACAATTCTCAAACTACCAAACTCTCTCATATTCTCTCATATGTTCAAGCAAGCAAGCTCAAGGCTCCTCGTGTCAACTTCGCGCTAAATCTCGTCGTCAAGCTCACGGCTCAAATCTCTATCACTCTCAACTTCCTCTGCTATCAAGATCATCTCAGCTTCCTCCGATAGTACGATTATCTGTTCTCAACACCACTCGGTAAATTAGGTTCCAATATTTTTAGCATAATGTCTGCACCAAACCGTAGATCTTGTAACTTCCACCTTGACAACACTGAGAAGCAAAATAACTTTAATATGATGTGGGATAACTCGATAGAAACATCATCTTATGATATTGATTATTCACAAACAGAAACGTGTGACTACTCGAATGCTATAACTGCACATACTACTTCTGCACAAATATATTCTGTACACGCTTCAACACCTGCACAACCTATTATTCCTGATATTCTAGCTACACAACAATCCCAACCCAGATCAACAAAATATGGGGTTTGGGAGAATTTTACGGTTAAAACTGTCGTTGGCAAAGGCCCGCGGGCAATTTACAAAATATATAGATCTGATTTTACTTGCAAACTTTCTGATGGCACAACACACCTAAAGAGACACATGGCATCTCACTTAAAAAGACCTTAAACAGACAACATTAAATTTATTTGGATCTTCTTCGTCTTTATCTAATTTCTCGTACTCTGCTGAGACTGTGAGAAAAGAGATGGCAAGATTGGTTTTATGCCGAGAATTGCCATTTACTTATGAGGAAAGCCCAGAATTAGAAAGATTTAATCAAGTGGTTCTTAACCCTGCCTTTAGAAGAATGCCAAGAAACACTCTTCAAATAGATGCTATGTTAGTTTTTGAAGCTGGGAAAGCAAAATTGTTTGAAACTTTTGCTAGTATAAAATCTAGAATAGCTTTGACACCTAATATTTTGTAACGGCCTGTACTCACTATTCGTAATACGGCTGTGCGTATAGCAATTTCGGGTACCTGATTGGTTTTATTGCTCTGTGTGTGAGTCGTGTCGTTGAGTCGATAAGGCCGTAGCACCTTGGTTGCATCCTTAGCAAGTCGACCCCCGACGTGTGCCCAACTTGGGATTACTGTCGCCTTTGAACCCCGTATCCTTTGCACGCTTTACGCGCACGTAGACTTGTTCGCGCACGTATTTATTTTAGACTTTGTCTGTATCCGAACCCTATAGTGTGATACGTCGTTGTGACCCTCTCGGAGAGTATTAAATTGTGGAATTGATTTGGAACGTCATTTCTGTTGAGTATTGATTCCCCGGATTTGGTTTTGATGATGAACAAACATAAATATCGTGAACTAACTCTTTGTGAGCGCAGTTATGGAGATCGTCGCCAAAATTCTATGAACATCAAAAGCGACGTCTCAAGACTTCTCAAAGCACGTGATCGTGTGCCTGAAGCTTCGTTGAAGCTCTAGGAGCATTATTGAAGTCAATAGATTCGGAATGAAGCCTTTGAAGACGGTTCGTCAAGTTTAATTTATAGTCTTCTAGCTTCTTTTCGTAGAATGTTAAGCCTTGAGTAGGTCTTACGTTTTAATCTTCATAACGCTCATATCATTAGAGCTAGGATTATCTTAGAAGCCCATACAAACTTTCCCGAAGATTCACGCTTCATTTCGCGGCTTCTGGTGCATCTTAGTTGGTTCAAGAAGAAGAACCAACCGACTAGATTTCATCTAGTCGGCCAGTAATCCTTCTTGAACCGACTAGATCTCCTTGCTCAATTCAGCCTATTCTCTGTTGACCAATTAGTTGGTCAAAGAAGGTTCACCGACCGACTAGTTGTCAAACTAGTCGGTTAGGAATCCTTCTTAGACCGACTAGTTAAGACTTCATTTTTCAGCCTGAGTTCACCTTGTATTTTTCAGCCTGAGTCAAATTGTTCTTAGACCGACTAGTTCACCTTGTATTCAGCCTATTTCATTTCATCTCTTAGTCGGTCAAAGTTCGACAAGTCAAAGAAGTACAAGAAAGGGCTTGTCGGCACATTCACCGACTCCGAAGAGGAGTCCTCAAGTGGAGAGCCGGATGATGAACAAGTGGAGAAAGCAAATATGTGCTTCATGGCAAGAGAGGAACGTGATCAAGAGTACTCCTCCGATGAAAGCGAGGATGAAGACGATGAGGTAACAATGGATGACCTTAGATTAGCTAACGAGCAAATTTGGTCTAAGTATACTAAATTGGTTAATAGATACACTAAGACTAAAGATGAGCTAACTAGTCTCCAAACCTCACCTAAGCCTATCATTATCATCAACGACACCGTTGTTGAAAGTTTGAGAAATGAGATTGTAAATCTCAAATCTCAACTTGAGCATGTTCATATTGAGGAATCGGATGAACATGAGATAGCGGATATGATTTCTCGAAACTCAACTTTGAGTATTGAGAATGAGAGTCTCAAGTCTCGTGTTTGTGTACTCACATCGCAAGTGTCCACCTTGGATGCTTCTATGCTTTCTCTCACCGAGAAGTATGGGTGCATATTAGGCCGAATTAATAAATTCAATAAAGGTAAGGGCCATTTGGATAATATCCTAAATGACTTACTTCCGGCCAATCATCACATTGGCTTGGGGTATAAGATGGGAGACTCATCCAAATCGTCCACCACCTTTGTTAGGCCAACTTCCGATGCCTCAACTAGTGGGAGTAAACACCCCAAGGTTAGTTCATCTACCAATGGTGCTTCCATTAGGTACACACCCCCATTTGGAAAGAAACCCACTTTGGGTGGACCTCCAAAGAAGGTTCATGCATTTATGTACAACAATACCATGCCACGTAGGAACACACATCCTACTCACAGGTTCACAATTATGATGATTTTTATGCTCCACGTCAAGCATATCCTAGGCCACTTCCTCGTAGGCCATATGCACCACATAGAAATCAACAACATGTGCATGCTCCCAATAGGACTAGGGCTCCCAAGAAATTCACTAGTTGGGGCCCGAAGGACACAAGTATGCATGAAAAACAAGCATATATTAATTCGTATTTCATGAATGTTGTGCACAATGATGATTTTGTTGGGAAGTCTAAGTCCAATTGGACTTGGCTTCCAAAGGTCTAATCTCTTAGGACCCAATGACCTTGGGTACCATGGAATGATATTTTTATCTTCAGGTACTCAAGAAAAAGAGAAGGAGCAACAAATCAAATTTAGCTCCATATTATGTTTTCTAGGTTCAATCCACCGTGGGATACCAACCCTACCAACTCCTTAATTTGCAAAGTTTTTCATTCAAATGGATTTGATGGTGCTTAAGTGATGCACCAAAGTAGGGTGAGCTTAATGTTGTAAGTATATTCTTACATATGGTATCCATGTGTGTTGAATGCATGTAGATGTCTCTTTATGTTTTAGACTATCTCATGCATATCTTGATGCTAGTTTTGAGCTTATGATTATGTACTTATCTTTCTCATGCTCATGGCATTCCATGCTTATTATTGACTCATTTAGTGAGTATCTCTTTTGGAATGCATGCTAGTACTAGATTTGTGTATGCCATAAATTTTACGAAGTCTCTATTTCTATGTTTGGCATAACACTGTTGCATGTTATTCATTGCATATTGTTTTAATCACCTTGTCACCTCACATCGCACACTTCACTTAGCTTATTCTTTGTGATCCTTTTTCGATCGATGTTGTGACATTTGGTGTTGTATGATGTGTGCATCATGCGTTTCTTGTGCACATTGTATTTATGTCTCTGATATTGACTTCGTCGCTCGATGATTATATTGATTTAATAGAATTGTTTCTATGAAAACATAGAATTGTTTTCCATGCACTTAATTCACTAAGAATGTTGATATTGGAGAGTAAATTCCATAACTCAATATGTGAAATTGATTTGAGTTTTGATGATTTGTTTTTTCGATTTTCGACTATGGTCTCGTTGACACACTTTGATTTTCTTCGTGACTTTACGTTGGTGTCATTTGGACCGTGGTCGTATTCTTCGACTCCCGTGCTTTTATTGAAGCCATTGTTGTTGTCGTTGTTCTCCTCCCGCTCTTTTTGCTAATGCCAAAGGGGGAGAGAATTAATAATGACGATGTGCTAAATGATAATTTACCGTGAATCTAATTTGATATGTTAGATTCAGGGGGAGTTAAGATATAAAAATGGATTTCAAATCCGATATTTCAATAATTGAATTCACATTTTATACTTTCCTCGTCTGCTTGATGCGTATGATTATTATTTAATATGGAATTAACGTGTCATCAATGCAGGGGGAGTAAGTAAATTTCATTTGAATCATTATTATTGATTATTATTTATGTTGGTTTGTCATCGCCAAAAAGGGGGAGAATATTGAGTATTGATTCCCCGGATATGGTTTTGATGATGAACAAACATAAATATCGTGAACTCTTTGTGAGCGCAGTTATGGAGATCGTGGCCAAAATTCTATGAACTTCAAAAGCGACGTCTCAAGACTTCTCAAAGCACGTGATCGTGTGTCTGAAGTTTCGTAGAAGCTCTAGGAGCATTATTGAAGTCAAGAGATTCGGAATGAAGCCTTTGAAGACGGTTCGTCAAGTTTAATTTATAGTCTTCTAGCTTCTTTTCGTAGAATGTTAAGCCTTGAGTAGGTCTTACGTTTTAATCTTCATAACGCTCATATCATTAGAGCTAGGATTATCATAGAAGCGCATACAAACTTTCCCGAAGCTTCACGCTTCATTTCGCGGCTTCTGGTGCATCTTAGTTGGTTCAAGAAGAAGAACCAACCGACTAGATTTCATCTAGTCGGCCAGTAATCCTTCTTGAACCGACTAGATCTCCTTGCTCAATTCAGCCTATTCTCTGTTGACCAATTAGTCGGTCAAAGAAGGTTCACCGACCGACTAGTTGTCAAACTAGTCGGTTAGGAATCCTTCTTAGACCGACTAGTTAAGACTTCATTTTTCAGCCTGAGTTACTGTTTTCTGTTAGTCGGTCCAAGAACATTCATCGACCGACTAGTTGTGAAACTAGTCGGTTGGTAATTGTTCTTAGACCGACTAGTTCACCTTGTATTCAGCCTATTTCATTTCATCTCTTAGTCGGTCAAAGAACACTCACCGACCGACTAGTTGTGAAACTAGTCGGTTGGCAAGTCTTCTTAGACCGACTAGTTCTATATCTCCTGAACTATCTTTATTGGCTGTCTACCTCTTAGTCGGTCCAAGAAGAATCACCGACCGACTAGTTGACAAACTAATCGGTCAGTGATCCTTCTTAGACCGATTAAACTGCTTCAGAATAGAGCCGTTGGGGCATTTAATGCCACGAATTTTGTGACCGTTTTGTCTCTTCCCTATATAAGGTTGTGTGCTTCCAACCAGGGATTCAAGGCTGATAATAGAGACATTTTCACACCCAAGAGAGGAGCCATTCAATCTCATTTCTAAGCTCTCTCTTCTCACAAGAATCGCTCCCTCAACTTCTTGAGCCCTAATTCCTCAAGAGAGATTTTCTTCATTGTGAGCCTTTCAAGCTAAGAGCTTGATTCAAAGTCACCAATCTCTCCCTAGCCACCTATTGCTGGTTATCTTGGTGGAGCTAGGGTTTGGTGTCATCTTCTTCCTCAAAATCCTCCTTGCCCTAATATTGTAAGTTTACTCAAGGCATAGGATTTTGTTGGTAAGTATTTCATTGTTTCATTTACATTGATATTGCAAGTTGTTCTCTCGGTTGTGAGAGAAGTGTGTGATCCCGGGTTGTGGGAGTCACATTTTCTTTTGTGTATGATTTGATCTTGTAGAGGTTTTTCTACAAGAATTTCATAGTGCAAAACTTGGGTTAGTGATTTCTAACTCAAGTAGTCGGAGGGGATCCGGGTGGTTGGGACGTAGGATCACCGGGAACAAGTCGGGGAGACTTGGGTGGATCCGAACCCGTTATATCGCTTTGTTTGCATTGTTTAGTTCTTGTTGTTTGTAGTTATTCCGCATTGTTGTTTGTGTTTGCACAATAATTAGGAATAATACTCTTGATTATTTTAAAGTACTATTCACCCCCCCCTCTAGTACTTGTGCAGTAGCTACGTAGGGCATTACAATTTCACGGGTCGTTCTCCCACGATTTGACTTTGTTTGATGAGACGTCATGATTTTCACTTTTGTCGTGAGGCCTTTTCATTTTTAATTTCGTTTCTCGTCGTCGAAATTGTGATCTGTCTTCGTAGTTACGTTTCTCTCGTCCGTGCGGTCACCCCAGTATTTATCTTACGATTTTTGGGCCCCGTTTGACCTACTTTCACTATTTTGCCCAATCTATTAAATTAAATCCCCTCATTAGTATTTCTGATCCTTTTAATACTATTATTGAGATTTCATTCTTCTCAAATTCCTTCTTATTAACCCTAGCCATTTGTATGTATCTTGGCCGAACCCTCCTAGCACTTACAACCTAGCCCACGTGCTCCCTAGACAATTCATTTCCCTTTCAAATAAAATAACCCTACTTTCATTATAATATAAGCCTAGGCCTTCATAGCAACTCTACTATCATTATAAAATGAAACCTAGTTGGGCTATAACCCAAGCACTCACGTGTTGTGTCTCCAGCCCCACTTAGCAAACGACAACTCTTATAACCCAAATTGCCTAGGGCATTATTTTTGGATCGCGTTCTTCTTGTGCGCCGTCATCACTTTCATTCTCCACGACGTTTCTCTCACCCCCACCCTTGCCGGCATTTTCCTCACTGTCCGGACATGTTGTCGGCCTGTCCCTGCGCCATCAAGCCCCCGTCGGCTTCCATCCGGCGACCCTGCCGAAATTTCACCGGCAGTTGGCCGCCAGGCACGCGCACAGCAGCACGGCTGCGATCTTAGCGCAGCAGCGACGCACGGCTGCGCTCTGGGCCGCTGTCAGCCTTCCACCCTCGTTCAGGCTTGTCCCCTTGGCCACAGCGACGTGCGGCACGCCCTCCCTTGCACGCACGACCTCAGGACGCCTTGCAACAGCCCCGACGCGTGGTTGTCCTTGCCTAGGCTACGCGTGTCATGGGCTCGCATGCTGCAGATCTTAGACCCCGCTGTCCAGCCGCTAGTCGCCTTCCCCGCAGTCGTCTCGACGCTGCAACAGCCCCCCACGGCTGTCCTGTTCGCTGTTTTGGCCTTCCCTTTGGCCATTGACTCTCTAGCGCGCCGTCATTATTCGTTAGCTTTAAGATCTCGTCACCGTTCGCTGTTATCGTCGTTGTTCGAGTTTGGCGATCATATGAATCTAATTTTGGAATCTGGACTAGTAGTGCGTTCTATTATTCCAACCCCTGGCGTTGCTACCCGACACCAGTGTAGCTCTCGCGTCGTGTGAGGGTAACTTTCTGAACACTTAGGACCCCCAACCCATCCATGTTAAACAAGATAAAAATCGGTATTTTAGTTGTCTGATAATTCACTAATAAAGATAATTTAATTTGGGATTGTATGCTGGTGGATCTGAGCACATAGGTAGACTGGACTGTTTGGACGGTGTATTCAGAACGATTGATTGCAGGCAAGTGAAACTTGCCAGTTCTTTGTTTAGGCCGTGCTTTAGGCCATTTCTTGTTTTAGGCGTAAAAGAGACTAGGCGACGAAATGATACTCGCCTAGACGCAATTTTATGATCTAGCTTGACAACGAAGCTAGATCTGTCACCCTGCCATGTCATTCATGCATTTCTGCCTGTCACGTTTAATTTTCATAACTGCATGCTCTTTACTTGTGCTCCGCCTGTCACGTTTAAATTCCTTATCTGTACGCATTTAAATTACAACTTGCTATGCCATGTCATCCATGCTTGAGTGTTGCATTCGTAGCACACGCTACGTACTTCCTTGTTGAGGCTAGGCACCTGCGTTGCAGGCATAACCCTATGCCAAATACACTTCCTGGCTCGTGATCCAGAAGCGGGCTACATGTGTTGGTTGAAAGCCAATGCCAGATACACGTGGAGGGGTGGGATAAGTGATCACTTGAGCGTAGGAGTTGGCCCGTACAGCCACTCCAGCCAAAAGGCGTAATCTCTGTGCACGACGTGTTTACTTGACGTGTTTACTTGACTTGTAAAAATCCATGTGAATGATTTCCCTTGCCATGTATAACTTGTTGCCATGTATAACTTGTTGCCATATATAACCTATTGCCATGTCATACTTAACGCACTTTACTACTTGTTGCATTCATATCTTAAACTACCATGTCATCGCATACTTTTAGAACTGCTAGGTTGTTTCCTCCTTTTAGTTTCTTTGTAAAAGTCTCTTGTAAACTTACTGACATGCGCCCTCGTCTCTTTTGGGTGTCGCATGTTAGTTGCTGAGCCAGAGCCCGTTGCTGAGGACGGGGTGTTTGTTGACATTGAGCCTGGGTCCACTGTTGACGTGGAGTTCGAAGATACCGGCGATCAGTCGCAGAGACTTCCTTCGTTGTTGCTTTCTGCTTAGTCTATTGTTAGGTTGTCAGTGCGTAGCACCTTTCTTTCTGTACGTTTGATTATTTCTGTTGGCCATGCTTGGGCCTTTTAGACTTCTCTTTAGCCTGGTGACTTTTCTGTGATGTTGGACTTTGTTGGTGGACGTTCTGAGATTGGAATAAATTTTATATGTATCTTTTCTTTATTATTATTTTTGTTCTGTATCGCATTTGCAAGGACCTATACTTGGTTATTCCAGACGCTTTACAGACTGGAGCCTCATAGCTCCAAGTCTGAGCGGACTTCTCACTCCTCGCCTCCATTTTAGGGAAGCGGGTCGTGACATATTTGGACAACAAAATGGGGTGCTTTATATTTATGTGTTCCATCGTATATTGTAGATAATGCTTACATGCTAAATAAGATGATTATTGGATTTAGAATGTTAGAACTTGCTCATTCTCGGGGTGTAATTTCTAATGTAATAATGTCTGTAATTCATGATTTTTAATATTGCAGAAAAGATTTCAGTTACGTTTGATAATGCATCCAATAACACTAGTGCAATTAGCTACTTAAAAAGAAATTTGACCCCCGATCTAGAGGGGTTGTTGTTTCATCAAATATGTGCATGTCACGTCTTAAACTTGATAGTTCTCGATGGACTTTCAATTGTTCAGCTTATTTAGATAAAATTAGAAATCTCATGTTGTACATACATACTTATAGCACTAGGCGACTTCAGTACAAACCACTACTAGACAGAGACCATACCTTGCATTTAAATTTGATGTTGCATCAAGGTAGAATTCAACTTACTTAATGATGCGATCTATGCTTAAGAATAGAGAGTAGCTTATAGATTATGCACTTACATATCTTTCCCATGACCATGTTTTTGACATTACTAAAATAGAGTGGTTAACTGTAGAGCATCTGCATGATTTTAGAAGTTTTTTAACTGCAACGAACAAATTATCTGAGGTTTACTACCCAACATCTGTTTAGGATTAGATCAATTAGTTTTTATTTTTGATCAAATATATAAGCATAGAGACAATACACACCTTTTAGGGCCAAAATTGATCGAGACAGTTGTCAAGCTGACGTGGACTCGAGATGCTGAGTCGGAACCTCGTCAGCAGTTGGAATGGGACCCTCGGTTGGAAGAACCAGGGTCGGGTAATGGTAGTGATGCTGGTGCGGTGCTCGATCGACATTCGGGCAGTAGTTGCATCAATTGTTCGACGCTAAGAAGCTCAACGACGACCTTCGACGCTGAATGATGACCATCGATCTGCACCATAGAGACATGTTAGGGTGGTCAGATATGGGTTCCGACCCAAATCCCCTCCGATGCTTAAGTTAGTGTGGGAACTTAAGGAAGAGAGTGAGCTTGGTGCAGCTGAGATCGACCCACGGAGGTTCGTCTCAGGACTGGCGACGCAAGCTCGAATATATAAGAAGTATCAACTGAGAAAGTCGAGTTCTATGTCTTAGACTTCGTACCTTGGAATTGGAACCCCTTTACCTTCGTTCTTTGGTCTATTTATAGGTAATTCTCCTTGATGGTGTGTAACCGTCCCTAATTGATTCGTGCACGATCTTGTCCGAGATTCGAGTTAACGGCTACCAATTTACTCGGCCCCATTAACTTTCTCCTGAATGTTAGCGCCAGCCCCTTTACTCAAGGATGACGCGGTCGTTTGGCCTACGATGCGTAAAAGAGGGACTAAAGCTAAGAGGGATGCGACAGCATGGTTATCCCATGCGACTGCGTCGTCTGGGGCTTTTCTTCTCTAGATCTGATCTAAAATAGCCGCATGAAGCGGCTATTTGGCTTTAATGTTTTTCAGGAGGACGCAGTCATTTGGTTCTCCAATGACGTGGCCGCGTTGCTGCACATTCCTCTTCCTTCAGATCGTCACGACGCGGCCGTTTGACGTGGGTGACTCGACCACATGGCTTCAGAATCATCTCTCTTCAGCTCATGGCGATACAGTCGTTTGGCTCTAATTACGCGCCCGCGTGGCTTCCAATTGGGCCTCCTTGATGTGTCCTGGTCGACGTGGTCGCGTGGGTTGATCCATGCAACTGCGTGGGACACAATTGAGCTCATTTCCCATGTTTTTGTGCTCCAATCACTTCTCGCTCCATTTCATCCTCGTTTCTCCCACGTTTAAGCCCAAAAATACTTGATTTCTCCTGCAACACATGAGAAATACAAAAAAGCGTAAAAGGAAACAAAAACGAGAAAAATAGCGTGTAACGGTGGATAAATGATATAAAATGAGCATGGAAAGAGTGTAAAATATGTGTAAGTGTGGCACACATCAGTACTCATCACTTACATTCTCTTCCACTGCTTGCAAATCCAATTTCAGTTGGTCAAGATGATCATGTAACGATGTCCCTGTAATACCCTGGAAGCTACTGCACAAGTACTAGAGGGGGGTGAATAGTACTTTAAAATAACTAAGAGGATAATTTCTAATTATTTTGCAAACACAAACAACAATGCGGAATATAATGAACAACAAGAAGATCACAACGCCATAGATCTAATGGGTTTAAATCCACCCAAGTCTCCCCGACTTGTTCCCGGTGATCCTACGTCCCAGATACCCGAATCCCTTCCGGCTACTTGAGTTAGAGTCCACTAACTCAAGCTTTCACTAAAAACTTCTTGTAGAAAATACTACAAGATAAATCAATACAACGATTGAATCGTGACTCCCACAAACCGGGATCACGAACTTCTCTCACAAACCGAGAGCAAACTTATAATAAAGAGTTAAATGAAATATAAAGAACTCACCACAAATTCCTATGCCTTGAGAGATACTTAAGGTATTAGGGCAAGGAAGGAAGATGAAGAGAAACGATCACGAAACCCTAGCACCACTGAGATGAACAGAGGGAGATGGCTAGAATGATGATGATGATCGTGATTCAATTCTTCAGGGGAATGATTGCACCAGAGCTTTAAGATCTCCTCGAAAAATTAGGTCAAAACGAGAGAGAGAGATATTTGAGAGAGAGCGCGCGCCTTCGAAATTGATAATTGATTGATTGAAAATAAGATCTGAAAATCTCTCTCATAATAGGGAATTTCCATGTTTGAAACGTATCAAACATATATGGAAAGAATCAAAACAGATCAAGAAAAATCGTGGAAATAAAATCTCCAACGGCTGGAAAATTAAAGCAGCTTAATCGGTCTAAGAAGGATCACTGACCGATTAGTTGGTGAACTAGTCGGTCGATGAGCCTTCTTGGACCGACTGGTTTGAAACAGAGAAAAGTGTGAAATAATAAGGATAATCTAGTCGGTCTAAGAAGAAACACTAACCGATTAGTTTGAGAACTAGTCAGCCGGTGAACCTTCTTGGACCGACTAGTTGGTCGACAGAGAATAGGCTAAAATTCTCAAAGATGACTAGTCGGTTCAAGAGGAATTCCTATCCGATTAGATTGTCTTTTAATCGATTAATTCTTCTTCTTGAACCAGATGCACAGAAAGTCAAGTTAAAGATGATAAGCTAAAGAACCATATCTAATGGCTTCTAAGGCATTCTTAGGGAAAAGATAAGATAGAAATGAGGGTAACTAAGTACATAAGACTCAAGGCTTAACATTCTATAACACGAAGCTAGAAGACATATAAAAATACACGACAAACCGTCTTCAAAGCTCCAACAAGATGAGTCTGAATCCCTTGACTTCATTAACAACTCCTTGAGCTTCAACGAAGCTTCAGGCACAACGATCATGCGCTCTAAAGAAGTCTTGAGATGTCGCTTGAGATCTACAAAGTAAATTGGCGACGATCTCCATAACTGCGCTCAAAGAGAATTAGTACACAATATTTATGTATGTTTATTATCAAAACCAAATCAGAGGAATCAATCCTCAACAGTCCCCTCTTTCATCCCGAGCAGGAACAATTTCTATATTAAATATAGTCTCCATGTGAGTGCTTTAGTCAGTTACAAAGATTTAAGCCTTTTCCACAGCAACTCTGCAGTTTCCACTTTTGCAACCTTGCAAGAGACTTTGTCCGAAATGACCATCTGAATTGTGATGTGGGATTTCATCTCGGGCTCTGATCTCGCATAGTCTGTGACAAATTCTGGAATAGATTCCTTGTCAAAGACTATCCTGTATAGCCCTTCGTGCTTGAGCATGCCCTTCACCCTCATGCAACATAGAGTGAAGCTATATTTTCATGTAAACTTTTCTATCTTGTACCCAGCTGTTGAATATGCCTCAGCCATTGTGTAACCTCCGACAACCTGAACGCTATGATACTACTTGTTGGGAATAAACGACACGGCTAGAGGACTAGCAGAAGCAAACCCCAAGGCGAGTAGCAACCCAACAATCGCTACATCGCGATCTTTCATAGATAAACCACAACGACACAATCCAAAAAAAACAAGCAAGATAAAAAGTAACACAAGCAGGAAAGTAACAAATCAAGCGACACGGAGTTTACCCTGGTTCAGCCCGCTTACGGCCCCGATGACGGTTTCCACTAATATGATCAGAGAAAATTACACTCGACTCCTTCAATCTTCTTCAACAAAAGAGAGCACTGGTAACTCCAAACTTGAAGTTCAAACTCTTCTCACCAAACCCAAAAGAGATTTCAAGTCTCACCAAAAGAAAAGAAAGCAAAAGCTCTCACAAATGATCCCTCAACACAAAAAGAGAGATCCCAAAAAAAATAATGTTTTACGATAGAAATCACAAGAAATCACTCACCAAATCATGCTTTATAGCTCCAAGACAAGCGAAGAGAAGAAACGTGATGACAACACGCAATAGCTTCTATTTCGCTTCTCTCTATTCACGCACTACAAAAATAAACCATAAGAAGAGTTTAAATAGTCCCAAGAGTCGTGTGGAATCTTAGCCGTCCATCTGATTAGGTTTTAGATCAAAACCTAACTCAAAATTGTGTGTTTGGCCCGTCTACAATCGACACGGCCGTGTAGGAAATCGATACGGCCGTGTAGGAAATCGGCACGGCCGCGACACTCATGCGTAACATGTATATGCAGTTTTACAGACTGTGCACGGCCGTGCCTACCCAGAATTGGGCAATCTTCGCAAACTTGGCACGGCCGTGTCGAACTTGGCATGGCCACTTCAGGCCCAATGAATTTGAAGCATATTTCAACACACAACCGTTCATGTAATTGTCCAATTTTCCTTTGAAATCATTATTTGTAAATATGCAGACAGGTTTGATTTGGAAAGCAACCCAATATGTACTCCTCATAATATGGTGATCTGCTGAGTGCTGCTAATACAAACAGAACATGAAGATCTTTGTACAAATCACACATCTAAACTATGCTCCTTGATACTATCCAAAACTTCATAAACCCTCCCAGCTTCAGGATGCCTAGTATCCCCAGCAATGAACTTGAACCTCCCCTTTCCATTCACCTCGACCGAGCTCCATCCTGCCTCCTTCCTCGACCCCTCGCCTCTCGTCGCCACCCTCACCCTTCCGACATCTTCCCATCTCTCAGCCGACGCATACACGTTCGACAATGCCACTCTCCACGCGACGCCGTCAGGCTCCAACACAGCCAACTTCTCTGCAGCTCTTTCTGCAACCTCAACGTTTCCGAAAACACTACAAGCACCCAAAAGAGACCCCCACATAGCCGAGCTGGGTTCAAGCGCCATCTCTTCCATGAAATTTTCAGCTTCTTCGAGCATCCCAGACCTCCCCAGGAGGTCAACCACAGACGCATAATGCTCCATGCTTGGCCCAATGCCGTACTCCATTTGCATGATCCGAAAGCAGTCGTGGCCTTCCTTCGTCAACCCTGAGTGACCGCAAGCTGAGATGACGCTGACAAAGGTTACGGCGTTGGGAGTACAATTTCCTAGCTTCTTCAGCTGATTGAAAACGCGCAGGGCTGAGTGACCATCGCCGTGGATTCCATATGCTTGGATCATCGAATTCCATGAGCCGAGGTCTTTAGGATCCGTCTCCTCGAACACATGCTCGGCCAAATCAATCCTGCCCGACTTGGCATACATGTCGATGAGAGCATTGCAGATGAAGACGTCAGACGTGAAGCCTGACCTGATGGTGGAGCCTTGGAGTATTTGCCCCAGTTGAAGTGACGCAATCTCGGAACACGCCTGAATCGAGCACAAGATCGATATGAGGTCAGGCGCTGGATCGCCTTCGGCATTGCAATGGAGCATGGTGAGAAGACCCAATGCATCGGACGCACGGCCATTTTTGGCGAAACATGATATCATGGTGTTCCAAGATACAACATCTCTTGCGTCCATTCCATTGAAGATGGCATCTGCTGAAGCAACCTGCGCATCCTTCGCGTACATGTCCATGAGAGAGTTCTCCACAACGGTGCACGGGAAGAGGCCGGACTTGACCAGTAGCCCATGAATCTCCATTCCACGGCCAAATGATCCCGAAACGGTGCAGCCATGGACGAGTGCCGCCATCGCGTCAGGATCAAAAGACACGATGTCACCGGAAATACAGGACTGAATCATGAGCTTCAAGCCTTCATCAACAAGCCCATTCTTGGAGTACGTCTCCATAAGAGAATTTGCCGCCGAGGCATTGGCACCCAGCCCCAGCTTCACCACCCACGCATGAACAGGAGTGAAATTTCGCTGCTCGCCCATCAACGAGCAAGCGCGAATTACACTCAGCAGTGTCATTAAATTTGGCACAACGCCGTCTTCTAGCATCATTGGAAACAGAGCCAAGGCCCTCTCAAATGCCCCGCTCTCCACGCAGCCCGAAATTACGGCACTCCAAGAGACGACATCTCTGCAACTCAACCCGCTGAGCAGTTTATCAGCACTCGACATAGAACCAAGATTCGAGTACATGTTGATCAAAGAGTTGGACACAAAGGCATCATCAGCGAACCCATTCGTTATGGTGTAGCCATGCAATGCATGTCCCATCTTCTCGCTCTCTAGCAAAGCACACGCTTTTATGACAGCGGCGACCGTGAATTCATTTGGAACCGGGGACTCTTTGTGCAATAGCAAGTCCATGAAGGCAGAGAGAGCAGCGGCAGGGGAGCCATTGCGGCAGCACCCAGAGATCAACGAGGTCCAAGAGACGATGTCTCTGTCAGTCATTTGATCGAACAATTTGTGTGCAGAGTCTAAGTGGCCACATTTTGAATAGGAATCAAGGAGGGAATTGGCAACAAAGAGATTGGAGGCGAGCAGGCCAGATTTTGCGATGGATGCATGAAGAGAGGTGGTGAGCTTGAGGTCCCTTTGGGCAGCGCAGGCATTGAGGAGGTTGACGGAATCCGTCGAGGAGAGGAATAACGTTTGCGGGTCGAGGGAGGGAAGAGCGGGGGCGATGGAGGAAAGAGAGAGCATTGAAAAAATCGTTTCGGATTAAGAACTCAATAAATAAATAGTAAGAAGGGCGGGAAAAAAACTCAAAACAAGCTACCCATTCTGCACTCTATCATCCGTTCAATGTTTATTTGTACCCTAGTATTGCCCAAACGACTCGTCGTCGCAATAATATCTTGCGCCGCGTATATATCGTCTTGCATTAAGTCGCGCAAACGTGAATCCACATGATAGCCACCCCAAAATAAAATAATATACGTTGTGAACGGTTATTTAATCGTAGTTGGGTGAGATTCTGGGCTATCCTAGAGATAGGCCCATATCATTGTAAGCTCATATTTGTATTCTCCCAATTGCCTATAAATAAAGAGCTGTGGGGCTCCTCCCCCAGGAGTTGATTCATAACACGTTATCAGTACGAGCCTCTAAATTTCCTTTTTCCACAAAATTTTTTCCGTTCGTTGCGAAGGCGAAGGCGAGAGATCCACGAGCGCGGTGCAAGGCTTCCTCAATTGAGCGTCGTCATCCGCGTAGGGCTTCGAGCAAACGTCGCTATATCCGGAGGACGGATATAGAGGTAAAAACTCTAAAAACAATGTTTTTAATCATACGTATGATTGCCCCTCCCCTAGATCTCGCAAGATCGTCATGGGGATTCATCGTCGCCTTGAAAACGACGGATTTTTCATCCCAAAAATCAATTTTTTTAGGGTTTTTGGATTTTTAAACCAAACCCTAAAAATCAATTGACTACTACAATGTTTTTGGATTTTTTAGGGTTACACTTAATACAGAATTTCGAAAATACTTTTAGGGGAAGCAGAATAGGCCAAGGAAGGGATTCGAAGGATCGACGATAATCGTCAGGAAACGATCACGTGAATCGAAACATGATCGAATGAAGAATACGCCTAAGATATGATTCATGAAAGCTACGATGGACTCTACAGCTGATAACTCAAAAGTGTAACGATTGGAAGATGCTAGAAATTCAAGATTCCTAATTATCGGGCTGTCTAAAGATCAGGGAAACCTCGACACTTCCTAAGAAAATCCAGGTTAGTTCTGCTGGGCCCGAAGTCGATGGACCCGAGCGAACGACTAAACTAAAAGAAGGACTCTAGAAATCTAACACGGTCAGAGTCAAGTGGGCTACTAAGGTATTCTAGGATGAGGACGACTAATTCCTAACCAAGGCGTCAGACTTATCAAATTGGGACATATACCTAAGTCTTCCTACTATCTGAGACTGGGAAACTAATTCAGACTTGTACGTGGATATTAAATGAATGCGGTACTTTTATTGTTCCGAACTTTTGCAAGACCTGCATGGGCCACCACTAAAACCTGTCACGCCCCGCTTCCCAAAATGGACGGAAGCGAAACGTGACGAGGCCCGCTTAGGCCAGAGCTTTAGAAGCTCGGACCCAATAAGCGTCTGTATGGGTACCATTTTAAAAGATTCAGGTTCTTGCATTTATAAAGTTTAGGAACAACAAAAGTACAGAAAGGAAATGGCATTCATTTATATGGAGGAATAATATCCAACTGGTACAAAGTCTAAAAGAAGCCTAAGCATGGCAACAAAAGATTTAAAGACAAACCGAAAAGTAGCAACCTCTGGAAGTGGCGACTAAAAGACCTCAAGGTCTGGTCCTTGTCAGGTACGTACTCTGATGACGACGTCCTCGGCTCCACGTACTCCAGCGAGTCTGCCTCGTCCACGATCTCTGGCTGAGCACCTGACGTACAACACCCAAGAGAAAGGAACTGTACGTCAGGTAAAGTCTACAAGAAGGGTTAGACTTTACTGCAAGTGCACCGAACTTTAAACAACGGTTTACTGGTTGATTAGCATGCTGAGGTTCTTTTACACAACAGTTTACTGGTTGATTAGGATGCTGTGGTTATAACAGAGTAACACGGCAGGAAGTAACTCAGCAGGAAAGTAAAACGGGACAAGTAGTAGTCGTAGCGTGTGCTACCAACTACAGGACTAACCTAAAGGTGTCAAGACAAGACGGGACGTGACGGAAACAAGGCAGGACAAGACAAGTGAGACACGAAAGGGTTCACGCCTTACGGTTCGAGGGGGATCAGACCCTCTTACCGTGCGCACGCTCAACCCAACCCCAAACCCCAAGACAGGACAAGACATGACACCAGTACAAGGGATCACTCGCTCTAGCTTGGCGAGTGCCCTATTGCCCGCAGGCTGAAAATCCGTACAAGGGATCACTCTCTCTAGCTTGGAGAGTGCCCTATTGCCCTCGGGCTGTGTATCCGTACAAGGGATCACTCTCTCAACTTGGAGAGTGCCCTATTGCCCGCAGGCTGTGAATCTGTACAAGGGATCACCCGAAGGGTGCCCTATTGCCCAGCGGGCTGTGCAAGACGGGATGGGACGTGACAAGACGGGAAGGGTTATTCTAGGGTGTCCACACACACGCACACACATGATAGCACTACAGCATCAAAAGTTGTTGTTGTCGGGCTCAGACTACGTCGTCAAGTCTGAGCCGTCAGGAGCGTCCCGGACGCTATCATTTCACGTCCGGTTCTATACATTCACAGTCTAACAGTTCTAGCAATCTAAGACCAACGCACGGTCAAAAACGCAAGTGGGTACACTTGCCTGCGGTGGCGAGTGTGTCGTCCGTCCGGGCGTCGCGTCCAGGCGTCGCGTCCGCGGAAGTCCGTCTGAAACAGTGTCACGGCGACGGTGTCAGGTCGCGTTTTCAGTAAAACCTATTTAGGGTTCGTTTCTAGGTTGGACGTGGCTACCCTAACAGTCACAAGTGAAATTGTCTGTTCAGCCTATCCGACGATTCTATCCTATGTGCACAGTCAAAAAGTCCGATCGTCGATCTACGGTTTCACATCGTTTTAAGGGAGCAGAAAGTAAATTTAATGTGTTAAGTTGCCGATTTTAGTTAGGGTTCAGTTTTGCTACAGTGTGGGTTTCGCTACGAGTAAGGGGAACCAACTTGGTTCGACGGCCACGTGCAAGCTTTAGGCGTGTATTAGGAATAACGGATCGCGTCGTCCTGACTCTGGTTCCTAGACTGCGAGTCGTGCAACCAAGGGGATCGTCGAGGCCCAGACCGCGACAAGGAGTCGTACTCAATTATCTGCTACATCAGTATTAACAGCTCTTATTAGGTCTAACATATGAACGTTATCAGGTTATACATATATATAAATATAGTTAATGCCAGGGTACTGTTCTAATTACTTAATAAGCTTATTGATTCCCTCTTAAAATACTTCTGGTTACAAGCTACAACTACCCCTTACCTACTACAATATAATGTCCCATATTAACTTAACCTTTGAGTGTCTTACATGCTGCTCTTTGCTATACCACTAACATCCAATATATAAATATATATAACCGATAATTTATAAAACTGTTTAAAATAAAATGATAATAAACTAACATTTGATTTAATAATAACTATAATATAAAAAACATCATTATAATTATGTGGGTTGCAACTTACGCATATAATCACACAATATACCCTTTCTTATAAACTAACAGTTCACATATGTATTAACATGCCACTATTATCAAACCATTGGCTATCATCAGATTTTTAACCATGCATTACAATAAACTCATATAATTAACCTACTTAACTAACATTCAGATAATTAATAAGCTAACAACTGCTAATATAATATTGGGACTTACGCGTTTTGCCGTCGTTCCTTGCGGTTGATGGGTGGTTCGACAGGGCAGCGACGAACAGCGTGGCGGCAATGACGGAGACTACGGCACGGCGAGGATGTGGCACGGCTTGAGGTGGCTACCGGAGGGAAAGGGTCGCTGGCGACCCAGGGAGAAGCAGGCGGTTCAGTTTTGACGGAGGAAGGGAAACGCACACGAGCCCAGGGATGTTGCCGGTTGAAGGGATGGGGGAGAGAGCAGGCGGCCTAGAGACGGCTGGGCGCCTGGGGATGGCCGGACTGGGTCGTCGTTGGCGTTCAGGCGAGGGGAAGAGGCGTCACGTGTGTGGGTTGCTCGGAACGGCCTGGGTGTGGTCAACAGTATTTTTTTTTTGGGGTGTGGGGCCTTTATTTAGAGAGAGAAGAGTAGAGCTCCTTAGGGTTTTTGTAGGTAGAAAGATAAAGACTAGGCCTGAGTGTGTGAGGTATTATTCTGTAGGCTCTTAGGGTTTGGGGTTGTTCGCGTTAGAGGGGAAGAAGAACAAAGGCCCGGTGTTTTTTTTTTTAAATGCTCATGTAGTTTGTTAGGGGGCGAGCTTCACGGGTGAGAGGGGAAACGTGCTAATCTTGTGAGATTCCCTTGTGACGTGGGTCAAAGAAAGTGAGTAGTGGGCTGACAGGTTGTTAGGATTTTAGTGGGGAAAATATTTTGGTTTAGATTCTCTAAAGATTTGGTTTATAGTATTAGGTATCCTTTTAATTAATTAAGTTAGGATTTAAAAAAAATTAATAGTTAAGCATGTTTCAAAGCCCAGTGCGTTGCATGATATTGGGTTTTTTTTTATTATTATAAAATAATTCGTTTTTAAGAAAACAGTTTGTGAACTTGAATATAGATTTAAAAAAATGTGAATATGATTATTACAACTTTGACTTCTAGACATCCAAAAATTATAAACAAGATACCGAGGTGATCGTGCCTCCGAAAGGATTGTGAATACGGGGGTTTGGTCACGCGTCTGAGCTACAAAATGACAATAAAAAAAATCAAATACACAAAACGCACACGAAACACAGCTACGCGTTAAACTACGTACGGTCGAAAAGTGACCGTTACATAAGCCTTCTGCGCTTCCTCCAAGGGTCAAAAGATTCGGACTTACAAAATGAAGTATCATCCTCCTATGTTCATACAAATGCAGGTTTCAGGTCCAGTCCCTATGCTAAGAAATCATAGAACGGTTACCCACAGTGGGATGGCCTTCTCCTGCAGATCTGCATAGCAATTTATGAAGGCGACATCTTCCTATCATTCCGAGATCCTCACCACACCAATGGTGTACTTGAGGGCGCCTGCTGGTACATCACATCCCCGTGACGATTAGGATAGAAGCTGGTATTGTGGAGCTTACCACATAGTCTGAAGACCACATCAGAGGCGACGATACTTAGCACACCTCTCCAGAGTTTCTGGATTCAGCAGCTACTTAATTGCAATAACTTTGTAATCTGTATATATTTTCGGAATGTTGTAAATAGGAGTGATGAGATAAGCCTAAGAGATCTGAAAGCCTAAGAGCTTTTACAGATCAGGGGGAGTTGAGGGAATTTGTACTCTTTTCCCTTAGCTATGGTTTTTCCCACTGGGTTTTCCATAGCCAAAGGTTTTAACGAGGCAAATCACATCAACTCTGGATCCTGAAGTATCCACCCCTCTGTGACGCTCAGAATCCAGAAGTATTCATGAGCAGAGTCACGTGTACAAATCAGGGGGAGTTAAAGAGCATTTGTACTCTTTTCCCTTAGCTATGGTTTTTCCCACTGGGTTTTCCATAGCCAAAGGTTTTAATGAGACAAATCTCACCAACTCAGGATCCTGAAGTATCCACCCCATGTGAGACTCTTCTACGCTCAGAATCCTGAAGTATTCACGAGCAGAGTCCACACCCACATG